>OV121098.1:33997998-34687466 GCA_921293015.1 Phorcus lineatus
TTTATAGGTAAAAAGGTGAAGAAAGTCGCACTTGAAGTAAATGTATATTTGAAAATAAAACACTTCAGACAACACTTTAATGAAGTTAAAAAAGTTTTTTCAACAGCGTGGCTATTTTACAACATGGAAACTATATAGGTACACATGCTTAACGAGATAACAATGTACAATAGACTTTGATTAATTAGCAAGTGACAAATATATATTCAAAAACCATGAGACGTTATGGTCGAAAGCACTTGTGAATTACTCATCTTGATTATCTTCAACAATTGTATTTTTCTATATAAGACCTGAGAGGTGGAAACTGTTTGAACTGTTCATATATATATATATCGTTATAAGCGTTGATAAAAACAACAGCACACAGCATTTTCTCCCTCTTCAGGGAGAATGACAAATTGTCTATGACGTCACAATGTTGGATATGTACAAAGAGCTAATGTAAAGATTACGCTCTACCTGTTTAAGGATGGACAGTATTTTGTAAATAAAGAATTCTTCCTTTGTTTTACGCATCATAGGATCATCTGTTGATAGTTGATAAAAGGGAAAGATTGTAAATTTAATTTTCTTTCCTTTTGCGCACGAATCACTGAGGGGCATGCAGTGGGTGTTTGGGTCCTTAATTTGTTGTTTGTGTACCCTAATCCTTCCCCTTGGCCAATATATTTTTCGTGGCGTCCCGGATATGTGATTAAATTAATAACATTTTGGGCACTACAGTTCGTGTTGGCATGGACATTGAACTCCGCATGTTTTTGTAGGTAGCTTCATTTATTTCCTCTCTTTTAAATGGTCACAAGTTGCACAATTTCCTCTCTTTTAAATGGTCACAAGTTGCACAATTTCCTCTCTTTTAAATGGTCACAAGTTGCACAATTTCCTCTCTTTTAAATGGTCACAAGTTGCACAATTTCCTCTTTTACATTTCGCGACGCTGGTGATTTCAGGATGTAGATTGGTGTCAAAACGCTCCCTAGAAGGCATTCTGTTTAGGTTTTGGCTCTGTCTTTTACTTTTTATCAGACTGACATATTTCATTATCCTCTTCATTCGATTGGCTTGTTCTAGTATCGGCATATTCTGTTTGATAATTCGAAATAGGTCTGGATTTTTGGGATTATTTGTAAAAACATATGCATCAATAGGTTGTTCGTTGACTTCTTTATCTTTAACGACCAATATCTCGCTTCTCTTTAACGATAACAACTTTATTGAAAATTCGCGAGTTTCAATTTGTTGGTTTCCCTGCGCGTATGCGCAGAACGATGTAAACATCGACTGGTTGAGTTCCGGTCTCGCGCTATCATGCCGCTAGTGTAAATTAACTGTAATATTATGTGGAATGTCCAGATTATAAAAACTGTAAAGGCGATGTTTGGAGCAAGACATCAGAGTAAAAAGAAATATTCAAACTTACGAAATCATGAATTTTGTAAATATATGGGCCAGGATGACATTTGATAACGACAAAGAGTTTGGATTTGTAGCTAAAAAGTGAAATTGTTTTTGACGGATTTGGCAGTGGTCTCGAGTTTCGTTTACGCAAAATTGAGTTTCGTATCGTCCTTATCTTATCTTTTCTTACATTTAATCGACACAAATATACACACAGCCTTGAAAGCATCCCTTTTTTTAACATTTCTATAACATGATATATTTGGAGTAAAATACATTTATTTCTGACGGCGCCTCCTACATGCATATGTACTTGTTCAAGAAAAGGATAATTAACTTTGCCTCAGTTTGTCAGGAAAATAATTCACTTAATTCATATGAAATATGTATTATACTTTTTGAAAATAAAAGATAATTGTTTTGAAATACAACTGTACTGTAGTACTTTTGATATTTTTTTTCAGTGTTATTTTGTAGTGATGTCAAGGCTTCAATCTCAGATGAACAAAATAGTTGAAGACTAATGATAACTACAGTTTAATCACAAACATATATATATATATATATAATTATATGAATATCAAGCACAGGCAAACTGAAGTGACATTATGAGAAATAATTTACTTTTATGTTTTATCAAATGGCTAAAATATGTACTCGAAAAGCTTAGAACTTAGAAGTACTGTACACTTAAATTTTCTCATTTATCATAATCAATGACATAAATTAACATAATATAATAAATTGGTGTAAAGATGGATTATATAGGATCAACAGTTTATAATGAAAGATTTGATTTTTTGTTTGTCGTGTTGATTTATCTATTTTTTTATTCATGGGGAAAATGTTATGAATATACAAAAGGTCAGATGTTATGTTAAAGGTATTTAATACCTACGAGGGCAATCATATTTAGGTTCATATTTTTCATACGATAACCTTGGGCAACATATCACTTTTTCATTGTGACATCACGTCATAAACAATGCGTTGACGTCACAGTTTGCCTATGACGTTGCGTTCCACACGTGACATCGGCGGGTAAACCGGCTTTGATTCGAAGTAGATTTTGGTAATGTCCTGCATTTCGCGACTTCGATAATAAACAGAATAATAAAGTTCGTGCCCATGACATACTATGTTCACGACACTCGTGCCTATAATATCATGATATATCTCGCTCTCGCTCGGGAGATACTAATATTCAGGCACTCGTGTCGTGAACATGGTATGTCATGGACATCCTCTATATATAGTACACTGGTGAACATGAACCAAAATATTAGGGTCAGATAAGTTGATAAAGCAAATCTGAATCTGTTATCTTCGTTAGTTGAATGTCTTTTTAGGTTTTCCTCTTTTTAAGAGTTTGAGAAAATTAAGTTACAATGTAAAATAGCTTTAATCATTCTCTATCAACTTATCAACGACGAAGATTCTTTATGCTCTTTCAATATTATCCAAAAGTATGTGCCACGTTTGAATGTATATGTCTAATACTTATAATTTACTATCATATACTTAACTTTGAAATACAAACATATCATTTGTAAGCATCTAAAAAGTTTCAATTGCTATTACTGTTATTACAGGGCTATATGAGTTTAACTTCGCAATTCGCAATTGAATCACATTTTTTTATGAATGTTTCTTTCATACAGTAGAAGGAGCAAGACGATTGATTCATATGTTCCAATTCTTTCTAAAGCATGCATTTACTACAAACAAAATAATTGAGACTTTTAATGACTTTTCAAAGCAACTACAAGAAAAGAAATCAAGAAATACATTTTATAAGAAATACATTTTATTATACATTTATTCAGTACAAAGGTTAACACTATCAACAAACCATTTTGGAATAGAAAACTGATTTGATAAATACAAATTATGAATATGGGTTTGTAATATTTTTTGATATATTTTTATTGATTAAATGTATTTTTGTAAATAGTTCCAAAGAGAAACTGAATAATTTTTCACCAATTACAATAACCAGTAAGAGAAAGCAGGTTAGAATATGGAATCAACTCTACATTTATGAAATATATCAAAGTTACATCTGATATGGTGAATATCTTATTTTTAGATTTGTACAGAATTAAATGAAATGTTGTAAAATATCTATTTTAGTAACTTTTGAAATTTCTCGCAAGATGATATCGTTGACACGTAGGCTAATGTAGCCTTGTGCATGCTAAAGAAATCGAGTAGAACTGGTTACGATAAGATAAGACTTTATTATCCCAAAGGAAATTTTGGTTACATCGTAAATACAAACAAGAAAACAAGACATTTGATCACAAAACAACACAATGTAACGAGTGCTAGGAATCTAAAATAAATAGATAAATAAATAGATAAATGAATACATGTAAGTAGAGATAATAAAGTAATTTAGGCTCAATGTAGTGATAAAATACTAGGTGGTGGTAGTGTGGAAAGGTTTTCATTTTTAAGATAAAAAGATAAACAATAATTAACTGTTGTTAAAAAACTTGACACCGGTTGGGACAAAAGAATGACGGAACCTGTTTGTTCTAGCTATCGGCGTACGCAGACGACGTCCTGACGGGAGAAATTCAAAATCGTTATGGAGAACATGAGAGCTGTCATCTATGATCTTTTTTACTTTTTTGATAATTAAGTTGGCCGATAGGTGATTATGAGTTTATGCCAATGATTTTGCGTGCTGTGTTAATAATTTTGTTCAGTTTAGTTTTGTTTTGAACAGACAGGTTACCAAACCAACATAGGAGGTTAAAAGTTAAAATAATTTGTAAAGTTTTGTAAAACAATTCCGAAAGAGAACAATCTATTCCAAAAGAGTTTAAACGACGTAAGAAATACAATCTTTGCTGGCCTTTTTTGAATACGTAATCAATATTGTCATTCCAGTTTAGCTTAGAGTCAATGATAGTTAAAAGTAATCCATGAAAATGATCCTTACCGTTTTATGCAAATTATATCAAGATTCACTAAAATGATGTGATTTAAGAAAAAGCCTATGTTGATATTGTAATCGACATGTCCAATGATGTGATCACGTTATTTTTAGTCAGTTGTCTTCTTCGTAAGAGACTGTAACTTGTGTTAATCTGTTGTACTTCTGCTTGAAACCAGCAAGTTGTCACGCTGATAGGTGTCTCACGAAACAAATGTGTGCCATTTTAATTATTTGTAAAACCAGCATTGCGTTTGCTGATCTGTCAATCTCCTAAGAAATCCTGTCAAACCGAATCGAAAATTATATTGAAACTAGTGAATCACATCTATGTATATGTTAGTTATGTTAACACTTATCTAATTGATAATGATTGTATATATCGCAATGACACTCTATATCCACAATAACGTTTGTACTGACAACATCTATACTCTTTCATCGATCTTACTTATTTTATATTCATGTTTTAGTTCAACGCACCAAAGCAACACGACTACACTACAATTTATGTTTAAGACGAACATAGCTTCATCAGTGACGTGTGTGTGGTATTTATGTGTGGAGCAGCCTACACGCCCTTGGTAGACACATTGCTGTTGCCCAATGCAGACACGAACATCACGACAAGTGTGTACTACAACCTCTGAGACTTTAGTGTGTCCAATTTATTCACGGTAGACATAAATGTCTTCTTTTATAATCACTGTAACCTTGATGTCATGCTTTGCAGATGTAAATAGTTTTATCTTCATCCAATATAGGTTTATACGTTTGATACTCTAAGTTGGTGCTTTGTAGCAACATAATGAAGTCCTTCACTCAGGGTAACGATAGCAACAAGAATATAAAGTTAGACTAATTTACCTTATTAATGAAAATGATGAATAGAGGAATTATTACCCAAGGAGGTACATGCACGTAATACTGGCATATCTGTGAAAAACCTTGCCACGGCATAACAAGGCATTGTTGATTAGTAGTATGATAGGTCATTTGTAAAATTTGTGGAAATATCAATTTTGATAAGTTTATAATTACTTTCAAAGAACAGATTTCTGAGGAATTGTAATGTTTTCCCAATCTTGAATGGAAATAGGTAATTTTACTTGAAGTATGCAAGAGTAAATGTTCCTGTTCTGTAGTACCTATCCCATCTTATCTATCATAAAGTTTTCACATCAAAGAAGATCAAATGTGATCATTCATACAAATCGAATAAGTTTTGTAGACTTCAAACATAATCATGGTTAAGCTGTAATCCCTTAATGTACCGATCTAACGAACACTTTCATAATGCACAGCACTCTGCCGCTGAAACATCCTTTCTATAGATACTGTTTGAAGCAAGTCACATGACTACAAAGGCAGAAAACTCAATCAATAAGGAACTCGTGATCCGAGATTCGGCATGTCTCATAGATCATTTGATTCTTTCAAACCCTAAGAATGGGAGGTGTATAGGTCAAGGTGTTTAGTTAACATGTATATGTAGACCCTTTATAATTTAACGTATGTAACAATTTTGTTGGCCTAGCAAGCATCAACTGTGAGAAGGTCAAAGCAGAAATATTCAGACAAGTAATGATTATCACCGATTCAAAGAGGAAGTAGACACATCTATAAGATCTTTTGGGTCTTTCCCTGATTAAGAATTCAAGATTTTTGTTCATGGTTATTCATTGAAACAGTTTGATTGGATGTGCTCATCATATTGTGTTTAGATTGTTACTATAAATATTAAGGTGGCTATGAGGTTTAACTACAAATCGTAACAGGAACATCTTACTGTCAAATTTATTATAACAGCATTATATAGGTCTTGAAACATGGTAGAAATTGAATTTATCATTCAAACGGTGTTGCACAGGATGTTTCGTTTTGACAGTAAACTTTCAACATTGACCTGCACGCATCAAGTTCATGACATCACCATTGTTTTAAATCATCAATTAATGACGTCATTATACTTGACGTCACGAACATGGCGATGTCACACTGCTTTGACATCACAGCTTTTGTTTTCAGTTTTCATGGATGTGAATTTGTCATGAAAATGTAAAGAAAAGGATAGAATCTCACCTACGTATGTTCTGATGTAATTTATCAACACTCGTTGATAAAAGTACAAATATTCTCGCCAAGCCCCGAGACACTAGGATGACATTCTCTGTATATATTAACATATGTTTGTTTACCTTTGAAAATATCTTGATATTCACGATAAGCATTACTAAAATATAAAACTTCTTACCGTATATTCAAGTGCCACGTTTCGAACCATAACTATTTAAACAGCCTGAATGTAGTGGTCACATTAAACATGTAGCTCTCAGATTCACAGATACGCAGTCCTGAATTCAATGGTCACATTAAACATGTAGCTCTCAGATTCACAGATACGCAGTCCTGAATACAATGGTCACATTAAACATGTAGCTCTCAGATTCACAGATACGCAGTCCTGAATACAATGGTCACATTAAACATGTAGCTCTCAGATTCACAGATACGCAGTCCTGAATGCAATGGTCACATTAAACATGTAGCTCTCAGATTCACAGATACGCAGTCCTGAATTCAATGGTCACATTAAACATGTAGCTCTCAGATTCACAGATACGCAGTCCTGAATACAATGGTCACATTAAACATGTAGCTCTCAGATTCACAGATACGCAGTCCTGAATTCAATGGTCACATTAAACATGTAGCTCTCAGATTCACAGATACGCAGTCCTGAATACAATGGTCACATTAAACATGTAGCTCTCAGATTCACGGATACGCAGTCCTGAATGCAATGGTCACATTAAACATGTAGCTCTGACATTCATAGATACGGAGTCCTGAATGTAATGGTCACACTAAACATGTAGCTCTCAGATTCACAGACACGCAGTCCTGAATGTAATGGTCACACTAAACATGTAGCTCTCAGATTCACAGATACGCAGTCCTGAATACAATGGTCACATTAAACATGTAGCTCTCAGATTCACAGATACGCAGTCCTGAATACAATGGTCACATTAAACATGTAGCTCTCAGATTCACAGATACGCAGTCCTGAATACAATGGTCACATTAAACATGTAGCTCTCAGATTCACAGATACGCAGTCCTGAATGTAATGGTCACATTAAACATGTAGCTCTCAGATTCACAGATACGCAGTCCTGAATACAATGGTCACATTAAACATGTAGCTCTCAGATTCACAGATACGCAGTCCTGAATACAATGGTCACATTAAACATGTAGCTTTCGGATTCACAGATACGCAGTCCTGAATACAATGGTCACATTAAACATGTAGCTTTCGCATTCACAGATACGCAGTCCTGAATTCAATGGTCACATTAAACATGTAGCTCTCAGATTCACAGATACGCAGTCCTGAATACAATGGTCACATTAAACATGTAGCTTTCGCATTCACAGATACGCAGTCCTGAATGTAATGGTCACACTAAACATGTAGCTCTCAGATTCACAGATACGCAGTCCTGAATGTAATGGTCACACTAAACATGTAGCTCTCAGATTCACAGATACGCAGTCCTGAATACAATGGTCACATTAAACATGTAGCTTTCGCATTCACAAATACGCAGTCCTGAATGTAATGGTCACACTAAACATGTAGCTCTCAGATTCACAGATACGCAGTCCTGAATGTAATGGTCACACTAAACATGTAGCTCTCAGATTCACAGATACGCAGTCCTGAATACAATGGTCACATTAAACATGTAGCTTTCGCATTCACAAATACGCAGTCCTGAATGTAATGGTCACACTAAACATGTAGCTCTCAGATTCACAGATACGCAGTCCTGAATACAATGGTCACATTAAACATGTAGCTCTTAGATTCACAGATACGCAGTCCTGAATACAATGGTCACATTAAACATGTAGCTCTCAGATTCACAGATACGCAGTCCTGAATACAATGGTCACATTAAACATGTAGCTCTCAGATTCACAGATACGCAGTCCTGAATGCAATGGTCACATTAAACATGTAGCTCTCAGATTCACAGATACGCAGTCCTGAATTCAATGGTCACATTAAACATGTAGCTCTCAGATTCACAGATACGCAGTCCTGAATACAATGGTCACATTAAACATGTAGCTCTCAGATTCACAGATACGCAGTCCTGAATTCAATGGTCACATTAAACATGTAGCTCTCAGATTCACAGATACGCAGTCCTGAATACAATGGTCACATTAAACATGTAGCTCTCAGATTCACAGATACGCAGTCCTGAATTCAATGGTCACATTAGACATGTAGCTCTCAGATTCACAGATACGCAGTCCTGAATACAATGGTCACATTAAACATGTAGCTCTCAGATTCACGGATACGCAGTCCTGAATGCAATGGTCACATTAAACATGTAGCTCTGACATTCATAGATACGGAATCCTGAATGTAATGGTCACACTAAACATGTAGCTCTCAGGTTCACAGACACGCAGTCCTGAATGTAATGGTCACACTAAACATGTAGCTCTCAGATTCACAGATACGCAGTCCTGAATACAATGGTCACATTAAACATGTAGCTCTCAGATTCACAGATACGCAGTCCTGAATACAATGGTCACATTAAACATGTAGCTCTCAGATTCACAGATACGCAGTCCTGAATACAATGGTCACATTAAACATGTAGCTCTCAGATTCACAGATACGCAGTCCTGAATGTAATGGTCACATTAAACATGTAGCTCTCAGATTCACAGATACGCAGTCCTGAATACAATGGTCACATTAAACATGTAGCTCTCAGATTCACAGATACGCAGTCCTGAATACAATGGTCACATTAAACATGTAGCTTTCGGATTCACAGATACGCAGTCCTGAATACAATGGTCACATTAAACATGTAGCTTTCGCATTCACAGATACGCAGTCCTGAATTCAATGGTCACATTAAACATGTAGCTCTCAGATTCACAGATACGCAGTCCTGAATGTAATGGTCACACTAAACATGTAGCTCTCAGATTCACAGATACGCAGTCCTGAATACAATGGTCACATTAAACATGTAGCTTTCGCATTCACAAATACGCAGTCCTGAATACAATGGTCACATTAAACATGTAGCTCTCAGATTCACAGATACGCAGTCCTGAATGTAATGGTCACACTAAACATGTAGCTCTCAGATTCACAGATACGCAGTCCTGAATACAATGGTCACATTAAACATGTAGCTCTCGGATTCACAGATACGCAGTCCTGAATGTAATGATCACACTAAACATGTAGCTCTCAGATTCACAGATACGCAGTCCTGAATGTAATGGTCACACTAAACATGTAGCTCTCAGATTCACAGATACGCAGTCCTGAATACAATGGTCACATTAAACATGTAGCTTTCGCATTCACAAATACGCAGTCCTGAATGTAATGGTCACACTAAACATGTAGCTCTCAGATTCACAGATACGCAGTCCTGAATACAATGGTCACATTAAACATGTAGCTCTCAGATTCACAGATACGCAGTCCTGAATACAATGGTCACATTAAACATGTAGCTTTCGCATTCACCGATACGCAGTCCTGAATACAATGGTCACATTAAACATGTAGCTCTCAGATTCACAGATACGCAGTCCTGAATACAATGGTCACATTAAACATGTAGCTTTCAGATTCACAGACACGCAGTCCTGAATACAATGGTCACATTAAACATGTAGCTTTCAGATTCACAGATACGCAGTCCTGAATACAATGGTCACATTAAACATGTAGCTCTCAGATTCACAGATACGCAGTCCTGAATACAATGGTCACATTAAACATGTAGCTCTCAGATTCACAGATACGCAGTCCTGAATACAATGGTCACATTAAACATGTAGCTTTCGCATTCACAAATACGCAGTCCTGAATACAATGGTCACATTAAACATGTAGCTCTCAGATTCACAGATACGCAGTCCTGAATGTAATGGTCACATTAAACATGTAGCTCTCAGATTCACAGATACGCAGTCCTGAATGTAATGGTCACACTAAACATGTAGCTCTCATATTCACAGATACGCAGTCCTGAATACAATGGTCACATTAAACATGTAGCTCTCAGATTCACAGATACGCAGTCCTGAATGTAATGGTCACACTAAACATGTAGCTCTCAGATTCACAGATACGCAGTCCTGAATGTAATGGTCACACTTAACATGTAGCTCTCAGATTCACAGATACGCAGTCCTGAATACAATGGTCACATTAAACATGTAGCTCTCGGATTCACAGATACGCAGTCCTGAATGTAATGGTCACACTAAACATGTAGCTCTCAGATTCACAGATACGCAGTCCTGAATGTAATGGTCACACTAAACATGTAGCTCTCAGATTCACAGATACGCAGTCCTGAATACAATGGTCACATTAAACATGTAGCTTTCGCATTCACAAATACGCAGTCCTGAATGTAATGGTCACACTAAACATGTAGCTCTCAGATTCACAGATACGCAGTCCTGAATACAATGGTCACATTAAACATGTAGCTTTCGGATTCACAGATACGCAGTCCTGAATACAATGGTAACATTAAACATGTAGCTCTCAGATTCACAGATACGCAGTCCTGAATACAATGGTCACATTATACATGTAGCTTTCAGATTCACAGATACGCAGTCCTGAATACAATGGTCACATTAAACATGTAGCTTTCAGATTCACAGATACGCAGTCCTGCATACCATGGTAATGTACTGGTATTCGAGAAGGTTTTTTTTTATGAAAATGAACAAACGTTTCATTTTCAATCTTATTGGTTGGTAGAACTTTTATTGTCGAAGTACCTCAGACACTAACAAAGAAACATATTGCTAAATGCAAAACTAAACTAAACGCATATATCACCAGGGGGCCGATGCGCAAAACATTTTAACACTAAGGTGAACATTAGTGCCATCGTTAAACATTGCACTAAGACCACATTGTTGACTTAATGTCACCTCGGTGTTTTGTGCGACGGGACAGGTTGTAAAGTAACAATAAACTAAAAATGTTGGAGATGTAACAATTTTCCGAACTACATCCCTGACTATAACTTAAGGGTCTCTGATCCTGATCCAACTACTAAAGATGTCTGCTTATTGTGATGAGCATTCATCATGCCAGTTTTGTACCTCAACGGTAACTACAATGACCCTTGTGTTCTACTCCACTGTGTTCGTTATACGCTATTGGCAGTGTATGACCTTCAGATTTGATATCAGGTACATTACACAAGGGATCAGTGAAATTGGCCGATAATACCCCGGAGTGTGTGATGTGTACTAGGTATAACTTCCGTGTGTTATCTGATGCACAGTACTCTGATAGACATTGTGGGTTGGTGTACAAAATCAGTGGCAGCTGCTTCAATCTCATTAAAATGAAATCTAAATGCTCCACTACATTACGCGTGTATAATTTGCGTAACGAAGTGCAGCAATGTATATTTTATCTTAATGAGATTGCAGCTGCAGTAAGCTGCTGTATAACGAATAAGTCATACCGTTAATATCAAGATAGATATTTCACTCCTGAATGCAGTATTAGATATTCTTTTAATCGGACTTTAATTGTTTTTTTCTCTGAGTGCACGAAATATTAGAATTTCAATTAATAACTATGATTTTTTGTAGTTTACATTATTGTGTCTTTTATTCTTATCAAATACTGAACGGAAACATTGTAATCAAAGTAAAGTACACACAGTGTTAAATATGTATTTATTTGTTATGTTGATGATTACATTGCGATGAAAAAATTACTCGTGAAAACAAGTATATGTTATAAATACCTTCCAGTAAACCACCATGTCTGCACCTTTAAATGTAAGCAGGTTGAAAATACATATTTCATCACAAAGCATAGATAAACCACCTCTTATCTTAAACCAAATTACCAGTTACACCATATTGCTCTTATCTTGTGCCGACATTTCATGGTCTGGTAGTAATTAAATAGATTGAAGTTTGCTCAAGCGATTTATTTATAGAGATATGCAAAACATTACTGGTTTATCATCTTTTGGCAACTTAGAGGATGATAACTGATGATAACATTTGTACAGGTCAGAGATGAGAGCATCTGCTTCACCCTCAATTATCTTAGTACCATGCCCTGATGGTCCTGACCAGTATCCGTAAACCGTCCACTTATCTATAGGTGTTAAACTCCAGATAACACAATATCAGATTGTGCACTGTCTAAAGGAGCCATACAGAAAAAGTAATGGACTGTATGCTCTAAGGTAAGGTGAAGTGAGTTGGGGATTGACGCCGCTTTCAAGAGTACTTAACTTATATCATGGCTGCTTGTATTATTGCAGGGAGAAAGCCCGCAACACCATTGTGGCTTTGCATTGCGGTGAAACCTGCGAGCTGGAACTAGCGAACTATGGGTGATACCGTGCTGCAATTCAGTGTAGCATGTCATCCAAACCTAAATGGGTGTAAAACAGTTCTCTATTCCAGACAGAGTTGCTGAACCCTTGGGAGATTAGAACCACAGACCTCTTGACCCCAAGCCGAACGCGTAGCTAAGTAAATAGCTAGATTAGCAGGAACAATAATAATTAATAGTTCTGAGAAGTAGAGTGAAGTTTATTTTTTAGACATTTCTACACTATACACATCATTTTAAGTTATATGATACTGTTTAGGTTTGAGGGAAAGAATCCTTGCTGAATGATTTTAAATTGTTGAAGTCTCAGCTGTTTTAGACTGAGGCAAAATGAAAGACAATTACAACAATCCAGACGTGCAAAGATGAGGCACCGGACAAGATTATGAGCTCATCGGTCATTATACACGACCGAATGGTACCAATGATCCGAAGATGGAAGTAACAGAGTTTATTTTAATCGATAATCATCCAACGTCCTTCCGGATACACATGGTATCTTTGGTACTTCCAAAGCTGTTGACGCCAGGCTTCAATTGGAAACTTTATACACTCATAATTATAACAATTATTGTTCTTGACTTAACAATGTAACAATGTGACGCCTTGTTACCGGCTGCAGGTGATGGGTTAATCAAGTGGTTATATCTAATTTACAAGCAGGTTATTCAGTGTTACACCCTTCAAAGGATGTCATCATTGATTATAACTTAAATAAGTGAACGAGGTGTTTTCACTCGTCGATGCTTAGCAGTATGATACGTTGGTATAGACAAATATATATATTTATATTTTCTACTTGGTTTCAATTTTTTTAGGATGAAGGACTCTTTGACGTGTTACTAATATTGTAATATATATTATATTATTGTATGTATGCTATAAGCTTCTAATCCAATTTCGCTGTCAGAATTGTAGTTACATTACTACATACAATTTGCAACATAAACCAACATATTTTAAACACATTTACTAACATCAGCTCAACAAATGTATGTTGAGGGCAAATACTTTTCTGTGCTCTATAAACTGAGTTGTTGTGTTTCTTTGTAAGATTAGACAATGGTTAGCCTAGTTTCAAAACTGAACGAGTCACTGTTATCAGGCTGATCAGACTTTTCTATAAGTCTAGAGTAGATTTTCAAAACAAAAATTACATTTCATGTACAAGAGTTGTTAAAAAATATGTTTAAAAACTTTCATAACAAATTCGAAACACAGTCTAATTAATCCTAAATCTTGATTGTAATATTAAACTCATTATAAATTTTATTGTAAGTTATCTGTGAAAGACAATACACTCAGTTTTATTGGTTGTAAGTTATCGGTGAAAGACAAGACATTCAGTTTTATTGGTTGTAAGTTATCTGTGAAAGTCAAGACACTCAGTTTTATTGGTTGTAAGTTATCTGTGAAAGTCAAGACACTCAGTTTTATTGGTTGTAAGTTATCTGTGAAAAACAAGACACTCAGTTTTTTTCCAAAAGTCATCTATTTCTATTACATTGACAATAATGAACAGTATGAATGAACAAGTGAAACCTTGTTTCATTATAACCTGCTCTTTATCTCTCACTATGCCCTTTTGCTGTATTTCCTTCATCCATTCGATCTCTTTTCCCCCTGATCTGTCCACTCTCTTTGGGATGCTTGTTATCAACCTGTTTAGTAACAAGTTTACACCCAGGGTAAGAAGAGTGGAGCGTCAGCTATACGTCTTACCCTGACACAGGATGACTGACTCCATTGCAAAAACAGAATCGAAGGGACAGGTCACGGCAGGCATTGGAGCTTCTGGAACAAGACGAAGAGGATTTCTTCAAACGTCTTGTTATCATGGATGAATTCTGGGTCTATCAATATGATCCTAAGAAAAGAGATGAGCAAAGAGTGGAAGCATGCTACGTCACCACCTCCAAAAAAGGCCAAGGAGCAAAAGTCTGCAGGAAAGGTCATGGTGTCTTATTTTTGGGATTGTCGTGGAGTCACCTTGACGGATTATCTAGCTAAGTGTCAGACCATTATTGGAGCTTATTACTGCAACCTGCTGAGCAAGTTACGAGATGAAATTAAACAGAAGCGCCGCGGTATCATCTCTGGATGGTGACTATGTAGAGAAGTCTTAAAAACATAAGAACAAAATAAAGTTTGTAGCTGTGATAAGTGTCTGTGATAACTGAAACTTTTTGATATCCCCTCGTAAGAAAAATACTGGAATCAGGGAAATGAGTTGTAATAAGTCAGTTGATTGATCTTAGATTTAAGCATTTTAACATATGTTTCAACCTATCTTTACTTTCAGCAATAAATATGTACAATGTTATACAATGTGTGTTAATTCAATGATAGCCTTGGCGATGGTATATTTCATTCAGACGTGTAATAATATTGATGTAACCATCCCTGATAATAAAGCGGAAACAGAGAAAACATCAGTACTACTGCTTTCCATCTCGCTCCTTATAAGTGTGTACCAATTGCTTATAATATCATGATTATTCAATACATATATCGGCATGTTAATGCTTTAAGGTCGATAATCAACAAATTGTCATACCTAATAGTATAAAACTTTATTGCAAATGACGGCAAAATCTGTAAGAAGGATAACAGAGATTAATATGTCGAACACAATAAATATTTAAGGATGATCTCATACCACCTGGTCTCTAATCAGCTGATCTGGGCACAAACGGGAAATCCACATTCAGCCATTACGAAGGAAAGCCTTTGTACAACAGTTTATAAGTTTGTTCTCATGAATTTTCAATTGATAAACACCAGCATATGGCTCTTGATCTGTTGTTGGTGTTTTATGTATCATGAGACCTCTTTAACATTCAGAAGACTGTCAAGTTTCAAAATTAATTTCCCATTTTAGGGACCGTATCATGAAAAGGCTAGTTCAAGTAAGAAACTCTCAATGAATAAACTATCAGACACGGTCATCAGCAGGATGTTGTTAAGGCTCCCAATAAGCTAGACGAGTTGATCCCCCTTTTCAATTGTACCTGCTTTAGACACTGCGGGCTTATTACATATATGACGACATCAACAATAGGTTAACGAGAACTGTTTTTGACAAACGTAAGGAATCATTTGCTAAAATCTAAAACATTGTGCATTGGCTTTGTATTTTATCTAATCGTGTAATATTCAAACTGTATGTTCCATAATGCAACAGAGTATATCGGTGTGGGTGGTCCGTTTTCCTGCCATAGCATGTAGTTTGCATCTATTCCTGTTAAATTCTAACACGATGTCCTACATTGCAATATGTTATAGCATCTGGCTCGCATCTATTGGTGTTAAATTCTTACAATATGTCTTACATCTCAATATGTTATAGCAACATCGGTGATCAGTGGTCCAACCATAGTACATATCTATTGTGGCAAGATACGATACGAAATTCTGCAACATGCTAAAGTCTTCATGGTAATCATTGGTCAGGTCACTTCATCATCCGTTCTTACTATCCAACTCCATATGAAATGCTGCACTTGCGGAGCCATGCGCACGCTTCATATTTAGTTTGTTTTACATTAAAGCTTCTTACTAAGACACTTTGGACAACCTGTCACATTGAATCACAAGCCGGCTTATTGCTTATGCTTCCTTCCATCACAGTGGATTAAGTGATTAGGTTTACATGTTTTTTAAACACTATTTATGGCCTATTTTTTTTCTTGTCAATACCGTGAAAAAAAACTTCCCTCGCATTCTGCTACTATTATCGCAGAACTTGATAAATCTATGAACTTATATGATACCATACCATTCTGGCGGTGCTCGATTTAACAAATGGGAACGCACTGTGTGAAAAAAGAACATGTTCGCGTACTTAATGAAGACAAGGCAAGTAATATACTTTCACTAAAATATTGTTAACTGTTAGCGATGTAGATGCTTACTTAAAACTCATTTCAAAATAAGTTTCTGACACAATCTTATATACAGATAATGGTATAATCAAATCCAAATTCGCTTCATCTAAAAAGACAACATATTCAGTTAACTTCTGAGACTACACATTTGCATGTATGCCTTGGCAAACAAAGCATGGGCAGTCTACATATTCAATACTTTGGTTGTCACAAACGCCTCAGACGAACCAATATGATTTAGACGAAAGGTGCATATATGCTTCAATAATAACTTTATGAATAGGATGCTCCATAGCTGCCATTAATCATCTTTTGAAAGATCTTTAGAGATACCGCTTAAAGCTGCTGACTTTTAACACGTGTATGTTGATCACGTTATCTATGTACCATAATTCGATGATGCACTTATATTAGATTACAGTGATGGAGCACGTGCATCTGTTGATGTGCATCGTGTGCTTCACAGTACAGGACAAAGGCGTACCTGGTGCACCGTTCCTGGATGAATTTGCACCACATCGATAGCTTTTACACAGCCGAAGTTGTTTCCGATAAAGGTTGAAAATACGTGTATATCAATACCTATCGTAATACTACGGTCATCTAGTTTTGACCGATGTTTCATGCAAATGAACCCGAAATAACGAAGCATCAGTGCGCATATGTATACTCTGAAATCTGAGACAAGTATATAAAATCATTGGACTCAAGATGTGCTGTCGCCTGAGGAGCATTTCCGCAAAGCAACGGTACTGGGTTAAACGCCGGCATCTGTATAGAGTCTAATGTCAAAGTATTTTTCAATGACAAGTGGCTAGGACATCTAACTTTCATTCAAAATTCATTCTCGTTTCAATATGTGAAGTCTTGCGGTGACATGGGTATAAAACCGCTCTCACAACTATTTAACTTATATCAAGGCTGCTAGGAGTAATGCAGGAAGAAAGCCCGTAACATTAATGTGGCTATGCATTTCCGTGAAACCTGCGCACATCGACTACAGGTGGTAGTGCGCTGAAAATCTGTGTAGCATTGCAACAAAATCTTATAGCGTGTATAACAGTTTTTCCGTTTAAAGTTGCCGAGCCCCCGGTGGGATTAATCCAAGGCCGAAATCACTAACAACTGCGTTATTCCTTCAATATATGAGGACGCGATGACAATTATAATGCACTCACTATCGTCATCACTTGGCCCTTTTATCACGATAAGATTGACATCAACTTGTGTGAGCGATACGTGACAGTGGTTGAAGAAGTGACCTTTTTGTACACCAATCGATCAATCAAATATCCTAGGCATTTTCAAAGTGGTTATTTCCTGTCTGTCAAGATCGGGTAAAAGGTGCTTGGGAGCACTGACACTTTGTGTCAGTTTATGTCATTGTGTAAAGTGTGTTTTAAGAGTACTTGATATGTTAATGCTCCTGATGTTATCGAAATAAAATTCCACAGCATGAGTCCATTAAAAAACGCATCATTCAAAGTAAGAACTTGTGCGTGTGTTGGAAGACACCAACTAATTTGTGAATCATTAAATGTTTACGTCATTGTAAAAAGTGATCTTTGACATTATCGGAGATGCAACGTTTCGTTTGGCAGTCGTTTTACACTGGACATTTGAGTGAGTGAGTGAGTTGGGGTTTAACGTGCTTTCAACAATATTTCAGTTATTAAACATGTGGATGACAAGCATCCACAAGAGAGTGGACAGATACGGGAGAAAGGGATCGACAGGATGAAACTCCATTTGAGCCAAAGCCACTCTTCCTCCTGCATCTAGATTTAACAGAACATCAAAGCATTTTAGTTGTCCTAGCCCAATGGTATTGTGAACACCAACACTAACAATGCAGGTATTTATAAACAACAGCCACTTGTTTATGTCAGAATCTTTGTGTTTTTTCCACCACTGGTCAAAATGCCGTAACGTGTTGTGGTAGTTTGCTTGCTACAGGGACCCCGGGAGCTATGCCAGTCGGAGTTTACATGCTCCTGTTAGGGACACCCAAGCTGGACAGGTGGACGGGTAAAAGCCAGACCAAATTTAAGTCGTTCATAAACCTGTTCTCTATCTCTCACTATGACTTTCTCTACTTCTTTTCCCTCATCCTTTCGATCACTTTCTCCCCCTCATCTGTTCACTCTAAATCTCTGAAATAATTTTCATTGACGTGTTTAATAAGAGAGATATTGTTGAAAACACGTTAAGGCCTAACTCACCAACTCAATGCATAGCTCTGACATACCAGTGCAGTTCAGCAACATCGGACACAACTCGAAGGATCGGTGGATTAAGTTCGTCAAAGCTTGATAAATCGAGAGTTTGAAGGGTGTTTCCTTGAAGAACACCGACAAACTAGTTGAGAGACACACGTCGATGTATGCAAGATATTTCAATCAACTGTGTTTCTGTGTTCTGGGTGTGTGGAAAAGGGGTCTGTTGATGGTGGGGTCTGATGATGGTGGGGTCTGATGATGGTGGGGTTTATTGATGGTGGAGTCTGTTGATGGTGGGGTCTGTTGATGGTGGGGTCTGATGATGATGGTGGGGTCTGCTGATGATGGGGTCTGTTGTTGATGGTGGGGTCTGTTGTTGATGGTGGGGTCTGCTGATTAAGGTGGGGTCTTTTGATGATGGGGTCTGATGATGATGGTGGGGTCTGTTGATGGTGGGGTCTGTTGATGATGATGGGGTCTGTTGATGGTGGGGTCTGATGGTGGTGGGGTCTGTTGATGGTGGTGGAGTCTGATGATGCTGGGGTCTCTTGGTGGTTGGAGCGGGGTATGTGTCGCAGTGATTAGCGCATTCGCCTTCGGATCAGGAGGGACGGGGTTCGAATCCCGGGTATCGACACTTTTGTCTGCAGGAGAGGATTGTTTTACTTGCGGAAAGGCTTTGGTGCAGTGCTACACTACATTGCAGCGCAGTACCAGCACCACCCATGGTTCGCTAGTTCAAGCTGTTGCTCGCAGGTTTCACCCCAATACATAGACGCAATAGTGTTGAGGGCTTTCTCCCTGCAATAACACTAGCAGCAAGTATACAGTAAGTTAAATACTTCGTTACACCCCAAATCACCTTGTATGAATTCTGTTGATGGTGTCCTTCAAACGACAAATATATTAGCTTCGGTTAGTAAAATTGAGTAAAATTAAGTGTTGGATGCTAATATGGTGCTCGTTATTTCATTAATATCTAAAATGTTGACCAAATAACAAATGTTTTAAGTCAATAGTAAATCAATCTCCCTACCAGTGTTGAGAGCTTTTAGTCCTTTTGTTTTTGCACAGGAATTGGCTTGAAATTGAGGTGATCAACCACTTGGAGGCAATATCTCCTGGGTTGTTTCCCTGTTCCCGAGGAAGAGCTCGGTAAGGGCAGCATATTGATAATAAAGATCAAAGCCTGGCTTTGCTAAAAGGTATTTGTGATCATAAACACGACCATAATTTTGTCTTTCATCAAGTCATTTTGTGAAAGCGGATCAAACGTGATAAATTTGATAATGGAATAGGTGCAATAAATATCGAACGTAATCACACTTAGGACATCAACCACTGTTATGTACTATTTCCATTGACATGAATATAAAACGTACAGCTTTGATTTTTAAATCAACTTTTTACTTCAGAAACCCTGTTGCAACAAGGGATTCAATCCAGGGTAATGGAGTACCCATTTGAGTTATAAAATATGGAGAATAGGATGTTTTTTTATTTTTTTGCACACAATGCAATGACATTACAATCACTCTCACATTCACACTTTTCATCTCTCAAGACTTATACAAGGTCGAGGTCAAACGGTTCATTCATATTGACTTAAACTATTACTTGAAATGATGCAGTAAGACTTTATAGTGGTGACATATTTGAGAATATAAAAATATAACATGATGGACAGATACAATAATTTTCACATTGTGTAAAGCTTTTATTTTACAAAAGTCGTTTCCTTCTGCGCTAATATCAAAGCATTGCAAATTCCTTAAAGTCAATCAGATATTGTTCCGTTACCATGGAAACTTGTAGTCGATGAACAACCAACGTCCTACCGAATGCACGGTTTTACAAAAACTACTTTGCGTCGTCCTGCCCCACAGACGACAGCTTTTATTGTCGACTTAAAACACCAATTCGTTGTTATCCTGTGAGTTGGTATTTAACGTGTTTTCAAAATATATTCAGTCATTAAACGCGCGGACTAAATTCATAAGAGAGTTGGAATGATGAGAAAGAAAGGGATCAAAATGATGAGGGCACAAACATAATGTGAGAAAGGCATCAGGTTGGTTGACCCTGCGAGGAGAATATATTGTAAGCTCCGGCGGTTTTCCAGATAAGGTCTCATTCTTTATAACCAGCTCTGTACTTAACGAGTAAATCCTTACTGTAATATATATGGAAGTCTGCCAGGGTAAATTATAACACCACTAACTAAATAATCTGTTTTCCATCCACGATTAGCTGGACGGATTAATTGATAAATAAGGTTGAGAAGTGACCTATTTCAGGATCGTGGTGATATTCTGTGAAATATGTTAGTACGTGATGTTAACCCTAGTGCATTTGCTTCCTTATTGTAACCCGTAATCGAGGTCTTCTCTGTCCCAAGAAAAAAACCTTCCATGATGTCTGAGTTTGCAACAGGCAACGATTTCATGATATTTCTCAGGTAAACCAGCATTCCACTGTGTTCAGACAGTTTAAACGTCCAGTACAAAAGCGCATCGCGCAATATTAAAGGACACACATTGCTCTATTTAGTCAAGTCTGCGGGACTGTGTGTGATAGCGAGCTGCCAACTAAGGCACTCTATGGTGATGTAATTGGTGCTGAGTATCTCTGATAGCGATCTACGCAGCAATGCACAGGACATAATACCGGAACAATATATCTCATAACAACAGACTTTTCTAACTGGGGGTTAGGGTTTATTTTCTGTAGTTACGACATCCTGTACAGAGCCAGGAGTAATCAACTTCCAGCGAAAGAAACATATTCGATGATTAGAAATCAGCGTATTGTAGGAGCTTGCAAGTGTGACACACCTCCCCAAGATAAAACAATATAAAAATTCAACCCCATATTGACGGTCAATCATTGCGGTTGGAAAAACAAACCATTTCAATGTATCTCAAATAAGGTCATATGCGATCATTTTGGAATTGGAGCGGTTTGGAATAAATGACAAGCATAACAAAGTACAGTATTAAGCAAAAAATGTATCAGTTTACAACAGCCGATGCGAATCATAGTGCTTGATTTAGCTCTGATGGCGACACTTCGTTCTTTTATTTGCGAGCATCAATTGAAAAGCAATGTTTAAGGGCAATCACACGACCATTAGGACGCCATAGAGCATCCGCAGTCGATAGTCACGCCAAGCTCTGTCGGAAACACGTGTCTCCAAGATCACTTGGTCCTACCAGGCTATGGGAGGGAAGCTGTATAAGTCCACTCCATCATTACGGCAGCATAGCCCTGTCGGTTATTGCTCTAATACATTGTGATTCGAGCACATTTGGTTTGTGTCAGAGGCCCACATCTTAGCATGTGTTAAATACATCAGGGGAACTCCTTGTGAAAGCTATCATGGCTGATTACAACTCAGGTAACTAACAAAGTCAGTTTTCGGTCATTGTTTCTAGCTAGAGAAAATTAAATAAATATGAGTTATCAATATCTAATATTTGGCATTCCTGAGACATTTTCTTATCAGTTTAGATCATATATACATCTTTAGTAAATTTGATTATTAGGAAATAGTCATTTGACATACAACTTCTTATCAAAGATTTATTTAATTACTTTAGAACTTCGTGACAATATCAAGTAATATGATGTTCAACTTAATTAACCGACATTTCATTCTGGTGAGATTTGTTTTTAGTGCATAAAGGGAAAAAACATTGACATACTTAAATATGATACTGGTATTAATACATATGATAGTGTCTTAAGGGGGTTTCAAAATGCAAAAACTGAAATAAATAGAATATATTATATTAAAATGTTACCCAATATCGGCGGGGCTGGGATAGCGCAGTGGTTAGCGCATTCGGTTTTGGATCAATATGTCCGTGGTTCGAAGCCCACGAGGGGATCGGCAACATTGCAGTAAAAAACTGTTCAACAGGCAGTAAGGTTTGGCTGCAATGCCACACTGCATATTAGCGCAGTGCCACCCATGCTCGCAGGTTTCACCGCAATGCACAGACACAAAAGTGTTGCGGACTTTCTCTGTGCACTGAAACCAGCGGCCGTGGTATGAGTGAAATACTTTTGAAAGCGGCGTTAAACGCCAAATCACCTCACCTCAATATGTATGTACCTAGATCTAGCCAACATAACTTATTCAAGCTAGTTCTCGGCAGATGCTGATGTGTAGGCACTTCTAAACCTAAATGTAGTGTAACACTGAGAGAAGGATAACAACACTTTACATAGCAAGAATAATAGGAAACTGATTAGCCTGTCAATAACCGAGTTTAGTAAAATATAAATGTTTTCAAGCAGCTACTCTGGTGTGAACATTTGTCATATATACAACCCCAAATGAAAATGATAATTATAAAGCCTAATCTCTATTTCGGGGCACTGCTAAACAACTGTACATAATTACCCGGAAGGAATTGAACTTTCAGGGAAGCACCATAGGTCCGCAGCTTCAGTGTTCGGCTGTGGCGTGAAAGGCCATCCTGTTACCACTACCACCGTGCTTCATAAACTCTTCACGTGGTTTGTGTGACAGTCAGATATTAGAGTTGCTAAAATGTACTAATGTACATGTACTTTAATAGTCCATTTGTATTGGGCATTATCCATGCTCATTGCATGTTCAGGGGCACAGATTTTTGTATTATTACCCTAAAGGAAATGAACTTTCGATGCTGTCTGTTAAGGTGTTCAGGTGCCCATATGTACAGCCGTGTACACAGAGTGCAATGTGGACACAGCACAGTGAATGACTCAGGTTGAAGATTTTTGGCAGCTCAGGAGATTCGAACCCATATACACATTTATATATATATATACGTCTTTATCAATCTCCGTCAACTGTAATGTTTGAGAGGACTTAGACCGTACACTTTTCTCAATCTCATGAAATTCTTATGCATTTGACACGAAGCCTTACCGAACATGAACAATCTCGTACTATGATACATGAAAGTGTAAATTCGATGACCTCTATAGAGACGCTCCGTGAGAAGATACCGCTCTATTTAGTCAAGTCTGCGGGACTGTGTGTGATAGCGAGCTGCCAACTAAGGCACTCTATGGTGATGTAATTGGTGCTGAGTATCTCTGATAGCGATCTACAGACCAATGCACAGGACATTATACCGGAACGATATATCTCAGGAGGGAAAGGTGCCAAGCGTTATTAGTTGTGTTATTGTATCCAGGAGTAATGAAAGCCGCTGCATAGTAAGGTTTGATTATCAATTTGTTCAGTGTAATGACACTATAAAGTTATAACGTAAATCATGAGATCTAAAGCGGACAATGGAACGTTATGTTAAGCTTATCCAGTGGATACACATGACAGTTTAAGTTAGAAGTGTTTGGTTGCTAGGGTAACAAGTAATGATGTAAAGGTGGATGTATACATAATAAAGAATCTTTTTGATTATGAAGAAAATACATTGTCCCGGATTTGTCATCTAGGGTTGAATATGTGAGATTTATTTAATATATATTTATTGAATTAAAGAAGATTGATCCAGTCAGAACCATCCGATGTTTACTCTTTCTTATATATAACTTTCCTTCACGTGAGAAATCTATTCTCCTTTTTTAATATATATATATATATATATATATATATATACATGTATGTATGTATTATCAAATCAGTTAGTATTTTATTTCATGTAATACAGTTGATTTAGAGTTTTACTATCAAACGAAAGTGTCACAACATTGTGAATCTAATTATTTTAAAAAAATACTGAATCCAAAACATTTCCTATTACTTCAACAAACAGAGGAAGAGTATTCTGTATTCTTTCAAAAGTTTCAATTGGAACCCTAGTTCGCTGTTCAGTGCCTCTTATATTATCAGCCCTTAAGACAATTCAATGTTAAGTGCAGTGCAGTTGTTATTCGCTTAATCTCTTTCCGTTTCTTTTCACAATCCAAATTCACCTTGTTATGTAGAGTAAATAAGGCGCCGTGTAAAGCCTTCCTTGCGGGAATAGGAAAACATTGCAAGCGAACGTCACTTCATATCTTTAGGCTGACAGGGAATGGCGGAGCTCTTTGCTTCAGGGCTATATGACATCAATTAGCAAACTGTCGTTGCATGGATTTCCTTGTAATAAAGCCATTTGGTGCCTTTTAATGAGCAGTCACTGTTGCTGAGGGGTGTGCTATTCTTACCCTCTTAAGACTCCTTGCTATTTCTACAGACCAGTCATGACAGAATCAACGGGGCGACTTGGTTTTATTTACTGCGGGGCTCTTCCGATTTGCTGCAAGGTTGCTTTGCTCTGTCATTTGTCTGTGTAAGAAGTCGCCTCCCGAAGCTATTGCCTATAAATCCAAAATGCCACAAAATTGGCGAGTTCCAATTTATTGTAAATATGGCAATACGCCAGTTTGTGGACTTAATTCTCACTGGTTCAGCCATTATAATTAGATCCTTATTGCCCTGAAGTCGATAGCAGTGTTCTGTGTAAGAGGGACTCGAGCAAACTGAACTAATCGAGTGAGATAAGATTCATCTCGCTGAACTGCTGAATATGGCTCTCCTGACATAACTAGTCTGTACTAATCAGCCAGATTGAGAACTCGAACGATTTCTAATTGTCCATCAATCTCAATTGGAGCTGCATAACACGAAGTTAAACATAGCTCTAGGGCCCTCCTTCCCACAATCTCGGCTGTTTAGATATCTTCACACCATAATCTCGTGATTAATATCAGATCCAATTAGGCATGGTGTGGGGATAATTTCACGCATGGAATGGTTTAACATAAGCTTTTAATTCAGTTTTACAGAATCTTAAACATAAAAGAAGTTCCACGTCAATAAAGTTATTTACAGCCTTATCAGAGATATAAAAAAACCCACCTAATGTGCGTGATACAGTTACATTAACTTAGATTATACTTGATACCAGGCTTTCTTTATAAGGCTTTGTGATAAAAATAACCCTTAAAGCAAAGCATGGTCTTTAAAACGTATTATATTCAACGTGATACATTACGCCCAATGATACAGCTGGACATTATTACTCAATATTGATTTGCAGAACAGCACATCCTTCGTAAGGAAAGTATAAAATTACGTACAAACATAGTAAAAACAATATTTATGCTTCTCAAATAGAAACCTGAGGTGTAAATAAAAAAACAACTCTGTCCCGTATGTGTTTTAAAAGAATACACATCTATAACTACCCCTGACATAAAGACGAAGAGATGAATCGAATTACATTTACATTTGGTGTATCTAACTCATTACCGTGTGTATCAGGTGTGCAGTGTCACTTCAACTCACGTATAGCAAATTTGTTCCGGAGAAATATTTCCAAAATGAAAATCCTCAAAACTGTGAAAATAATATACGTGTCTTTCTTCAATATGTGGGTGCATTGCGAAGTACAACCATGGTTCGCTAGTTCCAGCCGATGCTCGCACGTTTCACTGAAATGCATAGCCACAATGGTGTTGCGGGCTTTCTCCCTGCATTAATACTAGCAGCCGCGTTATAAGTAGAATACTCTTGAAAGCGGCGTTAAACAACATATTATCACCTCACCTTCTGCACTACGTTACTGTTGCTGAGGAGTTGCTTGAAATATGTATATTATATGGGCATACCGTGGTTTCCAAGACATCATGATTGGCTTTAATACTTCCCAGCATATTATATATGCATATATGAATTCAAAACATCTCACATTCATTTTCAAAAGGAAACATATGAGCTGTATTATATGTACAGAGAAACCGAAATCATATGTCCATTTCGCATTATTAATGGTTATTCATTATCAACTCTTATATGTCCCTTTGACTAGGATAAACTGACTGAGTTTCGGACAGTGATGCGATATACTCTGAAAGACTGTATTGAAATATTCCTCTGATTAATAATTTTCAGAAATGCAATCATAAGACATACTTGAAATGACTTTGATTAAAACATGCAAATTTGCTATTGTTTATCGTGTAATTTTGGACAGTACCACCAAATGTCATTGGATACTTCGGACAGTACCACCAAATGTCATTGGATACTTCGGACAGTACCATCAAATGTTATCGGATACAACGGACAATACCACCGAAAGCTATTGAATACGTCTGAAAAACCCTTAAAATCGCCATGAATACTCCATGTACAATGGTATCATAAAAGTATTCGTTAACATAAATGTATTTAATACACAGCATGCTTTTCGATGAAAACATTTCAGTAACTACTGTAATCGTCGATAAGTAATTCTGACGTCACAAAGCATTGAAATGCAGCTGCTTGTTGCCAAAGTTGATTATTTTGTCTTGTTTGAAAGTGGTATATTCCATTCCTGAGTCTTGATCTGGAAATTTAATTAGACTGAACCACGAATGTGTAGTAATTAACTAGCAGCTGGCGTGTATCATTCATCCTGAACGAGTTGAATTTGCACCCTGTAGTTAGACTAATACATAAACAATTCCTACCATATACACCCATACAAGAAGGGTATGATGTAACTGTAAAGATCCTATCATATACACCCATACAAGAAGGGTATGTTTTAACTGTAAAGATCATATCATATACACCCATACAAGAAGGGTATGATGTAACTGTAAAGATCCTATCATATACACCCATACAAGAAGGGTATGTTTTAACTGTAAAGATCATATCATATACACCCATACAAGAAGGGTATGATGTAACTGTAAAGATCCTATCATATACACCCATACAAGAAGGGTATGTTTTAACTGTAAAGATCATGTCATATACACCCATACAAGAAGGGTATGTTTTAACTGTAAAGATCATATCATATTCACCCATACAAGAAGGGTATGTTTTAACTGTAAAGATCATATCATATACACCCATACAAGAAGGGTATGTTTTAACTGTAAACACCATTACATATACACCCATACAAGAAGGGTATGTTTTAACTGTAAAGATCATATCATATACACCCATACAAGAAGGGTATGAAGTAACTGTAAAGATCATATCATATACACCCATACAAGAAAGGTATGTTTTAGCTGTGAAGATCCTACCATATACATCCATACAAGAAGGGTATGTTTTAACTGTAAAGATAATATCATATACACGCTTACAAGAAGGGTATGAAGTAACTGTAAAGATCATATCATATACACCCATACAAGAAGGGTATGTTTTAACTGTAAAGATCATATCATATACACCCATACAAGAAGGGTATGTTTTAACTGTAAAGATCATATCATATTCACCCATACAAGAAGGGTATGTTTTAACTGTAAAGATCATATCATATACACCCATACAAGAAGGGTATGTTTTAACTGTAAACACCATTACATATACACCCATACAAGAAGGGTATGTTTTAACTGTAAAGATCATATCATATACACCCATACAAGAAGGGTATGAAGTAACTGTAAAGATCATATCATATACACCCATACAAGAAAGGTATGTTTTAGCTGTGAAGATCCTACCATATACATCCATACAAGAAGGGTATGTTTTAACTGTAAAGATAATATCATATACACGCTTACAAGAAGGGTATGAAGTAACTGTAAAGATCATATCATATACACCCATACAAGAAGGGTATGTTTTAACTGTAAAGATCATATCATATACACCCATACAAGAAGGGTATGATGTAACTGTAAAGATCCTACCATATACATCCATACAAGAAGGGTATGTTTTAGCTGTAAAGATAATATATACACGCTTACAAGAAGGGTATGATTTAACTAATGATATTTATTCAGGTATAGGGGCCACCGGCCGATCATACATATACAGGGCATGAAAACAAACCTCTCCGAAACCATAGGAGTACAGCATTGATTTAACTTTGAGTGCCCAGCAAGCACTACCACTTTCCGCCCGTTTATATTGAAAACTATGAAAGCTCACATTGCTTTCTTTTGTTAATAATCTAAGCCAATATCTTATAATTTTTGAATAATGGGACACTTTAACAGATTGTCTAGATGATATAGACTTCACAAAATTATTTGGAATATTTCTATTCAATCCCATAGTTAATTTACAAAATTTTGTGTTAACAGTTTCTACATCAGGTGCTGTATGAAATCCCCAAACTTCCGAACCATAGGTCAAAATGGGCAAAACTTTCACATCAAAGATTTCAAAACAGACATCGAGGGGCAGAGATGAAAATTTACCGAAGCTAGATTGGAGTATTTGAATGATTTTCCACGCCTGCTAGGCTAATGTCTTCTAACAAATGCGACGCATCCAGTCATCATTAAAATGATATCTACAGCAAGTGTCGTCTGAAGTATTTCTTTTTTTCAAATATATATTTACTTCACGTGCGACCTTTCACCTTTTTACCTATATATATATATATATATATATATATATATATATATATATATATATATATATGATAATAAAAGCTATTGATATTTGAATGATATTTGATTTATATCAAAGTGTTTATTTTATGTAAAACCATATTTCCAGATATAAATTTGAACATATTCTTCAGTAATTACTTTGTTAATATTTCTAAATGTAAGAAAAACAGATAAATTCCATAGTCAAAAGTCTTGGTGTAACAGCAATTCTCTATGAGAAGAGACGAATATCGATTTTTAATGACTTAGATTGTTGAGCAAACAACACGAAATAAAGTCAGTATTAAATTAACCCCCAAAGAGCACAAATGGTTGCTGCAATAGTTACTATAGTTACTAACCAATGCGCTGAACTATTCGTGAGGTCACTGGTTCCCCATGAAATTGTTATGCATTTCTTTCTGAACGTAAACTTCATGTGTTAAGACATCTTACATTGCATGACCTTCACTTACGCCAGCCCCAATGACTTGCTGAGATAGAGGCCTTTCCGCATTCCCCCTACTTTAATGTGCTTGTCGACCAAGCTGCTGCGAGAAATCATATAAGAATTGCAACACTCCAGATACAATTATTGCTTAATTGTTGACAAATGAATTGAAATGAAAATAGAAATCCACTATAATAAACATTATTGGAAATATGAGGAAAAGTGATGAGATAAATCTAAATATCTAATGTCGTTGAGCAGAAACTATACAATAATCCTGAGAAATATATTGTAATAAACATGTTTTTGAGTGTCATCACTTCAAATGAAAAACTCTCATTACAGCAACAAACATTGATATTAATTTTCCATCGTAAGACAACTTGGATTTTCAACCCCAAATCTTACCAACTATTCTAAAAACAGTTATCTTAAGACAGTGAGACCTTTGTAGAATGATGTTTACATTTCTACACTGCTAGAAGATGTCTATTAATATCTGTTACCTGATGTTTCATACCATTTGTAGTTGGGGAGGAGGCTTGATTCTTCTTTGTGTGTATATGAGTTTAAAGTGCATTGATGAGGTAAATGATGATTCAACAAACATAACTAACGATATACATATACGGCACACAAGTATTGTTTGTACATTGTATGTATCAAAATTGTTGGCCGGACGGACTTGATATAAAGCAGATCTTGACTCTGCATTAACGTTATTTGGAAAGCAGGTAGAAAACGATCTAACCGCAGAGTCTACGGCACAACCCGTTATGTATTATGCACATAATTTCGCAATATAGGAAAATCAATCCTGGGCTCGCCATTCACTGTGAGACGAGGGTTATTTATCATGGTGTGTATTTAATAGAGCAAACGCTCACCTTCCACAACTAATATTGAGCTGATGTAGGAATAGCTAGTACAAATTATTATATTTATAACTAGCTTTAGGTGATACGTCATCCTTTAAGTCGCACGAGGAAGAATTTACAGTCTAACGACGTTGAGATTGATAGAAATGTATTAAGTGACCAATCAACGTTCAGTAATGCATCGACTGACCAATCACCTTTCACAGCTGCGGACGAGAGTGGAATACCGATAGCTAGCCTAGGTCGGTATAATATCTTTCCATAGCGTTTGAAAACTCATTGGCCGGATTAAATGCCAGTAAATGTAATTAGATTGGACACAATGGGTCTCCCAAGGATACTGTCATGAGCTCCATTTCCTCTACAGTAGATCGTTATGGCACTATTTGCAAGCAGTTTATGACTATTAAAAGAGCTCGACTGTGGTAGCGCTTATCATAGACGCACAAGAGAGCTTGCAGTCAACTCCAGCATTTTATCTGACAAATTGTTGCATGTCCATTAAGCCATTATTTTCAATCGGATTTTCTCTAACTCTATGTAATAGCTTTTAGCTGCGAAATACAGTTTGCACGGAATACAGAATTCAATGACGGTAAAAAAAATCATTCTTTAACCACTGCCTCGGTTGAACCATTCTGATTTGCAAAATTGTCAAGACATGGACCTCTTTACAATTTACAAAGGATGACATAACAGAAAATAAATAAGTTGCATTCAAAAGAACCTTACAAACTTATGTATAAAGCAACTCATGCCAATGCTTCCAACCGATCGTTGAAAATATTTTGGATAAGTCTTCACAGATATTGCAATGTACACAGCTTGCAGATGTTGGCATCACATATTTTGCAGTGTAGACAGTTTACAGATGTTGACGTCACAGATAGTGCAGTTTGCACAAATTGCAGATGTTGACGTCACAGCAATTGCAGTGTACACAATTTGCAGATGTTGACGTCACAGATATTGCAGTGTACACAGTTTACATATGTTGACGTCACAGCTTTAGCTCATTCACAGTACAACGCCTACTGATGTATCCCGACCGTTGCTTTCTTTTGGCCAACTGATCCGTAATATTTTCGTATTTTCCTCTTCTCGCCCATCAAGTTGAATGGCGAATGTATCAAATAGATAGATAGATAGATAGATAGATAGATAGATAGATAGATAGATAGATAGATAGATTTTTAATTAAACATCTTTGGCAGACCAAATAATTTCAAAAGAGGTTGGGGGAGGGTTGCATCACCAAATGGAGGAATCACCGCCCCTCCCCTCCCCTCCCCTCCCCTCCCCGACACGCACACCCAAAAAATCAGCGACATCTTCTTAAAAGTGTAAAATGATAACACTTTCTAATTTGAATAGCACAGTGTTCAATAAAGGGGAACTAATTGTGATTGTGTATTTGAGTGAACTTTATCAGAAAATAATCGCGTTGCATAAAACATTCCAGACACTTACACATTTCAAATCAGCTATCACTGCTCCGTCCAGAAGCAAAGTCATTTAAAGTAGATTAAGTCGTAAAATAGTCAACATCTAAAACTACTGTCGGAGAGAGCAACAATAAAACATACTCTGGCATCAGAGAAATACAACTTTGTCAAGTTACCCAGTAAATGACGTTTGTGCTCATAATAGAAGCTGTCAATTCACCGTTAAGTGGGCTTATAAGAAATGGTAATACTGACAGCGCAGAAGCAAATGCAGTAATAAGCTATTTAACTTTAACAATAGACAGTGGTTCATATGAAAACGATAATTCAAAATTCATCTGAGAAAGATTAGGTCGGATTTAGTCCGGACATGACACCATTTGACATTTCTATCTCCTCCTGGCTGTAGAGTCATCTATATGCAAATAAGGCACCATTCAATACGGGGACAAGGGCGAGATAGATGGCTGTTAATAATGCAGTAGTGCTAATGCAATAGACAGGTCAATCTCACCGTACGGCTGTAATCAGAGCCTTGAAATGTCCCTGCCAGAATCTTTCGTCTTGAAGAGGCTTCCTTTGAATCGGGATCTTAATTCTTGGGAATTACGCCAACAGAGCGAGTTATTAAAATCACCACTACGTATAATAGTAATCATAATGATAAACATATGATGATAATACAGTGTATACGTTATCATTAATTATCATCTCTTTATTACATTACGTCGTTGGTTATGGTATACATGTACGTCTTTCTTCCCATTCCAATCATCGTTTCATAATGTATGTTTGCGATAGTTACTGTCCTTGGTGATAAACCTCAGTGAGACAAGGAGAACCTGCCGTCCATATCACATTGCGCTTCTGTTCGGAACTGAACCATCGAGTCGGGTAAGGTGGCCTTTTCCGTCCACTCACCATCATTGATTCGGGGCGGGATAGCTCAGTGGTTTCGCATTTGTCTTTGTAGGGAACTTTCTACATGCAGAAAAGGTTTGGTTTCATTGCTACTCCGATTTTTAGCGTGGTACCAAACATGTTCGGTGGTTCCAGCCGATGCTTGCAAGCTTCACCGACATATATTGCCACAATCGTCACGATAGCTTTCTCTTTGAAATACTTTTGAGAGCGGCATTAAACCTGAAATAGGAGGGGTCATTGACAGTATTGATATGCTGACATATGGGGTACTTGGATGATGATTGGCTTCACTGTAAATTTCCTTCATTGATTACATTCTGCAACTTAAGCTTCTCAAAATCAAGTTCATATCAGAACTGATTACTAGTCATTTTCGTTAATAACTTTTCCTCATATCAATGTCAGTAATAAATTTGAAATAAAAAGCTAATATAGAAGGAAAAACTCTAGTCCAGCTTCAAATTAGTATCGATGATCGAGTTAGGTCTCTATAACTTACCCATATGAAACCCTATAGCTAGAGCTTTTCCAGTAGTAATTGAGCCATTGATCACGTTATGTGAACGAGACTTAGAACAGTGATAAGGTTATGTGGACGAGATTTGGATCGGGAGCACGTTGAGACGTGTTTGTGGAATCCATCATCACATTACCTTAAACTCCGGCAAAATTGGATAAACTAAAACAGATAAATATCAACGAATGGCTGGTAAACAGACTCGGCATCTTCCCGAACACCATCATTTATCCAGTGTTAGTTAAATTGAATTTCCCAATCTTTAACAAGGGTAACATATATACGGGCTAATCATGGTTTATGTCTTGTAATGCTATTTACTGTCCTTTCTTATGGCTGAAGTCGGCTTTATTCCAAGAATACCAATCCGGTACCGTGCCTGGTAGAATTTCGTGACAAACTGGAGTGTAAATTTGTCACGAGGAACACTTTGAGGTTGATACACAGCGACTCCCGTGTGACCCGTCAGTGTTTAAGCCGATAAAATGTGTCGTGTCAAGTAGTTTCAAAACATTTTTACATGTCAAAACATACATTCATTCTACTAAAAAGGTAATCGCTGCGCAAAAACAGTACAATGGAGATAGCCGTAACAGACACCTGATGTTAGAAGTAGTTTGTGTAAAATAACGAGTCTATCAGCAATCTAGATAACACCTCAATATCAACCTTGAAGGGAGATCATCTCGTGTTGTAGAACTTCTAGAGTGGACGTTTGGGAAGCTGAGCAGAATATATCCCTGCTCTACAAGGGACTCCAGGCAGAGTATTGATTTTCTTCGAGCTCACATCCAACTCGTTTTAAGTTATCACAGTCAAATAGAGAAGGGTAGATCGCTATGTATGTTTACAGTGTATCGGGGACATTGCATGGTTTGAGTGGCCCAGAGAGCTGGAAGGGTTTTGACATAACTGTCAGGGACATGATGGTCGTTCAGTTTGCTAAGAAAATATACTAGAGAAGGAAGAATCATGTTACACATGACGCACGTCCTATTTCATATATTCGTGTCTAATGTCATGTAGATTTAGAGCGCAGTTGACATGATTTTCAGCTTGATATTTCTTCACTTCACAAACCCACAACTACTCCCTTAAGTGTTATTTCAGTTTATTACGTTGCTATACGATTTATGTAGCTAAATTATTTACACTGAAGAAATGTTACAATAATTAAATCTTTGAAATTTCCCTTTGAAGAGGAAAGACGGAGAAAAAGTGTTTTAATCTAACGAGAATGATAAATGTTCCGTTTTTTTAAGAAATGACATCGTATCCTGACATGAATCATAACCAGGACCTAATGCTGAGCCCTTCTACACCGAAATGTTAGACATAATTAAAGTTACATAAACTATGCTGATAGAGTAAGCTTATTTCTTTCAGTAAACTAAGACGCCATTATTTTTAACCATAACGTCAAAAAGTAACTCTATTTTTGTAATTGCAGTGTCTAACGCAGTAAAAGTTACTTATTCTTATATCAAATTCTGGCTTTTCAACTGATCATACAGTGAAGTAATAGGAAAGCGTTATGCGAATGAGAATGAGAATGGTTTTCTAGTAAGATTGACAGTTAAAAGAATTTAGTTATATCACGAAAAGCGGAAGTAGCAAACTATTGAGTGTCGCGCATCTCGAAGAAGGGAGAGACATTGAGTATGATTACAATATGTACTTTAACGTCGTCAAGTCGATATATTTCTAAATCCTTGTTCTTTGAAACTTAACACGTCAACTTGACCGTGGATTAGCCACCATTGCTTTGCTCCCATCCGAACCATTGAATTCTGACAACTTGCTATCGCTGAGTTTATCAAGATTATAAACTCAGGAGAATATTCCATAGTGATAACGTCACTCTGTTGTCTTTAAAGTGATTTATTTTAAGAATCCATGCCATTGCTTTAAAATTTCTTTCCCGGTTAGGAGGGTTGTCAGGTTTTTATCTCTATTCAATATTTTACAGTGCGGCCTGTTTGCTTCATTTATGATAACCCAACTCTTCCAATTATGACTGAAAGTAAACTTCTGAAAGTGTGTGGGTCAAGATTTGAACATGCGCACCTTATATTTGAACTTCAGCCCTCTTATCCACTGGGCAACGGTGGGATTATAGAATAAGAGAGTTAGTTTGTCTATAGCAAACCTGTATTTTTCATTTGAGCGGTAATAAGCGGAACCCACATGGAAAACATTGATAGCAGGATTTACCACGTAGAGTATTGCCTGTCAATTGTTTCGGGGGGAATCAAAGCATGGCAATTGCGCATCCAAAAACGAATCCAATTCAAGCATTTCAAAAGGTTGTATCCACTGATTGAGCACTGAAACTTGCATTATGTATATGTAATATATGTAAAATGTATATCAAACATACAGGAGATTATTTTCACGAATCCGCTCAAACTAATGCATTTTCCATTACATAATCCGGAGTCCCTTGCATCTCATTTCTTATTTTAAGAGTATTGATCCCCGTCATTGTATCTGTTGCCACCGTTGTGAGGTGAACACACTTCCCGAAAAAACTGACTCTCAAGATTCTGTCAGATGATAAAACATTGTACGTTGCTCTTTCCACATCGTTTGGAATTCATCCATAGAAGTGATATCAACTCATGTATGAAGCTTCACGTTGTTTAGTAAGCAAAACCTTGTCAATTAGCTAAAGTATTGAAATGAAGATACGCTGTCTATATGTGACCGTAAAAGTCTAGAAAGCTGCGTAAAATCACTTACTGACCCTGATGTATCGTGATAGTAGGGGGCGGTATAGCGCAGTGGTAAGCGCGTTCGTGGTTCGAATCCCGCCAGGGGCTCGGCAACTCTGTCAGCAGTAGACAACTATTCTACACGCAGTCAGTTTTGGGTGCAATTCTACACGGAATTTCAGTGCAGTGCCGCCCATGGTTCGCTAGTTCAGCCGATGCTCGCAGGTTTCACTGCAATGCATAGCAACAATACTAGCGGCCGCTATATAAGTGATATACTCTGGGGTTAAACTCCTTATCCACTAGCCTCACCTCGTGATAGTACTGCGTAATGGTTGCATCAGAACGACACTCTTTTGCTATAGGAATAACAAGTAAACAAATTTAGTTAAAGCTGTCGTTTTACGAGGAAGTACTGAATGTTGCTGAACAATGTCCTTTTACTGCCTTAGTCGATATACAGCCATAAAGTCACGATGCTGAAGTTTGGAAACTTATCTAAAGCAGGTCGTCCGTCCGTCCGTGAAATTTTCCCTATTTCAACTTCTTCTCCAGAAACACTGACTCAAGAATGTCGAAGTCGTGTGTTAGAATCCATGACTAGTAAGTTTTATCACTCGTACATTTAATGACAAACATTTATGATTATGTTAATACAAGACAAGATGGAGCAATCGATCATTGAACAGACAAGTAATGGTCATCCTTATTCAGGCTTTTTAACTGACACTGCTCACGTAACCCTCTGTCAAATGAACCATTTTTATCCGTTTGGTTCTTATAGACAGATAGATGTTTAAGAAGTTCATAGACGTAGTGTTCAATATGATTGATACCGATGTGATAACTGGAATAATACTTAAATGGATGATTAGGTCTTCACAGTTAGAGTGTTCAATACCTACCTACGCTCGTTGATGGATCTTTCAGGTGTTCATAGTCAAAGTGTTTAACTAAACTACCAGGCAAGTAAAATGTGCTCAAGTCTATAAAATGAAAACAAACGTAGATATGAGAATGCTGACGATTGGTTAATAACTTTATATCATTTTCCAATATTCTGTGTAAAATGTATCAAAATATCGGCGTTTAATTTGCCCCATTATACAAGGAAAGAGACAGGGGGTCAATATTAAAAATTACTCAAATGTGGACTTAAAATACAAGTGCACATTAACTCTCAGTAGTCATGGGAATCACGGATAACGTCAGCAGGGATCCTGATCCATATGTTAAATAGAGCTTGCTCAAGTTCCTGCTGGTTGTTTGGAGGTGGCAACAGCTGTCTTAAAAGGCGGTCAAGGTTATCCCAAAGGTGTTCAATGGGGTTCATATCCGGTGAGTTGGCTGGCCACGGCAAAACAGTGACGTTGGCGTTCTGGAGGTAGTCTCTAACAATTTGGACAGTGTGAGGTTTTGCGTTGTCGTGTTGCAATATCAATCTTCTTGGATGTTGTTAGTTGCAAGGAACGACGATAGGTGTGCTCTAGTCTGTAAACAGCACCCTCTCCCAGTCACGTCGCTGCCACCGACGTACAGTACGTGTCCATCGTAATCTGCGTCGACGGTGTAAACGGGTCAAAGCTATTCCACGGAAGGGGCAGATGGCTTGTATAGAGGCCAAAGGAAGTTCACAAAGGGTTGTGCAGATGACATGACCGAATGCCGTCGCCGCTGTTGATGTCGCTGTTACGAATCGGTTTTGGATGTGAATCTGCATGATGTAGCGATCTTCGGCCGCAGTTGTTACCCTCGGTCTTCTCGATCCTGGTCTGTCATGTGAGTGGCCTGTCTGCTGAAAGCGTATTAACAGCCTTCTGATGGTTGTTTGGCTGCAGTTGAAGGACTCCTGTTTGCCACTTGTTTCACGGTAATTGCGCATTAGGCCGAGTTAAATCGCGCCTGAGTTTCACAATAGTCAATCCGAAACGATTATTTCGCACAGTTACTGTTAGTGGTTTTTTTCTTTTGATGGAAGACTTAAAATGCAATCTTGATAATGACTCTTAAATCATGCGCACAATTTCGTACAATTTCGTACAATGTGTTATCCATAGAAATGTATAGGTTTTCATCCAAACTTGTGGCTTCTTTTCAACTATGTAGTTACAACTAGATTTAGTGCATATTTAGTAAGTTGATGAGGTCTCATGTGATAACGATGATGTCATTTTATTACATATTTACTTACTTATTGTGAAAATCATCATTTCAATGCAAATCAGTTTAGTTCGACTTTGCAACATATAAAGTCATGGTTTTGATAATAAACCGTTCCATGGTGATAGTCAAACATAATTTTTAAGCTAATGTAAAGCAGGCATAAAAACGATATAAACTGACAAAGTATATTATTCATGTAAAGCAGATGTGTGACTCAGCAATCCGCACATATCAAAGACTGTTTTGTTTCTGTCTTTTGCAAAAGGTTATGATATATGTAGTGAATTTATGATACCATATAAGGTATTTATGTACGTATCAACGCGAAGTAATGTCATAAGACAAGGAGACAGACAAGGCAACCTGACACGACTCAAAGGGAGCATTATTAAGATCAGACTAACAGTGAGGTAAAATTGATCGATTTGAACTGATTACAGTGGGTCTGTTAATGATCCTTAAGAAATTCTGATGGTCTATGAACAATGAGTCCCTGCTGAAGCGCGGAGTAAAACCAAAGAATGATGATATTTTAATGTATCCCAGCGCTAAAAGAATATCCACGTTCAGACTTGGTGATCTGCGATAAACAACTGTGTTTAGGACAGCTGAATCCTCTCCGGCGAGGTTGTGGTTGAATAAATCGCAGAAGTTCGTCCTACTACAGGATACATGTCTACAGTCCTCAATATCACAGGGTATCTCTGCGTAATTATCTCACAAGGAAACTATTGACCTTTAATCCTCGTTCAGCATCTAACCAAAAGTGAGTCGGTGATTATCCTTGCCTTGTAGGTCCTATTTACTAAATACACTTAAAATGGAAGATGCATTGATATGAAATGCTCAAATACACGAAGAATGATATCAGGAAAGATTACAGGTTATAAGAACCTTGTAGTAATCAAATACCCATTCAATCATGTATTTTCGTTTGCGTGAGATCACTATATTTATTTTATATACGGCCCCTCTGAAGCAGTATCACGCTAAACACAGATTTACTGAGGTGTTGCTATTGGTGTTTAAAACTGCCTCAAAGGTTGACAAAATTTGCTGACGATCTAAGTGAAAATCTTTATCACCATCACCTAACCATTTCCTCTCAGCTGCGGTCAATCAAGTAAGGGATTCCATTTGTGAGTCCGGAAATTGATTTGAAAGCCAGTTTTCTTTTAAGGCGCTGTTCATTATTATCAGAGTATTCATCCAGTTAAGCGAAAGCAATCTCCGAGCAGTTGACAGTGTGATTGAGTTAAATGTGAAAGATTCCGCAAAAAGAGACTGTTAGAATTGTCAATGATCTCACCACCTGTTGTCTCATCTACAGTTATGGTATCCTGGCGAGGGACAGAACAGGTTGTACAAACAAGAACGTGTCTAATGTTTAACTAACTATGCTTTATCATTTTCTTCTCCATAACAAAACGCTTTAACAAGGGACAACAGGGAAAACTTATGACTATAGAACAGGCTCAAACAACGTACCTCAAAGGCTTAAATAAGTTGTACAGATTGTTTGTCGAATGAAGCTCCTAAATTGTAACTTTGTCATTATGAATTTTGAACTATAGACCCACTCGGCCTATTTTTCAAGGTGTTCGTTAGTATAAATGTTATTTTCCTACAGGCAATATTGTATGAAGCAAGTAAAATAGATATAAAAAAATATAAATGCAATACCTAAGGAGAGTGTAAGCTGTATTATTTGTTCCTTATATTTTCTCACAGATGCACTAACTTCAAAACAAGATTTCATTTAAGAAACACTGAAAAGAAAATACGTTCTTTGATGCATCCTTGTAAGCGTTTTGTGCCATATACAATTCGTTCCAGTGTCGAGGTAAACATTGGTGCAGCTGTGTTGACTGAATGCAGTGAACATGAATTTTCAGTGTAGAGACTCAACACAGAAAAGGTTAAGGTCACACATTTTTAGGGTCTCTAGTGGAATTCGAACTGGGTCCATCGGCGTAAAGGGGTCAGCATAATGCTGCGGGCTTTCTCCCTGCAATAACAAGAAGCCATGATATAAGTGAAATACTCTTCAAAGTGTCATTTAAACCCCATATCACCACACATCACCAGCACCAACAGTGCTTAATTGCAGTGTGTGAGCGCATCGGATATGAATAGCATGATGCATTACGATGCCTGAAGCTGATGCATGATGGGCTACATTATGATTCGGATACGATGCCTGAAGCTGATTCATGATGGGTTACATTATGATTCGGATACGATGCCTGAAGCTGATTCATGATGGGTTACATTATGATTCGGATACGATGCCTGAAGCTGATGCATGATGGGCTACATTATAATTCGGATACGATGCCTGAAGCTGATTCATGATGGGTTACATTATGATTCGGATACGATGCCTGAAGCTGATTCATGATGGGTTACATTATGATTCGGATACGATGCCTGAAGCTGATTCATGATGGGTTACATTATGATTCGGATCCGATGCCTGAAGCCGATTCATGATGGGCTACATTATGATTCGGATACGATGCCTGAAGCTGATGCATGATGGGCTACATTATGATTCGGATCCAATGCCTGAAGCTGATGCATGATGGGTTACATTATGATTCGGATACGATGCCTGAAGCTGATGCATGATGGGCTACATTATGATTCGGATCCGATGCCTGAAGCTGATGGATGATGGGTTACATTATGATTCGGATCCGATGCCTGAAGCTGATGCATGATGGGCTACATTATGATTCGGATACGATGCCTGAAGCTGATGCATGATGGGCTACATTATGATTCGGATCCAATGCCTGAAGCCGATTCATGATGGGTTACATTATGATTCGGATCCGATGCCTGAAGCCGATTCATGATGGGTTACATTATGATTCGGATACGATGCCTGAAGCTGATGCATGATGGGCTACATTATGATTCGGATACGATGCCTGAAGCTGATTCATGATGGGCTACATTATGATTCGGATACGATGCCTGAAGCTGATGCATGATGGGCTACATTATGATTCGGATACGATGCCTGAAGCTGATGCATGATGGGCTACATTATGATTCGGATACGATGCCTGAAGCTGATGCATGATGGGCTACATTATGATTCGGATACGATGCCTGAAGCTGATGCATGATGGGCTACATTATGATTCGGATACGATGCCTGAAGCTGATGCATGATGGGTTATATTATGATTCGGATACGATGTCTGAAGCTGATGCATGATGGGTTACATTATGATTCGGATACGATGCCTGAAGCTGATGCATGATGGGTTACATTATGATTCGGATACGATGCCTGAAGCTGATGCATGATGGGCTACATTATGATTCGGATACGATGCCTGAAGCTGATGCATGATGGGTTACATTATGATTCGGATACGATGCCTGAAGCTGATGCATGATGGGCTACATTATGATTCGGATACGATGCCTGAAGCTGATGCATGATGGGCTACATTATGATTCGGATACGATGCCTGAAGCTGATGCATGATGGGCTACATTATGATTTGGATACGATGCCTGAAGCTGATGCATGATGGGCTACATTATGATTCGGATACGATGCCTGAAGCTGATTCATGATGGGTTACATTATGATTCGGATACGATGCCTGAAGCTGATGCATGATGGGTTATATTATGATTCGGATACGATGCCTGAAGCTGATGCATGATGGGCTACATTATGATTCGGATACGATGCCTGAAGCTGATGCATGATGGGCTACATTATGATTCGGATACGATGCCTGAAGCTGATGCCTGATGGGCTACATTATGATTCGGATACGATGCCTGAAGCTGATGCATGATGGGCTACATTATGATTTGGATACGATGCCTGAAGCTGATGCATGATGGGCTACATTATGATTCGGATACGATGCCTGAAGCTGATTCATGATGGGTTACATTATGATTCGGATACGATGCCTGAAGCTGATGCATGATGGGTTATATTATGATTCGGATACGATGCCTGAAGCTGATGCATGATGGGTTATATTATGATTCGGATACGATGCCTGAAGCTGATGCATGATGGGTTACATTATGATTCGGATACGATGCCTGAAGCTGATGCATGATGGGCTACATTATGATTCGGATACGATGCCTGAAGCTGATGCATGATGGGCTACATTATGATTCGGATACGATGCCTGAAGCTAATGCATGATGGGCTACATTATGATTCGGATACGATGCCTGAAGCTGATTCATGATGGGTTACATTATGATTCGGATCCGATGCTGAAGCCGATTTGCTTTCTCAGCTGCACATTCATCCTATAGAACAGATATCACGATAAGCAGTAAAGGAAGATAAATACTAAGAATGATGAAATGATGATAAACTTTCACACTTCTGCCAAAAATGTTGTGTGTAAGAAAGAATTAAATAAGTTGTCTGCTTAAAATGTTCTGTATCGCTACACCAACTTGTAACGCCTTTGAAGAATTTCAATTATGAAATATATTTTATTGTTTCCCTGAATAAGTCATAGAGGTGGGTAGAGTAAAATGTCCTTAGTTAATCTATCCCGATCGATCTAACAGGTTGTTTAGTCACACGTCACAATTGACGTGAATTCAGATTGTTTTATCAGGGAATTTCTTTGAGCGATCGAATTTCTCGCAGCATCAAATCTTTTCAATTTCACATGCATGTTTCTTAATGAAAAGCCGTTTCAATCGGAAATGAAAGCACAAACTATATTTTCTTTTGATTCGTCAATATTTAATCCTACAAGTGAATCTGACATTTTATTAACAGCTAATCGGTTTCACACCTGTTAATTTTAGAATTTAATGAAAACTTTTACAGCAAAGTCACAAGGGTCCTTGTTTCTGAAACCGTCATTCTCAATTAATGATAAACATGCAATACAACAACTGTTTGTCAACATGAATTTTTGGATCTCTTGCAAATAAAGAACACCAATGTCTGACAGAATTCATTATCAAGTTGTTTCATTGACATAAGTCATCACGAAAACACTTGTATGCACACTAATGTCAGCGGAGCAGTGATTGAAATGTCTGTGATTTCCGTGACAGATTAAAACAAAAGCTTAATCCCATTGTTTTAAATATGCAATCGTCGGGTTTGTAGTGAATAGTTCAAATCTACTTCAACAACGAAACGTCAACCTGTTACGGTTACATTATTATGGCCTTGTTGAAAATAATTATATGTTTAGACACATCACCTGGTCATCCTTAAAGGCACCGTAAGAGGTTTATCAACATATTTTATTGTTACAATTTCCACCCAAAATGTCAGTGTATGCAAACTATTATCGCAATTGGAAAACATTATTATAACATAATAAGTATTAGAGGATAAATTATGTTATATCATAGAGTCATGAGTCATGTAAATATACATCGAAAGGGGATTTTACTTTTTGAGATAATTAAGTCAAGTTCATAATTGATGTCAAATCAATTCTTCTGATAAGGGAACTCGTGGCAGAGAATATTCCTGGGTTAATTCTAGAATGTTCATTTAGATTGCTTTTTCGTTACTTGCACGATTCATATTTTCAAGTATAATAAATGAATCTGATAAAAGAAAACCATTTAATAACGTTTTTGTAAAATAAATATTTGACAAAAAAATAAACCCAATATTGTTATATGGTGCAAAAGTCTGGGGCTTTAAATCATTTAATGTTTTAGAAAAAGTTCATTTGTATGCTTGTAAGAGATTTTTAGGTGTAAAAACCGCCACATCTGGCGAATGTTGGAGGTACCCATTTTATATCGAATCAAACATTAAAATGATTAGGTACTGGATAAGACTGTTAACAATGCAGTCATGCAGATTACCAAGAAAATATTACGATATGATGTTACTATATGATAGCCACGGTAAACATAACTGGGTTACACACACTAAAAAATATTATTTTCTATCGGCTTCGGTAATGCTTGGCATAAACAATTCGTAGAATCGCACTCCCGTTTTATTTGCCTAGTTAAACAAAGACTTAAATATATATTCCTTCAAAACTGGACAGCTAGCCTCTCACTATCTATCAAATGTTTCTACTACAAAATGATTAAATATTCTATCTATTCAGAACATTACCTTTCGGTCTTAACGGTAAGAAAATACAAATCTTCACTAGCAAGATTACATTGCTCTTCTCATGATTTATATATTGAAACTGGGAGATACCAAGGAATCATAAGAGAAAACAGAATCTGTCAAATGCGTGATCTAAATAAAGTCGAAGATGAATATAATTTTTTAATGTTTGCCCAGCATACAATTCTTTAAGAATTATGTACACAAATAAATATTTCTATAAGCACCCTGATATTAATAAATTTATATCTCTTATAAATAACCAAAGTAAATCTCATTTAGAAAATGTGTTCAATTATATACACAAAGCATTTATGTTTAGAAAGAATGTGTTACTACCTGTAAATGTATAACTATGCACAATGTACTACAGGCCTGTGGCCTCTCAGTATGGAAACAAAACTATTCGAATGATATATTTATTCTGCCACATTTTCACTTCAACTTCAACTGGCTCACACTAAGAACGGTCTGCTCGTGGATTGGCTAAGGATAAAATTGCTTCCATACTTTCTAGGTCGGTCAGAAGGCTGTATATGACTCACTTGTGAGATATAAGGTGGTGTATTAAAACGGCTTTATATATTTACTTATGCTGGCTGTCACTTTAAGATAAATAGATCCATTATTCTAACATGTCTTGGTCACTGTCCTTAGAGATATGTTCTGCTTTTATTTATTTCATCATAAACGACTTTTGAAACACTTTCATTAGCATTCTAGCCAATTAAGTGACAATAATATGTTCATATTATTTTTCATTAAGTAGATCAAGACGATATTTAAAGATATTTCCAGAAACAATCTTAAAATAAAGTCTAGCATTTCCTCTGTCTATCAATTGACACATTTCCTACTTTAAATGTGCCTTCGCACTAGCATTGGAGATCTCGCAATAAAGAAAATATGTTTTTCCAATTGCAAAACTTTGTTTTGTAATAAAGACTGCCAATAAAAAAGCTGTAACATGTTCATAAAAAATACGAAAATTCATATATGATTAAAGGTCTTTCTATTAGAATGACTGCCAGCAGTTGTTACATGATGTAATATTTTGTGTATGTAGTAAACTAAAAGTCGCTAAAGGATGTACTATTTTGTGCTGTAGGAAACTATAACTTGCTAAATGATGTAACATATTGTGCTGAAGTAAACTATAACTTGCTAAATGATGTAACATATGGTGCTGTAGTAAAATGTAAATTGCTAAATGATGTTAGATTTTGTACTCTAGTAAACTATAACTTGCTGTATGTTGTAATATATTGTGTTGTAGTAAACTATAACTTGCTAAATCATGTAATATATTGTGCTGTAGTAATGTGTTACTTGCTAAATCATGTAATATATTGTGCTGTAGTTAACTGTTACTTGCTAAATGATGTTATATATTGTGCTGTAGTAAACTATAACTTGCTAAATGATGTAATGCTTAAAATGATAAAAGTTTCCATACAAAGGGTTTTCATGGTGACTGTAAGCCTAATACTCCAATCCCCAATATTCTATTCGTTATAATCAATTCCAATTAAGAGCAAATACTATTTGATTAAATAATTTACAATTTGGACATGCATGTGTCATCTACAGAAAAACAAGAAAACTTTTAATACAAAGATATGAAAAAAGACATATGTTAGATTTGATAGAAGACAGAAATTAAATTTCCTTGGAATGAGCACATCATATCTGTGTTGTCCGTTTTTGTAATAGTTGTCAAATTACATTTCCATCTGAGAAAATGTTTACAGGTGCATGCCAAAAGTTTGTTCACATACCTGAATATACTAGTGCAAATATCATGTATTTTAAGATGCCTTTAAGGTATCGTAGGGTTGCCAAAAAGGAACGTAAATTATTGCATTTTAATACACAAATGCATATCCATTCTTCTATAAGGCAAATGTTTATCGTACCCCACAATTACCCGTAAAAGTTTTGGAAGGTCATTGAAGTGACCATGGGTCAAAATTCCGAAAACTCTTATTTTTATTTTTCTCCATAAAATCCTTCATAAGTTATCAACTTCTTTAAACATTAGTCACGTTTGTTCCTAAGCACAAAGTCAATGTGATTATGTTGGTTTTAATCTCAGAGAGTCGATATGGAACATTTTGTTTGACATTTAATGAACTCGAAATATAAAAAATGTGACCCCTTCTGTCTATATCAGTATGCCAAAATCCGAATTTTTGCACTAGAGACCAGACGATCCCAAATGAGTTCAACAGCTATTTCACACATGGACAGTGGGTGATTCATTGTCAGTTTTTCTGAAGTTATCCTATTGGCGTTGAAACGAAACCATCATTATATAAAATGATGTTCGCACTACGATTCAGCGGTAAGTGAACAAACTTTCGACACGCAGCTGTAAATTGGATAAAGATTCAGGCAGCTTTTGAGCTTGCATGCTTTGGAATAGAAATATCTAAAAAAACAGAATGTTAACCTTAAAAAACAATTTAGCAAGCGGTTTGATGGTTACATTTTCTTTGACAATTTAATTTTGATCTAAATTACACATTATTTAAACTGTTATTGAATAATTTGTTTGCAAAATTCAAGGATTGCATATAAAATGGCATGTTAAGATACTATTTACTATGGTTTTAATGCATTTCCATGGCATTTGGTAAAAAAAAATGTTTCATTTTGCAGTCTTATTTTCTTATCCACTGTTGAAGCAAATTGACTTGCCAAATGTTATTCAATGGAACTATTACACGAGTATTTGGGTGTGACATCTCGAAATATAGACACTTTTTTATATTATGGTGTTATGTTCAATTTTAGAGTGGATTCATTTCCATTTATCTTAATTGATTTAAATTGCCTGCGACTTTTGTGACGACTCATTCTGTATAATGACATTGATAATCAAATATGTTTCATCATATTGTTATCATTACAAAATAATAAGCATGGCAATATATATGGTTTTGTTATTACCTTCACTGACACTACATCGCATACGGAAATGTCTTTTATTTGTATCTCTAACAAAGGTAAACGAGGTGTAACATTTAATTTAATCGAGGTTGATATCATTCCAGATGGATTTTTATAAAAGCCATCGTTTGATCAAAGTATTAATGAACTTCCAAAAAAAAATTATATGATCTTTGAAAAACAGTTTCAAACAAATTCAAACAGAGATTCCGGGATAACAGACATAAATACTGACGTAAAGTTATAAAAAATAAGTATTGCCTAAAAATAATGAGATTATTAATTTGATTTCAAGTCTATATTCAATTCTTGGTTTACCTATGTTTGTCTACTTTGGTTTGTAAGTACTAATACACTTTTAAAAATATACATATAAACGTTTTTCATACAACAAATACAACATTGATTTATTACAAAGAATGATAATCAATGTTTGCTATTAAAATGATTTGTATCCAAAAGTTTCTTAACTAACGCTCAAATAAGAATACATCAGCAATGATTTATTGATTGAATCAAGCACGCAAAGAGGGATATAAGATTTGAAAGTCTTCGAAAGCATACTTTAAAAGGAGTAATTTTCTTCCTGATTAACTTTGAATAAAGAACTTATTAATTCAACAATTTCGATGTTTTTATTTACTCAAATGATTTACATGATTAAATCTATTAAAGAAAACTCGTAAGGCTAATGAACGCAGCATTTACTTTCTTAAAATATGAAGGTATCTAAGCAAGAATAAGTCTTACATTGTTTTACACAAATTAATACTATGCAGCTTACATTCTCATGTCCACTCATATCATAAAATACCTTAACTTGACCATTTATTTTGATATTTGCTGAAACTTTCATGTTCAATAATAAGAGCTTCATCACTATCCAGGAGTTCATTCATTTAGGATCAGATAAACATAACCGATTGTGTTGCTAAACAGTTTACAAAAACTTCACAAAATTGTACCGTCTAGAGCATTGTTCATAAATCACGTTATAGTTTACTTTAGTACAATATATTCCTAAATAATATCAATAAGCACTGTTTTATTTAAACTACCTTTTGTATTTGGCACAGAGAGGTGAATGTAGTTATTAATGGTATGTGTAGTATATGAACATGAGCATTGTGATATTACCTCTTTCATGACGAAACAAGGAGTAGGGCAATTGCCAGTTTCATGGATTGTCATGTAAAAAAAACAACTGTTATAAAGGCGCTAATTATGACTGTCATGTATTGTTACATTGTGAGAAACACGTGCAAATCAGAACTTTTTCTAACCTACTATCTACTTGAGCTTCTTGATATCGAAACATATGTCAAATTCGAATGGTTGGACGAAGACGACATGTTGTCGCTTCTGTTTGGAGGTGATACTCACCCTATTGAAAGTTTAGAGGCTCAGACCTGGACTGACATCATTTGCAGTCTTTGTGAACTCAAGCAGACAGCTTTTGTTACTTTGTTATAAGTAAAATTTCTTAGATTCAAATAACCGAGATTAAGTAAAAGTAAAGTTAGGTAAACATCTCTCTCTCTCTCTCTCTCTCTCTCTCTCTCTCTCTCTCTCTCTCTCTCTCTCTCTCTCTCTCTCTCTCTCTCTCTCTCTCTCTCTCTCTCTCTCTCTCTCTCTCTCTCTCTCTCTCTCTCTCTCTCCTCTCTGTTTTATTATAACTTCATAACTGGATGTTTTTGACGTATATAACTGGGTGTTACGTCAGATTAGTCTTTGTTAACTGAAAGTGATTTACGTAGAAAACATCACGGAATCTATAAATCAAAAAGCCAATAAATCTGATCATAAAGAAATGTTCTCAAGACGATAGAAAGACATTCTTTAAAGCACAGGAAACATGTCATACACATATAATCATATTGACGTGATGAAGAAACATGTCTCCATTGATCTGATAAAATGTTGCAATAACACGTTTTTTAAAAATCGTTTTTCGTAATAATAAAAAATATTATTTTATGTCAAATGTACTGTTATCAAACACTTCCTAACAAGGTCCGACAGAACATGCTTGTGTGCTTTAGAACTAAGACTTCTCATTTTAAAGAAAACATTGTCCTGCAATTGGTAACATTTATTTTTTGTTTAGCGAGATCTCAAATCCTAGTGCTGATGCATCTTCAAAGCATAACATATGTCAATTTATGGGAAAAGGAATAGTCTTGACTTTATTCTGAAGATATCTTTTGAAAATCTGTAAAAAATATATAACACATTATCGTCAACAGAAAATGCTTCAAAAGTTGTTTTTGATGAAAATCAATTCTATATCAGTTCAATCTGAAGAACAGCTTTCTTAGGACATTGGAAAAGAGATATGTTGGAATAATGGGACTTTTTATGTTAAAGAGACAGCCTGCATAAGTGGAAAGTCATACTTTTTGGTCCTATAATCCTGTACGTATTCCAATTTAAAATATTTATTTTTCCATCACTATTCGCTCAAAATGAGAAAGATATTTAAAAGCGTTCATCACATTTCATTAGTTATGGATATGCTGGTAGTTGTCTCTCACCAATGGCTTAGAATTACCAGCACTACAAATCCTGTGTTATAAACTGCCTTGTGGATACGTTTTATCTCAGTAGCAAATCAGATCGGTTCCTGTCTTTGACAACTCCCGACTGCGCATGAGTGTTCATAATACCAGCGGAAGTGACGCGTCAATGAGTAGGAGCCTTATGAGCGTAGACATTTGGATAAAGAAGAGGTAAGATGACTTAGAAAATAAAGAGTTGAAGATGTGTATGAATCAAAAGAAGCAGAAAATGATAACAAAGTCTACTAAATTCCTCATTGATATGATTAAATTATGTAGGTTTCGACAATGTACAAGTCTTCTTACTTATTTTATGGCCGAAACATCAAATCAATTACATATTTGATGTAATGCAAAAGACAAACCATTATCAAGAGTCATAACCTTGAAAGATCTTTCCAGGCTGTCCTTCAATGATAAACCCGCTCACTTTACGTACACGCTTTTATACTTTCAGCGGAAATGAATTGTGAATGATAGTAGCTGAGATGACATGTAAATGGATCAATGCGAGGCAAGATAGCGTAGACAATCAGGAGCTGAATATGTGTGGATCAAGAGGAACATGACATGATGATAAAGTCTACTATATGTATTTTAGCTCTCATTATATTATGAATGGATAAACCAGGTACAAACCTTCTTAATATTGATACGGGAACACGTTAACGAATTGAATAACAACAAGCGAAAACCATTATTGAGGGTTATAAACATTGATGGATCATGGTTTTCTTAGCATTTGCTTAATAAAAACGCTTTTTTCTATAATATTTCATTTGTGATATCAAAAGTGAAATGCATTTCACCTAAAATTATAAATTGGGTAAAAAAAAATTTCACTGCCATGTGTTCTCATACAAACATAATTTATTTTTCATATATTATGAATTCTAACTTGATCATCTAAATATGTTTCGTAATCCCCTATTCCCTTTTGGTGAATATTTAAAAGACACGATACGATATCAAATCAAACATCATCTAACAGTGTTCTTCATATATCATTTACCCTCTTGATATAAAATAATTTGGATACACTGAAACTAGATGAATAATTTAAACATATAAAATATAAAAAAGCGTACTGTGGTGCCTGTCAGAACATATAACGACTAACTATTGATGTAAGCAACATAGTTTCATGACAATGTTTTTGTTTAAACTCAATCTCATTAAAATAAATTATTTCATTGCTGCACAACGTTACGCAGATTATAGATCTCACTTGGCTCCTTTACTCAAGCCGTCAGGTTAACCTTTGCCTCAGTTTGACCTCTTTATCTCATTGGCTTGCCGCAGATACCTTCAAGCAATCACAATGCGCGTCTTTTGATGGCCTTCTAAGAGATTGTAAATCATTTCGCAATTTGAAGTTGAAACTCTTATAATTTTTCGATTTTACAGAGAACAAGTTGAAGTAATTTACATAAGACCTTTAATCGAATGACAACCCAGCAGAGTTTGTTATAACTTGTAAGTCTTTGACGAAACAAGGGTTAATCTCATTAAAATATTAACATCGGATGTGACTAGTATATAATTATCAAGAAACCTCTTATTGGTATAATTACATGTTTTGTTGGTTTTCGTTTCTCAACATGCGTATGGTTAATTTGTTTCACGAAATTGAAATTCATTTAACGATTTCTACAAACTAAAAGACGAAACGTTTATTCAACGTATTTGTTTCCAGAAGAAGCATTTTTGATTAGTACTGTCTACTTACATGTAAGTATACCGTTGAGATATGCAGAGTTTTCTTTGCGAAAGATAACTCCATAGCTTCAATTTGACTTTTTTTCTCCAACAAACCGAGCTAGGGTAAATTGAAAGTACATAAAATACATTGATTTGGATATTTCGGCAGTTCGACATTCGGAAAACTGTCGGAAATTTTCGGTTTCCGAGTTCTGAAAAGCGTACAAGCGAAATACAATTCGCTTGCCCCATAGAACACGGGGCGAACTGGCTGATTGGCTGATATGAATTATGGCAGAGGCAAACTTGACGGAGCCTGGTGAGTTCTACACGCGTAATGTAGTTGAGCATTCAGATTTTATTTTAATGAGATTGGTTTAAACCGTTTCGGAAAGCACAGAATCACTACAGTTTAATCACTTCTGTTTTAATATTAGTGAACATACAAGTGTTTTTGTGAATAACTCGTTGATAAATTCTAACAGACCATGTTGTATATTTGGGGCAAGAGATAAACGCAATTTCAGATTCAAGAATAATCAGATTTATAAGTTTCCTCTTTATTCAGTCTTGAGACATTAAACTCAGCTTTTGTAGTGCTGTGTTATCACCTATTGAAAATGATGATATCAGAAAGAAAACTTTTGTCTCTTTGTTTCAAAAGTTTTATTAGATACTCAAATGAAAAGGCTAACCGAATATTTGTTAATAAAATGTCAGATTCATTTGTAGGATTCAATTTTGACGAATCAAAATAAATTATAATTTGTGCTTTCATTTCCGATGGAAACGGCTTTTCATTAAGAAACATGCAAACGAAATTGTAAAACGGATTTAATGCTGCAATAAATTTGATGGCTCCAAAGGTTCACCGATAAAACAATCTGAATTGACATCAATTGTGACGTGTGACTGAACAATCTGTTGGATCGATCGGAAGAGTTTAATTTCACCTTACAAACCTCTAGTTCTCATTCAGGAATACAATAAAACATATTTCATCATTGACATTCTTCAAAGGCGTTTAAGAGTTGGTGTAGTGATACAAACATGTTTAGCAGACAACTTCTTTACATCTTTCTAACCCACAATAATGATATTTATGCAATACAATGAACATAAAGCCGATTATTTCACTTATATTACGGCTGCTAGTATCAATATAGGGAGAAAGCCAGCAACGTTATAGTGGCTATGCATTGCGGTAAAGCCTGCGAGCATCGGCTAAAACTAGCGATCCATTGGTTGTACTGCGCTGAAATTCAGTGTAGCATTGCACCACATGTAGAACAGTTCTCTACTGAATATAAAGTTGCTGAGCTCCTCACGCGATTCGAACCATCTTGTCTACCCAGCAGGACACTGGCAGGTATGAACACAAATAACTTGAAACGAAGCATTATGGCGCTGTACTGTTTTTTTCCGTGACTATGTTATTGAGGGATTATGTGAAACCTATTTGCTTTCGCGCGTTCATTCGATGAAATTTTGTTTTGAATATTTTTCTTTTATGAGATACATGGTGGGCAAGAGTCTTACAGATTACACACTCCCAATGTATTGCATTATCATTATTTACTTACTGCATAAAAACTAGCCTGAACTAAAAACGTCTTGAAAAATAGAACAAATAAATATGGCTCTTTAGGTTTGCAAAAGACAAGCCGTACACGCCGAGGAGCTAAACCTTAGTGGTTGAACTCTCATCTGTACAATCACATGCCCATTTGACCCGAGGTTCTTCTAGCACATTCTCCATGCATCGCCACAACTGCAGAAGACGGGATTTGATCAGTGACAGTCCTCGCAGTCTCTTTTACATTTAACTAAATCACACTGTCAACTGCTCGGAGATTGCTTTTGCTACACTTGATGACAATTCTGATAATAATGAACAGTGACCTAAAACAACACTCGCTTTCACTCCCGAATTGAATCCCTTACTTTATTGACCGCAGCTGAGAGGAGATGGTTAGGTGATGGTGATAAAGATGTTCGCTTAGGTAGTTTAGAGGTAGTTTAAAACACCACTGGCAACACTTTAGTAAATTTGTGTTTAGCATGATAGTGTTTCAATGCGGCATGTAGATAATGTTATCCCAGGAGGATAGCATTCCAGTTGCAAACCAATATTTGTTTTATTCAAAAGAGTCAGGTCTAAAAAGGACCTATCAAGTTCATTTAGCTTACGTGACCCAATTTCCCTACCTCAGTTGATTAAACGATGTACACATAAAGCGAGTTTTTGCTTGATAATTGATAACTTCTACGATTACGGATCACTGGGTTTGATTAACGAGCAAAACACCCCCCTTCCTTAAGAAAGTTCAATAACAAGTGATCATGGTTTGGGAAAAACATTGAAATTGCTTTTATAACTCCAAATAATAACCTTCACATTAACATGGAGTTAACTCAGTTTTCACTTTAAATGGGACACAGTTCCTAGTAACTAGGGATATAATTGGGATGTGTAATAAGATATTTCACCCTCTAAAGTAAATGTAAAGGACATATACTATTATCATAACTTTCACGTTTTAAAATGTATAAATAGCGAAAAAATTTACTAGAGCATCTAAACAACTATACTAAAAGGTTGTGAATAAATCAAATAAAATTAACAATGGATGAAATATAAAGCAACATATTGTCGCCATCTGCTTTCATTGTGGTTAGAGAATCTTGAATTTTTCAAAGAAGGTTGGGTTAGGTTTAATGAAGAAAAGTGGATTATAAAAATGTGATTATGAGTTAGCAGTCTATTGTGCTACAGAGTTCTTTTTTCCTTTTTGTCAGTCTGAGTAAACTATTCTGAAATATCTATTGATTGCATGATTTGAATTATTGAAGGCAATACCACACATCAAATACCACGTAAATGTTTACAATGCACAGATAATGCATATCGCTCGATATTAATTACAATCCAATCGTAGGTAATCTTACTTATTTGGAAAATGCACGTATTCAAGCTATAAAGGTTATTCTAAAAGACCTGGATTACGTATGATTAAACTAAAATGGAGGCGATGCTCTAGGTTTTACTTATTTTTTTACCTTAAAGCCCAAACTGCAGCAACTATGGAAAATACGAAAGGCTATAACTGTGTATAGGGAATACGAAAGGCTATAACTGTGTATGGGAAATACGAAAGGCTATAACTGTCTATAGGAAATACGAAAGGCAATAACTGTGTATAGGATATACGAAAGGCGATAACTGTGTATAGGAAATACGAAAGGCTATAATTGTGTATAGGAAATATGAAAAGCTATAACCTCTTAGAGTGAACATTGCGAACCATAGACATTTATTTATGTAGTAGGATGAAATTCTGCGATATATTCCACCAAAACATCGCCGGAGAGGATTCAGCTGTCCTAAACACAGTTGTTTATCGCAGATCAGCAAGTCTGAACATGGAGATTCTTTTACCACTGGGATACATTTAAATATATTTATTCCTTGGTCTCATTCCGCTTCTCTACGGTGACTTATTGTTAACGGGCTATCAGAATAACTTAAAATATTGTTACAACCAACTGAAATCAGTCCAAATCATTCAAGTTTACTGACATGAGTACTTCTCCATTTGAGTCGAGACAGGTTGCCTTGTTCGTTTCCTTGTCGTATGACACATTACATCGCTTTCATTCGTGCCTTAATGCCTTATATTGAATCATAAATTCACATTATTTCAAATATCCAGTGGCATGTGACATAAATATTATAATTTGAAAATTAAAATTGAAAAAACAACAGCCTTAAATGTTTTCATTAGTAACTGTCCTGTGTCCGGTCAGGCCAGGTGTCAAGCAGGAAGTGTTATGCAATCAGCCAATTCAATTGCAGGGGTTCTGATTGGTATATTTTGTCTAGCCTCAAGTGAAGCGAAATGTATTTAATGTTGTAGAGATACGATAAAGGTGATGATTTACTAACAGAAGAGTATTTAAAAAGTTTATGTCAAATGGTTGTGGTAAAAAACGTATTCTTCTTAGGTTTTTCAGAAAGTAATATAGTATTCCATGAAATAAGGAAATGATGTATCAAGACCAAGATATTCAGAATTTTATTTTTGTTTCTATTTAAATGGATGCTGCTGCAAATATTAAGCAAAGGTACAGCAATTAATTTACTTGCCTTAAGTTAATTCTTTACAAAAAATATTTGTCATGTTTAGTTAATACAACTGTAGTTGATATTTTTACAAATGAAATACGCAGTTGTTTGAATTAGGCAAATATGTACGCACTCAGGTATCAAAGCCAATTCTAGAAGACTGGAAATATTTAATGCAACTGTGCTTAAGAAATCGGTTCAGGGGTGCCTTAAGAAACATTATTTCCTCCTTAATTATCAGTTCAGAGATTAACGCTAACGCAAAAGCTGCACATATTAATAGTTTAGGCGTTTTCAACAGTCCATATTAATTGTTTGTTAGCAAGCTGATCATAGAGGGGTTTTTTTCTATGCCGAGTGACTGGTGTCTTTACTAGACAAACAACCATATCTGTTTACAACTTATTGACAGATAAAGGGATTTAGCTATCAAGGTAACACTCAACAATCAAGACTTTTTACCGTGGTGGACAGTTTATACTTATTCACTTCACATTTCTTTGGTCCATTGATAAATTGTAGGCTTCGCCCATCTCCATTAGTATAGCCAATTACTGTTCATGTCAACAACATTCACTTAAATCCTTTTGTAACTGAATATAAAATGTAAATTTCTTATTACGACGATTTCATTGATTCATAGCACAGTAAAGAAAAAACATATATTCTATTAAATTCAACATATCGATAAAATGAGTGTTCTTATGTAAACTTTAATGCATTGTTTTTATCTTGCCTATCAAATCGTGACCGTTGTTGCTAATGATTTGTTAACGATCATAAGTTGTTGGAAAACTGTTTCGCTCCTTGAACAGGATTTAACTCGAAGTTTATATTGCAACTTTGTAGATGTTTTGTAAGGGTTAATCCTAAAATGAACAGTAATAGTATAGACACGCGCAATCATTGTATTTTGTTGGTTTCCATTCCGGAAATGCCAAATGGATTCCAGTAGGAAACCAAGTTACTCAGTTTCAGTGGATGGATACCAAGTGGATGCCAGACTACTCAAACATAAATGCTCTTGATGAAACTAAATAATTTGTCAATCTATTCATTTAGTTCAAAACAACATGAAACTTTAATTTCCATTCAATGAAATCATCATTTTCACTTTCCAGAAATGGAAACCAACTGGATACTTATGACCACTGTTTCATGTTGGTTTCCATATATGGATATATACAAATCAAAAAATCCAAAATGGATTGTAGCTGGAAACCAAGTTACTAAGTCTTAGTTTCAGTGAATGGATACCAACTGGATACCCCAAATACTCACTTTCCTGGTGGTTTCCAGGATTCAGGAAACCAAGTAATTTCTGTAGGGTATCATGACATCTTTCCTAAATTAAAGTGACAAGTATACACCTAAGACGCAATATTCAGTTGACAAGTTTGCAGATGTTTCAGATGGAAATAAGACTAAGTAAGAATGCTGCATTGAAATGATACTGCAACGACATTTTGATTTGAAACTTTGTTTTTATATACACTCATTAACCAAGGAAAGGCCCCTTCATTTTTAACAAAGAAAAAAAAATATTACTATAAAAAAGTTATGTTAAGAAATACTCAAACTTTAATAATTGAGAGTTCATGAGGGGTCCAAAAATAACGTTATCAAATTGTTCTTTGGCCATAATGATTAGAATTTAAGTTTTAAAAAATCATAAAATGTAATAATGAAATTAAATAACAGAAGATGTTATCGACATACACCGTCTTCTTGGAAATAAATGCATCCTTATTGTAGCACACCGTTAAACAAGGAAAGAAAGACCCAGAGACTCTCCTATCCTGTCTCTTCCAAAACGAGGATTTCATAACCGCTCATGTTTTTAGAAACATGAACAGATATCGTCTTATTATTCATAACTCAGTGTGATTAGTTGGCATCTGAAGACACTCTCCAATGTAAGTCTTTTTCAGTGACATGTATTACTTTTGGATTGAATAGCTCGTATTTTGAAACTCAGTCTAGTTTACAAATACAGGAAACGTCTTTACTAAAATACTTTCAGTTACGGAGCTCACTTAACTCAACTAAGAAATAAAAAAACCCATTATATTACAAACTAAGGACAGAATAAAATTTTAAATCAAATGTGAAAGAAAAGTTTAATTACCTCGAATTAGCATACATCTGTTTATTTTGCAATAGCTGTCTAATCAATTTACCCTCTGAACGCCTGTTTCAATCAATATTCTCTTGTTGAAAACACTCAATTCAGCATTTGATTTTGCATTCTCTTAAATAGGATTATTTGAAAGAAAGCTTACATTCAGTCAACCGTTCGATGGTTTTATTTGGTTTCCAAATGTTAATTTGAATATGGTATCTGTTTCATTACTCAAAAAGCATCTTTGTTGGTACAAGAGTATACATACAAAGATATATATATATATATATATATATATATATATATATATATATACAAATCACTTGCACGCGCCTGGTGACAGACAATCGAATACGTGGAAAGTAAGTAATACAACATGCAATTTGATTCATAGCTAAATAGCAAAGTAGACACAATTGCTTACGGGACATTTGATAAATTGTAAGCGATAATGAAGCTTCACAAAATTTTCTTATATCTTTTAGTTGATTGTGATAGGGCATAGATAAGGTTACCTATATCGTTGACATGTTATGTTGGGTAAAAAGAACATGATCTGCATGACATTAATTTAAGTATATAGTGCATTACGTCACCTCCTTTCACTTAAGTTACGAAGTTTACAATATATTCCATCTCTTGTATGCTCTTCCATCTCGCCATTGCAATTGGTAAGTTAAGATTTAAAGTTCTGAATTTCAAAATCGTGATGGAAACGTTTTTAGGTAACAGTAAGAACTTTTCAAACTAAAGTGAATGTGTATAGTGTTGATAATAGACTCCCTTTTGACTAGAGATGATTTTTCTCTCCATTGTTAAATAAACTGTTTTGTCAGGATTTGTCTAGTTTTTGAAACTAGGAACGACGGGATTAACAAATACAAAAGATTAATGTCACGTTCCCTGTCGATTGTACGAGCAATGTGTTAAACAACAGGTAGAGAAAATCACTTTAGTCAACCTTGCATATGGCCTTCAAGGAATTGTTGTTAATCCACTAGTGAGGGAATAACTGAAAAAACGTTTTCTGAGCGAATGACCAAAGTCCTCTGTATCATATTAACCTTCCTAAAAGGAAGCATACACACAATTTTAGAATCTTCAGCTTAGGCCTGATGACGTAATAATGTATTTTCGAATTCTTTTCAATGAATTTACCCTTTGACATAGAAAACAAAAAAAAGATTGTTCAAATAAAGTATTTCAAAAACATGTATATTTCATTATGGAATAAGTAAAAATATCATAAATTGCGAAATGGAAATTAATTCAAAACATTTCACGCTTTTTGTTCAAACGATATATGATGTAGCAACTGAAATCTGTTTCGGAAAAAAATATAATTTAAAAAAAGCCGCAGATAAAATGGGCCCTTATTTAGGACTACATGGCTACCAAATTTAAGTTTCAAAATCGATTTTTACAAATGCGTCTGTAATTTTTTTTTTCAGAAATCAAGAATACATTTTCAAAAGACAGAAAGAATACATACTCAAATTAAATCCCTTCAAAGATTTTCTTCCTACATACTTTTGAGGTGAGGTGAGGTGAGGTGAGTTGGGGTTTCAAGATTATTTCACTTATATCACGGCTGCTAGTATTATTGCAGGGAGAAAGCCCGCAACACTATAGTGGCTATGCATTACGGTGAAACCTGCGAGCATCGGCTGGAACAAGCGAACCATGGGTGCGCTGAATTTCAGTGTAGCATTGCACCCAAACCTGACTGCGTGTAGAACAGTTCTCTACTGCAGACAAAGTTGCCGAGCCCCTGGCGGGATTCGAACCACCGAAGCCGAACGCGCTAACCACTGCGCTACCCCCCCCCCCCCCCCCCCCCCCCCCCATACTTTTGAAAGATACCTTTGAATATGTTTATGGCAGAAGAGATTTTCTATTAAAATCAACAACAAAAATACACGTTATCATCCAAGGATTTAGATCGATTAACTACAAAAGAATAATAATCATTGTATAATTTGATATCTCCACAAAAATTCATTATTTGAAACAAGCAATCTAGATACGGAAGTTTGAACTGACAGCTTTCACAAAATGATAACTAACATTCTTTAAGAGGAGCTTAGTGTAAAAGTCTTGTTTCATTTTTTGGGGGATTTCCATCCATCCTTATACCACAATGGTTATTATCTGTTTTATAAATATTAATTAGAACAGTATAAAGTATAACAAACTTCTAATTTGAAGCAGCAACTGCACCGTTTATCTCTCACACGTCAACTATTGTTATAATTTATTTTATTGATTGTCCAGGTCACTAATCCTTACCTTATGACATTTACTAATAACTTAGTTTTACCTTAGCATTGGGGATATCATGTACATCAAGTTAATAATATGGAGGAAGGTGATCCTCATGTGGGTCATCGGGACAGGTAGGGGCAGTTACCAGTTACCTGGGTAGTTAGGGACAGTGTCCCAATGTGCACTGTTAAATTGTTACTTGATTACTATCCTCTGAAGCACAGATTCTGTTTGTTTTATGTCAAATATTGAAAATGATAGTGATATGTATGACTGAGTGCAGAAGATGACATGTTCGGCTGACAGGTACGGCTAAAATACTGGATGAATGATCACAACTTGTGTCAGTAAGTGTCTTGATCCATTTGTTGACCATGCAAACAATAAGGTGTTGCTTCTGCTCGACAACCAGGCGAGCCATGTATCCCTACAGACCACACCATAGAGAAGACATTGGTCAACAGCATCACCCTCATGAATTACCCCCAACACATTGTAGCCCAAAACTGCAGCCACTTGACAAGACTGTAAACAGCCCGTGAAGAAATTCAACAATTAGCAATATGTTTGGTCACTAACCCACCAAGGGGTGACGATGACAACTTATAATGTCACGGAAGTACTGGTAACATCATTTCAAAAGGCTTTTATTAGTAAGAACATTATGAGTGGGTTTTAAGATAAAGTCAGATACCCAATGAACCGAAATGAGATTGGTGAATAGGACTGTCTTCCCCAGTCTTCTTGGTACAGATACACCATAAGCCACTGCAGGTCACCATGAACACATATAAAACATACTGAAATTTTAACCAACACAGTCAATCCACCCTAAGGATGCAAACATGCAAGATGGTCACAAATAAATTTTAGCTTCAAGTACCAAAGATGGACATATAAAACCACAAGATGCAACCACCCGAAACGCTTTTGGGGGTAATGGACCTGAAGAGTGGCAAGTTAAGTGCTAAAAGTGTTGAATGAATTAGTTTGTACGGAGGTGAGTAATTGAAAAATATGAGGGTGATTAGGAGAACATAACCTGGTGTGGTAGTTGATGTTTGCTTTTAAATGTTTTATCAATGACGTTGGACATAAAACAATTATTTTGATTGGAGTCGAGAGAAAGCAGTTTCCAGCCTCGGTCACCTTGTACGCATATTATATCTGCTGCGTACAGCATAACTTGGACTTAACATAACATGGAAAGGTTTGTAAATATGTTTAACTGTTTTCATGTTTTCAAATTTGCTCGTTTTCATCAATTGAGAAAGAAACAGGAAAATGTTGTTGGTGTCCTGGTCTCCCCATTGACAATAGTTTTACATTGACTAACACTCTGTGATTATCACTAGATATGCAAATATTCACTACCAGAACCAATATTTAACACCTTTCACATCAACTGGTAATGAGACCGACAACCAGATAACCCACTCCCAACTGCATGTTTTAAAACACGTTGACATTGGCACGTTTAGAGTTTATGCTATTGTCTTCTATTTACTTGATTATAAGTAAACGTTTTCGTATTTACTTAGTTAAATAAAGTGCAGTCATGCTATTGGTTACATTTATTTATACAATTTTCAAACATTATTTTGTCATAATGATATACATATAAATACATGCATTTGTCTGTAGATCTTTTCTTCTAAAAGACCAACATAATGTGTAGAGTCTGTATGACAAATGGAATAAAATGTTTATACACTTATTCCTTATAAAGAGAACTTGAAATGGATGTGGAATCATCTAGGTCATAATACACATCAACGAAAATATTAGATAAGATATCAAAGAGCGAAGTTGATAGAAAGTAGAAGACACACAAAGCTTCAAGTGATATCAACTAACTGGTAGAAGATAGCAATACTAAGGATATCAAAATTTGATATTAAAGTGATTTTTCCAATTATAGATTCACTAAGTCTTATGTTCACTCATTGAAGTTGCAACAATTCAAATATTACTTCTCACAACAAATTATTTATACTTAATAAGAATGGATAATTTCTCTATGATGCATTTGACCTTTTCATGTTTTGAAACATTTCATCATGAAAACTGTATAGACTAGATTGCATTGTTTATGATTCTTCAATATGACCTTTTAATTCACAATCTTTAAATCATCTTCCCACGCATGGTCTAATCTCACGCCAACCCCATTTACTTGCTAAGATAACTCTTACCAGGTGCCCTGTACTTTTCTGTGCTTATCGCCAAGGCAGCTGCAATTGTCCAATAAGATATATGTTCATATGAAAATTGTCACGTTTTGCCTAGGAGGATGCTGCTCTCAAAACACGAATTTTGACTGTTTGGCAGCAAGGTTAAACTAAACCAGTGATAGAGAGAGGTGCAGTTTAAAGGCATGCGGGGGGAATAATACAAGATATGTGAGCAGTTTTTGGAGAAAATAATCAAGACCACTTCGATTTTTTTAAATATAATTTAATCATCATTTAAGTTTTGATATAATTCCATATATATATATATATATATATATATATATATATAGCTGAAAGTTTGTAAAATCAAAAAGTGACTACGTCATGATTTTTCATGCTATCTGAAAAAGGTTACAAAACATTTATGCACTTGTGACAGAAAAGTTGTTTTGCCAAACAACCTTATTTTAGTAATCTTGTCAGATCATACTCTCGTCATAAATGGAATATCAGTTATCCTTAAGCTGACTTGCGTCCTATTTCTACCGTATGATTACCATAAACTGACATTATATACACACGCATAACATAAAATCATGTTAGTCACTTTTTATCTGGATATTTTCGATCCACTAATACAGATTATCAGACTAAGGAATATGAATTATAAAAACGAAGTAGAGTTTACACTGTCATGCTTATCCATACATCATTTCCATTACAAAATATTTAACAGCATATTCCAATCAAATCAGAATAACATGAAACATAAATTTAGTTTCTGATTAACTTTATTCCAATTTTGATGTAAAAGATACTTGTTTTCATCTTTTGGCAATTGTATGACTCAATTTTTTGTTGACCGTTTGTTCGTTACAAACAATAAACTTCACCAGACTTCGATAATTTCACTAGTGTCATTTTATTCTCAAAGAAGTTAAGTGTTCTATGTGAAAAAGGATGATAGAACGTGGTCAATTGATCCCCTAAAGATTAATTGTGAACCACAGCTTTCGATAATTGTTAGGGAAGGCATATCTCAAAATTTAGTTTCTAAGAAATAAAACTATCAAAGTTACAGATGAATATCAAAAATATATTTTAGCTTATAGGTCGCAATGATCTAACCTTACCTATCATTTTCAGTTGATAAGCACCCGTTTGTTTAACTGTACAGTTGTATGACATGACATGATGCAGTGGTCAAGAGCTTTACAACTTAACTGCTCATTGGTAAAGCCCTTAATTGTACACATAATAACTAACCACGTTATGTAAACGATAGCGGCAGTTTCGGTAAAGTAAGTTCTCCCATTGAAGGTGACTGCTACAAAGCTACGGCATAGTGTTCAAGTGACAAATTTGTGCAAATGATTCAAGCGAAGTCAAACAGCGGTAAAAAACATACGACACTGATTGAAATATTTTATGCTTAATTGATTTGGTTTGAAATGACAGTAAAGCATATTTGATTAAATAACTTTAAGACATGTTTATGTCATCAATTAAGATAATACTAACTTTCGACATTTCAAACTAAAACAAATCCGTTTGTGAAATCAATTACGGTTAACAAATGCTAACTTCATCATTTTAGTTGATTTCAAATAAGATATTAAATCACGATTTCCCATATGATAAAACTTTTTATAGCAGTTGTTTTTGATGATGTGAAAAGGAATTATCTTAATTAGAATGTTAACTTCTCGAAGTTGATACACTAATCAGTTACAAACAAATATCGGGTTTTTCAATATTGATTTAGATACCAATGTGATAATCGCATCCAGTGAAGCAGAGGGAGTCTAAATTCAAAAATCCTATTCAATTACGTTCAAACAGTGATATTTCAATTACTGTATTGTAAAAGCTGTGAAACTAAACTTTTCTCTGAGAGTTTGTTCCAATCAGCATTCAATTATAGTACGGGTTTCATTAGGCAGTTGGTTTTGCATGCTTTCAAATAGAGTTATCTAAATAGAATGCACATCTTATATGAATATTTTCAATGATGTGATGCGTCCATCTGACACGTTAAAAAATGTTTTAAAGGGGCAGCAAGTAGTTAAACAAAGCAAGTAAATCAGTTTTAATCAAAAGAATTATTTCTCAAACGAACATAACATATTTGGCTAAGATACAATAATCACTTTCCCAAACCTTAAATGAATCATTTCAACTATTTTGTTATTATATTGTCAATTAATTTCCGCGTTATATTTGAAAAATAGCACAGTATCAAACAGGTGATCATGCTCAAATGTATTGGGACGGTAAAAATCCTGGATCAGGAATAAACACTATGTATTTACCTTGCAAAGGCTCGCAAAAGACAATGTTTATTTCTAATTCAGGATATTTACCTTCCCAAAACACCTCTATTTATAAAGCACTTAAAACTACTACAAGATGGTAGCACCTTCGTGTTTTGCAAAAAAATGCAACTGTTCAGTGCAGATGTTTTACAGTGCATTGTTATGAAGCTTTAACGAAGTTGACCATCAAAATGAAGCTAGTATCAGTTCTGTTTCATTGATCATTGATGTTCTCTCATATCATAACCTGGCATCACTCTTAATTATGTAGGACAGTCTTAACTACGATATGACTGGTAGTTATGAAAGACAGCTTTTTGTTAACTGAAAAAAAACATGTAGTAAAGATCATGAACAAATAATGAAAAATTCTTTTAAACTGATAATAATTTTTTTTCAAAACAATAAAGTATTACGTTAACGCCTTTGAATATTAAAGTAAAACTTATTTCTCCTTTGCAAGATATTAGAATTTGTGATCAAAGACGTACATTTGATTTACAACTTTTTATTGACTTCTTTCAACTTGATCACTATTGTTTTTCTAAAATAAGATCTACAAATAATAGGTGCTTTATGTCACATATGAAGGTTTATATGGCAGATTTTAAAAAAGGATAGTCCATTGACAAAATAATATTAAAAGGATATCAATAAGACTGTCCGTCGCTAATCACAGAAGTGCCTTAATGTTAAGCTGCAGTGGAACATCGAATTGCTTAGATAAAACATATCTAAATCCTAAAAATGAAACAAAAATATTACTTTCTGAAGGTATATGGCAAGATGACAAAAATCTTCCTTTAATCAAAAGTTTTATTTTAAATACATTTTTACCATTAGATTCAAAATAACTTTCTCCACAAGAGTCATCTGATGTTGACTCTCTGAAGATGCTGTGCCCAGCTACACAATATTTTAATATGCATTATACATTTCCTTTTGATAATATATTATTTTAAATAAGCATTAAAGCGAGGCATTGTGAATATGCTTTGAGTGTAGGTGATGCTTTGTTCGAGTTTATTATTTTGCACAAAGCATGGCAAAGTAAATCATTATGGTTTTAGAGTGTTCAATGTATATCTTTCAGTGTTTACACTTTGTCTCATCTTCTTATGGAAGGTGGCTTATCATTGTTATATTCTGATTCCCAGCGTATTTTTTCGTTGTCTGCTAAGGCAGGGGGGCAGGGACGAGAACCCTGTGCCATACATAGGGTACGTTGTCAATTTGTTATTGTACATATATATTGTCAGTCATATACTAGTGCCTATGGTACATACAAAACCATGGCTTCTTTATATTAAGCAATATGTTGTAATGTCTTCTCTGGTTAATTTATGTTACATAATTGTTGTCAGGAGTTATCGTTTCTGATCATTGTTAAGTTCGATTTCACTTATCTTTTGATATTTTACTGGCACAAAGTATTGAAAGCGCTCATGCATTGAATTCATGTTCACATTTGTAATGATAATGTATGTAATATATGTGAATGAGTGCAACGTTTGAAAGCGTTGTTAGTTTATTGTAATTATATTGTTGTCATAAATATTAAATGGTTTATAGTTAGTACCCATCATCCAAGCCATGAAACACAGTTTGCTTTCGCATCCATTTGCAAACATATCTTTATCTTTAAAAGACGAGAGTGTTCGGAACCTACCGTTTGATATGATAAATACATTTGCAAAATATTCATTCTTCTATCACTTCTTTAAACTGATCTTGTTCTCAATGCTGATCAGATCAAAGAGAATCCCTCTTCCACTTGAATTAAACAAATCTACACATAATGGCATAACGTTAACTTCTAAAACGTTCAAAGATATCCTTTGATTCTTAATAATCTAAAAGCTACCAGATCATAGAGAAATCCTGATCAGTTTCAAACCCGGTATGGTTATATGTTCTAATGTTTTGAAAGTCATAGGTCTTTTTGCATTATCTTTCCAAAATGTTTCATTGTTAATAAATAAACTGTTTTCAGTTATCAATATCTTACCGTGTTCATATTTCGTTTTTTCTCCATTATATCAAAGAAACTGTCTGGTGCCAGTCTGTAACAAACTTCTCCCTTCACTTTGTAGTTAATTACACCATGGCTCCTTTGTTTGTAAACGTCTTTTAACCAACCTATGAATTAGTTATAGTACGACCGGAACTATTTTCAAAGAAAACATGATGAGCAATTCAATGTTTATTTTCAACAGTGACATATTTTACTTTTTGATCACTACATTGAAGACAATCTCATAGCGCTCGTGATCCAGGCTTGTTACAGTGGATGTTGACGAGGATGTTGACGAGGATGTGGCCGTTTCCTCACACTTCCTCTTTCAGGGTCGTCCTTGGATGCTGCTGCTCAGATGCTGCTCCTGCTCACTGCTCTCACGCTTGTACTGTCTGATGGCGTTACTCCTGTGCCCAGTCTTCTTTGCTATCAGTTGCTCGTCAACACCCGAAGAGGCGGGTTGCACATGTAGCTCTCAGCGAGTGATTGCTGAAAAATCCTGTAATGAAATCAAATTTAATATTTTGTTTAAGACTTCATTTTGTTCAATCAGCTCCACGAAGATAAAGCTAGATAGAGAAAGAATGTGACGAAATAATCTTGTCGAATCTAAGTAATGCATCATTATACCTAAGAATATAACCACCGCTTTGGCTTACCATTTGTTTGTCCTAGCCACACAATGTCAATGGATGGGTGCCCGCCATTAGAATGAGCTGGCTAGGGGACGTATATCGGACTGCTGCTTTATTTATAAAGGAAATAATCGTTAAATTTCATTGCAAATAAGCATTCCGATCTATGTGATATACCTTCAAATCCTGCAGTTTTACACATTCCGCCGACTGTCTGCTGGAGGCTGTGGATGCCGATAGGCTGAACACTGTACCACTGATAGTCTTTCGGCTTAGTCAAGGGTCTCAAGTACATTGCTGATGGTGCATTCTTGGGGCGAAGACTCATGTAAATATGGATGTCACGACACATAAGTTTCATGGCTTTTTTCTAGGTATTGTTTCAAATAATTTTTGTATCATTTTTGTTCTAAATTATCTTCAATATGTATCTCAAGTTTTGATGAACGATAGCACTTTGTTAAGGCATCTATCAATACATTTAGTTATTATTGTAATATCATGTCTACCTAAAAAGGGTAACGGTACACTTGTTGCAATCTTCATTTGCGTAAGCAAACACTGTCTTAGCTGGAACGCTGTAATCTTTCAGACCACGCTTAAAACACTTGCTTGTTTTCTCTGTATAGTTCAAGTATTCTCCACTTTCGATTCGGCCAATAGAGAGTTGTTCGACAGTTTAATTGCGATGTTCTTCGCCTCCTCTTAGCGCAAAGTTTAGACCCAGAAGGGTTAGAAGAACCTAAGATACCTTTGTCCCACATTGTTCTTGTTCAATGCTGATAATATTGGCCCTCTTGGTATGCAGTCCAATACCCTTGCTGGACTCTATCTTCATAAAATTGTCCAATGTGTTGCGCAATTCTATGAAGTTGCGATCAGAAACATTTTCAATGGACGTCCATTTTGCGAAAGATTCAATTGAATAAGCAAAACCAATTGTCGTAAGGTTTTAGGCAGATGTTCAGTTCCATTTGGTTTTCTCACCTCGCACACAAGACGGCACAAGCAATAATTCAACTCATAGTCGTTACGAGCATATAGCGTATGGATAATGAGAGACAGACGTCGACCAGAGACATTTCCCCGCATGGAACTATCGTAACTGTTTATTATGACTACAACAGAAAGTTTCTTTGTAACTTTTTTTCCTTAACTCATTAACGCCGAGAGCCGCGTATATGCGTCAAAATAATGAGATCCTCACAGCGAGAGCCGCATATAAGCGTCCGTTAATTAGCAGTTTCTCACAGCGAGAGACGCTTATGTGCGTTAATTTAAAGCACCTCTTATTCAGCGAGAGCCGCATATGTGCGTCCGTCCTATAGTATTACAATAAACCCAATTTGTGCAATCATCTTAGTATCAATCCACGAAGATTAGCGTATCTTAAATGAGAAGTCTTCATGACAGCAATCATTTATAGTGTTTTGACGGAAATTACCATTATTTAAGAGAAAATATAACACGTTAGGCAGATGAACACATTACGTTTATAAAGAGGATATTACTTAGCTTATACCGAGACAAAACTTTTGATTTATTTATGTGAAGTTGATGATAGATAGTTTTACACATATTGTAATGATATAATGATTGTAGTCTTGTGGAGATTGATTTATTACTTTTTTAACACTCTGTAAAACGCACTGAAATACAATATGAGAGGAAGCGTTATTATTGACATTTATTCATGGATAATTTGTAGCTATGAAAAGATTAAGCAGATAAATAGAATAAACAGGTACATGTTTTTATCATTAAACAATGTGCTCCATTGAGCTACGCCTATGTCTGTTGTGAAATAATTACATACACATCTGTAATTCATGACTCTCTCTTGCATTTATTATTTATCAAAGCACCAGGTCGTTCAAGTCACTAAACTGCAAGATCTTGCGTATTCGATTCTATAAATAAGTCTTAATAAAGTGAATCTCTTTTGATAAATACACAGCACAAGAAGAATTACATACAGTGTTGATAATCGTTTGAATATTCATTCAATCCATTCATAGTAACGCTATATATATGGCAACTCTAATACCATGAAATAACAATCCTGTAGAACGGAACCTGTATACACGCCGCTATTCTGTGTCATGTAACAATAGTAGAACAAAAGTTAATGTAATATCACTGGACCGAAAAGTTTCATACAGCCACTCCCACTTTCATTATAAACGCAGAACCTGTATTTCATGCACCTCGCATTTCTGTATAAAGATGATTTAATTTGCTAATATGCTATTTCTATTCGTTTGAGCTCAAACAAAAGACGGTAACTTTCGTTATATTTACAATATTTACACATTTTGTAACATCATAGTTCGTGGTGATATCATATGTAGAGTTGATACCGCACCAACAAGTTATATTGATTATTCAAAAATGATAATCCGGCCTCGTCCAATATAGGTAACAACTTCGTGTGAAATACATGGCTAAATTATCATTTACAGCTGGAGTACCATACGTTGTATTTGCTACACATAGTATTTAGACATGTCGTAATTCTATTTTCAAACTGAAAATGAGTGTAATGAAAGATAATATAAATGGTACTTGCACAAGAGCAAACAATATGCCGTCATCAAATCACTCGAATGGTAATTGAAAAAGACATTTTCTAACATGAAGATTGACGCATATATATTTAATCGGAGACGGACAAACCCCTTGATTAACGGCATAAAAAATCATTGAAGAATAATCACAGGTGGTGTTTCTGTAAGTTATCCGTGTTCAGTCCCTCTATTTCCTGTTTGATCTTCATGAAACAATAAAACAATCAAGACTTTATGGTTTATGGCTAGACAGTTTCCATTCATATCGGCCCCCTAAACGCTCTCGCTAAAAGAGCGGTGCTTTGACTTAATCAGTCTCGCTACAACGAACAGCTTCAGTGGCGACAGGCCCAGGTGTTGAGCCGTAAACCGTGTCCAGGCGTTAATGAGTTAAGGGGGAGAGTGTTAGGAGTATTTGATTGTGAAACATTGTATAACATTGTTGTATTGTTTAGTGGGTCACACAAACATTTGTTTTGATAGTCTTAGCTGGCAGTGTCTAGAATCATATGTTGTAGAATGATCTATCTATTTCTTGATTGCTTGAGTTGGACACTTCTGATTGTTGGAGTTTGTCGTGGAATTTTAAAGAACATTCTGGAAGGTATCTAACCTATATATATAGGCTGGCATTAGAACTCTTACTCATCTTGCTTCTTACAATCAACTTTGCGATCATCTGCCGTGCCACTGTTTTTGGATACCTTTACAAGCCTGATTCATCTAATTCCTACCAAGACCCTCTGACTGTTTTCTACATTTATCTACAGTGTGATTCATAAGGACTGGTGAATATATTTAGTTAGATAATTAGTGTGACTCATTTGATATTGTATTATAGCTTGTATTAGCTTGATATTGTAATTTTAAACACTCTGTTTATTATTTGATTGATTAAATTGTAATTAATATACAATTGTCTTGTTATATTTTGCTGGTTTGACTAGGGACATTTTCTATTCCAAATTATTTTTGTAACAAAATTGGGGGCTCGTCTGGGATCGAATTCATTTGGCATTTGAGACTAAAAAAACAACTTTATTTTGAAAGTTAATTGATAAACCAGCAAAATGCCGATTAAACTTGAGGATTTTCTTAAGTCCTCTACCCCTGATGCAGTCGGTGCCTTGCGAAAATCACAATTGCTTTCGATTTCAAGGTTTTATGAACTTGAGGCTAAACCAGCTATGAGGAAATTCCAAGTTCTGAAAATTGTCTTAAATCATTTTATTGATAAGGGAGTTTTTGGCCCTGATGTTTTGGACATGGTTAAAGAGGAACATTCGGACAATTTTGAATTAAAGAAACTGGAAATTCAAAAAGAAATTGAATTAAAAAGATTGGAATTTGAGGAAAAGGCTAAAGAAAGAGAAAGAGAAATTCGGGAAAGAGAAATTCAGGAAAGAGAAAAAGAAAGAGAAATTGAGTTAAAAGATTGGAAATTGAGAAAGAAATTGAACTTAAAAAGCTTGAAGCTTCATCTCCTCCCTCAACCCCTTTCTCTTTTGACATTACAAGGCACGCCAGACTGGTCCCACCTTTCAATGAACAAGAAGTAGAAACATATGTTCTGCATTTTGAAAAAGTTGCTGAAAACCTCAAGTGGCCAAAAGAGTCATGGACTATGCTATTGCAAACTGTGTTAAAGAGTACAGCTCAGTATGCATATTCGGCCCTTTCGATTGAGCAAAGCTCAAATTATGATTTAGTTAAAAGGACCCTTCTGAAAGCTTATGAGTTAGTGCCCGAAGCGTCAGAAATTCAGGAATGCTCATAAACGGGACAATGAGACTTTTGTAGAGTTTGCTAGAGATGAGGTCACTTTGTTTGACAGATGGCTGGTTCTAAGGACGTTCATATTATGTTAGTTTGAGGCAGTTGGTTTTGATGGAGGATTTTAAGCAGTGTGTCAATTCTGACCTTAAGACTTATTTGAATGAGCAGAAGGTTGATGCAGTGGTGTTGGCAGATGATTACTTTTGACTCACAAAGGTTTTTTCGGTCTCCGGGTAACTCTAAGTTTTCTCACCATAAAGGTTTTTCCCCGGGTAAGACTTCAGGGTATGCAGGTTCAAAAGGTGATAAGACAGGTTAAAATTCTTCTGACAAACCATCACATTTTCAGTCTAAGTCTAAGACTTTCAGTGATTCTGATCCTGTTTGTGCTTACTGTCAGAGGCCAGGTCATTTGATTTCTGCATGTCCCAAACTCAAGTTGAAGAATCAGTCCACAGGTTCCCCTAATGCTTTTGTGTCTATCACACCTAAGCCTTTCTATTCTGGTTGGTCCGAGGAGAGTGTTGTTTTTGAGTGAGTGAGTTGGGGTTTAACGTGCTTTGAACAATATTTCAGTTATTAAACACGTGGATGACAAGCATCTAAAAGAGTGGACAGATCAGGGATAAAGGGATCGACAGGATGAGGAAAAAGACGGAAAGAAAGGCATAGTGAGAGATAGAAAGCAGGTTTCAGAAGGACTCAAATTTAGTCTACCCGTCGACCTGTCCAGCTTGGGTGTCCCTACCAGGAGCATGTTACAAGCTCCGGCTTGTTTTAGAGAGTAAGATTTCAGATTCTGTTGTTCCTGAGGAGTTTTTGCCTTTTGCTTCAAAGGGATTTGTGACATTTACGGGAGATAATTCTACCCAAAGGCCCGTTCTTATTTTGAGGGATACTGGAGCTCTTCAATCTCTGATTTTGAAGAATACTTTGCCTTTTTCCGTCAAGTCTTCAGCTAACTTAGATGTTTTGTTTCAGGGTATGAGTGGCAGTTCTCTTGCTCCTCTTCATTTTGTCAATTTGACTTCTGATCTGATTTCTGGTGAGGTGAAGGTTGGTGTTCTTGACTCTCTCCCAGTTCCGGGTATTGGGTAATGTTCTTATGGGTGGAAAAGTTGGTGCTGATCCCATTGCCACTGTTTGTCCGGAGAGTTCAGTTGGTACAGAAAGTTTGGAGGAGGATTTTCCGGGTATTTTTCCTTCTTGTGCAGCGACTCGTTCAATGTCAAAGGACATTTCTTCTTTGCCGGATGATTTCATTTAAGAGGTAGAGGCTTCGCAGGGAGGTACCTCTTCAGGTCTTCCTGTTAAACCTGATAGTTTGTCTGGTGGAGATCACATTCTGTCTAGAAAGCAGCTTATTAGTGCTCAGGGTGAAGATGTTGAGGTGCAGAAGTTAGCTAGTAAGGCTGTTTCTTTTGAGGAGGCTAGTAAGTTTCTAGTTTGTTATTACTTCAAGGATGGTGTTTTGATGTACATGGCACATGAAAGTCCAATGGCAGGCCATTTGGGTGTAAATAAAACTTGTGAGAAAATTTTGGCACATTTCTTTTGGCCTAGTTTGAGAAAAGATGTGGCTGAATTTTGCAAAACCTGTCATGCATGCCAGATTGTTGGAAAACCAAATCAGAAAATTCCTCCTGCTCCTTTAAAACCTATACAAGCTTTTGAGGAACCTTTAAGTAGAGTTATCATATATTGTGTTGGTCCACTACCTAAGACTAGGTCTGGTAATCAGTATCTTCTCACTATCATGTGTGCTTCTACCAGGTTTCCCGAGGCTATCCCTATTCGTAGGTTTGTTGCTCCTGTGATTATCAAGGCTTTGATCAAGTTTTTCACCTTAGTTGGGTTGCCAAAGGTTGTTCAGTCTGATCAAGGTTCAAATTTTATGTCTAAGGTATTTCAGCAGGCAATATACCAGTTAGGCATTACACAGGTTTAGTCTAATGCTTATCATCCAGAGTCGCAGGGAGCTTTATAGAGGTTTCATCAGACTTTGAAGAATGGGATGGGGGTGTGCATTTGTTGTTGTTTGCTGTCAGGGAATCAGTTCAGGAAAGTTTAGGGTTCAGTCCCTTTGAGCTTGTTTTGATCATAGTGTTCGCGGGCCATTAAAACATCTAAAAGAGCAATGGCTCAGTCGCAATCCTGAGATCAATCTTTTGGACTATGTTTCTACATTTCGGAACAGACTTTCGAAAGCATGTGAAAACTTCACAAGCCAAAATGAAGCAAAATTATGACAAAAAGTCAAATGAAAGAAATTTCATTCCTAGTGAGAAAGTGTTAGTTTTACTACCCATTCCTGGCCAACCACTGAGAGCTAGATATCAGGGTCCATACCTTATTGACAAAAAGGTTAGCGACACAGATTACATCGTCCTGACTCCTGGCCGTCGTAAACACAAACGTTTATGCCATGTAAACATGATAAAGAAATATCATGATAGGGAACAACCAAAACAGGTTACATGTATTGCCACACTTTCCCCAGTTTCTGAATGTACTGTCAATGATGATGTACATGTTGATGATATTGTTAGCAATGTGAAGTTTGATAATCTTTCTGATAACGTGTCACCCAAACTAACCAATTCTGATGTGTTAGCTCACCTTGATGAGCAGTTGTCACATTTGTCTCCTGAACAGAAAGTTCAAATGTCAGATTTGATTTATGAGTTCTCTCATCCGTTTCCTGGTGTGCCTGGTCGAACAGATTTTGTTAGTCATGATATAGATGTAGGTGATGCTGTGCCTGTGAAACAACACCCATATACGATGAATCCTGTAAAAAGTGAAATTCTGCGGAAAGAAGTGAAATACATGCTGGACAATGACATTTTTTAACCCAGTGACAGTCCGTGGAGTTCACCTTGTGTGCCGAAGGGTGGTGGTGGTTGGCGCTGCTGCGCTGACATGAGAACTGTGAATCAACTTTCACAAACTGACGCCTACCCGATACCAAGGGTTGATGATTGCACTGATCACATCAGTAAGTTTGATCTTTTGAAAGGCTTCTGGCAGGTTCCACTCACTGACCGTGTAAAGAAAATATCAGCGTTTGTTACACCAGATGGACTGTATCAATACAAAGTGATGCCAATCGGTCTGAAGAACGCTCCAGCAACGTTCCAACGACTGGTCAGAAAAGTCACATCAGGTCTTGACGGTGTCGAAGCTTACATGGATGATGTTGTCACTTATGCCATGGAGTGGGAAGAACATCTGATGATAATCCGAGCTTTCTTCGAGAGACTGTCTGAAGCTAAATTGACTGTCAATCTGGCGAAGTGTGAATTCGGAAAGGCACAAGTTGTATTTTTAGGGCATGTTGTAGGGCCAGGTACAACCAGTTAATGCTAAAGTGGAAGTCATTGTACATTTTCCAGTTCCACAGTCTAAGAGAGAACTCATGAGATTCTTGGGCATGGCAGGCTATTATAGATGTCTGATGTCTGATGTTGTATCTCCACTCACAAACCTTTTGCGGAAAAGGGTTTAATTCTTGTGGGATGGCAGTTGTCAGTCAGTTTTTAAAAGAGTCAAAGCCATGCTCATGAATTCTCCAGTGTTACAGGCACCACATTTTGAGAAAGCTTTCAAGTTGCAAATTGATGCAAGAGATGTGGTTGCAGGTGCTGTTTTGATTCAAGAGGATGACTCAGGTATTGATCATCCAGTTTGTTACTTTTCCAAAAGAACTATTCAACCATTGAAAAGGAAAGTTTGGGTCTGCTGTTAGCTTTACAGCATTTTGAAGTGTACTTAGGCACAACTACATTTCCAGTTGAAGCCTTTACTGATCACAATCCCTTGACTTTTCATAACAAAATGAAGAACAAAAACCAAAGACTTATGAAATGGAGTTTAACTTTGCAAGGGTTCAATCTTGTAATTAAACACATCAAGGGTAAAGACCATGTTTGTGCTGATGCACTTTCCAGAGTATAAAATGTCCTTTTTGATGCTGACTGTATGTTTTTGAAATATTGTTTTTTTCTAGTTTTTGTATTTTGTTAGAATGTAATTATCATTATAATTATGTGATTATTATTACTACAACAGAAAGTTTCTTTGTAACTTTCTTTTCCTTAAGGGGGAGAGTGTTATGAGTGTGTGATTGTTTAACATTGTATGACATTGTTGTATTGTTTAGAGGGTCACACACACACACACACACACACACACACACTTGTTTTGATAGTCTTAGCTGGCAGTGACCCACTGACCGTTTTCTACATTCATCAACTGTGTGATTCATAAGGACTGGTGAATATATTTACTTAGCTAATAAGTGTGACTCATTTGATATTGTATTATAGCTTGTATTAGCTTGATATTGTAATCTTAATATTTTGCTGGTTTGACTGGGGACATTTTTCTATTCCAAATGCATTCGTAACAACAGGAAAACAACATACAAAGCCATGAAACGTTACAACTACAAAATCAATTACTAAGAAACGTTAGCACCGTTTCCCGGAAAGTTGACATCTTGTCCCGGTGACTTTAGGTCATACATAAAGGCCACAACAGTTCATCATCATCAATTCATACACAAGTTGTCTCAACCAGCAAGATTATAGAACCACTCACCTGGTTCAGCTTTAACTTAAAAATGACTTCACACTGGCAACTGCGCCGACTCACACTCTTTCAGTCACCTTTATAGTGATTGTGCATGCTTTTCACACAAATCATGCTCATCACCTAAATTCTAGGTTCTACTTGAGAAGTTCAACTAATTATTAATACGTTAAATGAACCAACATTGCACTACAACATTAACCACATTGTAAGTGTTTTTTTATACAACAGAGGCAGTCACTGGACTTTTTTTATGTGATATAATTCCATCATCACAAGTTTTAGTATCGTATTGTTGCTGCTGTAATCCTTTTTAATACCTCTAGTAAGGTGATTTGTACAAATTTGAATATCAATGATTTTTTTTGGAATTCTTAGAATCCTCGAAATTTTATGTTATTGTTTTGGTGAACTGCTTTCATCATGCTCTTTTAGTGACTCTAAAGGTTCTTAATATAACATCTACTGACAGATTGTTTCATTTCATCATCATCCCTTAGTATGTTTTCATAGTCAGTCACTTAAAAATCATAATTATTTGTATAACTGTACAGTACATCGAGTGCCACCTGGTAAAAGCCTCATCATGTAAACGATTTCAACAGGTTTCGTCAATCACGTCGTCCTACAAGGCCATTGAAACGGCATGCATGCATGTGGATTTTGACATTTGACATCTAAATAATGATTTAGAGGGGCAGTTTTGTAGGTGCAAAAAAACGACAATCTGATTGAATCAAATTCATATTCATTTATCAAAAGAGTCTAATTTATAGGTAAGGTTCCTTTCAAGTAATCTGTCAAGAATCTGAGAGTGTACCTAGACTCATCTCTACCCATGGAAGTCATGTGCTGTAAAGTCTGTCATTACCATTAAAAATAAATGAACTCAACAGCCTCTGTGACATACAAAAATGAGTCCATGCAATGTGACCATACCTTTACGGCGTGGATACTGGGCAATACACATGCTATTATTATTATTGACGATTTAGCATGAATATATATACGAGGGGATACAAAAAAAGTATCACAAAGAATGTACTGGTGAATATTGACCAAATGGTCACTGTAGCATGAGTGATCCTTGTCTAGTTCCTTGGTCAACAATAGACAGCCAGTTTTTACGTCTCTTGACCAAATAGCACAGTACCCCCTATTATGGAGAAAATTGAGGCGCACAGCGTAAATAAGTTATACTGCACCTCAAATTCATGATGAGATGAAATGTGTTTATGACAATGACAGCACATCCTATGACACTGTTGTGAGATGGAAAAGGAATTTCCAAACAGGCAACATGTCCCTCGCAGATGAGCCAAGAGGTGGACGCCCCTCACTTACTGATGATATGGATGTCATCAAGAAGGTTGAGACGCTGGTTCAAGAAGATCGCCGCGTAACTCTACAAATGATAATGCATAAAAAAGGTCTGAGTTATAGCAGTGCATAGAACATACTACATAACCAGTTGCATATGTCCAAATAGTCTGGGTTCCTCGCTTACTGACTCCATTGCAAAAACAGAATCGAAGGGATATATCACAGCAGGCATTAGAGCTTCTGGAACAAGACGAAGAGTATTTCTTCAAACGTCTTGTTACCATGGATGAATGCTGGGTCTATCGCTATGATTCTAATACAAAAGAGATGAACAAAGAGTGGTAGCATGCTACGTAACCACCTCCCAAAAAGCCCAAGGTGCAAACGTCAGCAGGAAAGGTCATGGCGTTGTGGAGTCATCTTGATGGATTATCTTACTAACCTGCTGAGTGCAAGTGTGCGCCTGTTAGCTGACAATGCCCCAGCTCACACTTGTCAAGCAGCTATTGTGGAGGCACGGATGTGGCTTTGAAATCTTACTGCATCCCCCCTATTCACCCGATCTTGCACCAAGTGCCCTTTTTTGTTCCCTGAGAGGAAAAATTCACGTCTTTTTTAGGACACCAATGACATCATTCGAGAGGTGGAGGCTTGGTTTTCCATGAAATCAGTTGTCTTCTATTCAGACGGTCTGTGCAAGGTCAAGAAGTTTTGGTAAAAATGTGTATCTTTGGATGGTGACTATGTAGAGAAGTCTTAAAAACATGAGAACAAAATAAAGTTTGTACCTTTGATATGTTTCTGTGATGATTGAAACTTTTTGATATCCCCTCGTATACATAGGAAGCTTTTCAGAAAAAGGTGGCAGAGCTGGTGGGAAAAAAGTATATTTTTTTTAATGAAATTGCTTAAATCTAACAAAGTTAACAAAGGCGCTATAAACTTTGTTTTACCACAAATCCCAAATCTAACATATGATCAAACCATTTTAAAATATATTTTTGCGGATATTGAATAATCTAGAACTGTTGCATTATAAACTTTTCAGCAAAACGATTATAACTTTAGAGCGGTAATAAATATCCATGCCAAATCAAATACAGTTAAAGATGACAAATTTATGATGATGAGAGTTTACTAACATAACTAGCAATATTTTAGAAATATTTACTTTGTGGAATCTATCTGAATGTTTTGTCGATGCTTTCATCTCTGTTCATAAAAAAAGTGTTGCAAATATATAGATCTGAAATAAATCTATCAGTAAAGATATCATAACCTTATTTTAACAAAATATCACTATTAAACCAAAATCAAGAATGCTGGTTACCCTAAAAGAAATGTTCTCAGGTGAACAGCAATTATTTTTCTATGATCCCTGCCATTTTAAAAAAAAATAGATATAAGAAAGAGATATGATTCCTCTTAGCCCAACGAATTACAAAAGAACTATACTCAATTATTGAAATTAAAATGCATTAACGAGCTTGCCATGTAATATTAGAATTGAATTTATTGATTGAAACGAGCACTACGACGATGATGTTTGGAAAGATTTCGAAAAATGTGTTCGTTTCACTCTTTTCTAAAAAAAGGTTCTTTGATTAGTCCAAACACGATAACTAGACTAGACGTAGAAAAGGGAATTTTACAAATTTACAAAACAATTGCACAGATTTTTTTCTAAAAGATTTCAAGTTGTCATACTAAAGTTCATCGTATTATTGGTTTCTATTAAAAAGTAAAACGAAATTCCAAATCTATTTAAAACGTATTATTCTAATGCTATTTTATTCATAATCTGCTAAGAATGAGATAATTTAGAAAGGTATATAAAACATGTTTGGTGTAAAAGATTTACTTCAAATAAGTACAAAAGAAACATCTTCAGTCATAGCCAACTATTGAGAGAGAGATATATCCACAAGAAGAAATAAGTAATTTAAACAAAGACAATATCAATTAAATGTAACAATTTCCACAATAAGTTTATATCTGAGTTACTCACACGTAAATACTCATTTACACAAAATATGCGTTTTTATCAAGAAATTGATTTATCAGTTGTCATTATTTTTTTTATTGCAATATAGCAATTCATTTACTAATCATCTCCTATAAAAATTCCTTTTGTCTTCACATCACAATATACGAAAATTGGGTCTGTGAGATAGATATTAAGAGAGGGGGCTAAAATACACACTCAAAACATAAGTTGGTTCTTAAAGTCCTGTAGGTGTCTGATTTTACCTCATAAATTACAAACAGATGGACATTTACTAAATGTACTTAAAGGTACAGAACGACCTGAAGTGAGGAAAAGGACATCGTCTTTTTTTCCAAAAACGTATTTAGAGACGTTTGAAGAGATGAAGTTACATCATTCAAAATCGTAGACGACGTGGTTTTAGGCGTTTTCATGATTTTTGTGCACTTTTTAGAAATGTTCGACTATTTCATCACTCCCCTGCTAATACTTCCAGTGTAGAGTCCAAACACAGAGCACAGAATTGACCCTAACGGGAAAATACAAAAAGTTCTTAAAAAACCTCTAAACTTCATTCGGAAGGAAACTTAGATTCAGAGATTTGGAACCTTTCCAAAGGGTTTTGATGATGAATTTTGTACAGATGCTGTTATGAATTTGAACAGTTGTGACAGTTAAAATGTTAAATGTGTGAAATAAAACTGTCCCAACCATTACAAAAAATCTTTCCTTTTGATAGCTACAAAGTTTACACCAAAGAAACAATTTTAATTCATGTTACGAACATTTTGAGTGTACAATGTTTTCGTACAGAAATAAGTGAGATTTAATGGAGTGTAAGGAAACTACAATGGAAATATGTTTTTCTATAGTTTAAAACACAGTAATATACTTTGAAAAAAATAACCTTTAAGTCCATAACTACATGAATATAAATTTAACAAAGAAAACAGTCGTTATTACAAAATGTAGTAAGAAATTGATACTACAGAATCGAGAAAGGAATTATCATTTATGTAAGAAAAAGTCAATTTATATGGCATCGGAACAACAATCTTTCAGTCAGCTTTTCGATAGCTGTCAAATCAAATTTCCCTTTTAACTTTTATTTCAATTAATATTCTTTTATTGAAACGATTCCATTCAGCGTCTGGATTTGCATGCCGTAAAACCGATTATTCAAAACATGAGTTAGGTTTTAAATGACAGTTTTCGCACAAAAATAGCTAACATTCTTCCTGAGTAACGTTAAGTATTTTATAATTGATTTTTTTTTATCCTTTCCCCCCTCTCCATCTCAGCCATATTACCAGCGCAAAAGCTTTGAAAGTTATCTGTCATAAATATTGATTTAAAATATGTGAATGTATACAAGCTTTCTAATTTGAAGCTGCAAGTGCATCCTGAATGCCTCAAACATGTCAAATGTTATTGTAAACGTTGATAGATAGTCCAGATTTCTCATCAGGTTCTTAAAAACAAACTTATGACATTTACTAAGGACTCAAGATTGTAGATTAGAAACTCAAAAGCTATGAATTTATGTCAAGCAAAACACACTGTCCATGCATGAACTATGGCTCTTTATAAAGTTATAACATCATCATATGGACCACGGCATTTCAACGTCTAGCTCGGTGACCAAACTTAACTTACCACAAAATACAAGAAAGTCGCCAAGGACATGATGTCTAGAATATGAGAGAAACACATTACGCGAGTCCCAGATTTAATCTTGTTGATGTATGGGGGAATTGTTAGTCACAAGAAAGAAATATGAGTCACAGGGGATATAATCTTGGAATATAAGTGTCATCAAGCATTAATCTGCTGATGAGTTTGTGTCTCAGTGTAAGTGAATACGGTTAAATGCTTTCGCAAAACATGCTTGGTTTACTTTTAGTTCTTTTTTTGTTGAGTGCTTAAAAATGACGTGTTTTTTTAAGAACAATTATTACACTGTCTTAACATCATATCTCAATAGAATAAAGAAGTAATACGGCACTTTCCAAAGGATCGGTTTAATACTCTAGATTTGTTTATATAGCATGTACTTTAATAAATTAAACGTTTACTGATCAGTGGGGAAAGGGAGATACATATTAGCAGTAAATTGCTACATTGTAGTAGGGATTCTCATATCATTTACTCTAATGATTACTTGAAAAACTAAAATGGTAAATAGGATTAATTTGTAAATGTCACAAGGAATTTGTCAAAACACTGATGGGGAATCTTGACTAGTAATCCACACTTCATGACAATGACATGTTTGAGACATTCACGATGCGATTGCGAGTGCGGTTTTAAATTAGCAATTCGTTAAATATTTTGAATCAATGTTTATAAAACAGATGACTTTCAAGGTGCTAGTTATAAGGATGTGATTAAACAAATATGATGCCAAAGACAACTTTCAATTAAAAAAGATTTTACGTTGTGAAGAACTCAGGAAGAATGTTAGTTATGATTTTGCGAAAACTGTTTTTTCAAACTTTTCTTTTTAGAGTGCTTGTTTCAAATAATAAATTATTGTGAAGATATCCCTTTTCTAATTAAAGTCTGTTTTGATTTTATAAACGATTACTATTCTTGTGTAGTTAACTGAACTTAATCTTCGAAAAATTGTGTTTTTAATGACATGAAAACTAAATCTATTTTGCTATGACAATATTTAATGGTACCTAAATAAAAGTAGAAAAGAAAATTAAATAATATACACAACAATGTTAATTTACTCAGAACAAAAAGTTAAGCGCCACAAAAAATTTAACTAAAGTTTAACAAATACATGTAACTCACGTGTATTCCTGATAATAGAGATGTATAAAATTGTATCGAGTGATAAAAAGGGTGTGTCGACATGACAAAATTGAGAACAATAAGTGGATTGATTTACATTTTAGAGATTATGTAGACTAAACTAAACTTTTGCTATAGCTGTTATATCGGTCGATAAAACAGAACGAGACTGTCTTAAAAGGTAACGTTGCGACGTTGAGAATAATGTTAACCAGTGTTAAGTCAATAGCGAGTGTATGACCCTTGTGCATTGATGTTTTCATTGACCCTCTACGACATGGTACGTATCAGTGACTGTATGATTTGTTGAGGACTCTGCTGCCACAGTTTGAACAGGAGGGTCAAGAATATCCCATATGTGTTTTACAGGGTTCAAGTCGGGATTACAAGCAGGCTACGCTAGCATTGTTAGGGCCTCGCGCTGAAGAATCTATATTACCACTCAGGCTATGTGGGGTCTAGCATTGTCATCCATGTATACTGGTCTTGTAGAGGGTGGTTGTCAAAATATGGAATTACCACATGAAGAAGGATGTTATGTTGATATTTCTGAGCATTGTACCTGGAACTGTCACAAGGTCGAGTTTACAACCATAAGAGACAAAAACCCCATATCATCACAGAGCCACCACCAAATTGATATGTTGGTTGGACATGTCTTGGTTCGAAACGGGTATTAGCTAATCACCAAACACGAATTCAGCCATCCAAAATTTGCAGTAGCATCCTACACTCATCAGGACAATGGACCCAGCGCCACGATGCCAAATTCGAACTCACTCTCGCTTCACACCGCCTCAGACGTTCATTAACGTTCAGTTGTGTTGATTTCAGATGTTTGAGAGGTGTACGTGCCCTATAACCCGCCGCTCAAAGGCGATTCCTAAAGGTTGATATGGAAACTCTCCTGTTGGCAAACCAGTTATCCGTCAATGCTTGGGCACTAGTGGAGGGGAGGTGTTTAACATTCCGAGTCAGTGCTCTGTCTTCACGTACAGAGGTTGATGTCGGTCGTCCATATCTCAAACAGTCTTTCAGGTCATTGGATTGTACGTGTTTTTGTACCAAACGTGTGATAACATTATGGTGATACCCCAACTGTCTAGCAATAGCTCTGCTGGACATTCGGCTACCCCACACACAAAGTATTCGCCATCTCTCCCCTATTAATAATCTACGCCTTGCCATAATTGAATAATGCAATCATTTGTTCGAGATAACAGACGGTATTAATATTGTTACCGCCTAAAACGCTGTTTCTCCGACTACAGAAGTCGCAAGACTATACAGTCGCAGTTTCACGAGCAATTGCAATTGTATACATCAATGTATGGGGAGTTGTTTATGCCATAACATATTTCCGATATAATTTTCAACAACTTGTTGAACAGATATACTCAATTGAAACAAGTGGCACTTAACTTATTGTTCTGAGTATATAATAATACCTCTTAGATGTATCCTGGAACAGGTATTTGTTCACAGACATCTGCTCATCTTTGCGAAACAATATAATTAGGAAATAGTTCAAAGAAATTGTTATTCAAATTTATAATAAAATACCAAATGAAGCCATCAAACAATTGGCTAAATTAATTTGACGGTAAACGTTTTTTTATAAAATAATCATATTTCACAAGTTGCAAAACCAACCGCTGAATTGAATATTTTCAAGAAAAGAATATTAATTGAAACAGCCGTTTAGAGGGAAATTTGATTTGACAGATAATGCAAAAGCGGACAAAAACAGATGTGTGTTGATTCCAGTTAAATTGAACTTTTCCTGCATATCCCATAGGATAATTAGGATTAATTTCTTAGTTGAGTTTAGGTGCATGTTAGGATTCCAAGTTGGGATGGGTCTCAACTAAAATGGGACAGGATTCCAATTGGGATGGGTCTCAACTAAAATGGGACAGGATTCCAAGTTGGGATGGGTCTCAACTAAAATGGGACAGGATTCTAAGTTGGGATGGGTCTCAACTAAAATGGGACAGGATTCCAAGTTGGAATGATACACATGCACCTACATTCAACTAAGAAATTAGAAACATATTTTGCTCGTATTGTACAGGGGCTTGATAAAAGATCATCAACATAATCTACTATTGCACATTTAGGACTATGGTCACTTGTTGGATAAATGTACAAGCTTATATTACATGGACGTCTTTGCAAAGTACATATTTTGTGCAACAATACCAACCTCATCAAAATCCTCTATCTGCGATGATCTACTGGCAATACTCTTTTGGTATATATGAATGTACACATTGAAAAATATATAACAGAAGGTCTATTTCCTTCGAAACTTGAAGGCGTAAAATTGTAAATACATCCATATATAACTATGAAGAACATTTATTGCAAATGCAAACCTCTTTTAATGCAAATATGGGTATTAATGTACATGTTCACAAACTAAAATGTCACATTCTTTGGCAATTATCTAACTTGCACCCTAATTATAAATCTGCTCTGCAATTATACTTTGTGAACACTTAAACCTGACAGAAAATCATTCCTTGATTTTGTGATAGGTTTCTTAAAGGTTGAATGTGGCTTTTGAACTACAAGATGAAATTTACACCTTTTTATTTACACATCTGAAAGGAGCTGGGTCGACCTGTTACTGTTACTTAAGACTTCATCCCTATTGGCCTTCAGTCTATGAACTTCGTCTTGGAGCCTTCTGTGACGTCTCGAACGTTATCATTGTAAATTTGTAGTTTTCTGACACTGCAGTTAATCTTACTTATTTCCGTACGAAGAATATGTACATTTGTCAAATGATGGGTGATACCCCAATAGTCAGACGCCCCAATAGTCAGACGACTCAATTGTCAGACAAAGGAGTTGGAGTAGACCAAGCACTCGCCTATTGTTACAATGGACCAGTCCTAATTAATCCTAATTGATCTCAACTAAGGCATTGTGCCTGCCTTATAAATTTATCTACTCAGTTACAAGGAAGTTTTCAAGCGTTTCTTAATTTGTATTGTCTTATAGTCAAATCACTGTAAAAGTACGCCATCCAAGATCCAGACTGATTTTGAAATGGCAGCCATCAGAGCCGCCCAGTTTTAGTTTCCTGCAGCAGAACTCAAGGAGTTTTTTTTCCCATTTTGCCCAGGCAGTATGGCGAAAGGTTCAAGCGCTCCGACTCGTTGACAGATACCGTGACGACCCCGAGGTTGAGAAGTGGATCCGTTGTGCGTCCGTCCTACCTCTGCTCCCTCTCGCAAAGGTCCAGGATGTTTTGATTGATACGATGGACACCTGCCCTGAAGTTCCTGCAGCCGTTCCCTTCAACGACTACATGATTACGACCTGGGTGGATGATGATGCTCTTTTTAAGATGACAATGCGGAACCATCATGAGACCTTCGGCTCGAGGACCAACAACTTCTTAGAAGGGTTGAACATCCGCCTGAATGCAAGCCTCTACAGTCGTCACTCGAATGTGTACAGACTGATCGACATCCTATTGTATTGTGCAATCCTGAATAATAGACTGTATCACTACGCTGAAGATAATGACCTTATACATGATTTCCAAAATGGTTTTAGAAAGCAGCGATCAACCACTGAACATATCTCAAGCCTTACCTCTATTATTGAAACCCGGAAAATACAGCGAAAATCAACTTTCACTGCCTTTATTGACTTTAAGAAAGCATACGATTGTATTGACAGAACATTGCTCTGGAGTAAACTGGATTATATCGGTGTGAATGGAAAGATGTTCAAAGCAATTATGTCACTTTATAAGAATGTAAAATGCGCTGTTAACGTTAATGGTTTTTATACCCAGTGGTTTGATGTAAACTCAGGTTTAAAGCAAGGCTGTCTTTTGTCGCCATTACTCTTTAATTTGTATATTAATGATCTTATTACTACAGTTAACAGTTTGTCTTTGGGTATCGATATTGATGGTTGTAATGTTGGTATATTAGCCTATGCAGATGATATTGTATTAATTGCTGCGCGTGAGAGTGATCTAAATGTAATGCTTGAGTATTTACATAACTGGACTGTTTGTAATAAAATGACGGTGAATTGTGCTAAGTCTAAGGTTATGCATTTTAGAGGGGCTTCAGTTGGTAGAACTAAAGTTTTATTTTTCTGTGGTGATATTCAATTAGAAGTTGTAGATAAGTATATTTACCTTGGACTTCTTTTATCGGAGCATTTAGATTATGGATTAATGGCTAAAGCGGTAGCTAGGTCAGCTGGTAGAGCTTTGGGTTTACTTATTACTAAGTATAAGCTTCTAGGCGGTATGCAGTATCAAACTTATTCTAAGTTATATCAGTCTATGGTCTGGTCTACTATTGAGTATGGTTCGGCAATATGGGGTACGTATAGTTTTTCATGTATAAATGCTGTTCATAATCGTGCTATGCGTTTTTTCCTAGGTTTGCGTAAGTTTGCCCCCAATAATGCTGTTATCGGGGATATGGGCTGGTCTCCTACAATTGTAAATCAATGGAAGAGTGTGTCGAGGTTTTTTAGACGTCTTTGTAATCTTGATCGTAATCGAGTTACTAGTCATATTTTTAGATGGAGTCATGCTTTAGCCTTAGGAGGTAAACGTAACTGGAATTTTAGAGTTTGTAAGAAGTTGTCAGATTTTAATCTCGGTCATTTTAAGGATATTAATGTTGTTTATAGTATTCCCTTTGTAGTTTCTAAGGTTTCCGAGGTTGTTTTTAACGACTTTGTTTGTAAATGGCAACAAGACCTTTTAAGAGTTGGTAGTATTAGTGGTAAGGGTGGTAATAAGTTACGCACATACAGTAGTTTTAAATCTGATTTTGGCTGCGAATTTTATGTTAATTCTACTATGTCTCGTTCAATGAGAAGAGCTCTAGCTTTGTTTAGATGTGGTGTTGCGCCTTTAAAGGTTGAAACTGGTCGATATATTGGCTGTCCTTTTAATGAGAGAACTTGTTTTCATTGTAAAGATTGTATTGAAAATGAATGTCATGTTTTATTGAATTGTCCTTTATATGTCGATGAACGACGTCAGCTTTTATCAAAATGTACAAGTCTGTTAGATTTTTTAAGTTTGAATGATGTAGACAAGGTTAGTTTTATCCTCAGCTGTCCAGATGTATCGTTTTTATCTGCCAAAACCTGTTTTAATATTCTTAAAAAGCGTAGTTTAAATTTGTATATATCGTAAATATTTCTTTCCTTTTTACTTTTGTGTATATTTTTATGAAATAGTAGTCTCTCATAATTCCTTATGGAATGGCTCAACGTTTTACTGTGATATTATTTTATGCATTTATTATATGTCTGTACCATGTTGAGGCGAGACTTAAATAAAAAATCTGTCTGTCTGTCTGTCCTAAAGCAGATTGAGAAAGCACACAGACTGAAGATGATCCAGCTTGACTTATGAACAGCTCCCCCACCGCAAAAGAGGGTGTACAGAGAGATCAACGCCCGACTTGGCCGTTTGAAGGAACAGTTGTAGCAACGTGAGAAGACTCTGATGGAGTATCTGGACGCTGTGGGCAAGCTTGTTAAGCTGGGATAGATTGACAGTTTTGTGTGAACAAGCTGATCAAGACTGATCAATATGTTAAATTAAGCTGGGATAGATTGTCTGATCAAGACTGAAATCATAAAATGTACCTTGTTATGCTTAAATTATATATATTACTGGGGTAAAAGTTGGGTATGAGTTGGGGTCAACTCAAGGAAGGATCCATTTCTGTCATTTTTGGCCCTGCTGTCTAACAAGTGGGGTATTTGTTGGAAGGTTCCATTTTCTTGATGGGTAACAACCTCTGTAAATCTGTTTAATTAAGTGTCTGACAAATGGGGCGCCCCCAAATGATGAGTGTGGCTTGGGTGTTAACTTGTTGATTGACAGCAATTGACAGGAAAAATTTCATGATAAAGATTGGGCAAGTTTTATGTCCCATCTATAACAGTTTTTGAAATGTAAAACTACTTACAAATTCACAACATCGTGTTGTAGTTAACTTATCATCAATAGACTGTAAAGTCATACAAATTCATCAAGTCAGTGAAAAGAAAAACATGAAATACAGTCGAATGCGCCTAAAAGATGATTCAGCCCTAAAATTGAGTTGAGGTGGGCACATGTAGCGTCTTAAGCATTGTTGAAATAAAAATTTATTTGGTTCACAAAATTGTGGGGAAAGTAATTTTCGGAATGATGATTCAGCCCTAAAATTGAGTTGAGGTGGGCACATGTAGCGTCTTAAGCATTGTTGAAATAAAAATTTATTTGGTTCACAAAATTGTGGGGAAAGTAATTTTCGGAAATATATAGGATAAGCCTTTTAAAAGGTCTAACGTGTAGTGTTTCTTTGATTGAGGTTCGGAGCATTAAAGGGATTTTTTAATCATGTTCTTGCCTTGAGTTTGAAATCCCTTTTAACCTTGGTTCCTCTACACGGTGTTGCTGTCGTTAAAGATGGGGCAGTCTATACCTAAAGATGGGGCAGTCTATACCTAAAAATGGGGGAGTCTATACCTAAAGTTTTCGGTAAAATGAAAAAATCTTCAGACTTTGCCACATGAACGGACATGAGTCTTCGCCAGAATATTCAGTTTTAATTCCTAGACCTTGGCATTGCCTTAATTTCATGCAAATATCACCAAATTTGTGTGTATTTTTTTTTTAAATATCTGCCCTTTTAATTATCTGCCTTCGAAGTTCGCAGTCTAAATCTTCCATTTGCCGTTTTCTGACCATTTGACTTCTTTGACAACGAAAGGAAGATGTCTTTAACACATTATATTTCAATGTTTTCAACTAGAATATAATTCATTTATTTCAAAGTACATGTAACTTGCTCTGGCGGTAGTTAGCGTATGCAAGTGTGCCATTGGTTATTAACTCCCAGAATATCCTCAGGGCCTTTAGTGAGAAAGTGTTTTCTTTTCAGATCTTTTCTATTTGAAACTTTTTATTATCAATTAGGGCTGTTTAGTGTATATGTAAGTTTATTTTTCAGAGCATGGCTCTTTCCTGTTTAACGACTATTTGACTGGAAGTAACTCGCTCTGTATCATGTAGTTTATCTACCGGAACAGCAGAAGTAATTAACCTGTATCCTGTTCAGTCTTTGACAAGTTGAACAGCGGGACTCATATGTTCTATCATTTTTAAGCTCTTAAGTTTTTGCATATCACACTGATCCGATAAAAACTACACTACTTACAACTTATTAATACAATATGTTATATTGATAATGTATATGCATATATCGAAAACTAATATCCACATTAATACTAATCGAAAATAAATTAGATTAGAGTTAATTGATAAATGTGTTATTGTAAAAGCAACCAAACTATTGAAGTTTATTTCCTTATGGAATGTATTAAAGTGAACTAAGATAAACGGTGCATTATCATGAAGAATGGGTTCTGTTTAACACTCAATAAATACATTTTCTAAAGGACATTGTTTTCTGTGAAAAACAAATAACGAAAAACATGACTTCTTCAAATGTAAGGGGATAAGACAAATAGCTCTGTTATGAACGATTCAACCAATTGTTATAACAGAAATCTATATCATTTGCAGCTTGAAGCTATGGAAAGCTTTATCAACCAGTGAGTAATCATATTTTGAAAATGCATTTCTTAGGCAAAGAAAAGCAAACTGCAACACGGATTTCTCTTTCAAAAATAGGAAATTAAATAAGCGTTCTCTCAGAAAAATGGAAATGTTTTTCTTTTATTCTTATTTGACAAATCATTAAAGTTCCAATAGATGACAACTTTTCATATGAATGTTATTTCAAATATTCTTTAAATTTTAAATTAATTACTAAATTATATATTCGCAATAAGTTTAGTAAATTTACATGTTACCCTCGCTTTGAATTCTTCAAACTTATTCTTGACAACTAGGTCAAAGAAATTTAGCAGTGTCATGACATTCAAACATGAAGACTAAATTGGGAGAACCTGTAAGTGTGAATTTGTCTCTTGTCAGTATCTTTATATCCATTAAGGGTTTCCTGCAAAGGGTCAATACCTGCAAAGAATAGCTTGTCAAAGACATTTCAACGCATTACCTACGCTTGCTAGTTTTCAGATTGATCAAAACATTTCTATGATCTTGTAGCTTTTAAGTTGTTCAGGATCAAAGGATTTATTTGAATGTTACAGAATAAGACATATGCCTTGATGTGTAGATTAGCTTCATTCAGGAGGAAGATAAATTCTCTTTGATATTATAAGCGTTCACCGAAAGAGTTTAAAAAATTGATAGATGACTGACTCTTTTTTAAATGTATTTATCATATAAAACACTTAGTTCAGCACACTTCTGCCCTTTCAGAATGTGCATATGTTGGCAAAACAATGCGATGAAAAACTTGGATTGGCAACCGAAAAGTTTTTATTAATTACCTAGTATCAAACCAAAGAGGTCAAAGATGCAAGAATAATTTAATATATTGAGTTTAAAACTGATTTTGAGTTCCTCACATAGAAACTGACTCATATCCAGTCTTATATTGCAAAATGTGGACCCGTTGGTTATTGCTGAATCTGTGCAATCAAGGCTTCTTCAGTAAATAATGTTTTTATTCAAACAAAAACATCCACTAGGATATGTTTGGAGACTGAGATGTTATTATATGCGATGAAGAAAATTAGTACAGTGAAGTGATTGGGTTGGAATTAACATTCTCATCATTATATTCTTATGAGCAAATAACATGCAATTTAGTATATAAAGGCGGTGAAGTATACTTTTATGTTGGGTAATTATGTTAGGAGCACATATCAATTCAGGACAAAAGCAAAATCATTAAATGCCTCTTTTACGAGTGAATAAAAATCATTTTCAAGATGTATTGTTGTGGAAAATCTAACCACCTCAAATTGAAAAGATAATCCACTTGAAATGATAATTCGTTTCAAAGATTTGCTACAAGATATCAAACGCAAGTGACATTTACAATGCTAAATTATGCCGAGGTTGGTTTGAATGAAAAAGGGATATAAATGTGATGAACTCTGAATTTTTTACCCCCAACATAAAAGTTTGGTAAGATAACTTATTGTTTTACACTTCTGTGTATCAATACTATCACTTAAATGGAAATATGAAATAAAACGTTATTATTGTAAAAGACTGTTGTGTACATGTTAACATGTTAAACTTGTTTATGTGAGTCTATGACAATGTCAAAACTCTGTTCAACTGAAGAGCCAAAACATATTGTATTTATGACATAAGAATCACCAAACATATTACCATTATACTGTTGTTTTGGAAAACATTATCTCTTTAATTTTTATATGATCTTTAAGGTTGAATATTTAGTTTCATGGCAAATTAGCTAGCATGTATACTTTAGATGCCTTTGGAAAAACTCCACATAATAGCATGTGCAAGATGGTTTCAAAATTATATTATCATCAATAAAACAATAAGTAGCGTTATTGTAAGATAGATTTTCATTGAGGCGTTATCGTGTGTCAGTTCATTCATTCATCATCGTTTAACCACCCCGAACCTCTTCATCTATAGCGAGACACAAACTCATCGTTTATCCACCCCGAACCTCTTCAACTATAGCGAGAAACAAACTCGTAATTCATTCATCCCGAACCTCCTCAACTATAGCGAGACACAAACTCATCGTTTATCCACCCCGAACCTCCTCAACTATAGCGAGACACAAACTTATCATTCATCCACCCTGAACCTCTTCAACTATAGCGAGACACAAACTCGTCATTCATTCACCCCGAACCTCTTCAACTATAGCGAGACACAAACTCGTCATTCATCCACCCCGAACCTCTTCAACTATAGCGAGACACAAACTCATCATTCATCCACCCCAAACCTCTTCAACTATAGCGATACACAAACTCGTCATTCATCCACCCCAAACCTCTTTATTTATAGCGAGACACAAACTCATCATTCATTCACCCCGAACCTCTTCAACTATAGCAAGACACAAACTCGTCATTCATCCACCCCGAACCTCTTCAACTATAGCGAGACACAAACTCATCATTTATCCACCCCGAACCTCCTCAACTATAGCGAGACACAAACTTATCATTCATCCACCCCGAACCTTTTCAACTATAGCGATACACAAACTCATCATTCATCCACCCCGAACCTCTTCAACTATAGCTAGACACAAACTCATCATTCATCCACCCCGAACCTATTCAACTATAGCGATACACAAACTCATCATTCATCCACCCCGAACCTCTTCAACTATAGCGAGACACAAACTCGTCCTTCATTCATCCCGAACCTCTTCAACTATAGCGAGACACAAACTCGTCATTCATTCATCCCGAACCTCTTCAACTATAGCGAGACACAAACTCGTCATTCATCCACCCCGAACCTCTTCAACTATAGCGAGACACAAACTCATCATTCATCCACCCCGAACCTCTTCAACTATAGCGAGACACAAACTCATCATTCATTCATCCCGAACCTCTTCAACTATAGCGAGACACAAACTCGTCATTCATCCACCCCGAACCTCTTCAACTATAGCGAGACACAAACTCATCATTCATCCACCCCGAACCTCTTCAACTATAGCGAGACACAAACTCATCATTCATTCATCCCGAACCTCTTCAACTATAGCGAGACACAAACTCATCATTCATCCACCCCGAACCTCTTCAACTATAGCGAGACACAAACTCGTCATTCATCCACCCCGAACCTCTTCAACTATAGCGAGACACAAACTCATCATTCATCCACCCCGAACCTCTTCAACTATATCGAGACACAAACTCATCATTCATCCACCCCGAACCTCTTCAACTATAGCGAGACACAAACTCGTCATTCATTCATCCCGAACCTCTTCAACTATAGCGAGACACAAACGTATCAGTAGGTTAGTGGTTCAGGCCACTTACATTCCAATGTAAAAGCCTTCACAAGTCAAGTTAATTCTATAAAAGGGGCACAGGCACGTTTTCGAAATTAAACTTTTTCAAATGTTCCGAAATAACATTGATGAAGTACACGATTTTATGAATTTTCAACTTCTTTATTACCCGTTTTTCGACGTTTCGGAAAAGCTTCTTATACAGTTGTCAAGCATATGGACAAAATAAATTTATAGATGTATTCATATGTGTTGACCGAAACAACAAATTGAGATTGACAATGAGATAACAATAAAACAATTAAGAAAGAGTATACATAATCAAGTTGTGATAAATACATCACTTAGAGTGAGAGTACGTGGGAAACCAGTGAGTGGGGAGTATTAAGTGGGGATTAAAGGTTAACCTATTAAAGCATCGGTGATTGGTTATGAGCCACATTGGAGAAGCCACTGGAGTGTGTTAGGTATTAGTTATGAATTAGGCGGTTGTAAACGGAAGGCATGAAGAAACCCAGATCCCTATTGGGAGAGGGTGGATGGCGCCGAATGTGTAATGATTCCATGAGTTTTCGTTTAAAGTTCAATCAACATTAGTTTATCCCAAATGTATAATCTCAAGTGGGTCAAACATCTCAATACACAAGCTGGTTATCTTTAGTCGCAGAAGAAATTTCAAAACCGCTGGCGGCCATTTTTGTGTGACCACCTTTTCATCGTTTGAGGTAAGGAATTGGAGCCCCAAAGCTTAACCGAAGTAAAATTTGTCTTATTTTCTGAGTGGAAATTTCATTTTGTGGTTAAATGTCTTAAGTTTGTCAACAAACCTTTTAAAACATAAGAATGTCCCTCTTGAAATTGTCACTATAATGAAATTATCGAAACAGAAGAAATCCTCCCTCTTTGACTGTTCTTTTAAAAAACCCTCCTATTTGACAAACTAATTATTTAGTTGTGTCGGTGCTGTGAATGTGCTTGTTTGGCCTTTTCCAAGGCTTTTTATAATCTTACTTTAGGTGCTTTTACTATCAATACGAATTGTTATAAAAAGGATTGCCATGACCATACCCTAGGTGAGTTAGTTCTCCCTGTTGCGAGTAACAATGTCCCCACGTATTAACAACATTAAAGTTTCGTATGTATTTCTGACTTATGAAATCTTCAAAGGCATTTAGAAGTTGGTGTGATAATACTAGAAAAATTTTATGGAAAACAACTTCTTTATTTGATTTCTCACAACGTTTCTGGGCCACTTCTTGCCCCTTCTTCAGGTGACTGTTGATATGAACAAAGTATAGTTTATATACATATAATTACATGGAGCCAGATTGAGTCTATGATTGCTTTGCGATGCACCAGCCACTCGGGAGGTAAACACCTTGATATCGATTAAATTTGGTAGTTAATCGTTTCAAGTTTATAGATTCTAGGAATTTCCTTTTTCGCCAATCAGTGATGTTTGAATCAAGGATTTCGCTGTTTTGCCAGTTAATTGAATGGTTCGGATTGTTTATGATGTGTTCTGAAAGGACAGATTTGAGGTCAAATTGAGACTCCTGAAAATTTGAGATCAAATTTGTCTACTGAAGTTTTATGTTCTTTAAGTCTGATGTTGAAGGGTCGGCAGGTTTCACCGACATAGCTGTTACCATAATTACAATTGACACAAGTACATGCATGTTTCATGATTTTGGGATATCTTGAATGAAAAAGACTTAGTTATTGACATTGACAACACCCACCACTGGACTCGATAACTAATCGTGGTGTGGTGGTTTGCGTGCTTCAGACACCCCAAGAACTATGCAAGCTGGAGCTAACATGCTCCTGGTAGGGAAAACCATGTTGGACAGGTCGACCTGTAGAAGCCAGACCAAATTTTAGTCGTTCTAAAAGCTCTCACTTTTCTTTCTTTCTATCTTTTTCCTCATCATTTCGATTCTTATCTCTTCGGTCCGTTCACGCTCTGCGTGTCATTCAAGTGTTTAATAACTGAAATAGTGTTGATAACAAGTTAAACCCCAACTATCCTAACCAGGATTAGAGAGAAAAGTACACGAGACCAGGAATCTTTTCAAGTTAATTCAAAACAGGTTGATAAGTAATTCTTTAGAACATAGGAGAAATAATAAGCATAGGTGAGTGTTTTAACATCAAAGTGAATTACACACAACATATAAAATAGAAAATTACTCTTATGCACCACTGTTTCTGATAGGTGAGGTGAGGTGAGGTGAGGTGAGTTGGTGTTTAACGCCGCTTTCAAGATTATTTCACTTATATCGCGGCTGCTAGTATTATTGCAGGGAGAAAGCCCGCAACACTATAGTGGCTATGCATTGCGGTGAAACCTGCGAGCATCGGCTGAAACTAGCGAACCATGGGTGGTACTGCGCTGAATTTCAGTGTAGCATTGCACCCAAACCTGACTGCGTGTAGAACAGTTCTCTACTGCAGACAAAGTTGCCGAGCCCCTGGCGGGATTCGAACCACGGACCTCCTGATCCGAAGCCGAACGCGCTAACCACTGCGCTATCCCGCCCCCCTGTTTCTGATAAAAGAAAACAATATTTAAGGAGGTCCAACCATAATAGTTAAATGTTTTAAAAACACAGATCATGATTTCCAAAACAATTACGTAATTCTGACCAACAGTTACCAGTATGTAGATCAACCAAAACTTTTCTGATCTTGTAGCTTTTAAATGTTTTGAGGATCAAAGGAACCTTTGAATGATGCCGATGTGGAGCACATGCTCATTTAACAGAAATGTTTATTCTCCTTAACCTGTTCAGTATTGGTACATAGAGCTGTTAAAAGAAATATTATTGGACTCATTGACCTGTTAAATAAAAGTATATATTTATATATATATATATATATATATATATATGTGTGTGTGTGTATGTGTGTGTGTGTGTATTAGAGTGGCACAGGATTATGTATGATTTGCAAATAATCAGCTTAACATTTTTAAAACTTATTTTCTATTTTAGTCATTTTATGAATAGATCGAAAATTGGCCAAGGCTCCCCATATTCCTTTGTAATTTTTTAATATAAATTATATAAAAATAATTATATATTGTCATACTTCTTTTAAAATCCAAGAAATCACTCACGATAAAAACTTCCATTGCTTCGGAAAGTAAATACATTATTTTAGGGAAAAGCCTTAGTGCAACAATCAGATTTATAAGTTTTGAATAACAAATGTCAACTCAAGTAATTTTTACGAATATACTCAATAGTACAAATATTTATTTACGCTCCAACAAATTACCTAAACTTGCCAGTTTTTAGATTGATCAATACATTTTTATGATCTTGTAGCTTTTAGGTTGCTGAAGATCAAAGAATATCTAGGAATATTTTAGTAGTAAAATATATGCCTCGATGTGTAGATTAGGTTCATTCAGGAGGAAGATAAATTCACTTTGATCTTATCAGCGTTGACAAAAACTCAGCTTAAAGAACTTATACATGACGTACTCTTTTGCAAATGTATTTATTATATCAAAAAGCATGTTCTGAACACTTCTGTTCTTGAAGTTTTATAATGAGATGATTAATAAATGAGGTGGAATAAAGCAGCAAAAAGAGAGTTGTAACCTAATAACAACGAACGACAAAGATATTATCGTAACAGACATTTTTGCAGCGGAAACGTTTGAATTCTTATTTGGGATTAATTAATGGAAACCAAATATGCAAGAAAAGATAGAATATGTTGCATTTAAAATGGATTTAACCTTGATATAGAAACTGACTCATAATTAGTTTGCTATTGCTTAAGTTATCAACTTGCCATTACTCTTAGTTCAAGCAACAATATCTTGTGTCTCTCTATCTCAACAATTAGCTTAGCTGTGATTGAAAATTATTCTTTTGTAGTATTTTATAGTTCATCTTTATGCCACATAGATTTCTAATATATTTGCAAAACTATTTATGACAGTTCCACTGAGACCATTGCTTATAATACTAATAATAATAATACTAAACAGAGACGTACAGTTTGATTGATAAAGTTTCAATTCATCTTATCAATTCATTATTATGTATGGTTTTGTTGTGACTTGTACATGTTGTTTGTTCCCGTCAAGCCATAAAAACGTCAAACACAACCTCTTCATACAAAGTACATATTTAAAGAAAATATTCTTTTTATCACTTGTTTACGAATTACTTATTTATTTACATTGAAATGCATATCAGTATTATTGTAGAATGATGTGAAATTGGAGTTTTGCTTAAGATCTTTGATAAAAAGTTAAACAAATAAGTATAGCTTCAAAAGTGCAAACGTTTATTTCAATAACAAGGCTTTAAGATCCGTTTTGCTTTTTCACATGAGGATTGGCCTAATCAAAAAACAGACAAAAGTAACAAAACAGATTGAACATGTTAAATTGACAGGTCTAAATTAAATTTAATTTAATTAGAGAAGAAACTGACACATTTTAAGTCAGTTTTTGCGAAATTGTGCAAATTAAATCAAACTTGTTTGAGAGCTTGTTTCAATCATTAAAGTCTGGTTGATTAATTTCTCTTCGACCACTATTTGGCACGCTTGTTAATACAACCTTAATCTAATATTGAGAATACTTTTTCCTTTACTGAGTTAAGTCATTTCACTGAGAGTGTGTTTGTTCGTTGCTTTGGAAGATGACTGATTGCTTCTTAGACAGAAATAAATATTGTCTTTGAAAAAACAAAAAAACTTTTACTTATTTTTGGGATGAATGGGAAAAGGAAAGGAATCAGAGAAAACTATCTTTTGCTCTAGAAGGTATATTTATAAAACACAAGTTACTATTAACATTATTGCGGATTGGTGTTTTTTTAAGCCAAGTATATTACAGTGCCTTAGGGGTATTCTTTGTCAAAACATTCAGGGAGATGTAACATAGTCAATGTTCTAAAATATTATACTTATGTTTGTAAAAACTCATAAAGTGTGATGAAACCAAATTATATCATTATTATGAAACGTCACTATCTTTTTTTATGAAATATTTTGACAACATATCAAAGTGCATTACCATTCAGTAACATTGTTTTTCTTTAACTCCAATCATCTCAATTTAAATACCCAAAATAATCTAAGGTGACAATTTACACAGATATACATATTTTTAAAAAAATATAGTACTTAATTTAGTTTTTGAAAGATAATCATGCTAAAACACTTAAAAAGTATACATATGAATATTTGTTCTCCTGTTTCACATGTCATGATCAGTCTGTCTCTGTTTCACAATCTCCTTCAATTGTGTCTTATATTTAAACAATAATGTTCTCTCTTTCTACAACACACACAGTTTCTTTCAAAGTTGTGCTAGTAGTCTAAGTTGAGGGACGTCAAAGTTGTGCTAGTAGTCTAAGTTAAGGGACGTCAAATTTGTGCTAGTAGTCTAAGTTGAGGGACGTCAAAGTTGTGCTAGTAGTGTAAGTTAAGGGACGTCAAAGTTGTGCTAGTAGTGTAAGTTAAGAAACTTCAGAGTTGTGCTAGTAGTGTAAGTTAAGAAACTTCAAAGTTGTGCTAGTAGTGTAAGTTAAGAAACTTCAACGTTGTGCTAGTAGTGTAAGTTAAGAAACGTCACAGTTGTGCTATTAGTGTACGTTAAGAAACTTCACAGTTGTGCTAGTAGTATAAGTTAAGGGACGTCAAAGTTGCGGGAAGTTTCCACTATTTCAATTGGTCAAGGATATTTGTGAGTCAGTTTTATGTTTTTGCTTGTTTAATTGTGTTTAAGGTCACTTTAACATGAGATTTTTACTTATCCTTGTGATGGCACTCTCAGAAAAAATTGATTTCCTAAGTATCAATTTGAAAGAAGCGTTGCAGATTTTTTGCCACCAAAGCGCCAGTACAATGTTCTCTTAACCCATATATGCATAGGGTTTCAATTTTTCGTTCAGATTTTGTGTGAATAATCTCTATCGGACATACTGGAAGGAATAAAGTCTATTTTTTATTATAAATTTTTTTTCCATACTTTTTAAGCCTGTCAAAAATGTATGTGAGACGGTTTGCACGGAAGGGTAGGGGTTTTTAAATTTGTAGCGTCATTAATTTGATAGTATCATCTTTCTCCGGCTCCAATAGTTTTCATCATGTTGAGATCCCATGAGATACATTGGGGATGGAGGGCAGTTAAGTGAGTATATACGTGCTCAATATCTCTTTGTTTGTCAAAATACAGTAAGTAAGATTACTTTAAAAGCTACTTTTTCATGTTTACTATCATGATAGGATAACATTATGCTCTGTTGATTGTTTAATAGTCAATAATCTTTGTCGTACGTAAATGAATATGAAATATGCTCTTTTTATATCAAATTTGTTTTTCCACTCTAGTAGTTTCTTATTTTTATTTCCAGTAGATGTGTGAGCAAGATTTGGAACACGCCCTGCACGACTATGGCACCTCCCGTACTGAAGTGGATAACCAAGTGTACACAGAACTGTTGCACAAATGGTTATTCTCTCACATTCAATTGGAAGCAATAATCAATAGGAGGGATATAAAAGACAGATTGTTTTAATAAAATTGATTCTAACACTTCATCAAACTATGAAAAAAGGATTTGACTTAACACACTTCAAGGTAGTCACATCGGCCTAGAGGCCATGACAAGACATCGCTGAAAGGGCCCACAAACCCAAGCTAAAACTGTTTAGCAGCTTTTCCTACTACTTATGATTTGGAGAAAAAGAAAGGCGACAGAATATTGGCCATACTAATCTGTAATACAAGTTTGTAGCTACGCAATTAAACTCACTGGAACAAGTTACAAGGTTTGTTGATGTATTGGTTGTAATCATGGCACAGTTTTGAACTGGACACTATTATGTTCTTCTAGGGGCCCCAGCAATGTTTTGGTCCAAACAGTCCTTACCACCCATGTTCTTGTTTCACATGTTCAAAACATTGGACATTCCTAGGTGGACATCCGGTTTCATGGATGAGGACCACCTGCCAGCTGGTTGTAACTGATAAACGCAGACGTAGATAAATGTCAAAACACTGTTGTCTACCAATCTTACATGTTCATATATCTGCAAACATCAGCAGAATACCACTATGACTTTATCATTTCTTAAGGACTTATGAGAGGACACTTTTAGATTCCATCTGCTCTGACTGTGGCTTTGCAATGGACTCCTCTCTCAGTAACAGTATCAAATAGAGGCAAGGAAGGGAACAGATAAAATAGAATCAAATCTAATAGATCCTAGAGGTTGTGGATTGTTCTGATGATGTTGAAAATTTGGAAGTCTGTGTCATTGATGTTTCAAACGTCCATTCTTTAGACCCAAGGTCGCAAAGTAAGGGAGCACCCAACATATATTGGACATCCAGAAAGTCTCAATCTGCACCTTCTTCATCATCATTATCGTTATAGATGTGCTCATGTGCTTCATGGGGTTCCATGAGGATGTTCATATTATCTACCTGAGCTTATCAAATAAGATATAATGGATTGGGTTTTCTACCGTTAGTCTAAATGAAATATACCATGTATCTTTGGCATATAGTACAATTGTTTATGGTAATTGTAATAAAATGTCTAAATGTATCCAATTTTTTTCAAAAGTTGAAAGTAACTTATCTAAACTGCTAAAAAGATGATTTACATGAATTTATTATCACAATTACAACAAACAGGTATGAACATTTGTATTCAAAAACCCCCACCCATTCGTGCATACCGTCCCACTTATGGGACGGCAAATTACTCAATAATTACTCATAGAAATATTTATATTCCAAATTTACATTACATTGTCATTTATCATTAGAGACCTAAACTGTATCCTCACAAGGTCAAATACAAAATTATTTCTTATTTGAGTGTTGGCATTAACTTGAACTCAATGAAACTTGCAGTAGACAACTACCCAAAGGTGGCACCGCACTGTTGAAGGGTAGATAATTCTTTGAAATTGTTCTGCTTTTCTTTAAATAGACAACTAACTTAGCTCTAAAATGCACTTTACTGTAAGTTTTTACCTTAAAAAACAAGTGAGAACTAATGATTAAAAAAAAACGGCCCATAATTGGGTATGCATAAATTGGTTAACAGTAATGGTGATGTTACGCGAGGACATAGTCAAAGCGTCACAAACATTAAAACCCTTTTTTAGGGTAAACATGACTCCTATTTTATTTTGAACTCACTAGGATTCCAAGAGAAGCTTTCAATGTTATCAACACGCACTTTTATCACTTCTTGAGAAAAAGGATATTTATACGAGGGGAAGTCAAACAGTTCATAGAAGTGGATATAAAACAGAAGCCATGGTCGTGATATTGATTTCATTTTTCAATTTAATATCTCTGGACTTTGAGTTCATAATCATTGCCAAGTTAAGCATCATGCAAGTGTGATTTCAAATTGCAAAACAGATAGAAGTCGTCTTTGGCCAGATATGGACTGTACAATGTATGATTAAGTTGTTTAAAGCCACATTGCTGAAGTGCAGCCTGAGCAATACGACACCTGTGCACTGGAGCGTTGTCAAGCAATACTCCAGCAGTCAATATGCCATGCCTCCTCTTCTTGATCGACGTTTCCACAAGTCATCAAAGTTTTAGTAGTCGATCACCAAGGTCAATATCAATATTACATAAATGTCTGCTGAGATTGTAATTAACAGCACTCCCATTAAGAAGTCACGAGATGAATGAACTATATCGCGTAGTATGATTGATTCATCATCTTTGTGTGTTTAGGACTGAGACGCGCTCTGATAATAGAGAACTATTGAAGTCATATTCATTATACATTTTTGCCCAGTGTTTATTTATCCAAACACTGCTTAATAAGACTACAGCGTATTTTAAGCAAAACGATTCTTTGAGACATTTAACATTAACACATTCAAATAAGTAATGGTTAAAAACGCCCCAAGCTATACGTTTGAAAAAGAAATTAGGAATTTGCTTCAAAGAACAATAACATCAATTCTTAGTTTCTAATAATAATGCCTGCTTAACCAAACTTCATTGTATGCTTTTGAAAACTTTTCTTCTTGATAAGATTTAATGACTTTTTGATAAATACATTTCGTGATGTTTGCTTTGTCTGTCACGTTCAGTTAAGAATTGTTATAACTTGCATTCTTCTTGTATCTAATGCTTAAACAAAAGCAAACCAATGATATCATCCAACATAATCCTGTTTGCCGAAACAAATCTATCTGACACAAGTACATAGTTGCTTCAGAACTCGTTTAGCTGTCTAGGAAATTCAATTGTTAAGAAATGGTTGATATGTAGTTTTATGTAGAGGGACGAAAGCAGCAAAAATATAAATTACGTTCTTAGTGGTTATCAAAAACCTATCTAAATCTTATGATGAAATCGACTCGAATTGATTATTATAAATATTGTAAAAACTGCGTCAGTGTCATTCATGAAATTTGTATATCTAAATGGTGGTGTGTTTTGTTCAAAATGAAACTTCGTATCACAATGTGAAGATTATGAATTATGAGAAGCCTGAATATAATTATTCTTGAATTTTGTAGATTGTTCCTTGCATTCTTTTCGTAATAAGAAGTCGACACAAATAAATGAAATCAACTTATTCATTAAAGTATCAGGCAAACAATAACAAAGTGTGAAAACTAAACAGTTTCTGTTGGTTAAAGTTTATATAAATGAATCTATACCTAAAAAAATCATTAAAAGCTAAAGACTCAGTTCATATCCTTTTGAGAGTTTTGTAATTAACTTAACACGAGTGCCATATTTACTAAATTCCATTATCTTCTTTCCTTGTTTTTTTTGAGTATATGAGTCAATTGGATTTTAAAAATTGATTTAGATGATTTGGCATTCATTTCAAGCTGTCGATCGTTTGGGCTTTTTTTTAATTAGGGAAATTAAGATAGCAATTAACCAATCTTAATTGTAGTTGGCCATTCAAACTGCTATGTGGACTGGAACTTGAGCCTGTAAGTTAACATTTTTCTTTAGGCTTTGTGCTTGCATTTTTAAAAAAAATCGTAACAAGATAAAAGAGCACTTACTTTGAGACAAAACATGAAAAATATGTATCGGCTTGTGACAACCGATTTGTAAATTTATTTCCCTTTTCTTGTAAGAGACACAGTCAAATGGAACTCCTGTCCTGGAGTGTTCTCAGAATTTATAATGTCGATTTACTTTCAAGAAAATGTATATGCTCTATGGACAACACTAAACATTACAGAATCAGAAGAATATCTAACATCAAACATATATTCATAATGTCATTAGGAGCATAAACCTTGGAGGATAAACAATGTTAAAAATACTATGTAGGCCGCATGACTTCCTGATAAGATTTGATGGGTTATTGATAAGCTGATTAAACCATTACGTGATGTTTGTATCTTCTGTCATAAACAACTATGATTACAAGATCACATATGCAAACTTCGATGATGATGTTTTGATAGAAAGTGTTTCAATGATAATCACAAACATAATCCTTCTCACTGTTTCTGCCTTTTGTTTCTGGACGAGAAGACTATTAATTGAAAAAGGTATAAGTTACACATCGTGAAAGAAAGTTATTGCCCTAAAGATCTTAAGACCCATAAACTGTGAGAATGAAATAACAAGTCACGCCACTGTTTGACTTCCACGTGCTATCAAAGATAAAGATCGCAAAAAGGCAGTTAGTAACTTAGTATGTTATTTCACACTGGCAAATCGGTCAAAAACAGTGTGATATGCATCAGTTTTAAGCACATCAGAATTCAACCTTCTTGCTTATATAATCCGAGTGATACAAGTATAATTAAGAGCATATCTTGTTGTATTACATGAAAACCATATCCCAAGCACAAATGCATGTCAAAATAAATACCTAATTTGTAAAAGAAATAGTTCATAAACTACGAAAAGTTCATTTCATGATCCTAACTAAAAAACAAACAAATATATTCAATCATATAAGGCTAACTACTATAGCTTTGACAATACATTGCGTTTCAAAAAGCAGAAGTGACAAAAATAATTTTTAAAAAAGAGTGATGAGATCAGGTTGAAAAGGATGAGGACAAGGACAGAAAGAATCCCTCGGCGTGTGAAGCAAGCAAAGAACCATACCACGTAATAGTATTGAGTCAAGTGGTGGTCTGCAACTGGACAGAGACACAGAGCTCATCAATAGAGTAATCCTTGATGGTACTTTCACTACATTGTAATATCCTTGATATGACAAGTTCTCACTCTGGAGACAAGGGACGCTCTCCATACATCATTACAGTTAATGTGTTCGTATCAGACATGTATTTCTATTATATTGAAAACAGGGCTGGTCCCGTTCTTCTTGTTACTGTTAAGTCGCTCCAGGTTTCAGAGGGACAATGACAAACATACCTTCTGGGGTTTGGTGTCTTATTTTCTTAGTTGAAATCACATTTTGGGGGGATTAATGCCATTAGATTTGTTCACATAACTGTTTAAATAGAACATAAGCCTCATTCATATTTGTTTACACAACTATGCAAAAGTCAAAAGCGTTTTTTGATAAAACACTTAGCCATTGATCAGGAATACTGCATTATAAAGATAGTTTGGCAACTGAAGAGAAGATCTGTATATGAACCGTTCTGCATGCAATAAGTGTGCACTTACTAAATACGCCTTACTGTCAGTTTTGATGCACTTGTTTTTATGTTCTATTTAGAATCCTAGATTGTGAAGAGCTCACAGCTTACACTTATACGTTCAGATCGTCCATACGTACATGTTACGGAGTGAAGGGGTCGATAAATAGGTAAATTTTATTTTAAGGATATGATTTAAACATTTATTCATGACGATACAGTTCATGAATAGAATGGTAAACAAGTTCCGTAGAACTATTTAAAAGCCACTTCAATACAATTGCAATGCGATATCAACAAACAAATAAATATAGAAGATAAAGATAACTAGAAATAAACAAGCATCTAAACACAAATGATAAAGCAACAACATACCTTTTCCATTTTTAAGCAAAGTAAGAAAATGAAAATGCATGAATATCAATTCCTTTTATTCGTATTATGAAATAAGGCGCTCTTAATATTATCAATGGTTAGTACGTGTTGTTTCGATCATATGCGCTCGTAATATTATCAATGGTTAGTACGTGTTGTTTCGACCATATGCGCTCTTAATATTATCAATGGTTAGTACTTGTTGTTTCGATCATATGCGCTCTTAATATTATCAATGGTTAGTACGTGTTGTTTCGATCATATGCGCTCTCATATATTATCAATGGTTAGTACTTGTTGTTTCGATCATATGCGGGCTATCCATCCTGACTGTTGTTAAGCTCAGGTTTATGGTTTGTGTTCAAAAGTAAACTTTTGTTTGTCTTTTTGCAAAACAAAATATAATAGGAAGAAAAAATTGCATGTTTGCCAATCTCGTCACTTTTAGTGAATAAATATGTTTAAAATACTTGAACGACGAGCAAACTCATAAGTATGTGATTATTTGGCACCCAAGATAAATAAACATTTAATAGAAAGAGGAAGTTGGCTTGATTGCCCGAGATTGCACGAGATTGCCCGAGATTGCCCGAGATTGCACACTCAAGTCCGGTACAGACGCAACGCAGTGACACCTTTTTTGACCCTGTAAAAAGTCCGGCCTAATTATTAATGACACGACAAGGTATTAACTATCATATTATCAATATGTATATATTTCTTATTATGAAACTACGCTTAAATGTTTATAAAGTACATTTCTGGGCTATTACTAATGGACCTAATTCCCTACACTTATTCAGGGTTATTCTTGCCAACAATAGATGCTAAGTGTTCCAGTTTTATAGATTTTAAAAAACGCAAACGGATTCATTAACTTTCCGATTTATTCATGTTTCGTATAAGAATACTCTCGATGTCAAAGTCTACCCAGATTGTAATCGAGAAAAAAGTAAGAGGAAGAAAATAAAGCAAAGAGGTAACAGTTATCTAGTTTCCATGATGAACAATATATATAAACATCAGAGTTTGTTGTCTTTGATGTTTGAAACTTTGTTTTAGCTTTACGATTGTTTCCTTAATGTACTATTTAAGTTTTAATGTCGATGTTAGCTTGGCCAGGAGTACTTAAGAAAGTCTGCCATACCAAAAGATATAAGTTTGTTGTGTTGATACAGATTGTTAGTATGCTCAATTAAACTACCTTACGTCATATAAGCGAGAATGAAGAATTAGATTCCAGTGTAATTATGTTTTTTTAGATATTAAGTTTACTTTACAAAGTGTTTGTTTTATAGTTTTTCATATGCAAATTTTATACAGATATGATACAAAATGCAAACGAAATTTCTAACAAACACATTCCTAGATTGTGATCTAATTCCTATATTGTTCAAACAATCTGCAGATTGTGATCATTCCTAGATTGCACGAAACATCTGCACCATAATTCATGAGCACTTGCGCATGTCCTAGCTGACTGTAAGATGAAAGTCACGAAACGGAAATGCACAAGATCAACACCAGACAGTTTAATCCAGTCGTGAGCTTTTTGACATCTACACTGCTGATTCCGATAACTTTCACGCAAAAGCAAGAATCCGTGCAATGGATTGGAGGAGCATTGTACTTATAGACTATAAACCATCTAAAAGCACTATGCTGACTTGTTGATACTGAGAGCGCCGATCATGAAGAAGGGGCAGCTTAACTGCTGCAGTTATGCTTCTTCATAAGAACGCTACAGTGCACAATAGTCGTATTCCACAGGCTAAACCTTAACACTGTGGCTTTGAACAACTTAACCATCCCCTCTACAGGCCAGATCTGGCCCGAAACGACTTCTTTCTGTTTCGCAATTTGAAATCACACTGCCGTGATACAAGATTAGGCGATGATGATTAACTCAAGGCAGCTACTGAGGCGTGACTGTGGGACTGTGGGACCAAAGAGAAGACTTCTACCAAAAAGGGCATAGACAGTCTCAAAGACAAATGGACAAAGTGCAGAGTTCCAGGGATAATTTAAAATGAAATAAATATAACAACAATTGGTTTCTGTTTTATATGCACTTCTATGAACTAACTGACTTGCCCTCCTAGCTCTGTCGATATCTACATGTGCCTAATCTATCGAACAATCATTAGTTTGTAACTTGTTAAGTCTAATACAAGCTAAAAACTGGAGATATGTATGATGTTTGAGCTGCTATCTTCTATCATTTCTTTCATGACCCTCCCCTTAATATATGTTATACCATATGAATATAAAATGTCAATTTTCAAATAATGAGAACCAAAATAGATAGTTTATCAAAGCTACTATCCTCTGAAAACAGGTTTAAATCAAGCAAATTGGGGAAATTTGTTATTGTAAAAGCAACCAAACTCTTGAATTTAATTTCCCTATGGAATGCATTAATGTTAACTAAACGTGACGATGCACCTGACATTAAGAATGGGTTTTATTCAACAATCGATGAATGAATTATCTAAAGGAAATTAAATTTTGTTAGGAACAGAATTGATATTTATTGAGTCCTGTTGCCAATACATGACCCTTAGAATAAGTTAGAAAACTGGGGGACTTTTTGCTATGAAGCAAAATTATCCATGTTGAAAAAACATCAAAACCATCAATATCATAACCAAAATTTATGTCATTAGAATATTGCAACTCTAGAAAGTAGTTATAAATCCAGCAAGTAATAAAACAAATCTTGAAAGAAATTATTTACTTTCAGATATGTGGTACGATCAATGTATCAAGTTTCAAATGATACCGAAAACTTACCATAAAAATTATCGTAATTGTAAATAAATTCCAAGGCAAAAGAAAGGTCTCACTTGTATGTTTTTCATGAACACATTAAGAGGACTGGTACGGGTTTGATTCTTAGCAGGAAATGATAGTAGTACTGTATCCGTTTCCTCTACACGAACGCATCACATAGAACACAGCCACTGGAATTGTGCATTCACGAACAAGTGCAAAACGTGTTTTTGAGGCATGACTTGTGATGCACATGCACATGATGCACATGCAGCAACTATTGTTCTCTCGAGGTCGACAACTAAGTTGAACTAAGTAAGCTGAATGAATACAGGTGTTCAACTAACTTACTCATCTGTAAACAAGTACAAAGTTTTAGCATGGAATAAATATTGTAGAAAGTTTAATTGTGAACTTGACTCTAGCAATATTGACGATATTCTTGTAGAGCCTCTATGGCTCAATCATAATTTTAAAAACCAATTTCATGTTATTAGACATTGGGCCGAAAAGGGTTTATTGACAGTTAAAGATTTATGTGATGAACATGGATTTTTATCCTTTGATGAATTACAGTCTAAATATGAAATAAGAGGGACAATATTAGATTATAATTACCTACTCTATATCCTACCAGATTCATGGAAAAGGATTATTAAACAGACAAGAATACTTTCTCTAAATAATCTATACATAAGCAACTATCAAAGAACTATCTTAAAACCTTCTAAAGGTTCAAGATTGTTTTATGATCAACTCATTCGCAACAAGGACAAGCTCGAAATTTGTTCTAAATGGGAAATGCTTTTCAATGGGTGTACATTTGACTGGCATAATGTATTTAGTTGTTACAGGCATGGCCTGAAAGATGTGAAACTCCTAGATTTTCAGTACAAATTTCTGCAAAGAATTATCTATACAAAAAGAGAACTGCTAAAAATGAACTTAATTGACAATGACTTGTGCAGTTTTTTTAATGATGCCTCTGAAAGTGTTTGCCATGTTTATTGGGATTGCAGTGAAACCATAAAATTCTGGAAAGATTTAGAACTATGGATCAATAAGCACTTATTTCAAAAAATAAAAATAACGAAGTATTTGATTTGGTTTGGTACACTACTTAAAAGATGTTTTACTAAATCAAATAATCATTTCCGCCAAAAAACATCTTCATTTGTGTACTATTAAAAACTCTATTCCAAATTTCAAGAACTACAAAATTGTACTTAAAGACATATTTTTTGTAGAAAGATTCAATTCTTTGAAAAACAATGATATTGAAAAATTCAATCAAAAATGGAAATCACTGATCCCAATTTTTAGCAATTGATTTAGATCTCATATCTGTATCAATGTTTTGATATTTAGAATTTAACTTTTATATCTCTGTCTGGAAGATGTGTATAGATGTTTGACTCTGTAAAATTGGGAACAAATAAAAAAAAAAAAAAAAAAAAAAAGTACAAAGTTTTAAATAGTTGTTTCTCATAGTGAAGATGATTCGTAAAATGATTTGTACTCTAGAACAGGAGAATCTACAAATGTTTTGACAAAACCAGGGATCAAACCCGTAACCTTCTGTTAATTGACCACTGAGCTAACCACTAGACCAGCGAATACAGCTGACTTAAAGATGATATATTAATCTCCAAGTTATTTTGATTTTTTAAAGTGATAGGTTTGAGTTATACATGGTAATATTGTAAATCTTAAATGTCTACGGTGGTAAACATATCCTAGTTTACATTTTGAGATTTATTTTGTTTTGGTTACTCTGGTGATTTTGACACTGCTTATACTTTCTGCATGTATATTTCAGCATGCTGCACGTGCCGCGCGATTTCATCAGGATTCTGTCACCTATTATACATACACATCGTTTCTTTATATGGAAGCGCAATTAATATCGTGCAAAAGATATAAAAAAGTACCTCTATTATGTTAACTTGCCCAATATATATTTTTTCAAAAGTTGTTGACGCTTTTTTAAATTGATTTTGATGGTTGAATGGTAAGTCAGTTACCGACCTCGTTGTCGTCGTGCATGAATTGAAACATCTAGGAACATGCGATGTAATTCTTCGACGTTTCGGGTCTCGGAAACACCATTCTGGATAGGTGTTTCAATTCAAACACACCTCCAAATCGAATGGTAACTATAACATAATTCCCCTTGTCGGAAAGAGCATACATTTAGTAACATAATGAACACCAAAAGTATGCAAAGACGACATGACCAAACGATCGGTATGTCCACTCCTTTCAACCGTCAACTGCAGCCAATCCATCAGCAGAAGGCTGATAATATGCTGCCAGCAGACAGGCCAGACACAGGCCAGACCAAGACCGGGAAGAACAAGGGTAACAACTGCCGCCGAAGATCGTTACATCAGGTAGATTCACCCCCGAAACCGATTCGTAACTGCGACATCAACAGCAGCGACGGCACTCGGTCATGTCCATCAGCACATGAACAACCCTTCGTCGACTTCATGTGCGTGAGATAGAAGCCTTCTGCCCCTTCCGTGGAATGGCATTGGCCCGTTTACAACGTCAAGGCAGATTACGATGGACACATACTGTACACCGTCAGAAGCAACGTGACTGGGAGAGGGTGCTGTTTACAGACGAGAGCAGGTTTTGCCTATTCAGGTATGATGGCAGCGTTTGAGTTAATCAACGAAGGGACGAGCGTATCGCGCCAAACTGCAATAGAGAGGTTCACCCGTTTGGAGGCGGAGGCATTATGGTGTTGTGAGGGATTTGACCAAGCCGCTGGTTGTTCTGCGAGGGAATACGTCTCGCCAGCGATACATTGATGAGGTACTGAGACCTATCGTCGTCCCTTTCATCCAACAACAGCCAATAAGATTTATATTCAACATGACAACGCAAGACCTCACACTGCCCGGATTGTTAGGGAATACCTCTAGAACACCAACGTCACTGTGTTGCCTTGGCCAGCCAACTCACCAGATATGAACCCCATTGAACACCTTTTGGATCACCTTGACCGCCATTTGAGACAGCTGGGGCCACCTCCAAACAACCAGCAGGAACTTAAGCAAGCTCTGTGGAACATATAGAACAGGATCCCTGCTGACGTCATCCGACGCCTGACAACTTCAATGAGGAGGCGTTTACTTACGTGCATTGATGCCAAAGGTGGTCACACTGGCAACTGATGACAGACTCCGTGACTCCTGTGACTACTGAGCTTTTATGTGCACTTGTCTATAAACTCAACATTTGTGTAATTTCTGATATTGACCCCTGTCTCTTTCCTTGTGCATTGGGGCAAATTAAATACCGGTATTTGGATACATTTTAATGAGAATATTGGAAAATGATTTCTGTTTATAAACCAATCGTCAGAATTCTCATATTGCGTTTGTTTTTATTTTATAGACATGAAAAATGGGAAACCTTTCTTTTGCCTGGTAGTCTAAATAACATTTGTGGCAACACGTGACTTCTAAAATGTGGTCTAAGTGTTGTTATCAAAGATAATCAATTATGACCTCTCTATACCACTGAAGTTTTATTTCGGAAATATATTTAGAAAAGTAATTTGTAAATAGGTGACAATGTTGATTGCATTTCTAAAACAACATTGTAGAAAATTTTAATCTGTAAAGGAAAGTTGGAAAAATTAAAAAGAAGTTGTAGCTTCAAGCGGATTACACTATGAAGTAACATTTTCTAATGAGGTATTATAAGAAGCTGCTGTACTAGTACTATTTTAGTTCAATTTAATTTGTTTATCATTTTCATTAAAGAAGTACAGGGGTTTGTCAAAACATTCAAAAAACTACAAACGACTTATTTTCTAAAATTAAATATAGCTCATAGCATCTTAATGGGCCTATCATATTAGCAGTTTAAAATAATATCATCATTTAGCAACATTCAAGTGAGTGAGTGAGTTATTGTTTAACGCCGCTTGGGCAATATTTCAGCCATTAGCGGCGTGAGATTTAATGAAATGAAATTGATTGCAAAAGCAAGCAACATTCAAATCGTTAGAAATTTCTAATATCAGTTTAAAAACATCAGTCCTTCGTCTGTCGCACTGATTATTCCTCGAGTGGTAATATATATGTATAACCTAATTTAAGTAATTTTTGTTAAATTTACTCAACAATCACCCGTGACATTAAGAAGTGAACCAAAAAGCACGATTCCTTCATGTTTTTTCATATCACATATTTGCACACAAGGGGTAAATACAGTAACTCAGCTTGAATAATCAGTGAATAGGGTTTTTTTTTAAAAATCTACCATCTTCGCAACTTAACATGATGCAATTTTTAAAATGTTAATATTCAAATAAACCCATTGAAAGTCTATTGTGACAATTATGTTGCAAAAATTCTGTTGATGATAGTCCTTTTTCACAACTTCCTAAGACAAACGCTGAATGGGTTATTTCAATAATAGAGATTTTATTGTACACGCATTCTCATCGGAGGGAAATTTATTTGATAGCTACTCTAAAACCAGTCAAATTTATGCTGAATCTAAAAATTGAATATTTCTAGCGAATCTGAATTTACATTATATTACCAAACAGTATCAATAAAAATGAGTATAGGATAACAAATGGATTTCAAAACATGAAACTTGTTCTCCAAAAATGAGTTTCTGTAATTCTAAATCTATTCTAAATTTGCATAAATTGTATTATGTTTTAATGTTGTCAAAGTAAATTTCGTTTGAAAATCCTGCAAACTTGTTTTTGATTGTGTCCCGATGGTTTAGCAGTATTTTGACATTCTAAATTGAAAATGCAATTGACATACCCTTTTTATACAACAGCTAATGAATTTATATACTAGCCCAAAAAGAAAGTGTACATTATTGAAATTGATGAAACTCCTTAAACATAATTTTGTATTAAACATAATTTCGTAAGTGTACAATATGTAAACCTGATCCTGAATAAATCATATTGAACACAAAAACGTGTTTTCCTCGTGAAACTTGCATTAATGGTAAATGACATGGTAAATGACATGCTGCACGTTTATGAAAAGGCATGTTTTACACGTGGAGAGTCTGAAAATTCATGCAGCAGTGTGAACCCTTGGGTATTTAAACACTAAAGGTAGGGCCATCCTATCGTTCACATTAGTACTTGCGCTGCTGTTACAACGACTCCACACAAGCATACCAAGATTCACCAATAATCAACGTCTCTTTGCTCTGGGTATGATTAGAGCTGGTAGGACACACCGAGAGGTTGGCCAGCATTTCAACTGCCACCGTAACACTGTAGACAGGCTAGTCCAGCGACATGCACAACATAGTGCTGTTCGAGACTGACCCCGCTCTGGGAGACCCCGGGTTACCACCCCTGCACAAGATCGGTATATCCGTGTAGTCCATCTCCGAAACTGGCAACAAACTGCAACGACGACAGCAAGGAACATCCCTAACCTGAGATGGATACATCAGCAAACAGTAATCAACCGGCTGAGAGAATACGGCTTACGTCCTCGAAGACTTGCAATGCATCCAATTTTGACATTACGTCATCGTCTTGCTCGTCTGCAGTGGTGTAGTCAACATCTCAGGCATCCTTTAAACTGATGGCGACGTGTTTCACAGATGAATGTTGTTTCCATCTTTCATCATCAGATGGCCGCCAGAGAGCTTACAGACGTCGAAACGAACGTTACGCAGATCTGTGTATTGTGGAGCAAAACCGGTATGGGGAAGGGTATCTCATGGTGTTGGGTGGTATCACTGCCCATAACAATCATCAATTTGAGTTCCATATTATTAAGTTATTTCCATGCTTTGCTTTTTAACGTTATGTAAACTTACACAAATGTTGTCTTAGGAATAGAGCATATTAATCTTCAATGAATTAACAAAGAAAAAAATGTTCATTTATCATTACAACATTTTGTATTGCAAATGTTCTTAACTGAACATCCCACAATGCTAACCTGTTCGCTTCCATGAGGCGCAAATGCACAGCAGTAGTCGATGCAGACGGAGGTCGTACCAGATATTGAGCGTGTGACTTTTGTGTTTGACCCCTAGTGTCTCTGACTCTCCATGGCACCAAGATTCTTCGATGTAGCGTAATGAAATTACTTGTGTGGATCACAAATTGATTTATCTGTGATTTATTGACATTGCCATGAAAAAGAGCAGATATATATATATATATATATATATATATATATATATATATATATATATATATATATATATATATATTTGAAAATAAAATACTTCAGACGACACTTGCTGTAGATATCATTTTAATGATGACTGCCATAAGTGAAATGTGTCGATAAGAAATAATTGTTGTTTTTATCAGTGAAATGTGTCGATAAGAAATGATTGTTGTTTTTATAAGTGAAATGTGTCGATAAGAAATGATTGTTGTTTTTATAAGTGAAATGTGTTGATAAGAAATGATTGTTGTTTTTATAAGTGAAATGTGTCGATAAGAAATAATTAGGGTTCATACTTTTATTTTCTAACTAACACTTTTAATACATGATATCAGTGAAACGAAAATATACAAATGCAATTTGAGTTCCATATTATTAAGTTATTTCCATGCTTTGCTTTTTAACGTTATGTAAACTTACACAAATGTTGTCTTAGGAATAGAGCATATTAATCTTCAATGAATTAACAAAGAAAACAATGTTCATTTATCATTACAACATTTTGTATTGCAAATGTTCTTAACTGAACGTTTATGGAAATTTTCAAGAATAGATAATTCTCAAGAACATGAAGTGAAACAGTATGATGTGCACATGATGAACTACGTCAAACATTTAATTTGTTTTACAAATGATATGAACATATAACAATGATCCTTATATCATTCTCAATTCATGGTATGATATAAGTGACTCTATCCTGACCATATCATATTAGTTATACTGCTATAATTGATAAAAGGCAGAAAATCAAATTTGCAATTGCTTCTGGAAGTAGGAGATGCTTTTGGAACATTTGTTGTTGTGTTACTTTATGAAAAACACACGTCATGACACTCTTAAAAAGTTGAGCTATGTTGACCAAAAAATTGCCTCAAAGATTATTGATCAAAAACAGTCAAACATTTAATCACACTTGCCAGGTTTCAGATTGATTGATACTTTTTAGAATATATTAACCTCTAAGTTGCTGAAGATCAAAGAATATCTTGGAATATTACAGAAGTAATGTGTCGATAAGAAATAATTGTTGTTTTTATCAGTGAAATGTGTCGATAAGAAATGATTGTTGTTTTTATAAGTGAAATGTGTCGATAAGAAATGATTGTTGTTTTTATAAGTGAAATGTGTTGATAAGAAATGATTGTTGTTTTTATAAGTGAAATGTGTCGATAAGAAATAATTAGGGTTCATACTTTTATTTTCTAACTAACACTTTTAATACATGATATCAGTGAAACGAAAATATACAAATGCAATTTGAGTTCCATATTATTAAGTTATTTCCATGCTTTGCTTTTTAACGTTATGTAAACTTACACAAATGTTGTCTTAGGAATAGAGCATATTAATCTTCAATGAATTAACAAAGAAAACAATGTTCATTTATCATTACAACATTTTGTATTGCAAATGTTCTTAACTGAACGTTTATGGAAATTTTCAAGAATAGATAATTCTCAAGAACATGAAGTGAAACAGTATGATGTGCACATGATGAACTACGTCAAACATTTAATTTGTTTTACAAATGATATGAACATATAACAATGATCCTTATATCATTCTCAATTCATGGTATGATATAAGTGACTCTATCCTGACCATATCATATTAGTTATACTGCTATAATTGATAAAAGGCAGAAAATCAAATTTGCAATTGCATCTGGAAGTAGGAGATGCTTTTGGAACATTTGTTGTTGTGTTACTTTATGAAAAACACACGTCATGACACTCTTAAAAAGTTGAGCTATGTTGACCAAAAAATTGCCTCAAAGATTATTGATCAAAAACAGTCAAACATTTAATCACACTTGCCAGGTTTCAGATTGATTGATACTTTTTAGAATATATTAACCTCTAAGTTGCTGAAGATCAAAGAATATCTTGGAATATTACAGAAGTAAAACATATGCCTTGTGTAAATTAGATTCATTCAAGGGGAAGAGGAATTCTCTTTGATCTCATCAGCGTTTTATAAAAAGAGCAGTTAAAAAAAATTATACATTCCTTTCTCTGTAGAAAAAGTATTTATCGTATCAAAGATTATGGACACTTCTCCCCTTAACAGATGTATATCGATGTGAAAGAAAATTGGAATCAATGGTAAAATTTTCATCAAATCAGAGTAGTTACTGATTGTGCCCTGACTATAACGAGTGAAAGTGAGAGAAAATTACACTAACAGTTTCGCAACTGAAAAGTTGTATTTCTTCGTTGAAATTAAAGCAAAATAAACCACAGAATCAACAAAACAGAGAACATATTGCATTGAAAAAGGGTTTCAAGTTATTCAAGAAGAAACTGACCTATGTTATCTGATATTGCGTAAGTTGTCATCAACTCGACAGTTGGCTTGGCTGAGATTGAACATTATTCTTTTGGAGATAATTTTTTTGTCACAAGCAAGCTTTAATACCTTCTTTTAAATTTCTACGATAATTTTAGGTCAGACATATCAAAAAGTTAAATTTGAGATATAAGTTGAAGAAATGTTTCTCAATCACATAAAATTTAAAGCAAAGGCGCTCAATAAAGAAGAAAAGTTATTAAAAAAATGAAAATGAATTACTGGCCTCAACTCCAAACTCGAGAAGCATCTGACACATTTTGTTTTGCAAATGTCTGTCAAAGTCTGTTCAAGTTCTTGCTTTAATAAATAATGTCTAGTTGATTCATCGCTTTTCAAGCGTGATGTTGTCAACCTTTTAAATGTAAATACTTTTTTTAATTGAGTATCCACCGCTAATGACTTAAAATTGCTTATTCTTTTACGTAAATTGACATAACTCGTTTTAATTCATTTTTATCTGAGAAGTAAATGTACCTAAAGTTATCAAATGGGAAAGTTTTCTTGTTCATATTCAACATTTATGAATCAGTTAACTAATTAAATATTAGAAGTTGGTCAAGAAGGTTTAATCTACAAATTTAATTAACAATGACTGCGAGGTAGTGTAGCAGTGGTCTGATAATCAAAACTGAAGACTCATTTTCATAAACTTAAAATGTGTAAACTCTTGAAAGCAATAAAAGTCGACTCACAAGTTGTCCTGTCTTATCTAACCAGTCTAAAACAAGCCAACAAGCTAAGGGTACATGTTCGGAGTTTGGGATGCTATGCTGGTTAGTACATGCTATTAAAGGTAAGTTTGGATATTTAAATTAATCAGCTAGAAGTATAACCATAAATAGTAAGTTTAGAAGCAAATATCGTATCAATAAAAATTTAATTGTTTAAATCAATACAGAAAAAAGTTTCTTTCTCTCAAGGAACATAATTTACACATCAAGGCATATATTTTACTTCAGTATGATTCAAACCTCCAAACGGGTGCAAGAATTTACACAAAATTTATCAAACTGAACATTTGAGAGTAATTGACATTCGTCTGAAGAGATCTAGTTTGGCCATCATAACTTGTTTGGGTTGCAAGATATTTATATTTAAAACATCTTAAGTTTCTGGTTTGACAGCTGCTGGAAAAAGTAAATTCGGCAAGATCAACATTGTGCAAGCATTACTTCAAGGACTTGTTATTCAAAACAATAATGACAAACATCAAATTTATTTTCCATACATTAATAACAATAACAGTGCCATTTTTTGCCACGTAGTGGGTTAAAGATTAAACAGCGATGTCTAGAAATCAACAGTGATTATTACATCATTAAATGCTGATAGTACTTTTTGTTTCAAACGGATGATTACATTATCTCGTTTCCATATGATTTTCATTCAGCGATCTATGTTTAGTGTAATGTTTCTCTTGCCTCGGAGTTTATCGTCCCTTCTGTTTTATCGAATCAGATGTTTACGGAATGTCAAGTGGGCAATAATAACAATTTACCAATCAAAACGTACGTATCATTCTTTGAGTACCCCTCAACAGTTGAGAGCTGTCACAGAAAAATAAAAAAATGGGGAAAGCAATCAAGTAGTTGAGTTTTATGACTATGTATATGTAAAAAGAGATTTTTTTCTTCTCACGAAATTCATATACACGTCATTTGTTGTTGCAAAAAAAATTAAGCTATATTGATTTGAATATTGACATGAAAATGCTTGAATATTAGCGAACGCCTAAACTCAAAAACAACCCCAAAGGAAGAGCAGATCAATAGTTGAACAGGTTAGGGATATACCCTAATTAGGGTATATGGACTAACCCAATAACAATAAACAATAATAAACTAACCCAAGGTGCCCTATAAAAAGTGCATTTTCCTCCCCTGCGACGTTGTGAGAAAACGTCGTGGGATGGTACGCTTACTTTTGCACAGCACTGTATTCCCAGTCAACCTATAGCCTACACTGCTATCGATGTTTTGCCTCAAGAAACACTACGTTAGGCATTAATTCACCCACTATATCAAACATTCTGGCTTCAAATGGCTGTAATTTAATCAATAGGTACGATAAAGTCTCAAATTTCACCTCACATATTCATCTTTATTTATGAAACACTCTCCGCTGTTTTGCATGCGTCCTCCTTCTGTCAAACTCGCCACGACCGTTAAAAACTACTCCTCATCAGCCAAAGTGCACAAATCTACGGAAAACACAAAGGGCCATATTCAGTTCAGTCAAGGGACGTAACTCATGCATTAAATTTATGATTTTACTCTACCGAACGCTTCGCAAATCATTCCCTGACGCTAGTATTCTCTAAACACATAAATATTCTTTTGACAACGTTTTGAATCTTAACTCTTCTCATATATCTAACAGAGACACTTTTCCCTACACATGAACTTCTAATAGTCGAACGCCTGCTTGTCTGACTATGATGTCTTTTCATTAATATTTAAGTTTTAATATAAACTTTTTGACAACATAGGACATGGTTTTCTTTTCAAGTGGAACTTACATTAGTCATCACAACACATGAAATATCTATGCTGCTATGATTTAAATAATTTGTTATGCTTCACAATATGTGCTACTGAAATTTTGATTAATGATTAGGATTAGCTGACATAAGTAATGAAGGAAATATTCCATTTAAAGTATACATAAAAGATATATCAATAAAGTTTAATTATATTTTCTGTAACTATCACAATAATTGCTACATATAACCTTGGATGTTATTGTCTTTCTTGAAACGTGGTGCGAAAGTGAAAGCTTGACCGTCTTACCAAATTATGTTCATTATCATAGGTTAAGGTCTTAGAAACTCAGGTGGAATACTTATCATGATTAGAAATAAGTTAAAACAGTTTGTGAGTCTCTTGCCTTGGACATCGGACAATATATTATGGACAAAAATATCAAACCCATCTAAATGCTTCTATTTTGCCGCTGTTTATTTCTCCCCGGAAGGTAGTAGCCAGCATTCAAATGAACTCATATTTTATATATTATAACAGGATAAATACCAGTTTATATCAGACTCCCCAGGCTGCGAGGTGATTGTGCAAGGGGATCTCAATGCACGGACAAGGGTTGGCAGTCCCGCAGTTGACTACATCGTCGATGACGACACCTACTAAACTGACGATCAAAAGAAAGTTGTCACCCACTTCAATTGACTCTAAAAGATAAACGACAACAGATACAAGTTTGATGTTATGAAATATTTTTACTGCGTTAATGTGTGGTTATCCATGCAAAGAATCGAATTGCTGCCAGTGCATCTCAAATATTTACAGTCTCTGGCGACCACAAGGGGTCCAAAATGTCATTTTCCACACAACTTTGGAAAACGTCTATGGCACATGAATCGGCGATTCCTAGTACTGACAAGTGTACATATCACATTAGTACCTTGTATGTCCTCCCCTGGCACGAACACAAGCGTCACATCGTCTTCTCATGGATGACGTCAGTCTTCTGATGACGTTATCAGGTATCTGTTGCCACGTATCTTGTAAGGCATTTTCAAGTTCTCGAATAGTAGTTGGTTGGTTTGGACGGTTCCTTAACTCTCTACCAAGATGATCCCACAGGTGTTCGATAGGAGACATATCGGGAGAACGTGATGGCCAGGGCAAAACGACGACATTAGCGTTGTCCAGATAGTTCTGAGTGATCCTGGCTGTATGGGGAGTTGCATTGTCTTGCTGCAGAATGCTTCCCATTGCTCGTTGCTGCAGAAATGGCACTGCTACAGGTCTCAATATCTCATCAACATAGCGTTGTGCGTTCATATTGCCACGTATCACCACAAGTTGTGTCTTCTGGTCATCACAAATTCCACCCCAAACCATTAAACCAACTCCTCCTTGTTGATGAACGTTTTGGACACAATTTGGAGCCTCTCTTTCATGTCTACGACGATAAACACGTATTCTCCCATCAGCATGGAACAGGTTAAACCTACTCTCGTCAGTAAAGAGAACGCGTTGCCATTCGCGTCGCTGCCAACGCAGTACACGTCGTGCCCATCGAAGTCTTGCGAGGCGATGTTCGAGGGTCAGTGCCATCCCACGAAGAGGTCGGTAAGCCCTTATTCCAGCATGAAGTAATCGTCTCCTCACAGTGTGTCGACTCACACGACGACCAAGCGCTGTTGCTGCTGATTGCGTCACTGTCAGGAACCGATTACGAAGATGTAAAGTTCTAAGGAAACGGTCTTCCCTGCGGGTTGTGACACGTGGTCTGCCACTCCGAGGTCGGTCACGTGTTGTGCCAGTCTGCTGGAACCGCTGAAATAACTTAGTTATACATTGGCGTGAACAACCAAGTCTTCTTGCTATTGTTGACTTTTCCGTCCTCATCATGGCCATGCCAATGGCCCTTTCCCTCTCTTCAGCAGTCAAACGTGGCATTGCTTTAGTGCTTTTTCGGTTGATGTGATAGCAAGTTACCATTGTCACGGGTTTATATGGAGTTATGTGCATGAAAATTCCAGGGAAGTGAAAAAAACGTGGTTTTGACTTTTGGGACGCAGCACGGATATTAACAAATGCATCAGCTTGGTTGTTTGGAAATGAGTGTGTTGCGTTTGTGTGAACTGCTCCTGAAAGTTAAAAACCTGGGTTCGAATCCATTTTGGAAATATTCAAAATTTTATGGTGACAACTTTCTTTTGATCGTCAGTTTACCTACCTGCGGTCCTTGGTTACCTAGAGGACTCGCCCCCACCTCGTGTATCTCAGGACATGGTCATCAATAAAAGAGGGTATGCATTGCTAGACCTTTGCAAGCAAACTGCCCTCCGTATCTGCAACGGGCGTGCTGGCAGGGACAAGAACTATGGTAAGTTTACATGTTATGCTAATGATGGAAGCAGTGTAATTGACTATGTTTTGAGCCTAGAGAAATCACTTCATCTTGTCACTGACTTTTCTGTTCTAGGGGAAATAGATAGCACTCATATGCCACTGACCTACTCCCTGCTATTGACACGCGGTCACAGTGACCCAGATGAGGTAACACCAGCCCGACGAAGATACGTTTGGAGCGACAACGTTCTTCCCGAATACAACCACCGATGGTGTTCTGACTCCGATCTCTGTGGTCAGTTTTATGACTTGCAAGTGGATCAATCCAGTCTGCCTACTCATGTTTTAGTGAATATATATATTGTGCAGACACTTGTAAAAGATTGGCGAAGAGGGGAATTCGAATCAAGGGAGAGAACTGGTTTGACAATGAATGCCAGAATGCACGTGCAATTGCGAGGCGATCTCTCAGAGCACTACAGGGATGCAACAGTGAAAGGAATAGACTTAATTATAAGATAGCTAATAATCACTTTAGGAATGTATGTGAAGAGAAATCTAGAAATTATTTCAACATGGTTATTGACAAATTACCAAGTGCATTATATAGTAAAAACAGCAGATTGTTCTGGTCCTGTATCAACAGGCGGAGTAATGTTAGTAACAACATTTCACATATGGAATGATCACAACACTTTTATGATTTGTTTCAGGGTAAAACTTTTGTTGAACAAGAAACTAATTGTTATAATACCGTTAGTCAATTTGTTGAATCCATATCAGATGATGTGATAAATAACACTATTGATAATGAATTTCTTGATAGAGATATTTCCCACTTAGAGATCTGCAAAGCTGTCGGTAAAATGAAATGTGGTAAAGCACCAGTGAACTCGGGTATGCCTATTGAATTCGTCAAGCATGCTCCACGGAGGTGTTATGATATGCTCGGACTACTGTTAAATCTGATTTTATCAACAGGCATCTATCCTAAAGAATGGACATTAGGAGTTATCATTCCAATCTACATAAAGGGTAATGTTGACCAACCTAGCAACTATAGGCCAGTTACACTTTTAGATGTTTGTGGAAATATATTTTCTAAAATTATATGCTCCAGATTAACAGAGTGGGCAACTCAAGAAAATAAAATCATAATCGAGCAAGCTGGATTCAGACAGGGCTTTCAGACTACAGACAACATTTTTATTTTATCTGCTGTAATAAGAAAATATTTAACACTACATAAAGGAAGATTGTATTGTGCCTTTATTGAGTTTAAAGCTGCATTTGACTCTGTCTCCGTACTGGGCTATTATACAAACTTTGGGTTGGCAATATCCAGGGTCGAATATTTAATGTGATTAGGAATATGTACCACAATGTCAAGGCTTGTGTTAGCCTACAGCAGGGGTATACTGAATTTTGTGACTGTGCGTTTGGTGTCCGGTAGGGTTGCCAGCTTTCACCATTTCTGTTTTAATTTTTCTTAAATGATTTAGTTCAATTCCTAGGAGAAGATAATCAGTGGGCGATATCCATTGGATTGATAAATTATTCATCTTGTTATTTGCAGATGATATGGCTATTCTTGATAGCACTGTAAAGTGTCTACAAAAGCGGCTGGACAAGTTGAGGTGAGGTGAGTTGGTGCTTAACGCCGCTTTCAAGAGTATTTCACTTATATCGCGGCTGCTAGTATTATTGCAGGGAGAAAGCCCGCAACACCATTGTGGCTATGCATTGCGGTGAAACCTGCGAGCATCGGCTGGAACTAGCGAACCATGGGTGGTACTGCGCTGAATTTCAGTGTAGCATTGCACCCAAACCTGACTGCGTGTAGAACAGTTCTCTACTGCAGACAAAGTTGCCGAGCCCCTGGCGGGATTTGAACCACGGACCTCCTGATCCGAAGCCGAACGCGCTAACCACTGCGCTATCCCGCCCCCTGGACAAGTTGAGTACATACTGTGATAAATGACAGTTGTTAGTCAACAGTGAGAAAAGCACAGTTATTGACTTTCGAAAAGGGGGTCGATTAAAGAAATGCGAACAATCTAGCTTTAAAAAAGAAATACTTGAAATTGTATCTTCCTACAAATATCTTGGCGTTCAGCTTTCAAACTCAGGCTCGTGGTATAAAACCAAAAAAAACCCACTAGCACATCAAGCTAATAAAGCCTTGCAATGTATTAAATCAAATATGGAATATTTCAACAAATTACCTCTCCATGTTCAACTTCACATTATGCCTATCCTGACTTACGGAAGTGAAGTTTGGGGATTTTATGCAGCTCATGATAAGGAAACTTTTTGTGATAGATTTTATAAAACTATTTTGAATTTGAACAGGTCAACTCCCAATCTTGTCGGGCGTGGTGAACTTGGACGATATTCCATTACCTGAAAATTATAAAAAATTGGATAAGACTTCTTTATCGGGATAATAATATTATCCTGAAGTATGTTTATTTGTACGAAAAGGACCTTGCAGATAAAAATATCGACTGTTGGGCTCTGAGAGTAAAGAACTTACTCTTCTCATATGGCTTCGGGTCTGCATTGGTAAACCAGGACATTACAAATACTCATTCATTCCTCCGGGGTCTGCATGGGTAAACCAGGACATTACAAATATTCAGTCATTCCTCCGATCTTTTAAACAAAGATGTGTCGATATCCATCAGCAACTATGGTTGGAGAGTCTGAACAAGTTCTCCAAATTAACACTGTATAAATCAATTAAAGCTACTGATGGATTTGAAAGCTATTTAACTGAAATATCAGTGAAAGTATATAGAAACTCTTTGTGTTGTCTCCGTTGCTCTAGCCACTATCTTTTGATTGAAAGTGGTCGTAAATTAGGCCTACCAAGAGAAGAGCGGCTTTGTCCTCTCTGTGTTGTTCCTGTGATAGAAACTGAATTCCATTTTATCACAGAATGTTCATTTTACAATGACCTCAGAAAAACTCTTATTCCAAAATATTTTTGAGAATTTCCATCCTTCGAGAAGTTTAAGCAGTTGTTGACTTCTAATAATATTGTTATTCTCAATAATCTTGGAAAATACACATTTCTTGCATTTAAAATGCGAAATAAGTTTCTATCACAATGAGCATTGTTCATTTATATGATGATTGTTCAATGTTAAAACGACATTTACTGTTTCAGATGTTACAGGCGCTCCATGGTATTTCTTACTCTGTAATATTATCACTGTATAATGGGCCTGTGGCCCCTTTACCGAATAAAGCATTCATTCATATCAATAAAGTTTAGTGATAGTTTTTGTAACTATCACAATAATTGCTACATATAACCTCAAGAGAACTATTTATACGATTACATATACACTGTCTATAATATTCTGTGATTTAATAATTGTGTGTCCCTATATGATATGGATATGATATATTAGAAGCTTTCACTAATTTCTTACACCAAGTATTGTTAATTCTTACGTTACCACGATTAAGTTTAAGTTCCACAGAAAATTACACAGATTTTGGAATCCACACCATCGTCATTTTCTTACTTTAACAATTCACTTTGCTTGAATGATTGGTGACAAACACTACTAGCTTTGCTTACTTGCAAACTTAAAATAAATCACTAAAACATATACAGAATTCTCTTTCATCTGGGTTAAACTATTGAAAGATCATAAATGAAAAACATCCAAACAAAAAATGGTACTACAAATGAATAAAGTTATTATACACACGTCACCTTTTAAATCAATAATTTTACAGATTTATCAGCTGTAACCAACATACATCAAGAATGCCGAAAAGGAAGATAAATAACTGCAGCTGCAGATCGCATGATGTCTACTCGAGAGAATCTGCTTCGTTTAAGGTGTCCAAGATTTCCTCCAGGGTCCATTCTAAATATGTGATAGATTGTTTGAAATTGAATGAAGACTTAACACATGATAGCAACAACATCTGCACTACCTACACAACCGATAACCTCACTTTGAATCAGGAAAATGTATCCTTAAGATATGTCCTTAAGGCCATCAATACATCTTCTTTGTCAAACAATGACATGAAGGAAATTGTAATAGCTGTTGGGTCATATATTCACACTACCATTCAAACGGAAACTGAAAACATGCGCAATCAGTACAAAGACAGTGACAATTCCAATCACTTAAACTATAAGAACTGGCTTAGAGACAGAAACCCTCATGTAATTAAGCTCCTATGCAGCATTTGTAACCATGTCATTGACAATGATAACGACCCACAAAGCAATAAAAAAAACTAGTTTGGTCACTAGAATATCTGAAAACTTTTGTTTCATTTCCTGTGGCAATTTAACTGCTCCTTTAGACTTTACTTGAATATTCTCCAATATTTCCTAACTGGAAGTAAGGCAGCAACGACACTGAATAACCACGTATCTCCATCTAGCTCCTACAGCACCAATGCCAACTGGCTAGACACGATCTCTGTCCCAAACACTTTTCCTAAAGAGGGCTCTGTTATGGCTTTTTTTTTGATAGAGAGAAATTGGAATGTGGCCTTAAATTACAAGACCAAATGCAGCGTTACGACAAATATCATATATATCAGAAATCCGGTCTGCTCTCTTCAGACTAAACTGACATTCCCCCCTTTGATCGGTTGCTCAATTTTGATATTGGCCACAACCTACAGCCCCTTCTCCTTCAAATGTCAAAAAACTGCACTGTTAGGGAATGTGCTAAATGACTTTCTACAAACACAGTTAGCGTGAATCATGATATATCAACACACTGAAGGATACCGTGGATGCCAAACATCCTACCGTCCAACAGTGTCCTAAAAAAGACTCCAAAGACCCGTATGACGTCCTTCATTCGTGCCACCCCTCTACCAAACCTTACATAACTCTAGGTGACCCAAACATAGTCAATCCGAATTCTTACCAAAGTGTGGATACAGTATTACAGTCCATTGTAAGTCAGGCAGGAATGGGGAGGGATAGGGCTTGGGTCACACTTGTCTGTGATGGGTCCCCCCACAACATTGTGTCCAACATCATTGACAAATGGATGGTTTGTCCACTATGCGAGATGACTTCATCAGAACAACTGCCATCCCAATGGTGAAGTCCAAATTAGGGATTGTTACAAGTATGGCAACCTATGTGGTCACCTTCAGATGAACATGGTCACAAGCTCTTGTTGAAACTTTCCTTAAACACATTGCCATCTTAAAAGGTTTCCAAACTCCAAGCCTGCACTAACCATCATAAGTCATGGCAATTTATTATGATGTTTATGTTTAGATCCCTGGGTGAACAGTTATTTCCTTTGGTAAGACAAAACATGAAAAGTGATTCAATGAGTGCAGAAACTTTCATCCCATATATCACACGATCCAGGAATCCAAATCACAAATTCATATGGAATGTTCTATCAAACTTTGTGATTTCGCTGTTCATCTTTCAAACAGCAGTTAGAAGGAACAACGCTGCCATTATACTAGCTTCAAAGTATGTAACGTCAGATTTATTCTATGGCATGAATAACACAACATACCAGCAAATCACTGCGCTGCTTGGCACCTCCGGAAGTATTGAGACACATCCAGGAATGCGAGGTTGTTTCCCAAACTGGACACAGGAGCAAAGGACGTACAAGGTGGAATGTTGGGTTAGTGTTTCAAAGTGTGATTCATTACTGGCAACAGATGTACAAGGTGGAATGTCTTTTTAGTGTTTCAAAGTGTGATCATTACTGGCAACAGATGTACAAGGTGGAATGTCTTTTTAGTGTTTCAAAGTGTGATCATTACTGGCAACAGATGTACAAGGTGGAATGTTTGGTTAGTGTTTCAAAGTGTGATTCATTATTGGCAACAGACGTACAAAGTGGAATGTCTGGTTAGTGTTTCAAAGTGTGATTCATTACTGGCAACAGGTGTACAAGGTGGAATGTCTGGTTAGTGTTTCAAAGTGTGATTCATTACTGGCAACAGACGTACAAGGTGGAATGTCTGGTAAGTGTTTCAAAGTGTGATTCATTACTGGCAACAGGTGTACAAGGTGGAATTTTGGGGTAGTGTTACAAAGTGTGATTCATTACTGGCAACAGACGTACAAGGTGGAATGTCTGGTTAGTGTTTCAAAGTGTGATCATTACTGGCAACAGACGTACAAGGTGGAATGTTGGGTTAGTGTTTCAAAGTGTGATCATTACTGGCAACAGGTGTACAATGTGGAATGTCTGGTAAGTGTTTCAAAGTGTGATTCATTATTGGCAACAATATAGGCCGACACACAACAAAGGTCTGAACTTCTGAGGAAATTAGAATCTTGGATCATAAGATCACCAACGTTAATGAAGGTATTGTTAAGGTTGAAGATATATGAGATGATTCGAAGCAATCATGTAACTGACATTTAACAGTGATTTCCAACAGCAGTGGGAATTATTGCATTCAAACTGCTGTTGCTTTATATTGTAGAGACTCTTGAAATTAATCTAAAAGATGAATGGATGAATCTTTACTACCAAATAAAAAACTTGAAATGTGTCAAAACATATTCTTTCCCGTTTCAGAAAAGGAGGGTTACGTATCCTAGAAAAACTCTGGAGGAATCGGGTAAATATGAATCTGCCAAGATGCCAGACCCTGACATATAAGATATTTCTTCAAAATTAGAGAAAATTTTGGGAGAGCAAAATATTTCTTAAAATAAAAACATGCATTGACACACTTTGATTGTATGTTCTGTATAATTCACACTTTCATTACTCAATGACTTGCTGCAGCACCGGGCGGGATAGCGCAGTGGTTAGCGCGTTCGGCTTCGGACCAAGAGGTCTGTGGTTCGAATCCCGCCAGGGGCTCAGCAACTTTGTCTGCAGTAGAGAAGTGTTCTACACGAAGTCAGGTTTGGGTGCAATGCAACACTGAATTTCAGTGCAGTACCACCCATGGTTCGCTAGTTCCAGCCGATGCTCGCTGGTGTCACTGCAAGGCATAGCCACAATGGTGTTGCGGGCTTTCTCCCTGCAATAATACTAGCAGCCGCGATATAAGTGAAATACTCTTGAAAGCGGCGTTAAACCCCATATCACCTCACGTCACTGCTGCAGCACCCAAATACCAAAATACTGCCATGGTTAGGTTTGCTAGCACATGGTTGAGTCTATTTATATATAGAAGGGAGGTTGGGTTAGGTCATTTCAATGTAATCTATATCTGTCAATTAACCCAATCTGTCCTCTCATTGGCTGATTTGAATCAGTCAATGTTCTGCCATATTGCACTTCTTCCATTGTCTTTGCACAGCACAGCAACTAGCACTGACAGACGACTTCAAGAATTATAAACTAAGGTTAGTAATCAATAAAGTTAATAATATTAATGTAGTGTATGGGATTGTGTAAAGTATTGATATCAAATAACAATAAATCATATATTTAATTAACTTTGTAGGAGTAAACTTTGTAGCTGTAATTGTAATGGTGCATGTCGCCATTTTGAATAACTTTCTCAGGTAACTTATCCATTTCATTTATAGTGTTTTATCCTAAAGCAATCTTTTATTTCTTTCTTCTCTTTGTATGAATGTATTCTGAGTAAATGTGAGATGAGTGAGTGAATAATTCATTCATGGTGATTAGCATGGTTTTACAGTGTATGTCTTATCGACTTGCCATAGTTGAGTGTTATATATAATCTTATATAATGTACTGATGTTACATTTAGGACATCATGATGACTGCGGGTCGATACGTGGTTTTGGATTGAGCACCCCGGAACCACATTCAGGGTACGCTATTTGCATATGCATCTTTTACTTATATATTCTTATTTCCACCATTGTGCAATCATTTGCAGAATGTTATGTTCATGTTCTCAATAATAATTATCATGATTAGTCTGTGTGAATATTATGTACCTCTTTCATTGTATTAACAATTATTGTTTAAGAGAATTGGAGTGAACTATGTGTTGTCTCCCTTATTTGGTACGTGTGATATCAAGCATTTATTCATAATGGTAATTCATTATGTATGCCATAGCTTAATTGATAATGTATGAGTTATGAGTCATCATTACTTATAATCTATCTATGTGATGTTTTATTACATAATATGATATATTGTGTAATGATGTATTTATGAGGTAATTATATCTTTTATGAATTTTTATATAATGTTGTGATGGATTTTATATTGTATGCAATTGTGTTTTGCAGGGTGTCGTTATCTATACAATGCATTTCATGCATGAGTGAATAAATCCTTGCACCCCGTGATCTCTTGTTGGGTTTTCATCTTGTCTCGACAAGAACCCGGTTACACTTATTAGACACAAGTTTGACTGTTTAGGGAATTGACTATTTAGGTAATTTACTTGCCAAAAATGTCTTTTTAAGCTTAACTTCACATACAAGTAAATAATGTCCTTCATTCTCTCCAAACAATGCAGAAACCATGGCAACACCAAAAATGGTTCTTGTAGAACAAAAGGATATGCAGATCAACAAACTGTGAGTAGAATTAACACATTCCATTTGCTTTGCTTATTTGCCAAACATTTATTTAGAAGTTGGACGTCTATTTGACAGCGTCCGTCTATGCAATTGTGTTAAAAAAAAATCCCAGTCTGATTAAAATCTGCCACGTTATAAGTCTAAGGAATTAAACTCATTCTATCAGGGACTTTCCTGTCAGCAATAGTCTCAAACAGCCTCACTACTCACACCCTCGAGGAGGGGGGGGGGGAGTTTGAGAGAGTGCAGTGGATAGCCCGTTCAACCTCAGATTAAGAGCTCCATGCTTCGAATCCCTCCAGGGGCTCGGCAACTTTGGCTGGAGTTCTGTTCTACAAACAGTAAGGTTTAGGTGTAATACTGAACTGAATTCATTCGCAATGCCAATTATGCCACCCATGGTTCGCTAGTTCCAGCCGATGCTCGTAGGTTTCATTGCATTGCATAACCACAATTGTGATGCAGGCTTTCTCCCTGCAATAATACTAGCAGCTGGGGTACGAGTGACATACTTTTAAAAGAGATGGTAAAACCAATATCACCTCACCAGTCTAGACGAAACCTAATCATTATGGCTAAATAACTTGATTTACAGATACACCGCACATGATTTTGCCAAATTTCTAAAAAGGAAAAACATAGCCATATAGCTCTATAGCTCACCTGGATTTACAATAAATCATTACCCCGGTAGATGAATAAATATCAAAATTGATTTTTCAGTCTACAAAGGATTCTTTCACACGAAGATATCTGATTAGTTATTACAATGTGACGCCTTGTTGAGAACTTGTCTCACCACTTCGCCCAATCAAAAAATATTTTACCTTTCTAACCTTTTTTGGTTCGCCAGAAAAGGTGATAGTAGGTTCAGGGCCAAACCTTCAATTTTAATTATCCTTATGTAAGGAGTATGTACACAATAGATGCAAGCCTAGTATAGAAGTAGGTTTCCCGAAAAGGAATTGACATGGCATCAACAATCCCCACCTTCAGCAGTGTCCAAGCCAGTCTGTACCGTTCCCGTTCCACGAACACCCCACTTCTTCCCAGAAGACCATCAGAAATCAACCTCCCACCAGCCTACACCTTGACATCATCCCAACAACAATTCCTCCTGGCTCAACAAGAGAAGATGATAATCTTCGCCACAACAGACGACCTGTACCACCTGTCAAGAGCCGACACCTACTTCTGCGATGGCACCTTCCACATCAGCCCTGGCTTTTTCTACCAGCTCTACACTATCCACGGCTTCGTCAACGGCAAGATGTGTCCACTCGTCTACGGCCTGCTCCCGGATAAGAAGCAGCCTACATACCTAGCTTTCTTCAACACCATCAAGGAGAAAGCTGCGGAGAACAACATCATCTTACCTCCCACGACCATCTTCACCGACTTCGAAGCTGCTGCCCAAAATGCCGCTCGTGCTGCCTTTACCTGTGACCTGAAAGGCTGCTTTTTCCACTTCCGTCAGGCAGTATGGAGGAATGCCCAGAAGAATGGCCTTCAGACCCTCTTCAACACGGACCCATCTGTCAACCTCCTCATCAAACGTGCCTGTGCCCTTGCCCTGGTAAGACCCTGTGACATTGACGATTCCTGGTTCCACGCCCTTGAAGAAGCTGAGACAGATGACCCAAGAATCAACCGGTTTGCAGACTATGTGACAGAGCAGTGGATCAATGGGGATAGAGAAATCTGGAACCATTTTGACACTGTGGGGCCAAGAACAACGAATCATCTGGAGGGCTGGAACAGTAAATTGAAGAGTGAGTGAGTGAGTTGTTGTTTAACGCCGCTTGGGCAATATTACAGCCATTAACGGCGTGAGATTTTAATGAAATGAGAAAGATTGCAAAAGCAAAAAAGTGATACAGCACGAAGGCTGTAAAAACATCAGCAAAATATCACAAAGTTGGTTAAAAGCTGATATAGAGAGTTTAAAATTCTACAACTTATCAAATAGATTGATTTCTTTTAGATAGGATAAAATACGGTGTTCACCAATTTGATTAAAAAGTTGTGAAATTGAAACATTTTGGTAAAATGTTTCCCTTACGTGTGCAGTGTCCCAGCAGTCGCACAGGATGTGCTTAACTGTGAGGGGACACTGGCAGGGAATACACACGGAAGGATCTTCCCCCTTTAAAAGATATGAATGAGTGAAATGTGTGTGTCCAATGCGACATCGTCGCAAGACACACGCTTCTTGCCGGGTAAAAGAAGATAGAGATCTATAACCTAAATAAGGTTGTATTTCATGAAGTTTATTGTGTTGTTGTTGGTCCCACTGGGACCTCCAACGTTGTTTGATATAAGATTTGATAGCGGGTTTGTAATCTGTATATGGAACTTTAGTTTGTGAGATATGTTTGAAATTAAGCGCTGACTTAGCTGCTGAATCAGCTTTATTGTTCCCTTTTATACCCATATGGCTAAGAAGCCAGCAGAAGACGATATCGCATTCGAGAAATGTGTTGTGAATGGTTAAAATATCCCTTAAAATGGGGTGATCACTTTTGCAGTTTTTGATAGCCTGAAGGCATGATAGAGAGTCAGAAAAGATAATGTAATTATAAGCAGTAGAGTTTTTGATATGCTGAATGGCCTTGAGGATGGCCTTTGCTTCAGCTGTGAAAATGCTGCTGCCATCATGCAGCCTTGAAGCATAAGTTGTTGAAGGTGTAACAGTTGCTGCTGCAACTGTCTCACCATCCTTAGAACCATCAGTGTAAATTGGTTTGTAGTCCGAATAAAAATCTCGCAGTTCGTTGTAAGCCTGTAGGAATATGAGCTGATTGGTTTCAGATTTTTTATGAGTGGTTAAGCTGAGATCAACACGGGGCTTGACCAGCTGCCATGGTGGAGTGGCCAGCATACCGTGTTCTGCTATAGTTGGAAGGTCGATATACGAATCTTCAACATGTTGTTGAATACGGATACCAAGAGGTGGTATTGCTTTGGTTTTTGAAAAATACAACTGCTGGTATTCAGGATTGAATACGCAGTTGTAAGCTGGATTTAAAGGGTTGGATTTGAGCTTAGTTATATATTGAAGTGCTAACTTGATGCGCCGATCTGCAAGAGATGGCTCATCAGCCTCGATGTAAAGACTTTCAACGGGAGATGTTCTGAAGGCCCCAAGACAAAGTCTGAGACCCTGGTGGTGGATTGTATCCAGCATTTTGATGTACGAGGGCCGGGCGGATCCATAAATAATGGATCCATAATCTAGTTTTGAGCGGATAAGTGATCGATAAAGATGAAGAAGAGTTTCTTCATCTCCACCCCATTTAGCATTTGACACAACCTTTAAGAGGTCTAATGCCTTTAAACATTTAGCTTTAAGGTGTTTAATATGTGGGATAAATGAGAGTTTACTGTCAAAAGTGAGACCAAGAAATTTGGCCTCTGGCACAACTTTGATTGAAGTCTTATCCAGAAAAAGCTCTGGATCTTTGTGCATTTTGCGCTTATTGCAGAAATGCACACAAGAAGTTTTAGCTTTTGAAAATTTAAAGCCGTTTTCTAACGACCATTTATGAATTTTATTTAAACAGAGCTGCAACTGCCGCTCAATTGATGGCATATTCTTGGCACGGCAAGAGACTCCAAAGTCATCAACGAAAAGAGAACCATCAGTATGATCATTTAAAACTTTTGCCAAACTATTTATCTTAATGCTAAATAGAGTGACTGATAAAAGTAAATTGAAGAAGCAGGGTCCAGGACATCCAAACATCTATAAGTTCCTGGACTTGATCAAGGCCGAACAAGATGACGAAGTCATCATCAAACAACTTGAAAATGGGGGCAGACTTCCACCAAATATCGTCGTATCGACGAGAGAATTCTTGAACTGAAGAACTTGCTCATCACTGGTACCAAGACCCCTGTTGAATACCTCAATGCTGTGCTGCATTTTGTTGGACTTTAATGTGTTAGAGTGATGCAAATTTGTGATACCAAGTGCTATATTGAGTTTCAATTTCCTTGTTTATATTTCTATATTTATGATAAATGTCTAAAATAAGTGTATATCATATTCATACCAAGTGCTATATTGAGTTTCAATTTCCATATATATACATTTTATAAATGTATCAAATATGTGTATATCATCATATTTATAAAAATTTCGAAAAATGATGAATATAACTGAATCAATGTTTGCATATGTAAATCTGTTAATGTATACCAATACCAAGTGTTATATGTTTTAAATAAATGTCTTACCAACTGCCACTGTGTCCTATAGTCTGAAACAGAATATACCCTAATCCCCCTCTGTTAGCCAATTGGTCATGGCCCAACGCTCCTAAACTCAGCACAAAAGGTGTGGGACAAGTGAGGTTAAACCGGTAGATAGCATGCATGCAAAGCTTCAGATGGATCTGATCAACCGTTTCTTGACTTTAACTCTAACTGATTACAGATTACAGATGGACAGACATACGGACAGAGGGAGTACTATATCTCAGTGTGATAAAAATGGTACCAGGTTATTATCTTTAATATTATTATTCCCTCGTGTAAGATACTGCAGTGTAATATTTATACGGCGATATTAAACTAGTGTATTACCGCTGTACGTATGACGTCATAATATTGTGTGGTTGTGACGTCACAATGTTGGCACAGCCGTCATAATGGCGGCCAGGTCGCGGAAATGTTTCATTCAGGACACTTTCCGCAATCATGCTTGATTAATGAGGTCGAGTAATGTGGTCGAGTAATAAACAGAATACTAAACTTTCTTCAATTGAATACTATTTTTATTAAACTTGTTAATGATTTGGTATCAAACTCGCTTTCACTCGTTTAATGCTTCATCTTTAACTCGTTTAATAAAAATAGTATTAAATGGAAGGTCGTTTAGCATCCTCTATATATGACATTGTTCTTGCAGGCGCAGAGAAAATGAAGATTTGCAAGCCAAAATAAATTCCCAAAAAGAAATAATGAAAGAAATGGGGGAACAAATATCTAACCTGGAGAGGTAGGTATTACCCTGAAAAACTGAAATATTGCGACGTATGTTTTGCCATATTGAGATAGTTATTGCAGCTTGATGAAATGGTGGAAGTGTGTTTTGAGACTGTAAAACTAGATAAATTTGCTTGACTGCGCAATATGTGTGAATACATCATGTACATTTCTATAATTAGTTTGACAAATGTATAATATTTTTTCATGATTCAAAGAAAGTGCGCTATATCCATAACTTGGCTTGAAGCAAGTTTTATTATCTTGATATCGTATATCATGCAGATTTAATCTAACATTGCATTTATTACTTTTGGTCTTGAAGAATAAACTGATTGACTACATACATATTTGCTAAGTGACTTACGAAGTAGATTAGCTAAATGCGTATAAGTTAGTATTTATCAATAGATTTGCTTATCTGTGCATTATGTTTACAAAATAAAATATATTTTTGCTAGTGTCTTAAGATCCATAGCTTCATTATGTATAGCTTCGGAAGGTTTTGTTTTGAAACCGAATTTGGTTTCCATGGAAATGACCACATACAAATTTTAAAGAAGTAATAACCCAAGGCATCACTTTACATGATAGTTTTGGAAATGAAATTCCATGTAATATTTCAATGGAAAAGATCTGAAGTAATAAGTTGAAAACACCAATATGCACTACCATAAATGTTACTATACTTGGTAATGATCAGTTATAACTTATGTTCTTGCAGGTGCGAAGAAGAAAAAAGATCAAGGATCGACCAGTTAACTAAAACAATTGGAATGATGGAAGTCAAATTAAAAGAATTTGAAGAGGTAAATCTGAAGGAACAGCAGGGGTTAAGTCTGCAGGTCCCAGGTCTCTTACGCAAATTTACCTTTCATCAACTAGAAATAGAGGCATTGACTCCGTAAATCATCATGTTTTATAATATATTAAGTAAGATGAAGTATGTATCAAAATAGATTTTAAGGTCCAACTAGGATTTTAGTATTCTATGTCTTTTGTTCCAAAGATGTCTAAACAATTATGAGAACATGACCCCTGTCCCTTTACATGAGGTCACATGATCACCAGATCCGAATGGGGCATGGTTTGAAAGCACATTATTGGCTCACAAAGCTCGGTGACTTCCTACAATGGCATGCAGTAAGTGAATGACTTGACGCTGTAGACACTTTACAACCCCGAACAGATGAAGGTTAACGTTGTTTTGTGTTTCTGATTTACTTGTGAATGCAGTTTTCCAAATTAAAGCATCTATGTTGTTTTGTGGAAGTACTAATGCAAGTCAGTTATGATGTATGACACAAAACCATCTATCAGAAGCTCTGAAACCAATTTGACATTATGAGTGCACGACTCGCATTTCTAACAGTATATAGGTTACAGTAAATTGTAACATGACCTCGTTGTATTCTCGCTTCTGATTGGTTGATTAGAAAAAATTACCCTATGTTGAATGACAATGAATACCCGCAAATTAGCAAAGGCGAATGACCGCGAATTATTGATACATGTTCACTAGTGCCGGCCCGACTGAAGTTTTAATTTTCCAGTTTCTTCGGAAATTTGTGCCGTACTCCGATTTGACAGTTGTTTTTGTCCTTTTGTAGATTGTGACCACCGGTAGATATTACAAATACACTTCAATATGATTTATTTTTGAAGAACGAAAATATTTTTAACTAGCTCACTTAGTCCAAGTTTGCCGCAAAGATCTAAGGGGCCGCCTTCTTTGGAATGCCGTTCCCATGGCATGACGTCACAAAGGCCAACCATTTTGACCTCACAATGTTTGCGTCACGGTCACAATGGTTTTAAACTAAATCTGCAGGTGTTGAATACCAATGAATCCCGGAAATTTTACAAACGCAACTATTTATCTTATAATTGGACATTACTACTGGGACATATTTATTGTAGCGCTCCTAAGGCAAAACTATGGTAGCAGTGCAAAGTTTCAATACTGGAGAACTACAAGCTGAATATCCTCTTTCAATGAAATTTGTTCCTATTGAAAATGTCTCTGACATATTTTTCTGACAATTTTCAGACAAATCAGGTTAGTCGACTTCCTTTTCTTGTTTGGGAATTTCATGTTTCGGCACATGTTGATTTTAACAATCAATATTTCACTGAACGGATCAATTTAAGATTTCTCTTGTATTTCCATTGCAGTGTTCAACAAAGGGCATATATTTTAATTAAAAAAAACAACACTTATTGCTCTTATTTCTTCACTGCGTGAGTGAATGAGTTTGGGTTTAACGTGTTTTGAACAATATTTCAGTTATTAAACACGTGGATGACAAGCATCCAAAAGAGAGTGGACAGATAAGGGAGAAAGGGATCGAAAGGATGAGGTGAGGTGAGGTGAGTTGGTGTTTAACGCCGCTTTCAAGATTATTTCACTTATATTGCGGCTGCTAGTATTATTGCAGGGAGAAAGCCCGCAACACTATTGTGGCTATGCATTGCGGTGAAACCTGCGAGCATCGGCTGGAACTAGCGAACCATAGGTTTAGATCCTGCTACTGGACCAGTCTCTGGTGAATTGTGTGGACGTGTGTAAGGAGAACAGATCAGTGTACAGGTATTCATCCATAAAAAGTACTACATTTTCTACGTATTAAGATATTTATTTATAAAATGTTTCCTTGTTTGATACGTGGCATATTCTTTGCCCATTTCGCTAAGGCCATGACGTAGAACACTTGAAATTTCCCAGGGCCTCCTTTCACAAAGCAACCTTAACTAAGGTTAACCTTAACTCCCATTCTATAACATTGCATGAAGGTTAACTTTAGGACTTACAATCACCTTAGCGCTTTGTGAAAGGAGGCCCAGCTGAATATCCAATGACACGTGATAGGAATGCACTAGATTTGGTACCGCATCGCTTTGAAATGGCATACGCCAATAAGCAGCGTCATCCTAAATTTTAAAACGGGCATACAAATTCAAATCTGTGCAGATGCGACAGGAAATCTTGGTGTAAGTGATAAGATTTTTCCTCATGAAGAATAATTAGCCCAGTTTAGTTGCCTTACAAACTTGTTGCTATGACTTAAACCTTGACCAAGTTCAATCAAATTTTCATGAGCCAGAACTCCTTAGACACTCTTTCAGAAGGCTCAAGTGTTTGTTTCGACTAATCACAACCAAACTTTAACTCATCTAGCAGTGGTGCATCTAGGATTTGATGAAAGTGGGCCACAGCTGATATGATAGTGAGCCACTACTATTTGGTAACCATCAAAACGATATCATATATGAAAATGAAGGCAATTTAACTTTCAATCTTAACTTCCACTCTTTAACACTATAAAAAGATTACTTTAAGGACTTAAAATCCCCTTAGGACTGCGTCTTCCAAAGGTTTTCTTGCTACTTGTACTAGAACCAATGTCATTTTTCTGTCAGTGAACCATGTTAAAAATACCCTTTGTGCTACTATCACTCACTTTATTAAGTTCATGTTCTTAATTTCGAAGTATACCACCCTCCAAAACTTGCCGTAACCAAAAACGAACCCACAATCCGTGACGTCACAGTTGTATGTGTGGGATTTACCACACTTACTGTTTATCGTGATCTCAATTGTTATGGCTTCCGATCGCGATAATGAATATCGTCTAAATGCTCTTTCAATAGATAAAAATGTTTCCTTCCCTCATCTTGGACAGTTTGATACTGGCGATAGTTAAGCTTTGGATTACAAGAGAATGCAGAAGTAAAAAGGACCAATTCAATCGCAGTGTTCTGGACGATAATGGTTGTGGACGAAAGTGGAAGCGTGATACTAAAGAGAAAAAAAGGAGATTCAAGTGAGTGAGTGAGTTTGGGTTTAAGAATGTGTTGTCAACAATCCTTCACCACTTTAACACTCTCCAGAGAATGTAGACAGATCAGGGAGAAAATAATAGAAAGAAAGGCATAGTAAGAGAGGAACGAATGTATGATAGAAACTGTTTTGCGTCAACGAACTAAACGTGATTACATTTGTTTTTGTATGAGTGTCGTAATTGAATAAACCAAACAACTAAACGTGATAACACTTATTAACTGTCGAAAACTGATGGAAAATGAGAAAAAGAAACCTTGTGTGCGAAACCACGAGATAATATTTACATATCTGTCAACTATCTACAACAATAGAAGAAGTACTATCAGATTACAATGGACTATCTGAGATTCTATAACAAACTACATTGAAAGTTTGTATCCTTTGCAATTGTTAATAACAATTGCCGCCAACAGAGATATCTAATCAAAATGTTGGGGAAAAATTATCGAAATCTGACGCGAATCTGACACGTCCTAACACCAAAGATGCTAAAGTCAGAATACCCAATAGGCCTGAAGTTCTCGTGCAGCGGTCGCAACTTGAAGACAACTTCGAAGTTGCGTTTGGGCGATCTGTTACTGATACAGAAACGATGTTCCTAATTGGAATTTATGTTTTATAATGCTAATACATTGAGACTTCTTTCAAACCACGCAGCATCACCTTTATGTTCTCTCAATGGAAATACTTCCTTAATTTCTACCCTTTCACGGTAGTAGGTAACCGTAGAAATGTTTGTTAGCCCACAGAAAAGTTTAGATAGAGACCTTGCTGTGAGGTATAAAAAAACCCTTGTCTGAATATCATTAAAACACACATCCTTATCTAGACAAATATCATTCCTTGAGTCGGGCAGCTTACCTTTCTCTGCTTCTCTCTCTCCACTGCTGGAACTGTGGACAATAAAAAACAGATCCAATTATTTTAATCTTTAGATGACATGAACATAAAACTTTCTGCCTCGCTCCTAAATCAGTGGCTGAAGTGTTTCAAACCCAAAAACATTTCTCATAAAAATATTTTGTTATTGTTATTGTTGAGTGAGTGAGTGAGTTGGGGTTTAACGTGCTTTGAACAATATTTCAGTTATTAAACACGTGGATGACAAGCATACAAAAGAGAGTGGACAGACAAGGGAGAAAGGGATCGAAAGACTGAGGGAAAAGACGGAAAGAAAGGCATAGTGAGAGATAGACAACAGGTTTTAGAAGGACTCAATTTTAGTCTGGCTTCTCTCGTCGACCTGTCCAGCTTGGGTGTCCCTACAAGGAGCATGAAATTTCATGCTCCAGCTGGCGTAGCTTGTTATTGTTGAAATACATGCTATTGAAATAGTGTGATGAAAACGATATAGCAATATTACATTTTTTCACTGTTAACTTTATACATTTACTTTTCTCATCAAGAGGTCCGTGGCTCGAATCCCGCCGGGGGCTCGGCAACTTTGTCTGCAGTAGAGAACTGTTCTACACGCAGTCAGGTTTGGGTGCAATGCTACGCTGAATTTCAGCGCAGTACCACCCATGGTTCGCTAGTTCCAGCCGATGCTCGCAGGTTTCACCGCAATGCATAGCCACAGTGGTCTTGCGGGCTTTCTCCCTGCAATAATATAGCAGCCACGATATAAGTGAAATAATCTTGAAATCGGCGTTAAACACCAACTCACCTGACCTGGTTCATTGGCGTGTACCACCACTGAACTCAATACCTTACCGTGCTTCAGAGACCCTGAGAGCTATGCCAGCCGGAGCGAACATGCTCCTGGTAGGGACACCCAAGCTGGACAGGTCGACGGGAAAAAGCCAGACTAAATTTGAGTCCTTCTAAAACCTGTTGTCTATCTCTCACTATGCCTTTCTTTCCCTCATCCTTCTCCCTGATCTGTCCACTCTCTTTTGGATGCTTGTCATCCACGTATTTAATAACTGAAATATTGTTCAAAGCACGTTAAACCCCAACTCACTCACTCACCAGTATGTAAAACGACATGAAATAATCTTAAACTGTTTATGCATGCTGTTTCATCACTCTTTACTTATTTGATGTTTTTTATGCAGAATCCAAATAACACTTTGGAAAAAATAAATTAATAGAAATCATAAATCCTCATATTGATAACAATTAGGGATCACACTATCTACAATAGTACAAATGACTGACATTTCCTGTGCAAGACCAGTTTGATGGGCTAGGTTTGTTAGAGGAATGTAGTCAGTGCTAGAGATTGTTACCAGAGTGAGGTTTTTGGTTCATTCTGGCAAGGAATTCAACCAGTAAATAATTTCAGAGTTTGATATCCAAACATACCAATGATATGTGTTCAACATCATAATTAAGATTGCATATTTTTTACATTTTAACATAGCTATCTTTATATATAAATATGTCACAATTTTAAATTATCTTAAAATTTCAGATTGAAAAAAAAGTCTTAGCAAACATATCCACAACAATTGCTCCAGTTTATCACCCCTGAATGTCAAAGCTTGTTGGATGGCCCCCGAAAAACCATTATATTATTACAGAAAGCTTTGATCAGACGATATTTGGCATGAAAGCAGTGTTAGAAGTCGCTACAGATATGTCAGATAACGAAGTGCTGGAAATATTTTGAGAAAGTACCAAGTCATCTTCCCACGGCAAGGTGAAAATGTATCGAGACAGACTCTATCTATTTTCTACCTTGCCCTCATCGGTAACAAAACCTGTGATACGAAGCAGCGACAAATAACGTCATTACCGAGTTACCACCCTTACTAGCTGCTAACCTGCAGCCAATGAAATCACCGTTTACATTCGAAACCTACGCCCAGCTTTATGATAAAGAAATTCCAAGCGAAAATTTCATATTATACATTAGCCAGAAGGATTATTTGCATGTATTCACTGACAGCAACAAGAATTAAATTTGAACAATTAAATCACATCGGGCCGTGTTTTTCAAGTAATTATTTTTTTCTCCTTCTTTAAATGATCCCTATTTAACGCATATGTTTTACGTCATAAGTAGTAGATTTACGAGAATAAACTTGTAGTGCACTGATACAAAGACAGAGCTTGTCACAATGAATTTTCATTAATAACTGAAATATTGTTCAAAGCACGTTAAAGCCCATCTCACTCCCTCACTTGAAATGAAAAATAAATCCCCGTTTTGCACGTGCAGCAGTCAATATATATTTTACCAAATGATGCATTTACTCCCGTTTTAATATTTTCGATCAAACCTAGTTGGCATCAAGTTTTCACAAATCCCATCTTTCGGTGTTCAGAAACTTGAGTAAATCTCATCGTTTTTCTCCAACATAACACAAAACAATGGCGCTATTACATAAGGTTTGAAAAGGGATACATTTATGAGAAACATTCAAAATTGAAACAACGAATTCCATTCGTAAAATAATTTCGTATTGACGTTACTTTTAAAATTTACAAACTCTACAGTAAATATCGATCGACCTCAAACGTGATAGATCTACCCTGTATCCATCTTAACATATGCCTGAAATTACTACCGCTATCTTTGCCGTTGACATTTAAAGTTCATTTTGAAAGCCGCCTTCTGATTGCCCTATCAGAAAGTCCTGCAGTGGGCTCAACTCTTAGCACAGAAAATGTGTGCCGTGATGTCAAGGGCGAAGCGGTCAGAGTTCGAAATCTTTCCGTTTCGGCCTTGACGTCGTGAAGATGCATTCATTAAGGCGTGGGTCGGTTGAACCATATGGTACCTGACACAACGGGCAGATATTCGTGCCAACTTCCACAGATTTGGTTTCTGATAATTGTTTTTTGCATTTTCTGCGGCTTCCCTGTGAGCTTGAGGCTTTTGTGTGTGGGTGGTTTCAACTACTGGGAGAGTTGGCTTGGGAGGAGGGGGAGGCGTCTCGGTAGGGATATGGGTGGGAGGGGGGGGGGGGGGGGGGGGGGGGGGGGGGATGATCACTTGTCTTTGGTGTAGTGGTTCCGCTCTCTCCGGCACCTTCACTTGTACGAGAATTACATTATGTTCATGTTCCTGTAAAAAAATATTTATTAAGAAAAGTTAACACTTGTAAGACAAATTTGAAGTATCTTACGCCATATTTCTCCTGAAATAGTGGGGTTGCCAGGTAATTATGGGCTCCTCCGCCTTCCGCGAAAAACTCAAGCTTTTAAAACCTGTTGTCTATCTCTCACTATGACTTTCTTTCCGTATTTTTCCTCATCCGGTCGATCCCTTTCTCCCTGAACTGTCCACTCTCTTTTGGATGCTTGTCATCCACGTGTTTAATAACTGAAATATTGTTCAAAGCACGTTAAACCCCAACTCGCTCACTCACTCACAAAACTCAAAATAAAGTTCTACTCCAGTCACCGTAACGAAATCTTGAATCTATAACGAAAGGAGTAAGGTGATTAAATATAATGAATGGTTGTAAATATTGTAATTAATCATTAAAGTAATATTGTAGTTTACATATATATATATATATGATATTTATTCTGATAGGTTTAGGGGGCGGGATAGCGCAGTGGTTAGCGCGTTCGGCTTTGGATTATACGTCCGTGGTTCGAATCCCGCCAGGGGCTCGGCAACTTTGTCTGCAGTAGTGAACTGTTCTACACGCAGTCAGGTTTGGGTGCAATGCTACACTGAAATTCAGCGTAGTACAACCCATGGTTCGCTAGTTCCAGCCGATGCTCGAAATGCTCGCAGGTTTCACCGCAATGCATAGCCACTATAGTGTTGCGGGCTTTCTCCCTGCAATCATACTAGCAGCCGCGATATAAGTGAAATAATATTGAAAGCGGCGTTAAACCCCAACTCACCTCACCTCACCTGATAGGTTTAGATCCTGCTACTGGACCAGTCTCTGGTGAATTGTGTGGACGTGTGTAAGGAGAACAGATCAGTGTACAGGTATTCATCCATAAAAAGTACTACATTTTCTACGTATTAAGATATTTATTTATAAAATGTTTCCTTGTTTGATACGTGGCATATTCTTTGCAAGTATGTAATGATTATAAAGATGATTATAAATATGTCGAGTTTTGTATTTGTAATTTTAACTACGTTATTATTGGAATAATGTAAACTAAACGTTATCAATATAGAATATAATATATTTATGTATTATATTTCGTATTTTAATAACATGTTGAAGGCTTTGAAAGGGGACTTTAGCCGCCGAGGAACACCTCTGAAGCGAATTTACGTCACCCCCGCGGAAAGACAGTCCAAAGAAAGGATTGAAATGAAAACAAAGGATGAACTCATCTCTTAGGTTGAGTGGAAACTTCACCAAAATGACGTGATGAGGACATTGATGTGTTTAGAGATTACTAGCGTTAGCGAATGATTTGCGTTCGGTAGAGTAAAATCATAAATTTAATGCATGAGTTACGTCCCTTGACTGAACTGAGTAAGGCCCTTTATGTTCTACGTGGATTTATCCACTTTGGCTGATTACCGTTACGCGAGGTCAGTGTCATCTGTCATATACAATTATGGTTCAAGATTACGTATGCAAAATTCGATGATTTGTTTGAAAGTGTTTCAATGATAATCACAAACAGAATCATTACCACCATTTATGGCATGTGCCTCTGAACGTGAGGACATATAATTGAGTTTTGTAATGTTATACACCGTTTTAGAAACTATTTGCCCTATTAATTTTACGACCTTTAACCTTTGATAATTAAATTTCAATTAAAGCAACTGTTTAACTTAAACATAACATCAAATGACCCGGTGGCAATCTCACTAGCGCGATTCAAATGCATTGGCTATTGACAAATCAGAATTAAACCTTCTGAACAAAACAGTCTGAGTGATAAAAGATGGATCCAGAGCATTAGATTGTTAATGTGCAAAGCATTAACTATTGTATCTATAGTCTAATCAAACGCTTTGAAATGTATTTTATATGTAATCGTATTATGTTGGTGCCACTATAAACATTTTGATGACATGCAGAATATAAAGCTGGTTTTATTTCGAAATCCGAAAATAAGCACATGAAAACACCCAAAGATCACAAGAAACATTTAATACAGGACGAACCGTTCTGTTTATAGTTTGATTCTGTCTAAGAATAAAACTATTATGTTTCTGTTGATGTGACAAAATATTGAAATATAACTTTATATAATTATTTTCCTAAATAGCTATTTTCATGTTTCAGTGTTTTCATTCGTCCATCCCCAACCTCTTCATCTAAACCGAGACATAAAATCATCTGTAGATTAATGCTTGAGACACTTACATTCCACTGCAATATCCTGGGCAAACCAAAATCTTCCTCTTGAGAGATGAAATGGTCTCTATACATTGAAGTTCATACGTTTATATCAGACATGTATTTAAGTCATATTAGGCACAGAACATCCCTGGCTGCTTATTTGTTGTTAGTGTTAAGTCATTTGGGCTTTCCTGGGACATGCTTAAAGGTCAGTAGCTAACATGGTGTACTGACTCCTATTCAAGCCGATATGGTCGACAGCCGGAAATGACAAACATAGCTTATGGGTTTTGGTGTCTTTTATACTGGGTTGATTTTTTATTCATTTTTGCGATTGATGCCGTAAGTTTGTCAACAAAAGTTTAAAAAACATGTCTGCTGGTTTCGCTGGTGTAGTGGTTAGCTCACTGGACAACAATAAGGAATTTAAGTGTCCGCTCCCCGGTTTCAAGCAAAATATTTGTAACTTACCCTGCTCTAATTTCCAAGTGATTTTTCGAATCATGTTCACTATGAAAAACCAATGTTTAAAACTTATAACTTGTTCACAGGTGAGTAAGTTAGTTGAACACCTGTATTCAATAAACTTACCACCTGAGCACGAGCAAAACATGGTGATCAACTTAGTTACCGACCTAAAGAGAACAATAGAGTTGAATGGTAAAAACAATTCCCCATGCAGTTTGGTGTGGTTAACAATTGTAATACTAGCCGATGTGCCTTCACTCTGCTGTTAACATTACTACAAAAAAGGAAAACATTAATACTTGACAAAACAGCTGAAAAGGAATAATTCTTTCCTATTTTGTGTCAGATTATTCATCCATTAAGCCACTAGCTTCAACTACAACGACACAAAGGCTAATCAGTAATTTAGTGCTTGACAACACATTCATTCCTTTGATATCCCTGTGAGTATTGTATTCCTCTTGATGATACCAATGATCTCTGAACATCAACACAATTTAAGTATGTGTCTCCTCCAGTTTATTTCTGTCTTATCTTAGACATGTCGTCCCTGGTCGCGTACTTGTTTGAAGTGTTGAATTCCTTCAGGATTCTCAGGGACAGTACAGTAGCTAATGTGATGAAATGACCCTTTTCAACTGATAGAGTGAACATCGAAAACTCACTTAACTACAAATTTATATAATTGCGTGAGTAGAAATTTAGTTTCTAAAACTGCATCCATAACAAGGGTGATAATTGCATCTAATGTCATTGTTTGTGTTTCTTGAGGTGAATTTTAATTGATACTTTATATTCAAGACTGTAAACCTGTACGACTATACTTAAGTGTAACAATATTATCTTGTCACGCCGTGACAAAACCAGTTACTTGAAAAGAAGCCTAAGGAGTATACAGCAAATTATGCAACCTCTAATCTGCAGGGTCGCAATATTGTTGTCAAAGGTCTCATAAATGACTACGGATTCGCTCCCTCAGGAACGACATTGTCAACTTTGTGAACTACTGTCAAAAGTCGAGATGCTATACCCGCCAGGGGCTCGGCAACTTTGTCTGCAGTAGAGAACTGTTCTACACGCAGTCAGGTTTGGGCGCAATGCTACACTGAAATTCAGCGCAGTACCACCCATGGTTCGCTAGTTCCAGCCGATGCTCGCAGGTTTCACCGCAATGCATAGCCACAATAGTGTTGCGGGCTTTCTCCCTGCAATAATACTAGCAGCCGCGATATAAGTGACATAATCTTGAAGCGGCGTAAAACACCAACTCACCTCACCTCACCTCGAGATGCTATAGACTTTGATAGTGACTATTGAGAACGTTATCTTCAATTTACGATGAGGATGTAAAATTATCTTTCTATGACATCATCTTCAGTTCGGAATAAGATAATTATTTTTTATATTATAATGCATTCGGCGGTTAACAATAAATTACCTCTAGTACAGCTGATGAGGATGATATGATACTCAAACAATAAATGTTTAAATTTTGATATTTTATATAGCTTTTTTATTTATTGTATTCTTTAATTTATAGATTTTGATTCGTCAAACAGGAAAGTTTGCAAAAGCGTTAAAACTTGAAAGATGACGAAGTGTTAGCTGATCTGTTTCTTCAAGTTCATCAATGTATTCTCTTGTTCTAACCATTCAACAAAACAAATTGTTTTTTTGAGTATTTATCAGTTATGGAGCTTCATGCACATACATACGATATGACATTGCTCGTGTTGTTTTCCTCTTACACATTACAAAATGTTTTAGTTGCCTCTGTTGTTGTCATGTTTACTAGTTTGAACAATATGTCTTCGTGAGAATTATGTTAAATATAAAACTGATCTTTGATGAGAACATAAGTCATGAACGTAGATGATGAACAAGCTTGCTTAGGTCGAAATGAAGTAAACATGTTACAAACCGGTATTGTAATGAAGACGAAATCTTGAGGTCATCCTTGTCCATCCGAAATATGAAATAAGCCTTCCAGAACGAGTGCAAGTGAAAACTGGTGCAAGACAAAGTAAAGACACATTATTGAACATCCAGTACATATTGTATAAATTAAGAATTGATTTGAAAACAATGATTCTTACAAAAAACATACTGAATTTGAGCTTCAGAACAAAGAAAATAAATTACTAGGGACAATTATTTAAGACAGGCTGTTTTAATGTCATAGTGCCCAAATGTTCAGTTCACTTCCCTTTCATGCTTACTGCATATCACATATCATAAGGAGGTCTTTTATCTTTCCGTTTAATACTCTATATTTCAACTACAATAATGGCATGTCATTACTATCTTTTGAAGATTATCAATTGTGAGATTGAACTAAGGCAATATCTTTGACACCTTGTAGAAATAACTATTATAAATGCTAGACTTAGCACATCATTTCAAGTAAAGGATGAAGTAAAGCTAACCAGGGATAACTACCTATAGCGCTACGGTTGTCACGTGTTAAGAACATCAGAATACTACCTGAGCAGTACTTTGAAAACATATCACTAACCTTGTGAAAATCTTATCAATTTCAAGTCAGTTTTTTCAGTCAATTTGTTTTAAAAATTATGAATATACTTTTATAACTGACAGCAAAATGTATGTTTGTAAGCCTACCGTTGAGAATACATAATATCAATCATCTGGTAACATGCTTGTCTAAAATACATCAGATGACATACTACACCTCATGAAATGAATGTAAAGCATTTCCCAGGCTCGCTCTCGTATTGTTTAATCAACAATTGTGTGGATTGACTTTAACTTTCGCAGTAATTACGCAAATCAGATTTCCCTGACAATGATTGCTTAATATCATTAAATATTTGGCCCTTTTAATATCCCTTTAAGCAGTCATTTATGAATATTTAAATATGCAACCAATGACAATATTTAACAGAGCACACCATGTTACGTAAATGTTAAATATGGATTAACGATATTCTTTGATATGAAACAAGAACAAAATAATTTGAGTAATATAAGTCAGAAAAAAGTACGTTTTCTTCAGTTCATATGCATAAGGAAAGAAACGTCTCAAGAGATTAGGTTGCAAAGGAGAATAAGAACTTTGCTTTAATGATCAAATACGTTGACTCTAGCGAATGTAACGCGACGTGTGAGCTTAATCGGATGTTATTCTATCGTCTGGAAAACATTTCTTCATGAACAGGTTTAATGGCTTTGTGATTTATATATTTCGTGATATATGTTTCACGTGTCACTTTCAGTTAACAACACTGATTTGAGAACACCACCAGTGATATTAAAGCTTTGATTTCATAACTACAGAAATGTCAAGGTTATGGTTTCATAACGACCTGTAATGTGTAGGTTGTGACTTTATAGGAAAGCAGATCAATGAAAAAAGCAAGAAAGAACAAACCAGAAGAAAACAAATGTATTTGCATAGTTAAAGCTTTACTGCTTGATAACATTCTAAGTATTTATGTTCCGTGCAATCAGGGAATGATCAGTTTGTCGTAAAAGCGAGCTGTGACCCCTTTACAATCTGAGAATCAACCCATATACTCCCTCAGTGTGACATATAGGCGAGTTGTGAGCCCTTTACAATCTAGGAATCGGCCCCTATTCTCCCTCAGTTTGACATGTAGGCGAGTTGTGAGCCCTTCACAATCTGAGAATCCACCTCTTACTCAGTCAGTTTGATTTATAGGCGAGCTATGATCCCTTCACAATCTGAGAATCGATCCCTATACTCCTTAATTTTGACATATAGGCTAGATGTGACCCCTAACAATCTAGGTATTGGCCCCTATACTCCGTCAGTTTGACATAAAGACGAGCTATGAGCCCTTTCCAATCTTAGGATCGATCCCTATACTCTGTCAGTTTGACATATAGACGAGATGTGAGCCCTTTACAATCTAGGAATCGGCCCCTATACTCCGTCAGTTTGACATAAAGCTGATCTGTGAGCCCTTCGACTCCTATATACCCTCTCATTTTCATATATAGGTGAGCTGTAAGCCCTTTACAATCTGAGAATTGACTGCTATACACTCTCAGTTTAAATAAAGGTGAGCTGTGAGCCCTTTACAATCTGAAAATCGACCCCTATATCCCCTTAGTTTGACATATAGACGAGCTATGAGCCCTTCAAAATTTGGGAATCGGCCCCAATACCCCCTCATTTTGAGAAAGAAACCAGCTGATCATGATTGCTCATCACTATTTAGAAATCTATCCTAATACATCCTAAATAGAAAAACCTTAGTAAGCTAGATAATTCCCATTTTATGATGATGGAAATATTACTAAAACACAAATTCCCAGATTTTGATCATTCCCAGATTGTTCAGGTCGCACAATTGCAGATTGTGATATACCCCAGATTGTTCGTAACATTTACATCGAATACGTCTTCAACAAATGATATCAACTCAAATAGTATTGTTTTTGATTAATGTACCTTTGTATTAATTATCGTAAATGGTTTATATATCTTCGATTTCCTCAAGTAATACAATTAATTTTTAGCTGGGAAAATGATTCATTAAATGCATATGGAATTTATTTTATTACACCATACTACTGGGTACCTTGTTGAATATGACAAATGAAGCACTCGCTTTTACCAGAGACGAGACAGACTTTAACAGTGGATTGAAATATCAATAACTCAACCACAAGAAACGAATAATAAGTGTACCAAAATAAGAGTTTAAAAGAGGTAAAAACAATAATACCCGACTATCATTGAACCGGTATTTTAGATTAAGATCCTCTGCGATTTTGTGATCATTATTTTGATGGATTTGTTTTTTCAAAAAGATTGACCAACAAACTGATATTCTCAAGCCATATTGTAAATCATCTTTTAGAAGATTTAGATTTATTTAAGATAATTATCTTTCCCAGCAAACCGCTGAATGGTATCTTTTCCAATATTTACTCAATCAGCTATCTGGAGTAAAAATGAGAACATTAAAGATCAGTATTATCATTGAATACAATTCACAAAATACAAAATCAACTCAAATGTTTTGCGTCCCATAAAACAAATCATGTTTACAATATTACTGATAAGAATTCTTTGACCGATTGTTTCCCAACCTGTGAATGTAACAATATTTTGCTAAGGAAACATGTGAATGTAACAATATTTTGCTAAGGAAACATGTGGATGATGAAGAACAATTAGTCTACTCATAACTCTTTTACTCGATCGATAGTTCTCTGTTGGGAAAACACTTGACTGATTTGACTTGCAATGGAGTGTATGTCCCACATGTCTTTCACACGTTTTTTTCTTTAAGAGAACAACGCCTGCCGATTGGGATGCCATTTTGCTTAACTCATAAACGCCGAGACAGCTTCACGGCTCAACGCCTGGGCCACTGACCACAGACACTGCTCGCTGTAGCGAGACCAATTAGGTCAAAGAACCCATCTTTTCGCGGGGGCCTTTGAGGGCCATAGTTGAACGGACACTGTCTAGCCTTGTGCCATAAAGTCTTGATTGTTTTATAGTTTCGTGAAGATAGATGCAGGTGCTGGATATTGATACTTTACAGGAATATAACATTGAGTTGATATTTTGCGGTTTGTCCGATTTCAATTCATAAACATGCTCAAAGAGTATTTTCACATACGTTGATTTATATGCATTTTCATTTGTAAATACAAATACTGCATATCTACACATCATGTTGAGTAAATACGGTGTGTCGGTATTGCAACTATCTGAATAATAATTAAGGATTTATAGAGATGATATCCCGTTTTAAGAGAAAGCACGTAACATTAACGAATGTAATGATTATTAATATTGACCAAGTGATTTATTCTGTTGGGACGTTGTCAACACTAATTATAATTTAACATGTGCATGTATCCAATCAAGGGCAGACAGGGTCGTGGATCTATGAAGGATATTGTAGAAGTTAAAAAAAACCCATGTACATGCTAAAACTATTATTGTTACAGGACAACTACTGACCGTGCTTGATATAGGATGCGCTCAGCTAGTTCAGTAAAGTAATATTCAAACAAACTGTCATATTAATAATAGTATTCAAAGTAGAACAACACTGGTGTTCAAAATATTAATTACATGCAATTATCAAATTGATAATTCATGACATGCCATCCCAAAGTGGTGCATTCAAGGAGTAAAGTTAAAATCAAAGTGTAACTTTAAATAGCCTCAAAATTTTTATCAAACGATTTATGAATACATGCACATAAATGTTAATAATAACGCTTCCTCTCGTTTCGTCTTAGATATATGAGTTCAATGCGTTTAACCAATAAAATGTATCTAACAATGTTTCAAAATTGGTAACTTCACAAAGACTACAATCGTTGCATCTGATTTAATAAACCTTCTTTTCAAAGTGTTTATTTTTCCATTCCAAGACCAACATATGCAGAATGTTTTCCTTTACTAAACGTAACATATTTTTGCACAAAGAGCAACGATTTTCATTTCTTATTGCTTTCCTGAGGATAGCATCTTATTTACGAAACTGTTATCTACACTTATGGATGCTAAACTGATTTTAAAATAAGTTCATTGTTATACTATACGACGGACGCACATACGCGGCTCTCGCTGAATAAGAGATGCTTTCTATTTACGCACATAAGCGTCTCTCGCTGTGAGAAACTGCTAATTAACGGACGCTTATATGCGGCTCTCGCTGTGAGGATCTCATTATTTTGACGTATATACGCGGCTCTCGGCGTTAATGAGTTAAATAACTACCTCTAATGATAGCCAGTGTATATACCTATCTATCAGGGACTTAAGTATATACAAGCGTTTGTCTATCAGGGACTCAAGTTTATACACGCTTCCGTCTCATATCTGCAAGTACATCGTCATCATCCGAATGGACATGTTCGGAGTAGGAGTAAAATATTCATTACATGCATAAGTTTCACTTTGATGTGTTGAGGCAATTAAGCACGTTTATAATTTGAGGTGTAGATTGACGTCCTCTTTGAGTTGATATTCCTTAAGCTTAATCTTAAGAGCACATACACATACATTTAAACGTGATATCATTGAATATATGTATTTTTGGAGCACTTTTCTTTTCTTTAGCTCTGATGATTTTTTATGCATTTATCAATCCACAAAATGTCCTTAGTGTGTAACCCTCCATATCTAATGCAAGCTGTAACTTCTCCAGGGTCATGGTCTGAGTTGAAAGCATCCATTCAAGCGTTACTTTGAAGCTTTGAAGCTATTTAAGTTTTCAAATGCGAGAAAAGCTTCCAGGTCAGCAAACATAATCAACCCCCGTTTTTCCGTAAAATATCATATTTAGATCAATGAACAATAATAAAAAAATGATTACATTGTTATGAATAACTGAGTTTAGAACATTTCACTTATTTCTTAAATTCCTTTGACAGCACCTTACTGATGTGAGGCCTTCTGTGAGGAAACTTCTAGAATAATTCTATATTATTGCTAGCTATTCCTACTTGTAGAGAGCCAGATTCTCTACAAGTTATTTTCAGGACTGTTTTTAATAATCGTTCAGGTATGTATTAGCAATGTATAAACAGGCCCTGTTTGTCACGGACTTGTTCGCTTATTGTGAGGTGATTACCAACCTTTCTGTACCGTCAGCGAGGTGTTAAATCGTCCGTGAAGCTTGGCATTGACTAGTGAAACGTACTGTTTCTTCAAGAGGGCATGTCATACTTTCTGGTCACCGTATGTTAGTTTGTTAAGACACGGTATTTACTATAAATAAGAGAAAATGTTCATGAAATGTGTTTCCCAAAATTTTCAAAAATAAATTGCTGCAAAGCTTCTGAATGATTATTATCTATTTTGCACAGTAATCTCAGTATACTTGATATCTGTATCAACTAAAGAAAATGTCGTTTGGGAGAGTTTTGAACCAGAATTTTCATATGTCGATATGAATACATTTTCTAGGATATCCTTTATATTGCAATATCACATCCTGATAATCTTTTCAAATGGAATAAGAATATAACCAATTATAAGATTTTTACGTGTTGATATGTTATGTTTATGGGATTTAAGTTAATGGTTAAATTACTATCAAAATAGAGCTCATAATTCTGTGTCATATATGTTAACCCCAACGCCATGAATGATATGGCCTAGAAAAAGTTTAATCTATCATATGGATTCATTTGGTGGTCAGTACCAATCATTAAACGTTGTTGTTTGATACCTTAGATTTTAAATACTTTACATCTATGATACTCGAATGACTATAAGACTGGTTCTATTTCAGTTGCATTGAAGTTGATTTAGTTGGAGAATTTGGTTTATTCCTAACAATTTACATAAATAAAATAAACGACAAGAACTTTAATTTAATAGCCTTGGTATGGGTAATAAGTTACGGTGCATGTCGTTTTTAATCCCAAAGTATGAAACAGGGAATTAAAATATATTCTACTACTTGTAGAGTGAAGCATAAGTGAAATATTCTTTGTTGTGGCTGAATGATAATGTAACACAGGTCAAATAATAGGAATTTCGTTTCAACAAAACTACGCTAATAGGACTGTCATTGTATGTGCTTGAAAACTCCCTCAGTCCTTGTAATGTCCCAGGTGAGTGCTGTACGATGTTAACAGTGATCTCAGTAGATCAACACAAAGTATTTGTCTCGTCCACTGTATTTCTGTCTTATCTTAGACATCTTAAGCTTATTCCTGGTTACTTACTTGTTCGTTGATTTGCTTCAGGTCTTGGAAGGACAGGTTAGAGTGCAGTAGCTAATGTTATGTTAGAGTGCAGTAGCTAATGTTATGTTAAAGTGTTATTTTAGAGGGTCAGGTTAGAGTGCAGTAGCTAATGTTATGTTAGAGTGCAGTAGCTAATGTTATGTTAGAGTGCAGTAGCTAATGTTATGTTAGAGTGCAGTAGCTAATGTTATGTTAGAGTGCAGTAGCTAATGTTATGTTAGAGTGCAGTAGCTAATGTTATGTTAGAGGATCAGGTTCAGGAGAGGATGTAATGGAATGGCTTATACAGTCTGACTTTGTGGACAATAAAAACCTACAGACGCAAATTTATCTCGGGTTAATCCATTTAGTAAGTAAAAACAAGTTTCTGAGTTGATATTGTCTTCAGTATTAATAAATGTCATCTGTTTGACTATAAATCGTCAATGGGATAATGTAGCCCTGGCATGTTATATGTTTGTAACATCTTTATTTTCATAACCTCATATGATTATTTCCATATGGATCATTTGATATTCCATTATAACCCATACCCTGAAAATAAGTTCATGTAACCTCAAATGTCAACATGCTTTTTCCAAAACGTTATGTATGAACTTACATACACAATTACCTATTGTATAAAGACCATGCTCCTTAAGAATGTGATATATCATATTCCCGAATAGTCACTAAAGCAGCCCTGACTCTGCTTTATGTAACTCGACAATATCTCAGATTCTGCCCGTGAAATTTCATCCATAGCAAGTAAGAGAACTTCATAACACTGATTGATCTGGTTTCTCGGTACATACACAGTTAATTCTATCGATTTCACGTGAGAATAGTCTTCAAAGATTGTTTTTAAAATTGTAATTTTATGCTATATTGTAACAGGTACAGTACATTATACAGATAGCGCAACAACCCTTGAATCTGCAGTGTGGTGATCTCATTGATAACGGTTATAAAAGTGACTACTGACTCGCTCACCTACTTGAAGAAGCTGTCAATTTCCAATACGGCTATAAAAAGACGAAATGATATAGATGTTGACTCTTGATCCGATTTAAACGAGGAGTTATCTTTCTATGGCATTATGTTTAGTACTTATATGATACATATTTTTTTTAATGTTTATTCATTAGTAAGTTGGTAATGGTATGTCTCTTTACATATTTCAAATATATATCAAGTACTGGGAAGTACTGAAATTGGAAAAACACAACTTCTACAAAGCCATGGACAGACGTGGACGTGTTCAGATATGCGAGAGCTTTTGTCCCAGCAGGCAAGGTATAATAATTGGGAGAATCAAGTATAATCCCACTCGAGAGAGAGAATTAAGTGTTGTCTAGGAAACGTAGTTTGATAACGACACAGCATATATCCTAACTGTCTCTGATAGTGAGATTTAAAATACTTCATGACTTAGTGAAAAACAGTCACTTTAAATGTAAATTTTTGAGAGATAAAATGCGAAATATAAATGAAAAAAGAAATGTGAGGGAAGTGAGACTTTCAGAAAGATTCATTTTCTGATTTTTTTAGCGTCATTTTGTAGGTTCTTGAACGACATACATGAAAACTTAAAGCAAACTTGCCTCTGGTATATCTGAAGACGATTAGATGATTTCATACATTCATACATTTCATACATTCTCTTGCATGGATTTAAGGATTTACTTATTCTTTATTTCTATTGAACTAAATTTGGATTTATGAAACAGGTAATTAAACTGTTTGGAAAGTAAGTCATAACGTGAGGGATGTAGGGACTCTTAGCTGTTAAGAAGTTATTCTTGACACCATTTTATACATGAAGTTTTCTGTTTAAATAAATTATTTTAAACGCACACATTCTGGGTATTAGTTAGAAGTTATTGCATACGATTCGAAGATGATTGTGTTGGATTTATTTCAATACCCATTAAAGCATACATGTAAACAAGGTTTTCGTGACAACTAAGCTTCTCCTATGTTGCTTTATTTGCTAGTATTGTTATGTTAAGAGATTGAGAATAAGTTAGAATAGGCGGTTATTGGGAAACATTACGTATATTAAAAATAAGGCTTTAACAGAGAGATATGAGCAAACCTGTAGAGAAAAGAATCAATAGATACTAGAGCAGAGGACATTAAATGCAGTACATCGCGTGTCATTAGGTTATTAACTAGGCGAAACACGAATTTGAAATGAGTTTTGGGTCAGGGTAGACGTATGGAATGCATTTTGTCAATATTATTCATTGGAACATTTGGCTTTAGTCATTTCAAATGTCCAATACTACGGGGAAGTAGAATTGAAGAGAGAGAAAACAAAGCAGCATCGTGGAACTATGAATAACTTAGCAGCTGTCCAATATTGGATAACCAATAGAGAGTAATTAGTGACGTCTTAAGGGTTATAGTTCAGAGGTAACCGGGTCAAAGGGCGAAGGTAGAGGTCATAGGTTAAAACAGCACTGTAGAGTGACTGCTGTCATAAGAGGAAATAGGGAGAAGAGAAGTCAGGGGCTTCGGCAGGGTCGATAAGAGGCTAGGATAAAGTTTGGTAATGTGTAGGGAAGTAGAGTAAGTATGGGGCGTTAGGATAGTGTGGTAGTTTAAGAATGAGAACTGTCTGTTGATGTAAGATGCTTTGATTGTTTTTGTAATAAAATCATGAAAAACCTTCTCTTGTATTTATAAAGAAAGTGTACCTCTCGCTAGCTCATAAGCGAGTCCCCAACCAATCAACGTATTTTGACAGTATGATTGACATGTTTTGTTTTGCTTTATTATATATAGAACTATACTGGTCCAGAAGAAGTAATATCTGATTTTCAAACTATAATATTGTGTAACGCTTAAATTCAATAAAGATTTCATTTCTAAGTATGAATAGAGTCTTTGCAATACTTTATTACATGCGAACACAACAAAGTATCGCACCTTGAATTACGTGTAAAAAGCAGAGCTGTGGACATCAGCAGGAGCCGAACATGACCTAAAGCTTTGGGAGAAATATGTGTCTAACCGTGAGTGAACCTTAACAGTTGTACATTCATTATTTACTGTGACAATTAAATTCATAATACATCTTATTCAGTATTAATTGTTTCTGGGATGATTTTTTTTTTGGGCAAATAGAGTGTACAAATAAAGAACCAGTATATGGAAAACTGTTGACATGACTTTATTAAGCTTCACATGAATTCTGTAGACCTTAAAAAACTTTAAATCTTTGTTTTTAATGTTTATTAGTTCATTTATACAGAAAATACATTAAATTAAGCAGCACGTGCTTTTTCGAAAGGTGCAAAGTGCGTACATTTTTACCTGCACGATGCGCCAGTCATAGAAATGCACTTTTACTGATAAACGAGTTTAGCTAAAATGCGCATGCAAAGTAGTTGGCAACAAAATGTACAGAACATAGCCGCCTTACCTACTATACATACGCATGCAATACTCTGCATAGTATATCGGTGCGAAAGAGACATGCCATCGATCTGCGTTGCTGCTAATTGTTTCAACACCAGAGCTGGAGATAATCTCTTTCATCCGTTTCCGTCGGATCCCCTTTAATTCGTGAATATGGATATTGAAATATAAATGTCTGAATTTTAAATAAACATGGCATATATTACATTGTAATATTGTATAAACAAGGACCTTTTAATATACTAAGATTTAATACATCATACAGACTTTTTAAAGGTGATTTCGTCTTATTTTAATCGTAGATAGCCTTTAGAAATTCAATTTAAAGTAATAAGCGTTAGGCTAGGTGCTTGTTAGGCGATCATCTCGAATATTCGGTACATCGGCATTGTCTTCGTAAAAAGCTTCCTTGTCACTCGATAGATCAGGTTCATACAGGTAAGTTCGGGAACTTGTTTTGAATGAAGCGTCATCACAGTCCAAACAAAAAAGTCGATCACGACGAATTCGTAACTAGCATAATTTTTTCGCATTATCAACTTCTTTGCAATAATATTAGTTTCCTTATGAGATTTGGTCACATAAACAAGTTACTGTTTACCACTAAGGCAAAAAAGCATGTGAAGGTCAAACACTGTGTGAAGGTCAAACACTATGTGAAGGTCAAAGAGGAAGTCTTGAAGACCTCAGTACTGCCTCGACACACCGTGTCCGAATGACAAGATTCCAAACTTGAAGACAGGCACTCCATTGAAAGCGAAAGTTCGCTGCTGAATTCCGATTCGGACATGACGTAAGTTTTTGAGTTGAAACATGACTGCTGACAGCATGCATGCTATAAAACTTTATAATTGCCTTTTTGTAAGAAAATTCAATAAACTGTTTTTTTGGAGAAGTTAATCCTCTCCGTAGTGTTTGTTTGTTGACTAAACACAAGACATAAAAGCTTTGGGGCGTATTTACATCGCGAGATCATAGACGGGATGATTTTGTAATCACGGTGGCATTTTCGTAGATTACACTATTAATGCACATGTTTACAACAAAAAAAGATTATCATTCCTCATTTTCAAATGTTTCCCGACTATGCTTAACTCATATATGCATAGGGTTTCAAATGTTTTTCACATTTTGTATGAATAATCTCTATGGGACATAATGGAAGGAATAAAATCTTATTTTTTATTATAAACAATTTTTTCCATATTTTTTAAGCATCTCAAAAAGCGTCCCATATGTGGGACAGTATGCACGGAAGGGTAGGGGTTTTTCAATGGGTGGCGACATTTATTTGTTAGTATCATCTTTCTCTAGCTCCGATAATAATATTCTTATATATAATTTTCATAATATTGGGATCCCATGAGATACATCGGTGATGGAGCGCAGTAAAGGGAGAATACGTGCTCAATATCTCTTTTTTGTCAAAATACACTAAGTAACATTACTTTAGAAGCTACTTTTTCATGTTTTATATCATGATAGAATAACATTAGGCTTTGTTGTTTAGTAGTCAAGAATCTTTGTCGCATGTACTCAAATATGAAATATGCTCTTTTTATAACACGTTTGTGTTTCCACTCTAGTAGTTTCTTATTTTTTATTCCCAGTAGATATGTTAGCAAGAGTTTGAACATGCCCTGCACGACTATGGCGCATCCTTTAGTGAAGTGGATAAGTATACCGAGAACTATTCCACAAATGGTGATTCTGTCACATCCTATGGCAAGCATATACCATAGGAGGGATATACAAGGCAGAATTTTATAATGAAATTGTTTACAAACACTTGATCAAACTATGAAAAAAGGATTTGACTTACCACACTTTAAGGTAATCACATCGGCCTAGAGGCCATGACAAGACATCGCTGAAGGGGCCCACAAACCCAAGCTGAATCTGTTAAACAGTTTCTCCTCCTATTATTATTTGGGGAAAAAGAAAGCAGAGTATTGGCCACACTAATCTGTAATACGCGTTTATAGCTACGTTAATGGCAATTAAACTAAATGGAACAGGTCGAAAAATTTATTGATGTATTTGTTGTAATCTTGGCACAGTTTTGAACTGAACACTATTATTTTCTTCTTCAAGGGGCCCCAGCACTTTGCTCTTGTTTCACTTTTTCAATGCATAGGACATTCTTAGGTGGACATCCTGTTTCATGGATTAGGACAACCTGACAGCTGGTTGAAAGTGATAAACGCAGACGTATATACACATGTCAAAACACTGTTGTCTACCAATCTTACATGTTCTTAAAGCTGAAAAGTTTCAGTGCAGTACCACCCATGGTTCGCTAGTTCCAGCCGATGCTCGCAGGTTTCACCGCAATGCATAACCACTATAGTGTTGCGGGCTTTCTCCCTGCAATAATACTAGCAGCCGCGATATAAGTGAAATAATCTTGAAAGCGGCGTTAAACACCAACTCACCTCACCTCACCTAAAGCTGAAAACTTCAACAGAATACCACTCAGACTTTTTCATTTCTGAAGGACTTATGCCAGGACACTTTTAGATTCCATCTAGTCTTACTGAGGCTTTGCAATGGACTCTTCTCTCAGTTAATGTATTAAGTAGAGGCAAGGAGGGCAACAGATCAAATATCTAATAGATCCTGGAGGTTGTGGATTATTCTGATGACGTTGAAATTGATGTTTCTAACGTCAATTCTTTAGACATTGGACATTCAGTGAGTCTCAATCTGCACCTTCTTCATCATCATTATCGCCATACATGTCCTTATATACTTCATGGGGTTCCATGAAGATGTTAATATTATCTACCTGAGCTTATTTATCAAAAAAAATATAGTGGATTTTGTTTTCTACCTTTAGTCTGAAAGAAATATACAATGTATCCTTGGAATATGGTTAAATTGTTTATGGTAATTATTATAAAATTTCTAAATGTAACTAAATTTTTGGGGAAAGTACCCAATTTAATCTGCTTAAAATATGATTAACATGAATTTATTATCAAACTTACAACAAATCGGTGTGAACAATTGTATTCAAAAAAAACCCACCCATTCGTGCATACTGTCCCATAAATGGGACGGCAAATTACTCAAAAATCAATCATGGAACTATTCATATTTAAAATTTACATTACATTGCCATTTATCCATAGAGACCTAAATTATATCCTCACAAGGTCAAATAAAAATAATAACCATTTTGTTATTTTAGTTTTGGCATTAACTCAATCTCAATGAAACTTGCAGTTGACAACTACCCAAAAATGGCGGCGCACTGTTCAAGGGAAGATAACTCTGTGAACTCGTTCTGCTTTCCTTTAAATAAACAACTACCTTAGCTTTACAATACACTTTACTGTAAGTTTTTTTCTTTAAAAAAAGGTTAGAACTGGTGATTCAAAGAACCTGTCTCACACAAGTGGGACGGTATGCATAAATGGGTTAATAGATGGCATTAATTGAAAGTTGTTTTTATAAGTGTTGTCAGTGAAAAAAACGTGACCGTGCGAGTCAATAATGTAAACAATAACAGAGTGCGTGAATGGTCAGGGCGATATGCCGTGGCAGGCTGTAATTGGCTAATCAAACAGCTAGCTGTACGTTTTAATGATGATTTTTTTTTTAATGCAATTAAGTCATGTTCTTGGTTGATGTGAACAAAGTCAAGTATATGAGTTTGTTCTTAATAGATTTAAAAATCATTTTTTTGAAATCCATTCTCTTGACGTTATACGATACTTTAAAATTAATTTTTAATAGTGAAACGGGTTCTCCCTTTTGTTACTTTAAACACAACTGTTAATTTGGGTATGTCTCTTCAGTAAGGTCCTTTTGATAGTTTTACGTTCATAAACATGGGCGGGAAATCGTTATTGATCTTTTGATTACTCTAGAAAAATCATAACTTTCAAAAGTTTTTAAATTCTTTTTTTTTATACGCTAATGTCTACATTAATGTCAAAATTGAGAATGGTGTTCACACATGTTATATTCACTACATATTGTAAGTTATTTAAGTACCAATTTTGAAGTGTAAAATGACATTTTTAATGATAAAATTTAATGGGGTAAGCAGTCGTGAATAGTTCCATGAAATCAGTATGAACTCTTTATGATTTCTTCTCTCGAATCTTTGATATCACAAAAGAAGAAGACATCACTAACATGATAGTAAAGGAGATACATAAAGTTCTCTTCAAGGGCACCTTTATCTAGTAGCTTTCAGAGGCATTGACGAAAAACTGCTGCTTTTGCAAAACTATATGTTTTCAAAATCAATAATTAAAATTAATTTGGATTACCTAATAGTTGAATGATTATTTTATGTTAGGAAACATTAATTATAAAAGGTCCTTATAAATAAAATATCATAAGTGTAAAATTCTTTTACATTTTGTTACAGTTTCTTCATAATCAAATTTTTAAATATTTTTCTCAGTTCTTCTGAAATAATTCACTTTTATTATAAGCAAAATGAACAATTCAATTCATAAAGAAAGAGTGTTATATAATTCCTGCACATTTTTTATACAAGTCACAGGAGATTTATTAGCAACGGAGAATAATAATTGCTTCGACGATCCAACATGTCTTCAGTGCATATACCAGCTTGTGTATGCTTAATTGAATGTTATTCTATCATCTGGAAAAATGTCATAATGGTCAGTTTAAATGGCTTTTTAATTTATCCATTTCATGATGTCTGCTTCATCAGTCACTTTCAGTAACCGAAGTCTGATCCTTAACAACCAGTGGTATTCAGGTTACGATTTCATAACAACATTGGTATTCAGGTTATGATTTCATAACAACCAGTGGTATTCAGGTTACGATTTCATAACCACTAGCTGTATTTAGGTTGTGATTTCATTACCAAAAAAATGTCAAGGTCTTGATTTTATAACCATCAGCAATGTCCAGGTTTAGACTATAAACGACAACAAAATTAATTATTAGTGGACTGGTATGAGGTTTCGAGAACATTTCTTATTTAGGTAGCTAATTTAATGTGGCAGTATGTATATCAAAATGTGGCATCGATTGCATACTTCTTAGTTATCTTTTCAACAGGAGATATCAAGTCAAAAGTACATTGACTTGTTTTTCTGAAAAGTGCCTCTCCAGTAATTGCATTCTTCTGGGAAGACACTTGACTGATTTGACTAGCAATGGAGGTTATGTCCCACATGTCCTTATCACGTTTATCTTTAAGAGAACAGCCCTCCCCTAGAGAGACACCATTTTACTTTGGTAATTATCTCTGATGATATCTACCCATCTATCAGGGGGTTTAAGAGTTTACAAGCTGCTGTCTTCAATTTAGCGAGTTAGGGACATGTTGTTAGTAGTAGTAAATTATTTCTTACATCCACTGAAGTTTCACTTTGTTGTGTGAAAGCAGTACATTTATAATTTGATCTTAAAAGAGTATAGATTCCTATACCGACAATATATACTCCAAAACGTAGGAGCACAACAAATACAAAAGGATACTGTTAAACCTATTCATTCTTTCCCGGCACATTGTTTTCCTAGGAATAAGCTCTGGTGATACCTAATCAATCCACCAGAGGTCATTAGTGTGTAAACTTACAAATGAACGCCACAACCTCTCCAGGGTGGCGATCTGAGTTCAAGGCGCTGTGTTCCATTCATTTCATGCAGTTCATCAAGTGTTGCTTTCTAGCTTAAGACAGTAAAGTACATGTAGAATCATTAACTCGTCGAAGGTTAAGAGAAGGTTATAAAGGTCAATTTTCTGACATCTTCACAGTAAGAGCGAAAAAAGGGATAAACGCGCGCTAGGTAATTATGTATAGGCAATACAGGTCATCTAAAATATGAACTATTCCTAGAAGATTCAAGCTGGCTGTGGTTATCTTGATTTCATTATCATCCAATAACATTGTTCATTCCCTCTAGGCTACAAATGTAAGTAACATTTACCATGTTTTATCACTTTATTTCTTTTTTATGGGCACCATACAAATGCAGTATTACAGTACATATAACATACACATTTGATATACAGAGTACAGAGATATAGTTGTCAAATCGATAGGACATTTTCAGTTTTAGGCATACAAATTCATTTCAATATTGCATATTAGTGGCAAAAAACAAAACAAAAAAAACATTATGTAAAGGCTGTGGCATGAGGACCAAAAGAATATGAATTTCTCGTATCTACAATCAGTGTAGTGACGCTGGTTGCTTTCTTTTAAAATTGATTTAAGGCCATTAATATGAGGCTTTTTATTATGTCATTTGCAGGTATAAATATAGTGTTTAGTAACAATAAATATCAAGTTGAGTACATCATTTCTCTTTTCCTTGTAACCAAATATGATATGGGTTATATTCGGTTCTAAGTTTATTCCGGTTTTTAATTCAATCCACGCAGGCAGGTGATGCCACAAACTTTTTACATGTACACAGTCAACTAACAGATGTTTGATAGTTTCATTTTCATTATTGCAGAATGTACATAGAGGAGAAGTCTGCAACTTGTAAAGGAAAGCACTTCTGTTTGTTGTCAAAATTCTATTAATAATTCGATATTGAAACCATCTCAATTTGAAACTCACAGTACTTCGAAATGGAATAAAATTATAAATTGTCCAAAGTTCTTTACTTATAATCATTCCAATATCAGTTTCCCATTTTCTTTCGCTTTTTATTTGGTTATCTAAAGCCTCTTGTTTTGTTAATTTCATGTAAAATTCTTTACACCCTTCAGTTGCCTTGAGTAATACTTTTATATTGTTAGGAATGAAAGGCATTTCTAACTGTTTATGAATCGATAAGGATCCGTTTTTTATATATTCTTTGATGCAGTGAATATATATTCTAAAAAGTTTGTTTTTACTTTATATATTTCACAGAAATCTGGGAAATTAAGAAATGAACCATCTTTTTTTTCAAAAGGTCATTGATATATTTTACATTTGATTTCACATAGTGAGTAATCAATACCGTTTTTTTGTCAATCAAGATATTATCATTAGTCCAGATATATTCAGCTGTGACATCATTCACCGTTCTTTTGTTTTGTAAAGTCGCCCATGCATTGAAAACATCTTTCCAGAAAAGATTGTTAATGTGTGGTATAATACAGTTTTTCAAATAGGTTGATCCCATTTCTATAGGATCTATAACACTTTTGGGTAAAAACAAATGTGTAAGGTGTTTCAGCTTAGTATTTGTAGTGAATAATCTTCGAATCCATGATATTTTCTGAGATAATATTGTTTCTAATATCAAGGGGACCTTTAGACCACCCTCTTTATAGTCTCGAACAACTACATTTCGCTTTACTTTATCGGGTTTACCTCTCCATACAAAAGAAAAGCCTTTTTGTTGTAGTTTATTTATAGTATCTATTTTTGGATTAGGGATTGATGTAAAGAGGTGATTCATTGTTGGTAGGATAAGACTTTTCAGAACAGTGATTCTACCCATAGGCGTGAGATTTCTACGAGACCATACCGTCATTAGATTATCTATTTTCTTTAGCTTATCTTTGTAGTTTCGTTCTACCATTTCTGCCACATTGTGTTGGAATTGTATACCCAGAAGTGTGAATGGACGCTGTGTCCAATTCATATCTAATGAGTCGTAGTATATTGTAGAGGATAATTGCTTTGATCCAATCCATATTATTTTAGTTTTTTCAATATTCATTTTGAGCCCCGAGGAAGCCGCGTATTTGTGTAAAATATCAATGGCTGTACTAAAACATTTTCACTGCCATCCAGGATAATGGTAGTATCGTCAGCAAATTGGGTGAGCAGATATTCAAAATCTTGCATTTTTATACATTTTACATTTATATTTGTACGTAGCATATGAGCAAGTATTTCTGCACATATAAGAAAAATATAAGGTGACAGAGGATCACCCTGTCTACACCCTCTTGTTATTTTAAAAAAGTCAGATGCAAATCCATTAACCAAAACGCTAGAAGTTATATTTCCATAAAAAGTTTTAATCCATCTTTTTAGTGAAGGTCCAAAGTTAAAGAAATCAAGACAGTTGTCTATGAGTTTCCATTCAACTGAATCAAAAGCTTTCTCAAAGTCTATTAATATAAGAATACCAGGTATGTTCATAATATCAGTATAATCCATTATATCATGTACCAGTCGTGTACATTCTCCTATATATCTGCCTTTCATAAAACCTTTTTGATCTTCACTGATAATGCCAGGTAGTACCTTTTTAATACGAGCAGCTATTGTTGCAGAGGCAATCTTGTACGATGTATTTAGTAAAGATATTGGTCTGTAATTTTTAATGTATTCCTTAGATTTACCTGTCTTTGGTATACAAGTTATTAACCCTTGTCTCTGACTTACTGACATTTCCCCTTTCTGAAAAGCAGAATTTAGTGAGTCTATCAAAAATGAATGTATGTCTTTCCAGAAAAAATTATAGAATGCAGTTGTGAAACCAGACTGGCCTGGGCTCTTTTCATTTTTCATGTTTTTTAAAGCTTTGAGAACTTCATGATAGTTAAGATCTCCTTCAAGACTTAGAGAATTTTCATTGGTTAATTTTGGAATATCATTGTTGGCGAAGAGTAGTTCAAGATCTTGATCCTCAACTGCTTTTCTTGTGTAAAGAGTTTCGTAATATGATTTCACATGTTTAATTATTTCGTTTGTATCGGTTATTGTATTGTCGCCCTTTTCTAGCTTAGTAATAGCTTTGTCTTAGAATTTTTGTTTCTCTAAAGAAAGAAAGTATTTGTTTGGTTTTTCATTTTTTTCAATGCAAGTTGCTTTTGATCTTAGTATAATACTGTCTGTTTTTACTTTGTTCAATTCGAGTTGTCTATGTTTGAAGTCGTCTATTTGGGTAATGAGATTTTCCTTCTCAGTATCCAAACAGTTGTCTAAATCTTCTTCTAGCTTTTCTAACGTTTCAGTAATTTCTTTTTCTTCTTTTATTCTTTCTTTTTTCCTTGTCGTAGAGTATTATATTGTAAAGCCCCTAATATTGCACAACAAAGTCTCAAAGAATAACTGTGCATCTATAAGAAGTTGTTTTTCCCCCTCAATATTAAGAGTATGGTATTGTTCGACAGTTTCATCAATAATTTGTTTTGCCTCTGCTACGTAGCTTATATCCTGGAGTAAACTATTGTTGAATTTCCAGAAACCCCGGCCCCTTTCTAGTTAAGTAAATTCTATTTCAGTTGTTATTATTGAATGGTCAGACCTATAACCTGCAGTTATGTTGGTGGAAGTGACAGATTTCTCGAGATTTCAACTTGTTAAGAAAAAATCTAAACGTGCTTGCTTTAAAGGTTTTGATTTTCTCCAGGTATATCGTTTAAGATCAAGATGTGATTCTCTCCAAGGATCATATAAATTAAGTTCATCCATCATATCATGAACTGCTTGTCTTGAATTTGGATTGTTTATATGCTTATAATTGAAAGTGTCTTTTTGTTGATCTTGCACTAAGTTGAAGTCTCCACATATTATATTTGTTTCTCTTTCCAGACGTATTACCATCTTCTTAATATTTTCATAGAATTCAGGTGTATCTGTATTAGTACCATATATGCAGGATAGACTTAGTATTTCATCATCTATTTTCATCTTAAGTATCAAATAATTTCCATTTTCAGTATCATTAATTTTCCTGTCATGTTGTATTAAACTGCCTAACAGAACATCAATGATTGCAGTTGGCGTGGTGCTCGATTTCATAAAGCATATAGGTGGCATTACATGAAGTAAAAGAGCTAAAGTGATTCTATATAACATAAACGTGAAAAAGAATATAAAAAAGACAAAAGAGACGACCCCCGTCGTAACCAATCAACTAAAAAGTCCCGCTTCACCCCAAATTCACCTCAACCACCTTATAAAACACGTAATGGTACAATAGTGGAATCACATTCCTAGCTGAACGTTTGAAAAGTATTGTACAGAAGAATGTAGTTACCAGATAACTTTCCAAGTCTCGATTTACATTCAAATGAAAATATAATGGATAAAATTTCAAACGAAGAGCATACTCACAGTTACACTTTATGTGGCATCATACTCCATGTAAATCCGTATTGTAATCCTTATTAATAATCACAAAATAAACTTTAAAATTTGTTCGAAGCAATGCAGCACGTAGCACATTTCGCCGTTAAGCCAGTTCTAGCCACGTGGCTTAAATTCTCGCTCATGAAAAGCACGTGCGTTTGCACATAATGTTGTATAGACAACTGGTTACTACCTAAACTTAATGAGCACGAAACACAACACATTATTTATCAATTTAGTAAAAAGTAGTAAAATATAAACTGTTCACTGGTATTTCAATTGTTCATGATGTTTTATAGTTGGTCCATTACTACGTTTGTTATGAATAAAAGGCGGGAAAATTGATCAAACTCGTTTTTTTCTTTTCTATTTACACATCAACATCAGATGTTTATAGGAATATATATTCATTGGTATCCGAATGTAAACAAGGATGTAGTAAACATAACTCAGTCATACTTCTTCCACGGTGAAGAAGGATTGTGAGGTTCTTTAACTTCAAGAACCACTTCAGTTCCTACTACACGAACTCTTGTCCAGAGGTTCTCATCCTCGCGAATCTTGTTTGCCTGCCGACTAAGGATTGCTCGTCGCTTTTTCATCATGGCCGGTAGGTCCGTCTGTATACTTATTCCTGTTCCCTTCAGGAGTTTTCGTGCGTCGAAGATGTCATCCCGGTCTGACATTTTTAAGAATTGTTGAATTTAGCAATCAAAGATTCCAGAATAACTTCGATTAAAGTGGGGGGTAGCGGGAGCTCGAACTTAGCGTGACCTGTTGATTTCCATGCGCAACCGGAAGTCACATCATTACACATGTTCATGTCAAACATATCAGACAGTCACAAATTCCATATTTACATGTACACTATACACGTTCGCGTATTTGATTCGTTTCCTTTAAGTAAATGTAGAAAATGGTATTAACCATTTCATTTGGCCGCTTCAAAAATCAACTGCTTTAAAAATGCTTTAATGCACATGATTATTATTTATTTTTGTAAGTAATTTTCAAGAATGCCAGAATGAGTGCAATGAATGATCCTTAGATGATCAGTATGATCGAGAGGAAAACTAGCGTGGTCAATTGCTATCTAAATATGCTCAATAATCAGTCTTAGGCAGAAACTGAAACTTTTCTTGTTAATAAAAAGCTCTTCTAGTGAAACAAATGACTTCTTTGTTTTATTTGCAGTTTGATTAAGTTTATACGTTTTCAGTTTCAACAAAATAAAAAAGATAAATTAGTTTGTAGAAAACCAACATATGTCATGAATATACCACGAAAATGAAAGTGACATTTACAATAGAAATTAAGATTGATCTAATTGAGATACAATTGCACATTTTTTTAAAAGCAGTTTTATTAAATGGATAAGAAATCACGTTTAAGCACTTGTTGGCGTGTATCGTTTGTTTTTCAATTTCAGATCTTGATAATATGTGCCAGTAAACGGATACCACAGTATTAAAACAAATGTGGAATGTAATTAATTATAATATGTTTACTTCTTGATGTGTTTATATTGTTCATGTAATGTAAGTTTATGGTTATGTTATCATAGAATGAGAAACCTGGTACGCTTAAGAACTAATAGTATTCTATTTTTGGAAACAGCATGACAATATCAGCTTGCCGAAATAATGTTGTTTGCGTTGTTGTTGAATATTCCTGACAATAGTAAACGTGCTTTAAGATGTTTGAGATATCTTAAAACACAATACTAAATTATGATATTATACTGTAGTAATAGTAAGTGAAAGAGGCAGCCAAATTTGAATTGAGTTCTTTAGGCATTATAATTGGAATACTTAAGTTATTTATACACTAGCTTTTCTTAAATACTTCAGCTAATATTGTAGATTTCATAAGCTTTTTCACTTTAGGTTTCTTAAGATGCATCTAAAAAGACACAGATCGTAAACAACATTTTAAGCTAGACTTAACTATATGTATTCCAATGAAAATTAGTCCTTACTTATCAGCGTTGAGAAAAGGAGCAGTTTAAAATATATTTAATACTGACTTTTTGATAAAAAAAAAATTATCATTTCAAACAGTATGCACAGAAAAAACATATGTTTTTACAAAACGATGGAAAGTCAAAAAGCCGTTTTAATGTGACACTTAGTCCTACAAGTACGCGGTGTGAGCGAGTGAGTTTGGGTTGATTTCAGTGGAATCCTGTTAAATTGACCTCTTTACTCTATCAGTTGCATATTTAAATGAAATAATAACCTTTACATATATATGGAATTGGTCTACATACAGCATTTAGACTAACTAAGAGCCCTTTATAATCAAAATATCCGCATAAATCTCATAAGTCTAATGGTAAAACATAATCACAATATGAGAGCCCTTTACAATCTAAGAATCTTATTCTCATGCTCCATCATTTTAACAGAAAGACGAAATGAAAGGTATAACAGTATGACGAGTTGACAGACAAAAGGATGTAGGATTTCAGCCCTCTACTTCACCATTTGAACAGAAAGTCGAGCTGAGAAGCCTTGACAATCTAAGAATTGACAAAATTGATCCATCATTTTAACACATACACAAATGTAAAGCTTTGATAAGCCAGTGGCAAACAAAATCCTAGAGTGTAGTCATTCGGAGCTTGTCAAGGTTTCATTATCTGAATATTTTTTAAACATTTAAGAAATGGATTTTGTTCTAACAGTTTGTGAATTTCAACAATGATGGTTTGTAACATGTACAATGATTCCTCTCATTTATAGATGCCCAAATAAACCAAAACCTTCCAACATCCCCACTGAACTATCAGCTCCATCTGCTGTCAGATATACGCTCGTTATCGAGTTGAACTGAACTGTCAACTTGTGTTTTAAGTGATATAAATTTTCAATTTGCACAGCACTTTTTTCACATTGCACTACCTCTGATTGCTAATGTTATCAACCAAGTTACTCATACGAATTTCCACTTTCAAATTCAATATTTTCAACAACAAAAAAGGAACTACAATGGCAATATCACTTAACTTCTCTTAAGTGTCCTACTTTTCATCAGTGTATTACTTATCGACCCGAAACGTTTTCAACTAAATTGAGCCACACCTCTCAAGCTGATTAATGCTTGGTGACACTTTCATTTCAATATGATATCCCAGGTGAGTTATTCTCTCCCTGTTGTGAGTAACAATGTCCATAAAACATCAACAAGATTACAGTGTTAGTCTCCTCCTATGAATTTCTGTCAAATAGCAGACATTTCCTTCCTGGTCGCAGACTTGTTTGCAGTGTTAAGTCCCTTCAGGTTTCAGAGGGACATGCTGGAAATCCAGTAGCTAATGTGATGAACTGCCTCAAACAAACAGATACGATCGATCGACAGCAAGGACCTCATTAACCCTGATGTGGTGGGCAGCTGTATAAAGCTGACAGACGATGATATGTATTGAGGTTAGGCATTTGAATACCATCGTAACTAGTTTCTTTTGTAAATGTCTTTCAGTCTGCCAAAAAGTATTTTATGATAATACCTGGACAGTTTCAAGGTTGTCATATTTTTGTAAGTATCAAAAGTGAAGAAATGCCCTGTTTGTGACTGCATTGTTCTATTTTCCTGTTTGAACACTTTTCTGCTGTGAGAGTTAATACTTTGAGTGTGGTAAAGCTTCCGTCTTTGAACTGTACACCATGACCTGGTATTCAAAAGGATTGAACGTGTATATCATGCTGTTGCATAACCAGTTTGTTATCAAAATAACTTGTGATCTGTCACGTATAATGATGTTGTAATTCTAGTATATAAAAACACTTTTGATCTCTCTTGTAGTCAATAATCTTTCTATTAAAGGTTTTCTAATAAAGATAGTGTTTTGTTGAAATATTTGTCAATATCCTGAAATTTTTGCAACAGAAAAACTGCATTAAAAATATCAAGTGACTTTTGACAATAGAATAAATAAATATATGCACTCGTTAAATGATTCGAAAAGGTTGAAAGATAATCATTGTTACATGTTGTCCAACATGTTTCAGAAACACTATCTCTCTTATTCATGACGCCACTAACTAAGTTAAGCATTAATGTTGGCTTGTGCTCGAGATTTTGTCCCAACAGGCAGGATACAATAATTACAAGAATCAAGGTAATCCCACACGAGCGTTAGAATTAGAGTTGTCAAGGAAACATAAATTGCCAATGACAATGTCTATCAGCATCACATCAGTTGTAGATAACAATGTGTTCACTTACAATTTTGCAGTATATAGTTTATAGATTACTCACAATCAAATAAAAATCTTGTTTGCAGGTGCGTGAATAATATATAATCTTAGTATGAGCAATAAATAGACCAATGATTTCTTCAACAATGGCAATTCACTGATTAAACGATTTTGGGGTGCACTCCTTTCTCATACATTCTACTTTCTATATATTTAATATATTTTGTATCTGACAGATTATCAAAGTAGTTTCAAATATAAATCGAAGTTTCATATAGATCTACTAAAAAAGATCTTTAAAAAATATGGTATAAAATATCAAATTAAAGCTGGTTATGTGTTTATCGTCTTAATTAGAATTCAAAAGATACTTACGAAACCTATCCAATTTTCAATGTTGAATGAATATTTCTAAAATAAACACTTTTTGAATGATTATTAGCTAACTTAAAGTATACCTGGAAACGGAGATAAGTTTTTCATACAGTTTTTAATAAGTTAAGTTCATTTGGGCCGGAAATACCTGTTTGGTTAGATAATGGGAATTTTTATTTAATATCTCATTTTCACACGATTTAATGCATTTTTTTATTCATTATATTTGAATTATCTTAGTTTAGATTTAGATAAAAAAAAAAACCCAGGAAATTAAACTGCATGGAAAAGCATTAAGTCGTGATTGATGAATGAAATTTATTCTGAAGTTCATCAATTACTAAGCATCCCAATACTTTTATCTTCAATCAAAAAAAAAAAAATTATTTCTTTTCAGTACACAAAATTAGTTGACCATAAAAATAACATATGACAAAACGATTTCGGTGGCCTGTGAAAATTAGACGTGACCATATTTTTCCCGTAAATAAACACTGTCCTTGACAGGAAGACACACAATCAAGCACTACTCATCAAAGCTATCTTTGTAGAACTCGATTCAAACAGCGAAGCCTTTGACTTAAGCGATTTGTGAACTACAGACGATGTTAAACAAATATATATCATGAAAAGTTTTTTCTCAAAACAACAATCTACATATGATACTATATATTAGGTGGATAAATCTTGTTTGGTATCGGACTTGGAACTATTATTTTGTTCTTTTCTTGTAGCTAAATGCGTTAGCTGTAACGTTTTCTTCAGAATCCTGGGTTAAAGGGAACTTGGCGAGCCTGAGACAACCAATAAGCACAAGTTAACAGACACTTTAGCTGATAGGGATTCTCATTTAACGATTTCGTGACCCTAACAACCTATGTTATCCTTTTGTCAAGGAGCAAGAGGGATAGAGAGCTTAAACTGTGTAACGGTGGTTAATAGGGGCAACAGAGGCCACAGCCTAGTAAATTGGTTCCTCTCTTTTATCGAAATGTAAAGACAATTAAAAATCTTCTAAGCTGATGATGATTATAGTAGTCGGAATTGCTGATCCTGCCGCAGCGCAAATGACCATCAGATCATGTAACCATTTATGAAATAAATCATGACAGCCTTATGATCTACAGAGCAGATGTCTCCATTGTTCACTACTCATTCTTCTAAACTAGGGCAAATCAAACTGAGACTTACTGGGGATTAGTCACTGTTTTAAAGGAAATCATTTGAAACAAATTTCAACGTGATTCTATAATACTCCTTCAGATAATGTAATATACTATCTTTATATATATATATTTATTTATTTATATTTATTTGCTTGCGAAGTTACATTTGTAGTGTGCACTGTCATAGGAAGAGCAAAGGAGCTTGTGGATGCTAAATAGCACTTCGCATTCAATCGTTATAAACAATAGCAATGATGCATTTTGAGTGACACAACATGCAATTATTCTCTGAGATTTCTAATTGACAACTTTATGTGAATTAATACTCTGAATGTGACATTGCTTCCAGTATTATGCTCTTTATACCAATTAATTCAAAATGAATATTGATCTGTTTCGTTATTATCTACAACATTTATGATTTAAAATCCTACATGAATATCTGTTTGTAAATAATTAAATTATCTTTTAACCTGAAGAAATCATTGTTATGCAATCTACATTTTCTAGTGTCATCGTTGACAATAATGTTGCAAAATGAATGTTATTAACCTAGAGTAATTGTATTTTTCATTTAAGAATGCTTGTCATTGACACAATTTTGAATATTATTAATAAGTTAAGTTAAGTTAGTTATGAACCATTACAATTTCGTTTTTTAGTGGTAGTGAAAACTTTATATTTAAATTGTCACTGCAAATATTCAGTCTTATCAGAACAGTAGGATTACGTAAGACTGTTAGCACAATCGGCTTTTTGAATATTCAACTCAGAAAATAGTCTAAATCTCTTTATGAAGTGTTTTAGTTTTTATTTTACACATGATGAATAACGTGTTTGCTACTTTCAACGATTACCATGTATTTATCCAGTTCTAATATCGTAAAAATAATAATAATAATAATAATAATAATTCATATAATTCAATAATTTGATTAGTTGTATATGGCATTTTATGAATAATATTAAATGTGGAAGATATATCAGAAGAAAATAATATAATTTTCTGTCAGTACACTGTCTTCCCAGGAATAATATTGATTATTGGTTTTGAAAGTTACCTCCATCAAAACCAGAACCAAGAGTCACACATCAAGATCATTGTGCCGTAGTATGTTTGCACAACATGATGCCTTATCCTTTAAAGTATGATCCAACAAAATATTTACCATTTGGTCGACCCCGTGGGGCTCCCGGGTTGGAATAGGGCCTCGGCATCTCCATGCCTGTCGTAAGAGGCGACTAAAATGGGGCGGTCTGTTTGCCGTGGACTGCGACCTGGGTCGTTGGAGGAAGGATGCCTGGTGGTTGAGGGAGGCGTAGCTCAATAGCTTACACTGACCAATACACCACTTTGGCCCCAACTTCATCTAGACAGGAGACCAGATGGGCCCGGTTTGGTCAATCGGCTGGTCATGCCAAGCACTTGGTTGCTTAGTTCTTCTCTATCCCTCTGCTTTTTTATATCATCTTTGCTCAGCTTAACTCTTTTCTATCCCTCTTCTACATCTCTCTTCTCCATTTCTCACATCTTTCCTTTCCTATCCTTCTCTTTGCATTCATCTTCTTTTCTTGCTCTTGTGTCTGCTCCCTTACAGACATTTCCACTTTGCTTCCAAGATAGCGGTGGCTAATGGGTCAATCCTGTTAAGAATTGGCAACTCTTAGTGGGAGTATATCACCCTGGTATCCCCGGTGCTGCTAGCTGGAGTCCCTCTGGCATGTAGCACCGCCCTTGTTGGAGCTCCGTGGTGGGTGGGGACCCTGGGTGATGAATCTATTATCCCCCCAAAATGGGTCGAAAGGATAAAAAAAAGCGAACGATTTCAACAGATGAGAGTCCCTCTTCCGAGGAAGAGATAACTCCATCAACTTTATTTTCAAAGTCAAAACAAACACCATCAACTTCAAAAACAAAATCAGCACTTCAATCAACATCTTTAACTTCAAGCAGCTGGCCAAGGTTCTTGGTAATCTCATCAATAGATGGCAAACCACTTCGGTTGAACCCTTTTGCAACCGCCAAGACCATCCAAGGTCTTGCTGGTGATGTGAAAAACGTGAAGAAAATCCGGAATGGGTTCCTTCTTGTTGAATGTGGCTCTAAACAACAGTCATCCTCCTTACTTACCCTTAAAACCACAGTTAATACACCTGTTAAAGTTTCTCCTCATAACTCTTTCAACAGCAGCAAAGCAATCATCCGAGACAGGGAGCGTTGTCTGGAAGAATCTTCAGAAGAAGAGCTTCTGTACCACCTCAAGGATCAGGCAGTGACAGCTGTCAAGCGCTTCACTATAAGGAAGAAAGGGAAAATCTTCAAAACACACACATACCTTCTAACTTTCTCTCTACCACAGGCTCCTAAAGTTATAAATGCAGGTTATTACAAACTGAAGACTGAACTATACATCCCAAAGCCTCTCCGCTGCTTTGGCCATGGAAGCAACTCCTGCAGAGCTGACGAGCGTGTCTGTCCTCGGTGTGCAAAGCCTGAGGATGATGACCACCCTGAAGACTGCAAGGAGTCGCCGAAGTGTGCTAATTGTTCTGGTGGACACATGGCTTCCTCCAAGGATTGTCTTAAGTGGCAGCAGGAATCCGAAATCCTCAAACTCAAGTTTACCAACAACATCTCCTTCCCAGAAGCAAAACGCCTTGTCCTGGGGACACCAACAAAGCCTTCATATTCTTCCATAGTTTCTTCTAAATCTACAGTATCCACCCAAACAGAAACAGAATCACTCACACTCTCAACTCAGACAGACATTCAATGGCTGTCAGAACAACCTACAGAGGTCATATTACGCAGCTCCACATCATCAACAATAGGTACCAAAACATTCCCTCTTCTATCCATTACAAATCCTGTCAAAGCGACAGGAACTAAAACATCATCAGCAAACACCAACACTACAAAACAAACAAATTCCAACTCTCAATCAAACTCTAAAACAAAAAGTCAACAAAAAACTAAAACATCTGACCGCGTTCCCATAGGCCAGCGGAATGTGGTAGAGGTCCACAACAAGTTTAAATGTTTGGACCTCGAATCTGACGATGTCCTCATGGACACATCAGACTTGGGGCAATCTGCCCATTCGCCCAATAAGGGCCAGAGGTCGCGGTCCATTGATCGTCGACTTTCTCCAGTTAAACCACCACCATGAGGCTCATCACAATTTACCACCTATTACTTACGTCAATGGCAATCCTTCAGTGGAATATCGAGGTTTTAAAGTCAATTATAATGAATTGGGCTTATTAGTACAAAAGTACAATCCTAAAGCAATTTGTCTTCAAGAAACACATCTTGAAGACACATATACCATCTACAATTCCATCCCTCCCCCTGCGAAAGGAGGTGCATCAATTTTGGTGCGTGATGGAATTATTCACAGAGAAATTTCAATTACAACTCCCTTACAAGCAGTTGCTGTCAGTTTATCATTATTCAAAACTGTAACCCTCTGTTCTTTATACATTCCACCATCTCAAGATCTTAATTTCAAAGATCTTGACCAACTAATAAGTCAACTACCTAAACCCTTCTTCATCTCTATCGATCACTCATCCGCTCAAAACTGGACTATGGATCAATCATCTATGGATCTGCTCGTCCCTCATATATCAAAATGTTAGATACAATCCACAACCAGGGTCTTAGACTTTGTCTTGGGGCCTTCAGAACATCTCCTGTTGAAAGCCTTTAAGTCGAAGCTGATGAGCCATCTCTTGCAAATCGGCGCATCAAGTTAGCACTTCAATACATAACTAAGCTCAAATCCAATCCTTCAAATCCAGCTTACAACTCCATATTCAATCCCGAATATCAGCAGTTGTATTCTTCAAAACCAAAAGCAATTCCACCTCTCGGTAACCGTATTCAACAACATGTTGAAGAGTCGAATATCGACCTCTCAACTATTGCAGAACACGGTTGGCTAGCCACTCCACCATGGCAGTTGGTCAAGCGCCGTGTTGATCTCAGTTTAACCACTCATAAAAAATCAGACACTAATCAGCTAATATTCCAGCAGGCTTTCAATGAACTCAAAGATTTTTATTCTGACTACAAACCAGTTTATACTGATGGCTCTAAGGATGGCATGACAGTTGCAGCAGCAACTGTTACACCTTCAACAACCTATGCTTCAAGACTACATGATGGAAGCAGCATCTTTACTGCAGAAGCAAAGGCCATCCTCAAGGCCATTCAGCATATCAAAAACTCATCTCCTAACAACTACATAGTATTTTCAGAATCTCTCTCTTGCTTACAAGCAATCAAAAATTGTAAAAGTGATCATCCCACTATTAGGGATATTTTAACCATTCACAATACATTTCTCGAATGCGACATCGTCTTTTGCTGGCTTCCTAGCCATATGGGTTTAAGAGGCAACAATAAAGCTGATTCAGCAGCTAAGTCAGCTCTCGACTTCAAACATGTCTCTAAAACTAAAGTTCCATATACAGATTCCAAACCTGCTATCAAATCTTACATCAAACAGCGTTGGCGGTCCCAATGGGACAAACAACAACACAATAAACTTCATGCAATACAACCTCATTTAGGTTATAAATCTCTATCTTCTTTTACCCGTTAGGAAGCTTGTGTTCTGCGACGATGTCACATTGGACACACCCATCTCACTCATTCATATCTTCTAAAGGGGGAAGACCCTCCTGTGTGTATTCCCTGTCAGTGTCCCCTCACAGTTAAGCACATCCTGTGCGAATGCTGGGACACTGCACAAGTAAGGGAAACATTTTACACAAATGTTTCAATTTCACAACTTTTTAATCAAATCGGTGAACACCGTATTTTATCCTATCTAAAGGAAATTAATCTATTTGATAAACTGTAGAATTTTATACATAGTATATCAGCTTTATAACCAACTTTGTGATATTTTGCTGATGTTTTTACAGCCTTCGTGCTGTATCATGATTTTGCTTTTGCAATCAATTTCATTTCATTAAATCTCTCGCCGCTAATGGCTGAAATATTGCCCAAGCGGCGTTAAACAATAACTCACTCACTCACCATTTGGTCGCTTGATAAAAGTAGGCCAGAACTAGGACTCCCTTTAACATACCTACTCTTCATTCGTCATTGAGTTTAACTGTAATGGTGTTATACATTAATTAATACCAGTACTGTTGTACTGATTATCAATTCGTCTTAAATAATGATAACTTTGTAATGTTTCACAAATGCTATTAGTCACATAAGAGTAGTCATAAATGTGTATCCGTCATGTCTACATATGAACAAAGGTGACCTTTTATCATATTCACAGAGCCTAATTTAAGTACTCGGAAGTGGTGTTTGTTTCAATTTAATATGAATTTATGAGTTATAGAAAAAAGTATGGTTTAATGTCAATCTTGAATAGCATATGATAAAGAACAGTGTTCAACGTGTTAATGAGCAGAGCACCCTTTTTAAAATATTTATAAGAATATTACAACACATGACACAACATCTGCGTTCACTTGAGTTCACTTGTGAGAAGCAAACTGTTGTTAAGTATTGTGCAACAGGACATCAGGTGCATCTAATCCTCATCAAATATTTTAAACTTTAATGCCAATACATAGAGGATACTAAACGACCTTCCATTTAATACTATTTTTATTAAACGAGTTAATGATTAAGTATAAAACGAGCGAAAGCGAGTTTGATATCAAATCATTAACGAGTTTAATAAAAATAGTATTAAATGGAAGGAAGTTTAGTATTCTGTTTATTACTTGACCTCAGTAATCATGCATTATTACCGAAAGTGTACTGTACGAAGCATTTCCGCGACTAAGCCGCCATTGAGACGACGGTGCCAAGATTGTGACGTCACAACCACACAATATTATGACGTCATACTAGGAGCGGTATTACACTAGTTTAATATCGCCGTATAAATATTACATTGTGGTATCTTACACGGGCGAGTAATAATGGTACTTGTTAAATTAAAATACACAAAATAACAGATCGACTTCACATTGTTCATACCTGCAGGTCTCAGGTAACTGAGAAACAAACGAAACGTCAACAAATAAAGTTATTTCAATCCATTAGTAAAAATAAATGCGACATCATTTCTTCAGAAGTAATGTAAACTAAATTTTAAATGATAACACAAAAATTGTTAATGTTTCTGAAAAATGCACAATAAAGAAATAGTCATTTTGGGATGTTCTTAACTAGACAAGATAGGAGAGTGAAAGATGACCTTTTTTATCTTGTTTTATGGCGTGCTACAATAATGAAGTGTTGATAAATTATTCTCCAAGAAGTTCACTTAAAACGAAAGCATCAATTTATTATTCAAATTATACATTTAATGTTTTTCATCCAAATTTCGAACATTCTGTCCAAAAACAATTTGAAAAAGCAATCTCAGGACTGTTAGTTTATCTATATTCACTGATGTATAACATTGTAATACCTCTTTACAAAACTAGTGCATGTCTCAAATTTTCTCTGGCAGCAGTGTTTTGTTTTCTACTCTGCTGGAGGTATGGTGACATTTCTTTTCCTACTCAGATTCATATAATGTTTGCACTTAAAAAAGGGGCAAAAGAACCTTTTTGGAAGATTATTTCCTCTAATGTCGCCAATAAACATTAGTTTGTGCCAAATGTATTATCTTAGGGTGTCAGAACATCTCATCACACAGTACAATCATCATCCGTAGTCCTCGAAGGAATCAAGTACCAAGCGTGAATAATAGAAGTGTTTTAATCATTGGAGCTAGGGATTCACAGGCAAATGACCATGGTTTTAAGACTCTTCTTTTGGAAACAATTATTTACCTTTTTGAGACCACTTCTTTTAGCTAAAAATCATGTTGCTTCCCCTTTTAATTAAAACATGTCAATGATTAATTATTCTGATTGGGAATTTGAATTACAAATATAGTAAAATATTTGAATACTGTAATAAATTTCCTGATTGTAAATTAGACATGAAATCGGTAAATTAATATATTTTTTAATCAATTCATAATATTTGTTTATTTCAACCAAAAAAATTCGACTATCTTTCAAACACAAGAACATTGTAATAACGGTCGTAACGGTTATTTCAATGGATGAACCAATTAGTTCTAAACAGATACAGAGTATTTAATTTATTCTCTATACAAGAATATAATTATTTGAGTCTACATTGAACAAAGTGTTTTCGGTAGTTCCATTCTCTGGAGAACAGTTTGATATTTTGTTCCTACGAGTACAACATATTCTGATATTGTGTTTGTTTTACATTTAGAAGGGATGATTTGCGGGTAAAAGTTTGAAAGGGGAATTTGTTGTTGGAGTCAACTAAAAATAGTATGTTATTATTTCGAGAACTCTTGGTTGTATCTGAAAATTATCAATTTATTTCTTCTCAGTTGATTATGATAAGAAAAACAGTCGTGATTTGTCATCCAAAACCAGACATTGGCGCGTGCGGCAATCATTAACCTTAGTTTTAGAAACGTATTTACATTAGACACAAATAAGAATACGGCATAAGTATATCACATAACATGTTCACAGCTTATTGTCCTCGTAACACTTGTGCGGCGTTTTTCGACGATGATTATTGTAAACAAGTAAAAAAATATATTGTAAATGATGAAAATGGAAGTTTTACGACATTAGTTGAGATATACATCTTCAACCAAGTTACATGGTATTTTGATTGTTATTTTAGCAACCTAAACTCTCTGAAACACACTTATGTCTCTTTAAGTTTAAAGAAATTTAAAGTCAACAACAAAACATATTATAAACAAAAGAAATGTTTTCACAACTTTTCATGGAGTTGATCCTAGCTTACGAGTAATTTCTCCTCAAGAGTATTTTATCTCCATTGATGTGGCCATGAAAACATTAAACTTTTTCATAAACTAAATTTTTATAACAATTGAAAAATACGCTACAATATTTCTGAAAAGTAGGCAGAATTTTAAAGATTTGAATTAACGAATTTCATTTTGGAACATACGCGGTTGCAAAACAAACATATGCTCAAAGGATAAAGTAGTGGCTGTAAGAATATCATCAAACACGTTTCCGCCTTAACGGGTCATTTCTCAAGGATCAAGTCGCACTTCAACTTTTCAAAACTATACCTAACAGACATTCGTCAGTCAAATAGAATTACTCAGAAAATGACTTCACTCATAAGATGCTAAAGAAAACGTCATACTCTCCGATGATCAAAGAAATGCTTCTTTTACACTTTCTCTATTCTTTCAGAACAAAAAAGATTAGAAATTGTATCTTATGAATCCATTATTAGGTTTAAAAAGATAATCTTTTGATGATGTTTTTACGTTGTACGGACTGATTAAAAACTTCTTCGTTCATATGATAAGAACACATTGCAAAATCTTTATAACTAATGGCATTACATTAACATACATAACATACAAAAAGAAACGCTATAAACTAGTAATAGTACAAAAAAGAAAATAAATGTTTTCGGGATAATTTACTCTCAGGATTCAAAACTACCTTCAGCGTCAAGCAGCAAGCACCGACTGTTCCAACATCTTATCAACTTTGACAATGGATTATTTAGTTATTATCACAACGTTTTACAATTTTGACAATTATGACACATATCATGCGTCTTTATTAGAAAATGCATTGGCCTTGGAAGTAATAGACATATAGTAAACAATACACAACAATGAACAACATATCTTGATTGCTTGATTGCATGACATTGAAATATAAATGTGCATGTTTCAGCTCCATCAAAAGAATAGGTGTACAACAGGAAATAATGACATAATGCTACATTCCTACATGATTTTGTGAAGACATTTGACGTCCTTACTGACCTGTGAATAAGTTATATATGTGTCTACCACTTACAGTTTTATAAATCCTCCTATACATGGCTAACAGTCTCTGATGAATTGTCTGACCACTGTATATATTAGGTTAAGCGCTGTCCAGACGAATAAGTTGAACAAGAAACAAAGACAGGTTAAATGAGCTTGTGAGTTATATCTTAATAATCTATTTTATGCACGATTCCAGATATCAGTATTCAGGTAATAAAGCGAAGAATAGGTCTGGGAAGTTTGAAACTTTGTCAATTGTAGACAGGCTCTTGAAATGTTTAGAAGTAACGTCAGAGACATAATAGATTAATCACATTTCATTGTCTTTTAGCTTGTGAACACATTGTGCAAACATATGCAACATGACAAGGGTATCTTGAAGTCCAGGTCTCAAAGATGTTGTGTTGTTTGTGTTGCTTTAAGAGCACCGTCCTCTTGTTTCAAACTTCGTATCTTTGCGGACAGATAAACTGTATGAACCACTCACCTTTTTAGGTATTTTGACTGACAAATAATTCAACTCAAAGGTTTGTTCATAAACGTAAAGAAAGTGAGAAAAAGACTGTCAACTTTAAATAGTCAGGTCAGTTCTGTCAGTAAACACGGAAATCAATATCAACCATGGCCACCATAAGTGCCAATGCACACATTAAATTACATTCCTCATTGCGTAAACATGTTTTTGGAAGAATCTGTGTGGTTGTCTGTTCCATTCAGGGAAGAGCGCCCTCTCAATTTATTTGAGATTTTCTATTTTCCTTCTACTTGTTCTGCTGTCCAGTTTGTCCAACACGTGGTTAATAGGAGTAATATCTTGTGACGAAAAGGTCATTCAATAGCATTCACATTGTGTTATGATGGAGAAGTTGTGTGACCCGGATGCGCTGATCTTGAACTATCAAAGTAACCTTATCTGGTACGGATGACGCTGTGCGCCGGTATCTCCGATGCTGCAGTCTTGCCCCTTCATGGTCCTGTAGTCTTACCATCGCGTGACTCTGATGGACAGGTTGCCTGCCATTTCATTTACCAATTGGTAAGGCTAAGTTTCTGTTGATTTAGCCGATAACTGTAGTACGCAAGCATTGCTCCAATTGTTGATCACACATCCGTGTCTCATTCAGGCTTCGAATATTCGGGTTTTTTTACCTTCTGTGGTAACATTTTGGGTCGTGTTGTTTGGTTGTGTTTTTATGTCATTGTTAAGCTAATTGGTTGTGCATAATGCCAATAAAAGCGATGTAGTTGTTCTCTTGACAAAAATCAACACAAGTTCATGCAATGTTTGCTTGCCATTTTCTCAAAAATACTTTCTTAAACTATTTCACAAACGACAGAAGGCAAGTGTAGAGGGTTAGCGTTTGATGGCTTAGATTATGTTTTATTATCAAAATGGTAAGGAAACAAGTGCCCCCAAAAAAACTATTCTCATTTCAAGTTTACACCTTACGAACCTTTGTTATACAGAAAAGGTTTTTGTTCATAAAGTGCTTAAAACAACATACAATGAGTAAAAACATGTTTCTTTGATCTTTTAATCATTTAGAACAGATATCTTTCAGATAGAAAATTAGAAAATGTATTTCCATGAATAGGTTTTTCAGATTAAGAAATACACCTTTCATGTTTGTACTGTATACAGACACATTGTACAGAATGTAATTCAATTACAATGGTCATAATTTCAAACTCATAAGCGAGATAACCGTTTTAAAGATTTTAAATACATAATAATTATATATACAAATCACCTTTTGCAATGATATATACTTTTTGTTAATAAGGCACTTTCAGGATTCACAACTACATCGTCAGCTTTCAGATACCCAATGCTAGAGTAGCAGAAAGCCCTGACTGTACAAACATCTTATCAGCTTCGTGCCAGAATCTTGAAATCTTGACAAGCAATGTATGTTACATTATTTAGAAGAAAGGCCAACATCAGTATAAACTTATTTGATTATGCACATTTGATTGTGTACACATCATCGCTTTTTAACTTTTTAAATAATTTCATTTAACTGAAAACGTTGATGACTGAACACAAACTATATTCTCCGTTCAGATTATCAAAGTGCAAGGGATATATAAAACTTATCCACTAACACAGGATCTGGGTAATGTCTCCGGTCTCACATCAAAGGGTTGTTATTCCCTTTAAAGTTTATATCTACCATACGTCATTAACAGATGAAAACATTGTTTTGTAATAATGATTAGGCATCAACATTAGTGGAATTAGTTTCATTTAATTCAACAACAATCTGTCTAGCTCATTTTGTTTATTATGTTGTACGCTTTGATGTCAACAAGAATTTATTGTATGTGAATTTAGGTTGCGTTTTATGTTTGATAATAAAGAAATGACTCATCTGGTAGTGAATAGTGTGTTAAAAGCTTTCAACATTTTTGGCAATGAAATAAAATCAAAAGTGTTTCTTTTTCAATAAACGCGATTATACAGTCAATTAATGAAAGCAAGTTGTTTCACTAGAATAAGACATATTATGATATTTGTAGCTGATTAAGGAAACCTCTATAAAGTCTTTGATTGAAAACAATGGAAAGGGAAGGAAAATCTCAAGTCCGAAATCTATAACAGTTTATTTCCATCCTTAGATGATAATTTTCCGGTGACGAAATTCAAATGAATCATATATCTCAAAGGTAAACTCGTTGGAGTTAAAGTTAGACTTTTAAAATGAACTATAGCTTGAACTGGGAGCCAGTGAAGGGAGGTGACCACTTGTGTAATGTTCTGGTCACCATCCATGCTGCTGTGTTCTGCACACTTTGAAGTTTTACAAACTGTTCCTGACTTACATTAACAAGCAAGTTATTTGCATAATCAAGTCTTGACAAAACAATAGTTCTTGCCAGCATATGTGTCATATCATTTGATAGAAAAGCTTTTATTGAACCAGAATGTTTAGAAAATACATTTTAGAAAAAGGATTTTACATTCGCAAATGAGCTGATGAAAATCTCAGGAGTGATTGAGGAAACGATTCAAAGGCATCAAAATATTTGACATTCAGAGCAAGGACACCTCTGATATCATCTGAGAAAAACGTTTGACATTGTATGAAACTACGCTAGTATTTTCATGACTAACATGCATCATACAAAGTACATTTGTCATGATGTGGTGAACATTGAACATTAATTAATTGAGTCAACTTAGCAGAATCGAATCTTTTAAAGTGAGGAAATTCCATAACATATATATTCACTATTTAATTTCTATATTATCATTTCTATGACGACGACGACATATTATTGATGGTAAATTACCTTTATTGGGTTATTTAATTCTTCCTTATTGATATTTACTTATGTCAATCAGACTGTCTTGATTTTGGTATTTTCATCATGAACTATCTTCATCTCGAGTTTATGATAGGAGTTTTTTTCTGTTTTAAAGAACATAGGTCTTGACTGTGGTGAACATAGGATAAATGCATATGTATTTTGAGCTTTGGAGACATGTATCGTGTACAGTTTATAACTTACATGACATATGGAAGAATTATTTAGATTTGGCAGGAATGTTCAGTATTAACTGAGAACATGTAAAATTACGGAATAGTGAGATAAAGACAACATATTTTATAACGACTTTCATTTGTTCTGACTTCTTTATGTCATTTAGCTTGCCCTTCTAGGATTATGTAAGCTCTAAGGGTCTCTGACTTATGCAAACCACCACACCACGAAAAGGGCGATGGATCCCAAATAAAAAATGAATTTGGCACTGTAGGCTGATTGTTTTGAAATTGATGCGATTTATATAATTTTTATAATTTTTTATTATTATACGTTAAATATAAAATATGACATTGTACAAATAAATATAATCACTTATTACCCATATTGTTATCATTAACGGTGACATATTTTCAACATAATCACATGTGATCATATCACTTTTACCTAGCAATGATTGTTTTATCGCGAGGTACCGTATTTAATCGACTGTGACGTCATAAAACTATTTTCGTGACGTCACTGTAGCGGGCTGTCACAAAGGAAGGAGGCCATTTCTGAATAGTTCTATGCGTTTGAATTGAATAGAATCGGTAATAAAGAAATTATGACTTTTACGAAACTCGCTCGGGTAATAAAAACTCCACACTCGTTTCGTTAAAGTCATATGACACACTTCCTCGGATAATAGTCTTTATATACATTTTTGGGAATCAAAGTACAAATGCTGTAAGAAGAATGAAATAATAATTTTCATTTAAATAGATAATAAATAGGAACTTTATATTCTGTATAACGTGCAATTAGCAAAAATATTTTTAAAAAAAAGAAATACAATGCTTTGAATAAATATCCGTTCTGCATTAATTACTCTTGGAGCTATTGAACAGCGTTTGATAGTACTAACACGGAGTTATGAAGAGGACCCATTGGACGTGAAGGAAACAACAATGACTTCCTTCCTGTCAAACACTTCATTTAGTTTCTTTTACTGGATCTGGAGCTCTCTACGGGACTGCAAACACTGCTTTTTTGTGTGTAAAACGCCGTTAAATTAGATTCAATTAAAATTAAATTCATGAACGTTTAACTAGTGATATACTGTGCTTTGAATCTTTCCAATATCCAGTCTGCACCTACTTTGTAGTTTGTGTATTCCTGTCTTGTCTTATTGTCTTATATTGCCATTTTGAGTTTGTGTGTTCCTGTCTTGTCTTATTGTCTTATATTGCCATTTTGAGAATAGTTGGTTCTGATCTGTCTTTATATTGACGAAATACTGCACTCTTTTAAAGGTAGCTTCAGTACACGCACTTCTGTATATAAATATGACGCCAAGACCAGTAGCCCTTCTGCTCTATACGTTCAAATAATATAGGCTTTAATGAGCCTCGCGATTCTCAGTAAGCCAATCCCATTTGGTGTTTTAATCTTTGATGTCACTTGTGTTCGCTCACCCACGTTCATTTCTTCAAAGAACACACACGCACTTATCTTACTTCAAACTAATTCACCTTTAATTTGTATTCGGAAAGTTCCTACGATACGATGATATCTTTCAAGGCACATGCCGTGTAGAAGTGTTACATTTTGTCCCCTAGGAGCGTATTGATCTCTTTCGCTGGAAACACATCAATCGTATCTCCTGAAAAGTTAACTAACACAAGTTGATAGGAAACAACAGTTTCTGAATGGTTTATAATAACGTAGGAGGAGCTCTTTCTGAACACAAGTAGTCGTCATACATACCAAATGGAAAACTAATGCAATTTGATGCGAATCAACAATGTTTACATGGTGTACAAAACAACTTGAATGATTTCCCATTTCAGATGTAATGTTTTGTACCATATACTTTATTTGTATCCTGCTCAAAAAGCTTTTTTGTATCACCGACCTTTCTCATCTCCATACTGTTCCCTGGGCGTCGTATTAAAAATAACATACCGATTATTCAAAACTTTTTGATGAGTTTAGATAAATAAATGTATTGCCTATTATTCTTTTTCATCAATTTGCAACTCTATATTCAAATCATGAAATCATGTATTCTCGATAATTGCAACCTGAAAAGATACTCTAAATCAGAACCAGTTAACATTTGAATTAAACCAAGAATAATGTCATATTGCTTTCTTGCGAAATGTTTTCATCCTGAATAAAATGACAAAATAGTTCACAATGTTTAGTAATTATCACGATCACATCCTGCTGTAACCTGACAGGCAATGATCCATAAATCGTTAATATCTGTCTGGGCAGTGGTGGTTTTGACATCAAAGTGTCTGAATTGTTTAGTTATTCTCTTCAGATATATTCATCTAACATCTAACTTCATTATATTGTTACAGCAAGCTATCTTCCATCGATGATTTTTATGTATCTTGGTAGTGAGCAATTACCCTGTTGTTAGTCTTATTCCCCATCTTCTTTCTGAGGCAACTCTTGATTCAGGAAATTAGTACATTTTATAGATGTGAAGCCTCATTGATACTAATCAATAATGATCAAACTGACTTCCGGTTACAAATTGCAAATATTAGTTTTAACAAGCTTCGATGAGTTTATGGGAAGCAGTGAAATTGATATTGAGCAGGTCAATTGCTCGATCCTGAAACCATTCAATGTTTTTTGGTTCGGGAAGTTTGCAACTCAAATCAGCACTTAGATCACTGATCATCCTCTGTTTATATGACTATCTATGTCAAACTTGCTGCCCTTAAATCATGAATCTGGCTAAAATAAAATACTACAAGAAAAATAGATGAACATAGTTGAGATAATCAATCAATAATAAATTTAGTAAACTTTAACATAGTAGTTGCAATGATACCAAACTGAATTTATGTCAATGTAATTTGAAAGAAAGAAATGAATTTTATGTAAAATCCAGGCAAGGGTTATAAGTATTAGTAAGATGAATCCCGGGTTTCTTTCGCGATGGAATTTTGTAAATACATATGTTTTGTTCATCATGACAAATATGTAGGTTTTTATGTAATGCCTATTTTTGTGTGCTGAATCAAATCTATACAGAAATGAACTTCTTAAAGTGACAAAACTTCTGTAATTATAAACTTTATATCAATATGATACGTGTCACAATATGGACTGATTTGAAGTAAGATGTTCTGACAAAAACATTGCTTCGTCTTTCCCTAGAACTCAACCATTAGAATCAGACAAAGGCACATTCATTAAGGTGAAACAAACATTGTGTGTAATGATTATAATCACTTATGCAAATGCCTGTTAATGCACCTATGAGTTTCTACACCAACATTGATACTATGGTTATTCACATGACTCATCATCTTCATTTCTTTATTCACGACGTTCATTTGATATCTGACTGATGCCTTATATTTGAATAACGGCATGTGTAAATTATTGAAGCATAAGAGATTTATACACTACATGTAACACATCTATGGTGAAGAGAAAGACGATGAACACGGCTAAGATGCATACATTGTTAATTGCTCCATTTCGTGAAGTGGTAACTAGATAGCACTAACAGTCCAAAATAATCACTGCACTCTTGATGTGGCTTTATTTTGGTTAGATTTTTGTCGGATTCAGTCAATTCTGATAGAGAATCTGTGTAGAGTATCGCAGATGTAATTCACATAGTATCTTTTCCGTCTGTCTCCAGGTAAATATTTATAACTTCTCCACGACTTGAATCAACATCCTCTCAACACCCTAGGGTACCATAACTGGACTGATCAACAGATAGAACACATTTTGAAGACAATTTGAAAACCTGCTGACTACCTCTCACTATACATGTTCTTTCAATGCCTGTGTGTTTAATCTCTTTCGGGCAATTTTCCTCCATGTTGACGTCATGTTAATAAAGTATTGATTTTGAGATTCTCCAAGCCAGAAGATAACTTAACTCTTTAATTATTGACTGTTATTTTATGCAGGTAATGTTCAGTCTTCATTAAAAATGTTTGTTTGCTTGTTTCAATATATTTCACAACATGTACACCGAGCAAAAACTTGCAAACAGTCACATTTGTTATTATGATATGCCGCTAGGATTGCCCGGCATAAGAATTTTTCTGAACAAATAAAAGGTCACTGCGTTTGCATTTATTAAACCTATAAATGAAATAGTAACAGAGAAAAGTAAGAGAGCAATTTCCTTATCCAGTAACAATCAGGTGATATAGTATAGTATATAGACCGTTTGCAATAGATTTTGTGTGTCCAAAAAATAAAATTATAGAAACATAAATACTAGTATCGGATTAAAATGATTAAAATTATATATATATATATATATATATATATATATATATATATATATATATATATATATATATATATATATATATATATATAGGCTGGCATTAGAACTCTAGCTAATATTGCTTCATTGTGTTATAAGTGTGTGATTCTTTATAAGTTTAACATTGTATAACATTGTTGTATTGTTTAGTGGGTCACACTTGCACTTGTTTTGATAGTCTTAGCTGGCAGTGTCTAGACTCATTTATTCTAGAATGTTCTATCTATTTCTTGATTGCTTGAGTTAGACACTTCTGATTGGAGTTTGTCGTGGAACTTTAAAGAACATTCTTGAAGGTATCTAACATATGTATATATATATATAGGCTGGCATTAGAACTCTTACTCATCTTGCTTCTTACAATCAACTTTGCGATCATCTGCCGTGCCACTGTTTGTGGATACCTTTACAAGCCGGATTCATCTATTTCCTATCAAGACACACTGACTGTTTTCTACATTCATCAACTGTGTGATTCATAAGGACTGGTGAATATATTTATTTAGCTAACTAGTGTGACTCATTTGATATTGTATTATAACTTGTATTACCTTAATGATGGAACCTTAAACACTCTGTTTATTATTTGATTGATTACATTGTAATTGATATACAATTGTCTTGTTATATTTTGCTGGTTTGACTGGGGACATTTTCCTATTCCAAATTCATTCGTAACAAAATGGACGGATAATTGCTGCATAACGAGAGTGGATTTATTATTAACTATTTATCACCATAAAACATTTTATAACTCTTGTATACCAACATCCAAAGTTGATGTTCATATTTCACCGTTGTTTATTTGTAAATAAACATCTTTCTACTTGTGCAAATGGTGATTTCAAAATATTTCCTTTATATGAGTTATTCCATAAATCAAACATGGGCAGTGTCTCAAATGCACTTTTACGACTTGAAGAGGCCTTCATTGACACCTATGAAATGATTACCCTTAAATCACTGACATATATCTCTGACTACAATTTAGCTATTCAAAACAAAAGAGATTATGTCATAAGAGAGTGATTGTGTTAATCAGAAGACCAACAAGGAAGAACCTGGATGTCACCTGATTGGCATAATTTACAATATATCCTTGCACATTGTATTCATAATTTGGTATATATATATATATATATACACATATAGGTAAGATACCTTCTGCTGTATCTATGAAGAATTTAAATCCTCATTTTTCTTTTTAACATTTACTTTTACAAAATCATTCACATTAAATTTGTTAAGAAAAATGACATTTCCATTAATCACTGACCTAAATGCAAAAAAAGGAATATTTTAAAGACTATCATAGAATGTTAAGTTCGGTTAAGAACAAATAAATGGCTTTGAATAAACATCCGTTCTGAAGGGAATCTTTATCAGTGAGTTCTCTTGGAGCTAATGAACAGCGTTTACAGCCCTAACAAGGACCTACTATTGGACGTGCAGGAAACAACAAGGACTTCCTTCCTGTCAAACACTCACTGGCTTCCTGCTAATGGAGCTCTCTCCAGGACACTTGACTAAATCAAAAACTTATTCTTTTTCCCCTCCAATAGTGTCACCTTGAAAGGTTCATAGTCCTTATCAGTTGTAGGTATCTTTGTCAGTTAAACGCCTTTATGTCAGAGAGTTACACATTTATGTTTGGAATGATGTTAAGGTGAAGTTATTCATGACCAGATGCTATCAATGATCTAGATTTTTTGTTACATAGAATTCACCATAAATACATATATTTCAGAATTTCCCTTAACAATAAGTATTTAATGTTTGAAAACATTAACATTGTCAATATGATAGAACTGAAAATATCAAAGAATATGTTAATACTTAAAACAATAGCAATATGTTACATACTTAAAACAATAGCAATATGTTACATACTTTAAACAATAGCAATATGTTACATACTTAAAACAATAGCAATATGTTACATACTTAAAACAATAGCAATATGTTACATACTTAAAACAATAGCAATATGTTACATACTTTAAACAATAGAAATATGTTACATACCTAAAACATAGCAATAAGTTACATACTTAAAACAATAGCAATATGTTACATACTTAAAACAATAGCAATATATTACATACTTTAAACAATAGCAATATGTTACATACTTAAAACATAGCAATATGTTACATACTTAAAACAATAGCAATATGTTACATACTTAAAACATAGCAATATGTTACATACTTAAAACAATAGCAATATGTTACATACTTAAAACATAGCAATATGTTACATACTTAAAACAATAGCAATATGTTACATACTTAAAACAATAGCAATATGTTAAATACTTAAAACAATAGCAATATGTTACATACTTAAAACAATAGCAATATGTTACATACTTAAAACAATAGCAATATGTTACATACTTAAAACATAGCAATATGTTACAGACTTTAAACAATAGCAATATGTTACATACTTAAAACAATAGCAATATGTTACATACTTAAAACAATAGCAATATGTTACATACTTAAAACAATAGCAATATGTTACATACTTAAAACAATAGCAATATGTTACATACTTAAAACAATAGCAATATGTTACATACTTAAAACATAGCAATATGTTACATACTTAAAACAATAGAAATATGTTACATACTTAAAACAATAGCAATATGTTACATACTTTAAACAATAGCAATATGTTACATACTTAAAACATAGCAATATGTTACATAATCTAAACAATAGCAATATGTTACATACTTAAAACAATAGCAATAAGTTACATACTTAAAACATAGCAATGTGTTACATACTTAAAACATAGCAATGTGTTACATACTTTAAACAATAGCAATATGTTACATACTTAAAACATAGCAATAAGTTACATACTTAAAACAATAGCAATATGTTACATACTTAAAACAATAGCAATACGTTACATACTTAAAACAATAGCAATATGTTACATACTTTAAACAATAGCAATATGTTACATACTTAAAACATAGCAATAAGTTACATACTTAAAACATAGCAATATGAAGGCCCTTAGGCCGCCCTATTTTAAACTCTTACATGAACGTATTGATATGAGACAAACAAACACACTTGCAATTGGTTTCTTTTCAATTTCATACTTTGACACATTCGCCAAAAAAAAAGAAAACTATCATCGCCTTTCAGTTAATTTATGATCGCCAAGAGAACTCGTAATTTTGTGTTACTTGAATACATTGAGGGTTTGACATCGTTTATGATAGATACGTGTCTTTGTGTTACTTTAATACAATGGGTTTGACATTGTCTATGATAGATACGTGTCTTTGTGTTACTTTAATACAATGGGTTTGACATTGTTTATGATAGATACGTGTCTTTGTGTTACTTGAATACATTGAGGGTTTGACATTGTTTATGGTACGTGTCTTTGTGTTACTTGAATACAATGAGGGTTTGACATCGTTTATGATAGATACGTGTCTTTGTGTTACTTGAATACATTGAGGGTTTGACATCGTTTATGATAGATACGTGTCTTTGTGTTACTCTAATACAATGGGTTTGACATTGTTTATGATAGATACGTGTCTTTGTGTTACTTGAATACATTGAGGGTTTGACATTGTTTATGGTACGTGTCTTTGTGTTACTTGAATACAATGAGGGTTTGACATTGTGATAGATACGTATCTGATTTCACTTCATTAATGTATCGAAAGCGTTCTACATATCATATGTTTCTCAAAGCTCTATCAGTTTCTGAAACTACTTTATCTCCCAAATACCGTGAGTTAAACATGCTTGGAACAATTACTCACTTACTATAGGTCTAGCAAGATTCACAACCTAGTTGGCCATAGCGGTAACTATGTAAACGGCCTTTCTTGACACTGTATATATAAGTTATCATATGTGTTAGACCAGGATAAAAGCGGTAAGTGTCCTATGAGCCTGCAAGGCAAGATTGTTTGAGATGAAAACATGCATGGTTGAGGGTTATCATGCGCATAAATACAAGGTATTTGCTATTTAACAAGCTGAATGAACGAAACACTCACAAGCGGAGCATATTTGATGCTATTCTTACACAAAACATCATCTATCTTTATGATTTTTTACTGTAACACAAATTATCAATCAAAAACGGTTTATGTCAATTTATTTCTAAGCCAAAGGATTTTGTTATTTCCGGATGATTTGCAGAGAAGTTAGAAAATAAAGCTATAACACAGCCTGACGACATCAACACGATTAACACTGACGATACTCATGGACAATTTTGACAAGTTTAAAGAACAAAAACGTTTGCCACTTAAAATTGTAAAATTGTAAAATTGATATGGAATATGTTGTTGCGGTCAAACTGTCAACATATATAAATCAAAGCGTTCAGTCAAGAAGGACGCTCTGTTTCTGATAGGAGTATTTAAATATTTTATTTACTATAAATAGTTTTCATGTCATTGATTTGAATTGAATTCCAGGCAGTGAAATGGGCTCTATGTCTATATCATAGATATGTTGTGCATTTAATGAGGTTGAACAAATGCATTTTTAAATGGCACTAAATCTAACTGGACATTATGTAGTATATGGAGTTTGATGGCAGGTTATATAACTGGTAAATATGTAGATATACAAATACAAATACAAATTTAAAACTTATAAAATATGTTGTAGATCAATTTTACATTTCTCAAATGGAACGAACATCAAACGGGAGCTCTAATGAAAATGCAGTCTTTCAAAGATATGATATGTGACTTCAGGATGTAACCATAGCAGTAAACGTTTTTTTATGAATGTTCTGTTCTACGCACTTTATGTGTGTTTGATGTTCAAGGCAGAGTGACTAATACGCAGTTGTGAAACATCAAATCAAATCAAATCACAATGAGCAGATGCAAACGATATATTTCTTACGACTACATTACTTACACGTGTTTAGTTGAGCAGATCCTCCCTCATCCTGACTGAAAGTGCCTGATGTTGGATACATGACAATACAATATCATACAATTTGATAGTAAAGTATATTTGCACAGGACAGCAAATGGTTTTAAGTTATCATAAAGTCTTTGTTTACATCCGCCTATGTTATGTGTATAACATTTGGTTGTCAGGCTATTCAAGTTAATGAATAAAATAACAGTGAATATTTTCCATTCTATACATGTTCCCTGCAATCTAGGAATGATTTGCATATTGTTCAAACAATCTAGGAATTCGGTCATAAAACAATTTGAATCTGTGAATGAGCACAATCTAGGATTTTGCTTGTTAGTAATACAGTTATCATTAAAAAGGGGTAATTATCTAGCTTATCATGGTTTTTATGTGTGTATGCATCCAAATGACGGAGAATAGCTGTCAAGGGTTCATAGCTCGTTATGTGTTACACTGACTGACTATAGCGGTCCATTAACAGATTGTAAGGGGCTTTTATCCGGTTTTAATGCTCATATTATAAAATAGAGAGTGCATTTCAAGAATTTGAAGGGCTCACAGCTCGCCTTTATGTTTACCATAGGGGTATAGGGATATAGGGGCCGATTCCTAGATTGTAAAGGGAATCGCACTTGTATTTATGTGTTATTACAAGTATAGGGATCGATTCCCAGATTGTGAAGAGCAATCAGCTCGTCTCTTTGTCAAACTGAGGGAGCATAGGGCTCGATTCCTAGAATGTGAAGGGCTCAGAGCCCGTCTTTATGTCAAACTGAGGAGCATAGGGCTCGATTCCTAGAATGTGAAGGGCTCAGAGCCCGTCTTTATGTCAAACTGAGGGAGCATAGGGCTCGATTCCTAGATTGTGAAGGGCTCAGAGCCCATCTTTATGTCAAACTGAGGAGCATAGGGCTCGATTACTAGAATGTGAAGGGCTCAGAGCCCGTCTTTATGTCAAACTGAGGGAGCATAGGGCTCGATTCCTAGATTGTGAAGGGCTCAGAGCCCGTCTTTATGTCAAACTGAGGAGGTATAGGAGTCGATTCCCAGATTGTGAAGGGCTCGCAGCTCGTCTCTATGTCAAATTTAGAGGGTGGAGGGGTCGATTCCTTGGTGTGAGTATTGTGCTTGTCTTTATGTTCTATTAAGCAAGTATAAGGGTCTATTCCTGTATTGTGAAAGGCTGTGAGCCTTCATGTCACACTGAGGACATATAGGGGTCGCTTTCTAGATTGTGGGAATTATGCTTGGTTTTATGTTCTATTTAGCAAGTATAAGGGTTGATTCCTAGATTGGGCGAACAATCTGCAGATTGGGATATAGCCTGGATGGTTCGTAACATGCATTTTTTTTGGTTAAGAAAAATTCGAAAATCCTATACATTCTGATGCACAGTCCCAGTCAACAAAGGGAACAAAGTAGTTTGCCTCAGGTTCAATGCATGTGACATCGGCTGGAAACATTACACGCCTTATAACAGCGAGCTATTCGTCTTTATAAATAACAAAGATTACCAATACTGCCATGATGATGTGTTCCAATCTCATTAAAACTTAGTTAACATCCTATCGTACATTACCAGGTTCCTAAAAATCATATACAACTTGTAGTTCTTGTCCTTGAGTGTCATGTCCAAATCGAAATTAGGATTTTTTGTGCTTATATCGAACTTTTATTAAAGTAATTTCTAAATAGCTTATTTCAACCATTTTCAATTCTATATCCAAATCAAGGCATAGGTGCATAACTGTTAAGCAAGTTTCGCCGATGCCAAAATTTTGATAAGTTTAGGTTGTTTCTTCCTCCTGAACAAAATAACAACTTGAACAACTCTCACGATATTTGGCAACCACTGATTCATAAATCGTTATTATCTGTCTAGGATGGATAACTGTTATATCAAACTGACCAAATAAGTTAGATTTTCTCTCTTCTAGATCTTGTAACTGCTAACAATCATCTTCTGATCATGAGTAATTTCCAAAAAGTAAACATTTGTCATGTGCCAATTTTTGGATCGTTGCCTCCTATGTTGGAAATTAGCAATTAATTGGGATTAAACACACAGGCCCGAATTTTCCAATGAAATTAATATTATGTGAACAATTTGTGATCTCTCTTATTTTCTGATTAAAGACTGCAAATAATAAAGCTAAAGGTTGCGTTGGCGTTTGCCTTTTTGTCCTTGCATTCGCTCAATCTTATGTTTTAAAAGATTCCAGAAGATAGATGGAATAAAACGACTTTATAACTTTCCATTACATTTCTAATGTTGTACATGTAATTTACAATACAGGGATCGAGACTGACGTTTTTATCCTAAGAGATTACATTCAGAAAGTAATCTTTTAGTTTTGTGATCTATTAGAATCTCGGGACAATATGTCTGTATCATTAATCACCATGCTCAAGGTAAAGGACAACGAATTCATCTTTTAGTCTTGAAACTGTAAGTATCCATGAAATAGAAAGCATAGACATTATTTATGCATGTTATGAACGAGAAGAATGCGTGTTGAATGCATAGGCAATATTTATGAAAGTCTCCTCAGGGTGTAATATTTATGAAACATACGGCATTGATTCATCAGCATATCGTGCCACAAGTTAAAATCTGAACTCCTTGCTTACTCTTATGACTTTGTCATAGAAAGAGAGGTCTTTCTAATGACATTGTGATAGGGAAATACTGGATTTGATGACTCCGTGACACAAGGAATCCTTAGATACATACAGGTTTTTTCCCTTGTATTTTCACTTGTATTTTTTTCAGTGAGGGATAAAAGTAGTATTTTCGAGATTGGTGCAAATATTTTTTTTTTAAGTATAAACAAAGCTTATGAATAATAACTTCTTTATTCTGAGATCGTGATTTGCTCATTGTGATGTTGTCAAATCAAGGAATCAATAAATTCAGGTAGAAAAAAAAGTATTTAAATACGGCTTTGCTTCAAACACTTGGTTGCTTTTTATAAAACTAATACATCATTTATTATAATGTTTTATTTATTATCATTCATTATTATTTGTCCAATGTAATTGGTAAGAATTAGATTGAAGTTTGATGCATGGAATAATGCAACGGCAATATGGATTTCACCCTCTCATCGTTGATGGTGTTTTAAAAACGGTTTTGTATACTTATATTAATAGTTTGTATTCAATCAATCTTTATTTCAGTGGACCTTTGTTTCATGTACAATGTCAACAAAAACAATTGTTACGAATGAATTTGGAATAGGAAAATGTCCCCAGTCAAACCAGCAAAACATGACAAGACAATTGTATATTAATTACAATGTAATCAATCAAATAATAAACATAGTGTTTTAGGTTCCATCATTAAGGTAATACAAGTTATAATACAATATCAAATGAGTCACACTAATTAGCTAAATAAATATATTCACCAGTCCTTATGAATCACACAGTTGATGAATGTAGAAAACAGTCAGTGTGTCTTGATAGGAAATAGATGAATCCGGCTTGTAAAGGTATCCACAAACAGTGGCACGGCAGATGATCGCAAAGTTGATTGTAAGAAGCAAGATGAGTAAGAGTTCTAATGCCAGCCTATATATATATAGGTTAGATACCTTCCAGAATTTTCCACGACAAACTCCAATCAGAAGTGTCTAACTCAAGCAATCAAGAAATAGATAGAACATTCTAGAATAGATGATTCTAGACACTGCCAGCTAAGACTATCAAAACAAGTGCAAGTGTGACCCACTAAACAATACAACAATGTTATACAATGTTAAACTTATAAAGAATCACACACTCATAAGACAATGAATACGGTTGATTTTTAAAACAATTTAAAAACAATGTCCACTGGAACTCAAAGCAAATCTTAACCGGACTATGTAATTTAATAAATTAACATGATATCAACAAAGAGAGTGCCCTTTAGATGCCTTGTTCGATAATCGAAAACTTCGGATTCAGCAGGAGGTGAGTGTTTCAGAAAGAATAACGTGACACAAACATATAAGTGTGTTTGAATGATTTGATTGGAACCAATTGTATGCTTGCATAAGCATTTGAACCACAGTACAACAAATTGTCTAAACATTTGAGGAAAATAAACATGCTTAATTAATGTAATTTACAAAATGATTTGATCTAAATGAAGCCATATGTTGTCATAAAACTAAATGGCAAACACGGCTGAATGTCCAGCACAAATCAATCATACATAAAATGGTTCTAAATAATGTAACAAAAAGAAAGTGGCAAATAATATATTTTCGAAATATTTACTTGTCCATGATGATCGTGCCACCGTGTTCAACTAAAATCATTCATCAACCAGGCTGCATTTTCCCTCCCAACATTAACTTCTTTACATAGATAATCAAGCAAACTGGTGTAGTAATGTTTTATAATTCCACGTGTGAAATATCATCTATTAATAATTCATGTGTCGGCTTCCGGTTAGCTGTGCATGGATGTAGGCCACTGAAAAATCGCTCTCTGAAATCCAGCAATATTTAAAGAAAATGTTGACAAATAAAGGCCGAAATAAACAACAAAGAGATAATGACAATCAATCCACGCCTTCAAAACAGATTGAGGATTATTTAACAAGATCCAAGACGGCGGCGACAGAAAAATCAACCGACCATACATCACAAGCGAAATCGGGAGAGACCACCATTACTGTCGAAAATTTCAATGACTTAAAGTCATACATGTATCAGTGTTTAAAGAAACTTTCAACAGATATTTCGGCCAAGATCAATAACGTCAGCACGGATATCTTACAAATGCGTGTTACTCTAGACGAGACTCTAAAAACCGTTGAGAACAACACCCAGGATATTAGTGACAACACGACCGAGATAAACAAACTGAGAGGTGAGTTCGCGGAATATAAGACTGAAGTTGAACGCAGATTTCAGCTACAAGAGCTATACCAACGTAAGTCCAACTTACTTATTTACGACATTCCAGATGTAAAAGACCCAGAGTCGGCTACCCGAGAGTTATTTTTGCTGATGCAGCTACCCCGTGCACACGAGATGACATTTGTCAACATTCACCGACTTCACCGTTTAGGCAACTGGGAACGTACGAAGGACTCTCCAAAACCCATAGTTGTGAAATTCGTACAGATGAGTGACCAAAATGACGTGCACCAAGCTTCTTTTAAGAGTTCGAAATTGCTGAGGGAACAGAAGGTATCGATACGAACCGATCTCCCCGTATTACTCAAGAAGCGACACTCACACCTCGCAGCGAAGGGCTACGAATTGAGACAAAAACATCATTTTCAAACAAGGATCCTCGAGAAAGGATTGGAGATCATCAATATCGACGGGATAAATTCTCGACTTGGCAAGCCATCGGGCTCAATGATTCGATTTAATATACCGCTATTCGGACTGTTCTCAATCTTGGAAACATAAAAGCTTGCGACGATCGCTTGTGCTACAGTTAACACGTGCTATTGTTTATAAACATTGACCATGTGACTATCACGTGACCCTACACATGTGACTACAATGTCAGTGTTATCCTTGAACATAATTATGGATCTTCGTTTTTATATGATTTTTAGGTCATAAACACAACAGAAAGGTACGTTTTGTTAAAGAAGAGCTTTATCTGATAGTTATTTCTGATCAAAGATTCAGTGTTCATGTTTTTGAGGTCAGCATCGAACGCAAAGCGCAATTGTTTTTATATTTGTTCAGTTTTCGATCAGTTAAATGACGTTATGTTTTTAGTTAGAATGGTACTGTATCGACAAAAAACTGTCGTTATGATTTAATCTTAAGGTGGATGGATTGGGATATATCTTTGTTTTACATCCATATTCTTTGTTCAATACCATTTCAAATATAACAAATACCACCAAAGGCAATATATACAATGATTACAACTTTAATGGCCCAGGATAAGATACGAATAGTTTCAGCTAATTGCAGAGAGTTAGCGGAAAAAAATAAAAGACAGGAGATAATGAAAATATGGAAAAGAAAAAACTATTCAATTGTTTGTCTTCAAGATATACATATCTCAGAAAAAGATAAAAATGTTATGAAAAATGAATGGGGATTAAACTGTATCATTGCCCCCTACAGAACTAACTCAAGAGGAGTAGCAATTCTATTCAACAATAACATTGAAATCAAAATCCATAAATCCCTTATTGATGAAAATGGCAATTTCATCATTACTGACATTACAATGGATTGCATGAATATAACACTTACAAATCTATATGGCCCAAACAAAGATGGACCAAAATTCTATTCAAAGTTATTGCAGAATTTGGGAACGAGTCAGTCATTATCTGTGGTGACTGGAATTTAGTCCTTAACCCTTCAGTTGACCTTGATAATTACAAGAACATAAATAACCCTAATGCAAGAAATGTTGTTGAAGAACTAGATTTAATAGATATTTGGCGAGAACAAAATAGTACAAGTAAAAAATTTACCTGGTGGAGGAAAACCCCCAAACAGCAGGCAAGACTTGACTTTTTCCTAGTCTCATAAGACATGTTTAATGTATCTTATGAAACTTACATTGTCCCTGGGTATAAATCTGACCATTCCCCTATTACACTATCATTTTCAAATAAATTAAGTAAAGAAAGGGGGCGTGGCTACTGGAAATTCAATGTAGACAGGAAAGGGGATGTAGACAGGGTGATCCAGTCTCTCCCTATCTATTCATCCTTGCAGTTGAAATATTTGGGTATCATAATAAGATCAAATCCTGATATAAAGGTCATAACATTAAATGAAATTGAACACAGACTTGGTCAATATGCTGTTGATACACAATTGTATATGGATGGATCAGAAAGAAGCCTTAATGCTGCAATTGAAACACTCAATAAGTTCTATCAGATGTCTGGGTTAAAAATGAATATAAACAAAACAAAGGCTATATGGATAGGTTCAATGACAGGTAGTAGCATCACTTTAGCAAATGATCTTTTTCTTGACTGGCACAATGGGGACTTTGAAATCCTAGGAATAACTTTAAATGCTTCTCTTAAAGATCTTTGGGTAATAAACACAAGAAAGTGATTGGAACATATCAATAGGTTATTAGCTAGTTGGCGTAGGAGAAATTTGAACCTTATTGGGAAAATTACAGTTATCAAAAGCTTAGCTATTTCAACTTTAGTACATATCTTTTCTGCACTCCCCAACCCCCCCAAAACATTCATTGCTGAACTCAACAAAATAATCTACAGCTTCCTTTGGAACAACAAAAATGATAAAATTAAGAGATCAAATATTGTTAGAACTTATGATGATGGAGGCCTTAGAATGATTGACATTGAATGTTTTATCAAGGCACTTTAACTATCATCATTAAAGCATCACTTAAAAAAAGAACTCGCCTTAGAAAAGATTTTCCCCCTTAATCAACTACTTCTGCTTGGCTCTAATGCTATTGACTGTTTGTCTAACAATGACAATCCTTATTGGAGGGATGTGTTATCGGCTTGGAAAATATTTTATGAAAAACACAACTTTAATCAAAATGATATAGACCAAATTCTTACTCAGCCACTCTGGTTGAACCATCTCTTTAAATCTTCATATATAGTAGAAAATTGGTTTGATCATGGTATACATTGTATACGAGACATTGTCAATGGAAATGGTTTTATTAGCTTTGAAAACCTGAAAGAGATATACAAAATAAGAGGAACCTTCTTAGATTATCAACAGTTATTAAATATTATTCCAAAGACTTGGAGACAACTGTTAGCAAGCAGAACTATTTCCTTAAGTTGTTTATCTATCAACCCTGCCATCCAAGACATGATCTCTAACAATAAGGGTTCAAGAGGGTTCTTTTATGACAAACTGATAAAAAACAGCACAACCCCTAAGGTACTTGATTATTGGAATGCGGTTTTCGAACAAGAATTAATTTGGAATGATATCTTTAGACATTATAGGAAATCTACTTATGATTGCAAGCTTTTAGATTTCCAATACAAATTCATCTACAGAATTATATATACAACAAAGGAACTTTTGATGATGATAAATGCATTTTTTGTAAAGATACCTCAGAAGATATTTTGCATGTTTACTATGAGTGTGAATTTGTACAAAGCTTTTGGCATAATGTAGAAATGTTTCTGAATACCCACCTCCAATGTGATATTACACTTACAAAGGTGGATATCATGTTCGGGTTAAATTTGCAGAATGAAATATTAAATCACATAATTCTGCTTGCCAAAAGATTCATTTATATTTCAAGTATCAAACAACATGCTCTTTCTTATGAGGTATTTCTTAAAATTCTAAAAGAAACATGCACAATTGAACAATTTATTGCTAAGAAAAATAATAGATTAGGTCCCTTCTTTATGAAGTGGAAACAGTTACCTGCCATTCTCTACTCTAATTGAAGCGCTCATAAAATCCACAAAAATTCATTGTCCAGCATACTTTACAACGATGCTATTTCTGAATGGCTACCCTCACTGATGATTGTATTATTTCCAGATATGTTGGCTTTATGACATGTACATTGCCTACTGTATAATATGAACTGTAAACATGAATTGAACTAGAATTTAAAAAAAAGAAGAAAAAAAAGAGAAATAATTCATGTGTCCATCGATGAAAGCACTCCTCATGGAGTGATTTTGCCTTGATAGATATATAGATAGTTCTTATATGAGATTCGTGCATGAAAAAATGAATTACCCAATCATTAAAGTTTCGATCTGTTCTCTTTGTATTAAAAACATGTTTTTCCCAATTATCAAAGTTTCAATATGTTCTCCAAAATGTGTTAGTATTAATTTTTTTTGGTATTTATAGTTTGAATTTTTAATTTTTTCGCTAATCAGCCATGTCGAAGTGTTTGAAAAATAATGCAATTGTTTTGTGTCTGTAGATGTTTTATGGTAAAAAAGGAAAAAACCAACAAATTTGTTTTGATTTTGACTATACATAGCATTTTTAATTTACGCACGAAAAGTTGCAAATTACCACTGTTGATATATATATATATGTATACAAAGCCTGACCACTGAAGTCTATTAACAAATAACCTTGTAAAATAAAGATCTCATAGGCCTCATAGAAAGCTGAACACAGAAAGATTTCTGTGCATGGGAAAAGGGGATATTTGTGTGATATCTGTACACAATGGGATCACACCAAATATTGACTTTCTTTTTAGGATTGTGACTTTAGTAATCAGTAAATGCCAACATTTCCCTCAATGAAACTGGGATTGATGTCACACTGAAGCATTTTCAACTCTGCAACTATTTTGTTTACAAACTTTTGAGGGGTCGGGGTAGCGCAGTGGTTAGCACGTTCGGCTTTGGATCAAGAGGTTATCAACGTTATCAACTGTATAGTCGCTTTACTACTACTGTCCATGCTGAAGTGTCGTTCTTTAAGAATTATAATTCAGATTTAAACCCTTTCTCGCAAATTCAACACATGGAACAAACTTTTGTTAAATTGTGTGTATCAATGACAACAAATACCGATATAATTGTATGTCATTAAGTTGATGTTTTTTTTAAGTTTATCACAACTCATCAGAATGTATGTACATCTCAATTATGGAGATAATTCTGCAGAATAAGTTTTAACTGAATTTATATTTTTCAGTTTTAAAATCAATGAATAGGTGACAAGGTTATCAAAGAACTGAGAACATACAATCAGATGATCAAAGTGGAAGGACAATTGGCAGCTTATCCATCAAAGGGTGGTTACTCAGCTTTATGTTATACCAACATTATCAGATGTAATAACGATTAAACATCTACATTAGTAAAATCAGTTTTATAACCTTAACAACAGTCTGTCTTGCTCCTTTTGGTTATAGATTTGTGTGCTTTGATGTCAAATATAGTGGTATCAGTTATGCATAAAATCACACTTTTTTAATGTTATTACGTTTGGGAAGCTAATACCTTAAACCTGTGAGCATTGGCTGTAAGTTGCAAACGATGGTTGCTAGTATTATTGCAGGGAGAAAGCCCGCAACACCATTGTGGCTATTCAACCTGCGAGCATCGGCTGAAACTAGCTAACCATGGGTGGTACTACGTTGAAATTCAGTGTAGCATTGCACCCAAACCTGACTGCCTGTAGAACAGCTCTCTACTGCAGACAAAATTGCCGAGACGGAATTCTAACCACCGACGTCTTGATCCGAAGCCGAACGTGCTAACCACTGCGCTATCTCGCCCTGACATCTCAGATCCTCTCGGCAGTGCAAAGGCTCTCGAACCTCTCAAAGACCCCAAACATAGTTCATTGAAAGTTTATCCAATAGCTATTATCTACCAAAACCAATGCCTAACTTGACTAGATTTATCCACAAGACTTATCCGGAGATTACCCGAAGAGTTTATACCTAGCAGTAAGTTTTTTCCTAGACGTTGTCCCTGGAGGATATGGAGGATGCAGTTGGAAGGATGTGCTATTGGTTGATTTGATGAAAGGAGAAATGATGAATTAGCTAATTAGTTCTTGTTTATGGATATCGGTAAACAGTTCTGCAGCTAATGTTTCGTTTTCATTAAAAACAGTCTTCAATGTTTGGTGCTTGATTTATTAGATTCACAAATCTAAACTGTATGGACCAATGGAAAAACTGAAAACAGTAACATTTGAAATTGAAATATGCTGATACCATTTCATTGGAACAAAAAATACGACATTGCATTTCCATAATGTGTTATACAAAATAAAACAACCACAAGAAAGTTTGAATTAGTACAATGCTTATTATTCCTATCAATGTATTGGACTGTGTATAAAAAAATGTCATTTACACTTGATCACCTTATATGATGACAAATTTATTTCAGAAGTTCGAAGAAGAGAAAAAAATTATGGTATCATTGAAAAACATGATATGTTATATAATGTGAGTACTTGTAGTATTCAACTCAAAGCTTGATCAATAACCAATTTATTGAGAAACTGCTGATGTTTTTTCTTAATGAAATTATGGCATTAACGTAGCATCCATATCCCTTCTTCTCTGAGAGAGCATTTCCTGTTGTTTAATAAGAATTCTGATAATTTGATTTTGTCAATTTCAGTTAGTACCCATGTGTAACGAATTCTAAAAGATGAAGAGAAGGACAAGGTTCAATCAAAATTAGACGTAGACGCTAAGTTTGGATTATTCTAGCTTGAGTTTGAAATGAGACGTTTCCAAAGACTTGATATTACTAGGTCACAGTAATATATTTTGTTTCTGTATTTATGAAGACATTTATCACACTGGATACTTATAGTTGAATCATAATATGCTCTCTTCACCTTGCAGCCACTACAAGAATAACACAACATATGATTCAACTGTTACTGACATGCAACTTTTCTTCCTGATTGTGAAATATATGCAAACGATAAAACTTCCTTTATGCCACTAAACATTATCTTGACTTATTCTGTTATTGTTACTGACATGCATAATTTCTTCCTGGTTGTGAAATCTATTCAAACGATGAAACTTCCTTGATGTTCAGACTCAAAGGGATCAACCTCTTTTCCAGTAAATTCTAGAGATATGTTACTATTGTCCCTTGGTACTGATTTATATAATTAACAAGAGCCATCACAACCAAACAGTAAAAAAAAGGAATAAAATACTGCATTATATTCTAACAAGAAAACATTTCCTTTTATGTGATTTTGATAAAGTGCATTGACAGGACAACAAATAATATTATTACTAAAAGGAATGCGCCACATACATGAGTAGTGGGTCCGATTTTATAGGTCCTCATTCATCTTTTGTTTCCTTTTTCATTGAAAATTGCCGACTGTATCAATAGCTTATTCATATCATTCTTTTAACCTACTTCCGTTTGAGAGAGCGATATGTAATCAGTATCTGTGCTGTATTCGGAAATATAGTTATTTCATTGCTTGTCATTAATTGTATTTTGATATCCTGCCGTTATGTACTATGCATAACTATAATAAAGATAGAGTACAAGTTGTTTTTTATTATAATATTTTTACCATAAGTGGTTGTGGATATTATTAGCGTGAGTTTGGGTCATATTACATGAGAGCAAGGATGTTTTACTGTTATATCCTCAAGAAGAACTGTAATTCGAAATGTGATTCTTGATCAATAAATGTTTTCAACTGCGTTAAATTGTTTCGCGTTATAAAAGAGAATTGTGTGAGGGCAGTGGCGTTCAGAGGGTTTTCGCCTTTTACGATTAAACTTTGTGTGTGCAAAACAACTTCTCTTGGAAAACATGAGTGGAAACACACAATCGTGACTATAACCAATTTAAGGCAACACATAGTTAGTAGCGATCATAACATGATCATCTTTTGAGTACGCAGCCAAGAAGACAATTATACTTATCTTTTCTATTTATAATGCCAAATTAGATAATACAGTCATAGACAGCAAACAATATATCCTCACTGCATGCTTTGAAGTTGAAACATACATCAACCAGCGATTGTAACAGAAGGTTTTATTTCTTTTTTAAAGTAAATTTTGTATTGATTTAATGATCACTCAAGAGTGATTGATTTGGTAAATACGGTAAATGCATAAGCTTTGGTTGACATGAATCTTCTGCAGTCAACACAATACATGACATATATAAGAACTATTAAGACACGTAACGAGCATTCAGTATAAATGACGACATACGATTGATGGTATATCATGAAAGTTAAATCTTTATTATTGCAAGTTTTTATATTCCATTTGTTTACCTTATTATCCCGAAAAGCGTCCTATGAAATAGTCATTACATAAGTATGTTCGTTCCTAGATGCATAAATAGGAATTGTTTCTTGACTATCCTAGAATGAACAGGGTTAATTAGTAAAAATGCTTTGAATAAAGAGAGTGGACAATACAAGGAGAAAAGGGTATGAAATGATAAGCGTTTCTCTTGAGGACACAAACCATCCCACCACGATAATGTGGCAAGGATCAGGATAAGGAATGGAGTCAAGGATAAGGTATTGAGTAAAGGATAACGTAGTTAGTAAAAAAGGTTAATGTACTGAGTCAAGGGTAAGGTAAGGGTGCATGCTGGGTAATGTGAGGTGAGGACGTGTGTACACGAGAGCTCCCGATATGGGTATATGTTTGGAGCAATATAGGACTAAATCGGCTCATTTTCACAACCAAGAAAGGGAAGACAATCAAAGCACGGATAGTGTGTGTCAAAAAGGTATGTATCGTTGACTTTGAGACTTATCTTAGCAATGTTGATGTTGCTAATTTTGAGTGGTGACGTGGAGTGTAACCCAGGCCCACCAAGTCCACGACGAGACAATCGACTCTCTCACAGGAGGATACGGGGATTGCGGGGTCAACCAGCAAATACTCAACATATGATTTAATGAACGCAATCTTAGGGATTAAATCTGATGATAAAACTGCAAACGATCGTCTCTCTCAACTTGGCAGCAAGGTGGACAACATGGCGTCCCAGGTGAGAGAACAACGAGATGAGATAAACAAGTTAAGTGAAGAAAATAAAAGATAACTGAACAGTTACCTGTTATGAAAGATAGACTTGATGATTATGAATCCAGGTCAAGACACAATAATCTGCTTTTTCATGGAATAGATGAACCCTGGGAGACTTCCGAGAAAAAAGTTCGTAATTTCATACGAGACACCCAAATGTACCTCAGGTAGACGATATTCTTATAGCGAGGGCCCATCGAATTCGTACTGGCAAACGAAACACGCCAATAATTGCAAATTTCACACAACCACGCCCCTTTATTTACACATGGTAACATATTTGAAGGGGAGAGCACTCTGAATAGGAGTACGAGATCCAAGAAGACTGCGAAATGAGGATTCGATCAAGGCTCAATCAAAATACTGGGCTGGAATATAGAAGGTTTGAATAAATATGTGAGTTCAGCTTATAGTGATTTTGAGAGTTTCTGCAGTAAATACGACATAAATGATTTCTGTGAGACATTTGCTAAACACCCAAAGGATTACGGATTGTTATTGTCCGGATTTCGATCCTATCGTTACTGTAGACCTAAACTAAACCAGATGGGTAGATATAGCGGAGAGTGTCAGTATTTGTGAAACCTGATATTGATGCCTATATGTGTAGGGTTTTCGTGGATTTTGAAGATTGTGTTTTTCTTTTGCTACAGTCATTGAGACTTAGAATTTATAAGAATACTATGTTAATGTTTGTTTACATATCACCAGAGAACTCACCTATTTATACCGGTAAACATTTTGATGGTATCCAGCGTTTGGAACAATATGAAACCATAAAACATCACTTTCAGGAGCATATAACTTCTTGGTGATTTTAATGCAAGAATGAAATAATTTTTAGATTACATCCCCTGTGATAATTCTATTATGTTCAGAACAACAGTGAAGACTACGCTGGTGATACTTTCCAAACTCCACGCAATACAAACGATAACATATGATACAATAATTATGGAAAATCCCTTGCAGAAATGTCTTGCACACACGGTTTACATGCCTTGAATGGAAGGCTCTTTGATGATAAGGAAGGAAACTTCACCTGTGTAACCCATAATGGTGATAGTTTAGTGGATTATTTCATAGCAAATACTGATTTATAACCCTAATTCAGTTCATTAAGGGTTCTTGAAAGAGATGCGTCAAACCACTTCCCTTTGTACTGTTCTATTGAATTTCCTATAGCAACTTCAACTCCTTTGATAATTCTAATCAATCAAGTGATTTTGATCAAGAGGTGTGGATAAAATACAACTGGTCCCATCATATGTATAACTTGTTTTTAATGAATTTCCATGAATTGTTTATGCTGCAGTATGATAACATACACAAACAAATTGAAGTAAATGTTGATGAAAGTGTTAAAGAAATAATTGATCTGTACCCGTCTCCAGTAGATACATTTTAAAAAGTCTACAAGAAGTCGATATCAGTGAATTCCAATTAGTCCCCCTGGTGGGATCTTTAGTTAGAGAACATTAAACAGAGGAAGTACTCAGCTCAGAGCACCCAGATCAAGAGGAGAAAAAACTAAAAACTATATCCATCATAAGAAACTCTTAAAATCCAAATTTAAACTTAAGAAAGAGTTATATTATCAGCAAAAAAGAAAATTAATCAGTGAGACAGGTAAAAACCATGAAAACGTCTGGAGTGTATTGAAATCAACTGCAGCTTCATTTTCAGACGCTGCAAATATTCCTGTGAATGAATTGCAATATCACTTTCAAAATCGTTTATATTCTGAATCTGTTGATGAGTTTACTGATGAGACAGTGTGTGAGGATATAGATGACTCTCTGTCACAGCTTAATGACCTCTTTTCTGAACATGAAGTATTCTCTACTCTTCTGATGGGATAGTTGGCTTTTAAAATATTTATTACACCATTATTAACTAAATTATTCAACAGACTTTTTGATGACAGTACTTTTCCTGAAACTTAGGGAAAGAGTAATATTATCTGGAAGCAAACTGGACCCAAATAACTTCAGAGGAACTTATTTGATTAACTCTGTGTGCAAAATTCTTACTACAATAATAAATAAAAGGTTACAACACTGGTGTGATGATAACAACATCATTTCTGAGTCCCAGGCAGGCTTTAGACATGGTTATTCAACTACTGATACTGAACAACTTACAATCTATGGCCACCAAATATCTTTCAAAGAAGAAAGGGAGATTTTATTGTTTGTTCATTGATTTCACCAAAGCCTTTGATTGTATTAATCATTAAATATTGTTTAAGAGTCTTATGGATATTGGAGTGAAGGGGGAATTCATGAAATTTGCCATCAAGATGTATTCATCACTTAGTGCTTGTGTCAGAACTGACTCTGACTCTTATTTCAAGTGCAATGTTGGCACCAGACTGGGTTGTATCTTGAACTCACAAATTGTTTTCATTTTTATAAATCAGTTATCCCAAATGCTTCAGAAGGATGGTGGAAGAGGTATTTTTATATCTTCACAAGTTGATGATGTTTTTCTCTCATGTTTGCTGATGACGTCTCATTCGTATCTGACAGTGCTTTGCAACTTCAAAAGAAAATCAATGTTATCAAAAAGTTTTGTGTTCAAACTGGGATGAATGTGAACCTCAATAAGACTAAAATAATGGTAATTCGCAATGGAGGTCCTCCAAGAGAATATGAGAAGTGGTTTGGAACACAAATTGAAGTTTTAAATATGTAAAGATACCTAGGTATTCTGTTTACCCCAAAATGTTCATGGATAAAAACGAAATCTTGCTTATCTTCTAAAACGAGAAAGGCCATATTTTCAATCAACATATGGATATCCCAGGACATTGGTTGTATATCAACATTCATGAAATTGTTTTAACAGAGATTTTATGACTGCTTCAATCAAAATTGGCATGCTTCACTTCTTTCGTCCTCCACATCTTACTTATATACACATTTCAAATCCCTTCTCAGAGTTGAACCATATCTAACCAATGTACTGTTACCAAATCCACGGGCAATTATAACCCAATTTCGATGATGTAACTTCAGACTTTCAGTGGAATGTGGCCGCCTTACAAACACCCCATATAATGATTGACTCTGCCTCTATTGCCATGCCGCTGGCCTTGACTACATCGAAGACGAATTCCACGTCATAATGATATGTCAAAAATATTCGCAACAAAGAAGAAACCACCGACAACTGAAACTTTCCTAAGACTAATGTCATGAGACACTATCTCTACACTAAAAGCCATGAGTGAATATCTAGCACAAGTTCGCTGTATTAGGAATAAAAGCATACACACTTAAATATAATAATACCAGCATGTACATTTTTTTTTTGCAATTATTTTGTATTATGCGCCTGAGGCCTTATTACTGAATAAATATGTTTGTCTGTCTGTCGGTACGGTATTGAGTCAAGGATAACATAATTAGTTAAGGATAAGATACTTAGTTAAGGGTAAAGGATTGATTCAAGGATAAGGTATTGAGTCATGGATAACGTAGGATAAGGATAAGGTACTGAGGCAAGCTTAAAGTACTGAGTCCAGGATAAGGAATAATAATAATAATAATAACAATAGCATGCTTACATTCATAATGCGCTATTTTCCATGTGAAACATACTCAAAGCGAAGGGAAATAAGATATGAGAGATAAGATATAACAAAGAATATTAGTAGGTAAGGGTGTGGCATGGGGTTTTGATTATTCTATTTTACTCGTAAGCTACTCTGAAAATATGAGTCTTTAACAAAGATTTAAAAGTAAAAATTTCTGTACAGTCACGAAGATATTGAGGTAGAATGTTCCAGGCTGTAGAGGCTGTATAAGGAAAGGACCTAGCTCCATACGTTGTGCTTCTCACAGAGGGAACGCTTATCCTGGGAACGGAAAGAGCGAGATGGACAGTGATTCATAAGGGTCTAAGCAAGATATGAAGGGGCAGATCCAGACAGACAGCAGAAAGTGAGGCACAGAAGTTTAAATTGAATCCTGTAGTGAATGGGCAACCAGTGAAGGAAACGAAGTAGTGACAGGGCGTTATCAGATTTACGTGAATGTGTTACTATAGTTTCATTACCTGAGACTTGGTGGTACCTGCAAGAAGCAAATTGTAGTAGTCAATCCCATTCATGACTAAAGAAAGAACAAGAGTAGTGACAGATTCAGTGGTAAGATAATTATGATCAAATGTGTCCAATAGTGCGCAGTTGAGCAAAGCAGATCTGAGCAAGATTGGAGACTTGTAACACCTAGGTCTTTAACCTTATTAGATACTCGGATGTTGGCATTGTCAAAGTTAAACTGAATCAAAGATAACGTATTGAGTCAAGGTTAAGGAATTGAGTCAAAGATAAGGTTTTGAGTCAAGGATAAGGAATTGAAGGATTGGTCGGAGGATCCCAATGATTAATACATTTAGGCACTTTAGCTATCGAGGTATGAACAACATAACAATTATATAGAAATGAATGCATATCTCATATTTCTGCATTGTGAGAATGAATTGAAGTTAAGATCGCAGACGTGTTTTAGATTAAAAAAACGAAATAAAAATAAGGGTTATCTATGCCTATGTATGTGTCTGAGAAACATGCAATAATAATTGTTGCTTGTAAACTGTTGTTGTCATTCTTTCAATTTTCAGCACAGCAACATGTCATGTCCAGATTTCACTTACGAAAATCCATAAATTGGAACTCATTTTAAGGTAACCATACAATCTACATAAATGTTAGGAACAAACCAAATGCATTTAATAAACATCGGTTCTGAAGAAAAACGTCTCTCATTGTCTACTCTTGGAGCTAATGAAGAGCCCTGATAGCGCAGTGGTAAGTAAGTTCACTTGTCAACAGTTTTAGACCCAAAATTCTGTAATCTGAGACATCACTTGGATCGGGAAATTTCGTTTATATTTTAGTAAAAATCTAACTGACTTCCTGTTACATACATAAAATGTGGATTTTTGCAGCTGGTAAAGTGATGTAGAATATATTTACCAAATTCTTTACAGTTATGTCTTAAATAAATTAATTAAGAATTGACTTCAACATTTATTAAGTTCATGGAGGTATAAACTTAAAAACCGATGTGCAAACTGTGTGAATCCGCGTAGCGGATTTACGCCGAGTTTGCACATCGGTTTTTAAGTTTATACCTCCATGAACTTAATAAATGTTGAAGTCAATTCTTATAAATAAATATATACATACTAGTTGTTTTTAAAACATTTTATTGCTTTAAATATACATATTTGCACCAAATAGAGCTGCACTATATACGCGAATGAATTCAACGCTCAACAGCATGAAGGAGATAAAATGTCAATCAAAACGTCATCGGATCCCTAGCCCCGCCTACAAAACGTTCACCAGCCAATGAAAATCTACAACGCACGTGGCCATGAACTTATCGGACGTCCGTCACACGTGGCCTTGACATTGCTAGTTCTCACAGTTGTAAACACAAATCGCGAACGTAGAACTCGGAGAGGAAACCAGCCGAATTTACTTTCGTAGATGCCATATACTGGTGGTGTTATGATCTCGATCTAACGGAATCTTATTAAACAGCACACAGTTCTTAAACTTTTTGAGGAGCCAAGCTTAACTCTGTTCATGAACTTAACGACAATACTTTGCCAACCTCCCTGCAACGGCCGCGAGAGCATTGAACAATGACATTTGCCTTCTGTGGGGTGTAACACGATCGGTTGTAATTTCTGATAGAGCTCTCTTGTTTACTATGAAAAGGACTACCTTTAGAACCTTTGACAACAATAATTATTTAAAACTGAATTATGTTAATTTTTTATTTACATACTTTCAAGAAGTGGCATTGCACAAAGTGTTGCTATTTTTAGAAAAACGTAACTCGTTTTCAAATAGTTCCGTCGATGGGCGTGGCTTAAAATGATGTGACGTCACGAAATTAAGTTTATGGAGGTATGAACTGAACTTCTATTACCGTGTTTAGCGAATCAGATTGACGCAAAGCAATTGCTATTTATTTATATAGTTGTGAAAAAAAATTGCTTTATCTCCAAAAACCCAACATATATGGCAATTGTATTTTGTAAATGGTGATCCGTAAAAAGGCTTTATATATAGATTCATGATTCAGGCCATGTGACATGTAAAAGGTAAGTGATTTACAGCAATAACTTATCCAGATTCTACTATCAATACATGTATCACCCTTGTGTAAGACACAGAGGAAAAACAAATCATTAAGCATTACATATAAGACAAAATGTGAATTTTTGGAACTCAATCAATCACTCTGGACAATTTTCCGATTGTGAGGGATCATCGGAGGAGAAAGTAGGGGTTTAATTATCATCATTACTTATAATCACTTTTTGACAAGCGAATGTTAAGATTCTGATCAAAGAAGAGGCAAGATGTAAGGAACTAGTTTGAGATGTTGTGAACGAACAAAACCTACTGCTAAACATAAATTTAGAATCATTATTAATATAGCAATAGCTCACATTGTCATAGATAGAACTTTCACATTCGTTTATGACTTTTGCATCTATTTAGCATATATACAACATCTATACCCCATACAGGCCGATAAGGCAAGCCAAACTAACTCATTTGCTAACTCAATTTTGTTTCATTTTAGATAAACAAGCATGCCAAGTATTATGAAAGTAACTATTCACAATATTGTACAATGAGATAGATAGATATGATGTAAAGAGATTCACAAAGCCTGATCCTTGGAAAGGAAACCTTAGAGTAGAAGTGAGCATATCCTCTGAAACATAAACAATCCAAAGTGTAATAATCTTTAGTTTACCGTATCAAATTCCCGTATTCACCTCTCTCTAAGTACGACTGAGTGGGTGCTTAAAAAGACATTTGAATTGTATTTTATTCTAAAGTGAAATATATCATATGCCAAGAATAATAACTTTCCCTTAAGGATAAAATTCTAACAAAAGAACTTAAAGGTTGAATGTGGTGGTTTTTTTTATATCCTTGTATTCGTTCAATCTGATGTTGTTCCATGAAAAGATTTTTATAACTTTGCTATCAAAATATGTTGAGAGGTATTTCTGAGAGATAAACTTATACTACTTCTAAGGTTGCCATTGCAATTCTTATGATATACATTAACATAGAATTTCAGGATCGTGATTGGTATTCATAATCCAAGAGATTACATCCAGAAACTAATCTGCAAGTTTTTTTTATCCATAAGAACCAGGGGACATTATGTCTTGATCACTTTTCATTATTCTTTAGCTTAGGTGCATAAAAAACTAATCTTTTAGTCATGAAAATCGCAATAATCATTAATAGAATATGAATACATTATTTATGAATTTCAGTTTGAAGGAGAAGAATAAGTGATGAGTTCATGAAGACATTTCTTCAAGATGTGATATTCATAACAAACAGCCTTGATTCATCAGCTTTTGGTGTCTTGTGTCTTGAGTCATTATCATGTGCCTTTACATCCATTTGTCAAAGTGGCAAGGGACAGTTTAATCCAGTTTTAAAATAACATAAAAGGTAATGAAATACACTTTATGGTACTCTTAAACAATAATGGCTTTGAACGATACCCTGTATTCGAACAACCACTAGTCATAATTCATAGAAATGCTATCCTATGATGAGGATTTGACTAATTTTTCAGGGGGAATACAAACTGAAACATAGCACAAAAAAGTTATCCCAAATATTGAAAACATTCATTTCTTAAAACTTAACTATCATTTTTCTCTCAGAACAATGTTTTGGAAATCAACGAAAGCAAAAGTCTTTACATTGGTTTAAATACATAATAAATAATTTTGACTAGTTTAACAAAATCCATTTGATAAAAGTCGTTTGATCAATTGATTCAAGAAGGTCATGGAAAGGTCATGGTGTTTTTTTCTTGGGATTGTCGTGGAGTCATCTTGATGGATTATCTAGCTAAGGGTCAGACCATTACTGGAGCTTATTACTGCAACCTGCTGAGCAAGTTACGAGATGCCATGAAACAGAAGCGCCGCGGTATGATCATCAGGTGTACGCCTCTTAGCTGACACTTGTCAAGCAGCTGCTGTGAGGCACGCCGATGTGGCTTTGAAATCTTACCGCATCCCCCCTATTCTTCCGATCTTGCACCAAGTGACTTCTTCTTGTTCCCCGAGATGAAAAATTCGTGGACGTCGTTTTGAGGACACCAATGACATCATTCGAGAGGTGGAGGCTTTGTTTTCCATGAAATCTGGGGTCTACTATTCAGACGGTCTGCGCAAGGTCAAGAAGCTATGGGAAAAATATGTATCTATAGATGGTGACTATATAGAGAAGTCTTAAAAACATGAGAGCAAAATAAAGTTTGTAGCTTTGATATGTGTCCGTGATAATTGAAACGTTTTGATACCCCCTCGTATCTTCATCGACAACAACTGGTTTATCTTCACAGAATTGTTATTGCAACAATGTCTTCAGGGCCGGATCATATTACTTTCAGCAATCTAACATTTCTCAACTTTGAAAAAATCATTGGTTGATTACAATTGTTGTTTTTGGTTTAACCAAGATATATTTCTGAAATCAATGCACCATTAGGGACCTGAACAATTAGTTGGAAATTTGTTTTCGAGCAAGCTTCTTCATTATAATCCCTGGGTGTACTTGTTGTCTGACTACTGAGTCAATTGCAAATCATTGTAAGAAGATTGTGTTTTGTTAACAATTGCCGCTCTATGATAATCTAACATCAACACTTTTTCAATGCTAAGTGTTGTTATATTTAAAAAAAAAAATTCTGGTGTGATCAGGCGAGTCAAATTATCGTTTTATTTGATTATAATTAAAAATCTATTAGAAATAATTTATTGTTTTTCCCAATACTGCAACCACTTATTTCAAAAGATTTTCTGTTGGCTTGGCATTTCCAATGGCAGGACAGCTATTTTGCTATCACAACACTGATCTATACGATCCACACTCCCCAGTGCAGCGAGTGGTCCAAGGGAGACAACTCTGAAATAAATGTCACATTTCAGAAGCTATGACCGTCTCGTGTTATTTAATGCCAGTAGTAATTCACTCTCCTTAAAGTTACCAGTTGTCTCTCTCTCTCTCTCTCTCTCTCTCTCTCTCTCTCTCTCTCTCTCTCTCTCTCTCTCTCTCTCTCTCTCTCTCTCTCTCTCTCTCTCTCTCTCTCTCTCTCTCTCTCTCTCTCTCTCTCTCTCTCTCTCTGAGGTTGCCAGTTATAACTCACTCTCACTGACGATTCAAGCTATAATTCACTCTTTCTGAGGTTGCCAGCGATTTTTCACTCTCTTGGGGTTCACTATAATCACTATATAATCCACACGGGTAAGGATACGCAGGTGAATACTTTTTATTCGCAGGTGTGCTCTTAACTGATTCTACCAAGAAAATAACATATGATTGGTTGACGAAACTATTTTTACTTTCAACAAAAATGATACATAGAATGTTTCGAACTCTTGCATCGCGAAAAGTGTAGATCAATGAACATTCATATACATTCAAAAAATTTAAAATCTAACTCATTAACACAACTAATTTAAGTGTTTTCAGTGTCACTCCAATTTACAATTTTTTATATTTTTCACACGAAAATAGGCGTCGTTGTTGTTTGTAAAAACATGGCTGTCATTAAAACGTGAAATCATTATTCATTTGATTCTGGGGCATCCTAAGATTTAACAGCTTGGATATCTCAATTTTAATCGGATAAAATACATCCTATATCACCTCAGAAATATTTGTTTGATGCATAAATTTATTTCTTAGAATACATTTCTTAGTTTAGTTGATGGGGTTGTTTTTATATCGGATAGAAAATAGACAGCATAATGACACCGTGACATATTTAGATAAGTGTTGATAAAGTGATCATAAATAAAATAGACTTCATTTCTATGTTATTCCTTACCTGTAGAAATAATGGAGTGTAATTAAATGGCTATGTCTACCAGTTTCGATTTCAGAAACTCTATTATCCACGGCTGGCAGATTCTGATGTATTGACTGATGACTTTACATATTAAGTTCAGAGCTTGCAGACTAATGAATTGGTTCAGAAACTAAAAATCGTCTGATTTATAGAGCGTTTCACGCTTCCAGGTATCAGATAATAGTTAAGGAAATGTCCAGACAGATTAAAGCATAATAAATTTCAAGCTGTAATTTTCAATGAGAAGGAATACAAAATACATTCTAGCCAAAATGATTTTACATTTGATAAAAAAGAATTAGATACCTGTAAGTAACCTATCGTTTTCAATGGTGAGGAATTTCCAAAGACATTCATACTAAACTGATTTTGGATGTGATAGAAAAGAAACAGATATGTGTAAGCAACCTGAAACTAAGGATGTTGTTAGTCGTGTCAAAGTTAAACGTGATGACAATTCACTTAACAAAGCATGTCGTTGTTCATACAACTATCTACAGAAACAACGTGCAGACAAGTGGTAGGATATGGCATTTATACCGAAACTCGCTGGGACAAATCATGAAGAGTGGCATCAGTCAAATAGATCTATGGCGTAATCTATTCAAAGAACTTTCTGCAAATCTGACTTCGACATTAACTTTCAATTTGTTCAAAAACATCTCGTTACCAGTGTCCAGTGTGCTTGCAGTTCGCCTACTGTGCAATCATACAGTACCTATCCAACATATTTAGCACCACCCAGTTGACCAATACATATCTACACCTGGGCAACAAGTACTACCTCAATGAAGACATTGTCCTATAATACTATCTGGTAAATAATAACCCTGGTTGTTAATGTGTAAATATCCATAAGCCTCTTCAACCCCTATAAGTAAAATATCGACACTGCTTATACAAATAGCGAAACTGTTACATCGCCGTGGAAAGATAAAAGTTAGCATAGTAGTCGACGCGACTATTTTAACGTGTTGATCGACGTTCAAGCAAGACCGCTAGAATGAATTATTCAGCTGAAGATAAATGACAGAGTTGAATTTCAACTTAACATGAATATAACTTTGAATATTAATGTGGCATCATCGATGAAACATTAGTATTTACGTTCGAAGGTTTTATTGTCATCTGTCGAGGGAACGTTAGATTCTCTGTTGAGGCGATGTAGGCGACATGCACTCAATCTCACCGACACCCGACCCGATAGTGATGTTGACTGTTGAGTAAAAAGCTCAAACGCTAACGAGGAATTTGTTCGATTGTTACTGCTTCCTTACGAATCACAAACACATTAAATCTTCCACGTGGATGAATTATGTCAATCACCCTACCTTAAGCTTTGCCATCTATTTCAACAAGAGAGTTGACAGGCGAAAACGTCGCCATAGTGTCGGCTAGTGCTATGTAGACTTGTGAAAATTTTACAACAAAATTTTGCAGGAAAACTGGAAAATAACGTATACAAAGTTAATATTTGTTGACGTTGGTTTATTTAGTGACAATTTATGCATAAAGAAAGCGTTTATTGTTGTTATGAGTCCAGATTTGTAATCTCGTCGAGATTGAAAACAGTGAATGAAGTTTACGCTACGTAGTACAAATATATGAATGGAAAAATAGTCCCTCGTCTCGTTCACAGAGGTCAAGGTCATATTTTAACCAATCAGATACTCCAAAAGTGATATGTGCACATGTGCTCGTATCGAAAATATTAACTCGCTTATCATCAACCATATGGATAATAATACTAATTACTACCATGTTATTGTGTTGTGGAATATAATACAGTATTTGACTCATGCTCACCGCAATGCATGCAGTCCATATCATGATGTAAAAGAATACATGGCTAATATGGGAATTGTTCTCTACACTGAACTATTAAGTATTTATATAATTATGTTTGGCAAAATGAAGTACTCATTGATAAACAAGCACCATTTACAACGATTGCTAAACTTGACCCAGACAAAGTCGATGTGAGAGGAACATTATATAAACAATACATGTACAATTGTACAATATATATGTACAATTTACACTTGACTCATCAGTCAAGAATTGTCATTTTCAGATGACAAGTACAGTAAATGAATTATGGATGTAGGGGCAACAAACCTCTAGATAGATTGAGACATGTCACACTGATGGTGCATAGATTTCAGAAATATTTCTGGTTCGACAAGCACAATGATTATTGAGAATCATTGATTCACGAACTGTTGACTAGATCTGTTAGACTGTTAGATCCCTGCACGTACTGTGAACTGACACTGAAGATGACGTTGCAATTACACGTTCTCTGGATACAAATTTGTATTGCTGATTTGATTTAAAAGTCTGTGCCTGTTTGTTTTATTGGTCATATTGTTGTGGTGTCAATATATCCCTGAAAAAGTATTTCAAGGTCATAGCTACAAGGACAAAATCAAAACAAGATATTACTTGTGATCTTATGGTTTGATGCATCCTCTATTTAAAACCGGCTTATAGATTTATAAACCTAGCTAGGTAATTTACATTATTACATTACCACATGACATATTAGGAATAAATTGTTTTATGGTTAGAAGAATCTTTAAGAATATTTATAAATACATAATTTACAGATTATTTCCAACATTTGTCATGAATGATAAATTTCTAGATCTTAGCAAAATTAAAATCGTTCTATTTTCTCGATTCTTAAACTTTGTTGTATAAGAGCCAGCTGTGCATAACGTCAAATCTTAGAAACATACTATGAGACTAGATACTGCCTGTAAATTCAAAAAAAAATCTAAATCCTGATAGCTGAAGCCAACGTAAAGAGATTCCAATAAAGTAAAGATTTACAAAAAATGTAGCCTCTTTTGGTTATATGTAGTGTGATAAAGGTTTGTTATCAGGACATCCGCCTGATGGAGACAAAACTTGGAGATGCTTCATGTTTCTATAGCTAATTCAACATTCTCCATAAACTTTTAAATAACTTTGTGATGTATAGAAATGTTTTTAAGTCTTTTTGCTGTTCCTATTTCTTGATCCTGAAATAGCCTGCAATAAATCTAGATCATGTAATTAAATTAAACGCTATCCATGTCTGAAATATTGTCCAGGTGGCGCTTAACAGCAGTTCACATACTTTTTGTTGCTTAGAGTAGTATTCTTGTCTTAGAATGATCATTCAAAGGGAGGGAAATCGAATATGCATTGATTTGTTTAAATTAGCAAGATAAGAAAGCAATACTTTCAAGGTACGTACATGCAGCTACACTTCCACAATTTCTTCCAGAAACGATTGACCAATTCTATTTGATTTGATAACCCTCACGCATCGAACACCTTGCGGGCAGACAATCAATCACCGTTGACATGTTGCCGAGAGTTTAGGTTCCTGGAGATCAAAGGGGATTAACCAGACTCTACGGAATTTGGTTCACCCTTTGTTTTTCCGGTTATCAAGTTACCTTATTTTGGAGAGGTTTTCCGTGCACAGTGCTAGTTATTGCAATGAAAGGAAACTAAGCCCCTTTGGGTTCTGTTGTGCAGTGCCAAAAATAAAGTTGTTTTGTTATTTGTTTTTTGGGATATTTTACAAATTGCTTTGTTTTATATAAAGTCATCTCTTAAGGTCATATTTAATCCAATGCAACAAGTGATTTCGTTTCTTTCTAAGCTTTTAATATCTGTATTTAGACATTTAGGTATGCAATGAATTTTAAACTGATCCACGGAACGGCTTACAGACATCTGCTTGTAGTCGTAATTAAGGGAGTTCCAAGTTTCAGGAAGTTTCTAGTAATTCAGTCGGTCAGGGATACACGATGTATACGTGATACTAGCTCACTGTTCAGCTTGTTATTTTGTGTATATAATAATGGTAGCTGATTACGGTCGATCGTAGACTTGTCGTCTATTTCATCATGCAAAAAGTCATTGCGTTTGTCATTTCATTTAAGAACATTTCTTTATTTCTTAAAGGTCACAGGTTGTGTTCACACTTATATCTGTGTTTCTTAAATCATATTTTTTTTATATATGTAGATGCGACGTTTCTGTGTTGATACTAACACCGTTATCAAGCAAGTGATACTGAATGTTACCACTCTGTGCTTATATATACATATTGACATGTTACGGCTTGATTATACCAAATAAAAGGGTTGATGTACAAAATGTTTTAATAGAAAGGAGGCGAGATGGACAATGAGGTAGTTGCTAATTGAGAGGGATTAGTGTTAATGGAGCATGATCGAGTGATGGTATGCTGATAGATAATCTTTAGATAAGCTTATGCGCAATTCAGGAAATCTAGTTGTGGGTAAACGTCAGGGTTTTACTATTTAAATTCAAAAGATGTATTTCTGAGACTTTTATGTTGTCCTGTTGCAGAATATTGACTTAGTACTTTCATGTCTTAATGAAGGTTATATTGCGATAATTCCGGTCTGTATATTTTATAGTTTGCATTATTATTGCATAAGTGTTTTTGAGAAAAAAAAGTTTTTCCTTTACTTCTATTTAGCACTTGTTGATCTGCATAAGTGTTCCTGTGACGAATTAGATTTATATATTTATATATAGTCTTTTACTGACGTTTCTTAAGTGCCTCAAGGGAGATATATCTGTGAATTGTTTGATATGAATATACATATTACATGAAATGATGTGAAGATCTACACTTTCACCTTTCACCAATGAGAAGTCTCAGGTGACCGTTATATTCTTATACTTCCACTAGACCTCTATATAAGTGAGTGCCATTTTAGTATTAGTTTAAATATTTGAACTCTACAGATATATCATATATAGATGTAAAAGTTAAATGTTCATGGTTTATGTATTAAATATTCTTTAAAAATAACAAACTGAAGATTGATCTTCATATCAGGTCATTGCCAACCGGTTCACAACATAGTGATCATCATGGTAACCTATTCATTGTGTTGCTCACGATATAGCCACGTTAACAATGGCAAGGGACGTAATTCATGCCGCCATATGCATACGACTAAAATATATGTAGTAAATGCGACGTCAACATGATTTCATATTAGTTACAGTTCAATTTAGGGGTATATCCATCAACACAGAATCGTTCTTTTCCTCAGCTCATCATTATCTGTGCGCATTTTGTAAATAGGACAGATTATATATAGTTATAGTGGTATGCATATGACGTCATGAATTACGTCCCTTGCCATTGTTAACGCTATACCATTGTAATGTATATGTTGTAAGATAGGACATATTGTGAACTGGTGAGTGCAATTCTTTGCGCAATCATCTATATGTGCGCTAAGGGGTATACATCTATAGTTTGGTGTTTTAATCTGTTGTTTATGCACTCGGACTCTCGCCCTTAATGTATCCCCCGTTTGACAATATACTCTTCGCAACAACCAGCGCATGTTATTACATATATTAGATTCTGGAGGCGCAAGACATATTTTCCATTATTTTGAATTTTGAATTACTCCTAAAGGTGAATGAATTAACCTTCAAAATGTGTGTACATGTGCCTATTACATTTTGTGATACTTCCACTTAATTCACATTTTTGATCTTTAAAGCACGCTTTTGATAATAGTTGTTTCAGGTTTTTGCTCTGCCGTTTACTGTTTATCACATATATATTGTATTTAACGTTTTTTCTATACATTTGCATCGTCCATGTATAGACTATGGTAAGGTATTTGTTTTTCTTATCGTAGAGCTTATAGTATATACTTTGTATTTTTTTTTCAGTGTAATATCACCTCAACTTCATATCTTGAATGGTAAAAACGTATTTTGCACAACGTCAGAAACTACTTCATTTTCATTAAATAATAATAATAATAATAATAATGATGATGATGATGATGAGGCAAAGGAGCGGGCACCAAATGATTTAAGTTTGTATTTTGGAACTTGGAGTAGGTGTTGACTGTTTGAGCGTATGGAACAAGTCTGTTGGTATGGTGACACTAACTTCTGTAGGTATATCGGAGCAGTATGTTTGACAGATTGGTAGGTAAGGCACAGGATTTTGAAGTCAATTCTTTCTTGAATGCATAGCCAGTGAAGTGAATTTAAGACAGGTGTGATATGGGTAGATTTAGGGGATCTAGCAACAATGAGGGCTGCAGTATTTTGTATCTTTTGAAGACGATAAATTTGTTTTTGTGAAATTCCACAAAAAAAGACTGTTGCAGTAATCAATGCGTGAGAGGATGAGGGATCTTGCAAGGGGTGCTGCTGTATCTCTTGTGATGAGGTGGCGGACATTGCCTATGTTCCTGATGTGGAAACGACATACTCTACAAAGATTACTGATGTGAGAATCCATTTCAAGGCCAGAATCAAGATAAACACTAAGGTTTTTTACAGTTGTAGAGAAAGTAACTCTTTCAGATCCGACGGTGATATCTTGCAGAGTGCATTTTTTCAGGCGAGATTTAGGAGCAATCAGAAGAGTTTCAGTTTTGTCTTTGTTTAACTTCAAGAAGTTAGATGTCATCCAGGACTTTACGGAAGTGAGACAAGTTTCCATTTTGAGGCGGGTCAATGATTGACAGAGGAATCAAGATCAAAACTGTCAAATAATTGGGAGTCATCTGCGTAAAAATGCCTAAAAATGTGCTGTTCAGAGATAATTGTGCCTAGTGAACGAGTGTACATAACAAACAGTATCGGTCCCAGAACAGAGCCCTGTCAGTATCGGTCCCAGAACAGAGCCCTGTGGGACGCCATAGCAAAGTGGACTGTTAGGTGACACAGCCTCATTAATATGGACATACTGGGATCTCCCGGTCAAGTATGATGCAAACCATTCTAGGACAGTACCAGTGAGACCATATTCATGCCGGAGACGTTGTAGTAGTTTGCTGTGGTCGATGGTGTCGAATGCGGCCGACAGATCTAACAGCACCAGCATACCAACCTTCCCTGAGTCGACAGCGTTGAAGATGTTGTTCAGGACACAGTTTAGGGCAGTCTCTGTGCTATGCCCAGGTCTATATGCCGACTGATAGGTGTCAATGAGTTCATATTGATGCATGTGTTCCATAAGTTGATGTTTCATAACCTTTTCAATGATCTTAGACAAGAAGGACAGGTTAGACACTGGGCGGTAATTACCATACACTTCAGTGTCTAGAGAAGGTTTCTTTAGTAGTGGCTTAATAACCGCTCTTTTAAAAACATCTGGAAAGACTCCTGTGTCTAGAGTGAGGTTTACAAACTTCGTAATAGTTGGAAGTAATATGTCAAGAATTCTTGTTAGGAATGTTGTTAGGATGGAATCCATTTCACATGATGTTGGCTTTGATGATTGGATAATTTTCATGATGTCAGAATCATTTACTGGGCAAAATGTGTCGAAATTTGGTCCAATGAGTTCTTGGTACGAGCAGTCATCACAACAGGATCCAAGCTGTTTACGGAGATTCTCAATCTTTTCAGTGAAGAAAGTGTTGAACTGATAAGTGATATCAGATGGATTACCTCGCGGCATACTCATCTCCTGCTTCTTGCCCATCAAAGTGTTTAATGTAGAGAACAGCACTCTTTGATTTTGTGAATTCCTTGCTATTTCATCCCGTATGAATTCTGACTTCGCTTTCTTCATGCATATATTCAAATAGTTACGTTTTTGTAGATTTGGCGATCAACTTCAAGACGTAATCGTTTCTCTTGTAGGACCTCAGCTGTGTACCATGGTGCTGCATCCTTGGGCAACACAGCCTTCAACTTGCGAGGTGCGTGTTAGATGGTTGCAAGTGTTGAGTTGAAAAGCTCTACCGATTATTGACATCATCAATAGAGTTAGAGCACAAATCTGACTGTTCAAAATCACATCTGAATTTATCAACGTCAATGGATTTCCAGTTCCGAATTTGAGCGTATTTCTTTTCTTCAGGTCGAGGAAAGTTTAGGTTATAAGGAAATGATCCGACAACTGTTTGTCACTTACCTGTACACTTTCAACAAGAGTCAGATCCCTGACAACTACCCAATCTATGATGTTGCCTGATCTGTGAGTTGGGTCTTGAATAAACTGTTGAAGATCAAAAGTATCGAAGACTTTAAGCAACTTTCTTGTGGTTGGGTTATTTCTTGAATTGAACTGCATATTAAAGTCACCCATTATTATGACCGAGTGAGATTTTGTGTTGAGAGATGTGCAAAGGTTGGAAAATTCCTCACAAAAAAGCTGACTTTTGGTTTAGGAAAGTATATACACAGATGGTCTCTGTAAATGCCACCAATGCCACCGCCCCTTCTGTGCAGACGTGGTTCATGTTTGAATTTATAGCCAGGTGGTATCAGTTCATTTATCTTTGACTCATCTCCACTAGGAAGCAACCAGGTCTCTGTGATGTATAAGATATCAGTGTTGGATTCTAAAATGTAGTCAAATATTTAAGTAGTCTTATTTTTCACTGACTGTGCATTCTGAGGCTTTAAGTGTATTTTCAACTTTCACCTTTTGGTGAATATGGATTGGACTATGATTGTTGGAACCGTGTCCACTTTCACTGTTTAATACGGAAAATTGTTGTTGTTTTCTCCTACCAGCCCGACATCCCCTATGTTAAGTTCCCTCAGATGACGAAACACTCCTGGGTCAATCCATTGTCTTCTCCCAAGTCTAGAATTGAAATCAATCAGTTGGCTTGAGTTGTAGACAGTCATTGTCAGTATTACATCCAGTGAGCTTGGGGTGTTGATTGGAGGACAATTGTAGGATCCCTTGTACAATGTCCAAATACAACAGAGTTTCACAAATAATGTCCACATTTTACACATTTTTCAACATTTTCTTTTGGAAATAGAAAAATAAATTCTTCATAGAGTTGTTTGCAAGTTTTCAAGCAGATTTGAATGACATAAACCATACAAAAGGTTAAGTAAAGAGAGAGCTCAAAAGTGTGCCTGCTGCTTGCAAGGCGCCCGGCGACTTATCCCAATGAGAGATATCTGATATCTAAGACATATCTCCAATATATCTAGGCTTGCATTTGCTTTGCCCTTATTTCTTTTTTCACATCAAGTCACTGAATTATTAATAATTTATTATGACCAACAGTTTTTGGTTATTGTTTATATCTATTTTGAAGGCTGTTTGAAGTAGCACTTGTGTCGCTGATAATGGAAAGGTCGACTTGAACTGGTCATTGAATCATCTAATAATGTTTTGAGTTAACTAATGAAACTTTGCTTTCTAACAGTAACGGATGATCAAAATCGAATCACGTTAAAAAAAGCATTCTGGACTTTGTTCTTTGTTCTGGACGATGTTTGTCTTATCAATTGTAGATATTTTGTTATTTTTTCAAACTATAAGAATAATATGAAGTTGTTTTTTATCTTATACACTCTTCAATTAATGATATAACCAGAGTGTAAGTTATTGTTTCTTTGCCTGTCATTCAAGTGATCTTTGACGAAACAAACTTGCTGCTTTTATTATGTCATATAACAAGTACACACATCTCGAAGAAACGTCCATAGAAAACTGTCTGTGAACACATCACGCATTTTCCTCTTTTATAACATCCAAAATGAGTTCATTTTAATGGATATTTTACACAGTTCATGATTAAAAGATGAGGTTGTTTTACACCTAAGCCTGAGGCTATTGATTAATGATCCAGACATTATGTCCCTGTATTCTCAAAGATATCACAACTGGAAGATTAGTTTCTGCATGTTATCTCTTCGGGAAAAACGTCACGTATTACTTGATCTAGAATACTCCTCCGAATGATGATTGAGAGAAACCTATAAAACCATCTGATTGAACAATCATAGAAACGAATGTGAGGACAAGATTTCTAGCCACACTCATCTCTATTGTTAGTTTGTATGCTTAACACAAAACAAGTATTCACTTCACATAACTTTTTGATCTTACCACCAAGTTAATAACACCAGATCACAGTCATTGAAATGGAATAACAAACGCAACAGTTTATTATTCACAGTAATAGTCATTTTCCAAAACCACATAGTTACTCATGGCTTTAAAACTTATTCGAATTATCTAATTTAGTTTAGGCATTTTATTTGGTGACATTCAGAATTAAATGCTTTATAATTTGCGGTCACCGACAACCATCAGCAAAATATTTAAGCATTTTGTTTTGTTTTGGGCATATTGAGCATAGTTTTTTATATCACATTTTTTTCCCTTTTGTGAAATAAAAAAACAAAGTTGTATTTCATCACAATCAGAAGAGTTATATTCTAGAAGAGCTTTTATTGACTGTTCATCTCCTTCCTTTTCGTTTCTTCAGAATTTCTGAATAAACAGAGTACACCAGGACAGGCTAGAATATATATCGTTCATTAAAGATTTTGATCCCTTAAGGCATTGATTTTCAGCAATTATAGTTTAAGTTACCTGTTCATATAAGTAATTTGTCATGTTGAAAGAAGTCAACTTCTCACTTTGGCTGCAAATTCAAATTCAAATTCAAATTCAAATTCATTTATTCTAAAAAACGCCACCGACGTTGGTACATGAGCATAGAAATATATAACAAAGAAATATACATAGTTTCCAAGATGAACAGGTGAAATGTTCATTTAACGAGTACCAAGAGACTGAAGAAGGGTATAAGCATTGAATAAAACAGTCATGGTCTCAGGTATTGTACATGTAATGTAAATCAGGATTTGATTAAGATGATCTTTATAAATTTCGATAGTTGTTTCAATTTTTTGGTATCCTTATTGCACATTAGTTGTTTGAATTTGAAAAGGTCTGCCCAATTGAAATAGAAATTGTCAATGAACTGTACACGATGGTGGTGAAGAGCCTCACACCTCAGTAGGTAGTGAAACTCATCACCAATAGCGGGGGAGTTAAACAGATTGCACATACGTTCTGTTTTCGGATTTGCTTGCCATCTGCCTGTTTCAATTGGTAGTTTGTGGTTGCTGGTTCTGCATTGTAATAATGGCATGTATATCGATTTATCAAGATAGAGATATTCCTAAAAAGCAGGGTTTTCCTTAAATAATTTGTAGTAAAAACCTTTAGAGCTGGTAGTTATTTCTGATCTCCATATTTGGGTGAGTTGATCTTTTAGGGTTGAATTTACCATCGAAACAAGCCACGATGTCGAGCAACTAGATGGGTTATAAAAAAACATATGAAAGGCCGCAGTTATCGGAGTGGATGGTTAGCAACATTTCCCTCTTGATCTGCACTTGATAACTTCATTCAACCATTCTCCAGAAATCTTATTCAAGTTGTTATCAATTCATACACATCCCCCCTGATGTATATCCATTGTTCATTTCTTTAATATTCTTCTTTATAATCCCAACATGGCAGCAGTCACACTTCTTTTGGAATTGGATGTTAATTACCTCGTAGACTTTGCTCTTATTATGTATGTATATTGTACCTTTTGTAAACCGTTGTATGTCAAGGTCGATTTTCAGTTGAACTCCTTACATGATCTGATCAGCTTTTCTAAGTATTTAGAATGGGGCGTGTCCGCTCGCCAAAGCATAGATTTTTGGCAAAAAAGTTAATATGATTATGCAATGTATACTTATAAATGAATATGTACAACATACTGTCATTAAATCCGCGAGTTGTTCAGATAAGCCAAACTATTGAGGTACTTTTGTTTACCGTTCTTTACAAATCTTCCCTTTTCATATATCGTCAAAATACGGACAACTGCGATAGTAACAATATTAAAAGTTACTGCATCAGAAAAGTATATGTTTTTTAATTGATGTTCACGTGGATGAAATAGATAATATAGCGCTCATCACCATGGTATGCAATGATTTTCATAAAATATACATTCCAATTTCCTTGTAATGTGAAGATAATAGTCATCCTTTTATCGCTATCTATAGCACATGTAAATCTTTGGAACGGCATCAACATGTCAGTAGCATAACGTACATATAACATGCCCTAATAAACATATTATATTTCTTTCGTTAAAAAAGGGTCCAACTTCAGTGAGTCCAGGAACAATTATATAGTGGGATAACATTTCTTCTTCCAAACAAGTCACATTGAAACTAATTTTTATAACAAAGATATGAAATGAACTATTCCTAATTGAAATATATATTGTACACTGCAAAGAGACTGGAATATATGCGTTGATTTCTAAAATATTCCAAGTCAAATTCACTATCATGATAGTTTGTCCTTTGGATATTACATCTGGATGAATATTCCATAGACAAATATTTTTTAACTCATGGGTCATTCTTATTTTTCCTTTCAGGAATTTATAAATCATTAATTCCCACTCAACTTCACGAAGACTTAACATATTCAGATCAAAAGATGAGTTGTGCGACTTCTTTAGTTTACAAAGAGTGATTAATAATCGAGACATATTGTCCCCGGGTTGTAATGGATCACACTTAAGTAAGTAAATATGTTATTCTCTAGTGGATTTTCCTATGTATGGATAAACCAAGATGTTGGTGACAAACATATATTTCTATCAATGTTCAAGCAACGTTAAAAGACATATTTATTCAAAAGTGGTATGAATCACTTCACTCATCCACCTTTCTGAATCATTATTCCTTCTGTAAATCAGTGTTTGGGCCTGAAAAATATATAACTGTTTTAAATGGTAAAACCGTTTTGAGCAGTTTTTTGTAAATATAGAATATCCCTTAAAGATACAATACATAAGGACAGATAATTTAACCTTGAAAGATGAATTCCATGTTTTGTTAGTTTGTGAAACTAACTCATGTAGAAACAAATTCTTGAAATGTAAAAATGTCAATCCACAGATGCTGTACAATCTGCTTGATCCCTCTAATGCTGATGTTATTTTAAATGTTGCCAAATAAATAAGACAATTGATGAATTTAATGAAATCGTATGTACAATTCAACTTAAAGTCACGTGACTAATAACTAAAAAAACCCACCTCAGCTGTACTACTAGACTAAATTTTAGTCTCATTTCAGATTGTGTCGATACTAGAACATAAGGCGGGTTGGGTCAGTCCATTGAGTAATCAGGGGTGGTCAGCATTGCTCAGTTGATTAATATTGTGATTGATTCTGTCTTTTGGGAATTCTGTCTTTTGGGAATTCTGTCTTATGGGACTGAATCCTATGGGCCATTGAGCTGAATAAACATGTCTGTCTGTATCTTAAAGTTAAAATACGACAGTCACGATACCAGCGGTGTGCGCGTATATATATATATATATATATATATATATATATATATATATATATATATATATATATACCATTTGTATCAACATTTAATCCAAGAAACCCAGAGATATTCCCAAAACTTAAAGAAACGCTCCACCCCCTACAAAATTATGATACCTTTAAAGATAAACTTTCACATGTACAACTTATAAAGAGTAAACGGCAAAGCCGAAATATTAAACAAATAATAAGCAAAGCTAAATTTGATCAGTCAAGCCAAATTGACAAATCAATAAGCAAGTGTGGAAGACCAAATTGTGGCACTTGCCCGTACTTATTAGAAGGGAAAGAATATAACTTCCAAAGTGGCCACTTATTCCATGTACGGGAAAACATGACATGCGCATCACAAAATTTAATATATGTTATCAAATGCGGTGGTTGTGGCGAAGATTACATAGGACAAACGGGGGACACACTTAGATCAAGAGTGAGGGTCCATAGGCAGCAAATCAGGGACCCGTCCTACCGCTACATTCCACTGAGTGGACATATAGAAAGATGCGCCGGGAATAATTTTAAAATATTCCCCTTCTATAAAGTCATGTCGAACACTGATGAAAAGAGAAAGATGAAAGAACATTATTTCATTAAACTTTTCAAGCCACAATTAAATGCAATTAATGTCACCTAACTTTGTTCATATCTAAAAACTGCTGTTAGTATTATTATATGTGATTGATGTAAAGTAATGACGTCACCAATCTGTGGGTACGCATCGATTGTCATGAGTTATGCGCCCCTTGTCCTGTGACGTCATAACATGGCAACGTCATAAAGACCCCATGATGATCACTGAATAGTGTGAAACCGGTCGGGGATTTAAATCATTTCCAGACTTTTGTTTTTTATCTATTTATTACTTGAACTATGAAGAAGTTTTTTTGTGTTAATATATATATATATATATATATATATATATATATATATATATATATATTATATATATATTAAAAAGAAGAAGATGAAGTTGAATTACATTTGGCAAACGTTTTCAGCAGGTACGAATGTATAATCTATTATAATATATATATATATATATATATATATATATATATATATATATATATATATATATACTATCTATAGTATTACTCTCCCGTTGAAGATACCGCCGTTTGATAAGTCTACAACGTTATAACAAATTGTCTCATAACATCACATGCTAATTGACGTCACATGACGTCAAAATCTTTAAGTATGACGTCACAATGTTAGCGACGCGGCAGCAATGATAATCTCGGCGATTTCATACTTTTTATTCCGCTATTAATACACTAAATAATAAACTCATTACACTTTTATAAAACTCGTTAATGATATCGATATCTTACGAGTATGTGTTCGTTAAATACCAAACAATTTACCCCTTTAATAGATATGTAATTAAACGGGACGTCGTTTTAAGTGTTTTGAGATATTACTCAAAATAATATATTGCAATCGGTTTGCAATCGAAACTCTTATTGGTTTCATCTGATCTAAAAAGTTAAACTTACACATTCGGGTTTTTTTTCGTAAAACCAAGACTGCACAATGCTTACATTCGGCTATTTTCAATAGCTTTAAATCGGCATAATATGTTATTTACCATCATACGTACAAGAGTACTTGTGGAAGTGGTGCGATGTTTTTTGAGGTTGCATCTCATGTTGTAACGTTGGTTTTATTAACTCTTGATTTGTGCAATTTTATCATGGAAAATACTTTTTCTTCATTGATAAACTCATGGTAATTATACTTGTAGATCAACTTTATTAGTTCAAAGATGATATATGGGTAGACAAATGGAGGCAATGGGTGGGGAGGGGAATGATCGTTTAAGTATTTCTTGTTAATTGCAATCACGTATCCTCATTGGATTATATATTTCTTCAAGCTTCCTACGGACTGGACAAATTCAACATTTGAAAAGCATTCCTTTTAGATAGTGAACACATGAGACATTGTTGGATTTGGGAACAAACTTTCTCCGATATCACATACACTTTACTTAAACGGGTCGAGTAACTTGTTGACTAAGAACTAAATTAGAACTTCTCAAGTTAGCACCGCCAGAACCAACAGCTGTTCAACTCGCCGATCAAACCTTGACAAATATGACATGCACCATGATATTTACATACATCCATGTGTATAAAGAGTTTGGTCAATGTTTTGATGAAATAAAACACCTTAAGAAGCGTTTGAATTCTCAAAATCACGAGGTGTCAAATTTGAAATCCCTGGGGAGTATTAATCTCTTAGTTCCGCTTGCGGCTGATACTGCTGTCTTGTGATCTGATTAGATTCATAGACCTAACTGATGCGGGCTGTCTTTGAGATGGATAGTTATGTCAAATCATCTGACATCTCTGAGCTGAAGGACACGGCCCTTCTCTTTCAGTCTCGCAAACAATGGGGATAACGTCAACAGGGAAATAAACTGAGAAAAAATAAAAACTTGACACTTAGTTTTTCTAGCACAAACATTTTTAAATATTTGTTTTAAATCAATTATTCTATTCGTATGTTGTGCAAAGATCAATTGGGTATGATAAGAAGACAGAAACACATAATCACGTTTGTCTTTAACGTCGATAACGTTAAATATCAAATGACGTCTGAATATCCTTCAAAATAAATTTCACAGAATAAAGAGAGTCGATCTGAGGTGATCAGTAACGATTGTGTTCACCTTTACGACAGGCGCACAACGTCTCCTTATGGATCTTAGAACGTTAGTGAACACTGCCAATGGAAGACGTCGCCATTGCTCAACAAGGTGACGTTGATGATCTTGGAACGTCTGTGGTGGATCAACTTGTTGACGAAAGGTCGACCAAGTTCGTCCCAGATGTGGTCGATCGATCAGGGCTTCGCGATGGCCAATCCAGGACTTGAACACCTCCATTTGTGAGAAAATTCTGCGTCAGAACTACTGTATGGGGCCTAGCGTTGTCTTGCTAAATCGTTAGACCAGGGCCGTGTCTCTGCATGAACGGAAGGAGAACAGGTTTCAAAATCTGATCCCTGAACTGGACAGCATTCAAGTTCCCTTGAACAACAACTACACTGCAAAAATGGTGTTTGGATATTAAACACAAACCCAAACACATATCTTGTCCTGTCCTTGTCCATGTTTAAATCCCAAACACATTCCGTAAAGTGTTTAATATCAAAACACATTTTGGGTTAGAACATGTTGTAGAAAGTGTTTTGATTTTAAACATGTTGTGAAAGTGTTTTGATTTTAAACATGTTTTGAAAAGTGTTTTGGTATTAAACTTGTTGTGAAAAGTGTTCTGGTATTAAACATGTTGTGAAATGTGTTTTAATTTAAAACATGTTGTGACAAGTGTTTTGGTATTACCCGTGTTGTAAACCATTAAACTAAATATTTTCTGAGATATTCAAGACTTTTAACAAAAAAGAGATGTAATCTTAAGCAAACAGAAAACAATCACAAACGGCAATGAATTGAATATTAGTTTTGCAAGTTTTTCTTTAGTTCATAATCAACCTTCTTGCACCTCACCATATGATAGAAAGAATGTTAATACATTTTGATGAAATAAGTTCTTTTAACACCTTGAATACTTGAATTCAATAACTGATAACAGATAATTTTATGAATAATATAAAATGAGATATTGTATCAAAAGGAATCTCAAGTTAGTTTTAAAAAATAGGCAAAATGAAGTAACTTGCAAATGTGAAAATATGCTAAAAAAAAACCAAAGGATAAATGAAAAGATAAGACATATGATAGGTTCACAATATTTATTTGTTTTACGGCCAAATTTGACTTGATCAAAATTAAACAAATTACAGATGGGAAGCGACAGCAACAAACTTAAGAGGTAGTGGCATTGTGGCTCTTCAAGTTGTGTATGATTACATGATGATCAAAATAGGTGAGGAACTTGTTGATGATAATCAATAGTCAGGGTGCTTCCTTGTGGCAGCTGGTCAGGTCATCATTCTTCAACTAAAAAGAAAAGTGAGAAATGCTACATTAACTGTTCTACTGAATTTAAGTGAAGAACTTCAACTAAGGAATCTCATCCGAGTGTCTTCTGCTATCAAATATGATTATGACAGCAGCACTTGATCAAAAAATTAATTAACTGAGGGTTTTTTGGTAGCTAGTTTGGTAATAACTTTGCCACACAAAAATGGAAGTATAAATATAATTCCAAAACTGCAAACGATTCAATCAGTATATAAAGTTGTTGCCAATGCTTTGGTTATGACCCCATTAAAATGCAATCAGCAAATGCAACCTTAAAAAATAAATTAGTTTTAGTATAATATAAAGCGATAACTTACATATACTTTTGAGATCATGTTTGGTGAGGCCTTTTTGCTGTTTCTTGGAACTGTCATGGCTATTTTTTTCCTCAGTCAGCATGGTCATTTCTAAAGCAGCCTCGGTGGTGTCGCATGGTTCATTAAAAGATTCCAAAAGATTCCATGAATTCGTATCATTTCGCGCTTTCTTTATAAATAATCAGCATTATTTCCAAAGACTGACTATACACTGCAAAAATGGCGTTTTGATTTTAAACATGTTGCGTACGTGTTTTACTCAAAACATATTGCAAAATGTGTTTAAATGCTAAACACATAAATTATCATGTGTTGTATATCAAAACATGTTTCAAATATAAACACATTGCACTTTACTTCAAAAGTGGCGTTGTGATTTTAAACATGTTGCGTACATGTTCCACACATAACATGTTGCAAAATGTGTTTAAATGCTAAACACATCAAAACATGTTTAAAATATAAACACATTGTACTACCCATAAATTATTCTCATATGAGTTAAGTATAAGAAAGTAGTCGTGATAACATGTTGAATGCGTATACATGTTGCTATATCGTTTGCTTTGATATATAATATAACCTTTTTCTGAAGGCCACAAAAACACAATGTGATTATATCAGTAGGAGTTACATTTATATTAAAGTTGACGACGACGATGATGATCACATTATTATCATTGTTTTTGTTGTCATTATTGTTATCATTATTATTTATTTCATCATTATTATTTTACCACCCGAAGAATCGACAGAATGAATTACCCTCTTGTTACCTGTTAAGGGTATAAAAAAACTCCACTTCTATAAGTGTTATTGCGGATTATCACATAGATCCTGAACAGTATAAAGTAATAACGTACATAAATCTTCACTATTTCATGATATATAAACAGTTGTTTTATTCGTTTGATAGATCTTGTTGACATTTGAAAAACAGATGGCAATTTTAATATTATATTTGGTGTCACCCGTTTTCATGGTATTTCTATAAAGTAAATTTAAGACGATACAACACATGCCACAACTTCAAATTGTTTATGGCTTTTTTTTAAAACACAGATCGAAAGTGTACGTTTATCATTTAAATTGATGTTGATATGTGTTTAAAATATTTATATGGTCATTGAATTATTTCATTTTCACAAATATTTTGCAAAGGATGTCTTAAATTATTTCTGGTAAAGTAAAAAAATCATTCGGCTGCTTAGAGTTTATTTATAGTATCAGAAGAGCTTTTTGTCACCAAAAACCTTGAATTTCGTGTACTTAAAGATTAAAGATGAGCAAGCAAAGCAAACTGTTAAAAAAACTTATATTATTTTTCTTGCACCCGAAAATCATTCAAAATAGCAAAAAATGAAAAAGACTTAACAATTCTATACTTTCATATCTTTCATATCTATCAATTGAACAGGTATTATATTCAAAAGTCAGGTGATTCGAACAGGATTAGAATAACAGTGGTCAACTGGAAAACAATTTCGCAAAAAGATGTATATATGTTTTAGATTAACAATAAACGTTAAAAAAAACAAGCACGAAATGTCAATGATTTTCAGAACTGGTCAATAAAATAAGCGTTAACTGGCTGAGAGCGGTAAGGGGTTTGAGACAACAGACATCATTGTAAATACCACGAAAACAGGTTACTCCAGTGTACTTTTAAAAAATCTAAGTTTACTACTACTAGTTGAAATTTTACCAAAATTGTTTTCACATTTTCCCCCATAAATTGATTTTAGATAAATATATGAAAACAAGATAAAGCTTGTGTGTATGATAGGAAACAAAAGTATAGTTTCAGTTCTCTTTGTTTCGAACGTATTACACGTGGTTCAGAACAAAGGAATTCAGCGTTCAATTAGAGTTACTTGCCTCTTGATTATAATTATTGCGCGGAGTTGTTCCTTTGTTTGATACGTTTTGTTATATACACTGAAAACGGACAATACCACCAAACATGAGTGTTCAAAATTTGAATGAAGATTCAACGGTACTAGGTGTGCATGAATTCCTTCGACAAATGAACTATTCAGACCAAGGAATCAACATTTTGCAAGGTAAGATTTGGTTTAATACACGAGACGTCACGAAACTATGATGCTATAACGAACTCAGATGATAATGAAAATAAAGGTCAAATAATAGAACGTTTTGTCGACCTGACATACCATGAAGCAAATAACAATACTTGTTCAAAGCTACCATTCGATTATTACAGGCTTCACTTACAAATATACTCATATTGATAATTGTTGTATGCACTAGATAAATATTGTAAACATTTTAATTTCGTCACTTGACCAAATAATCAATTAGTAAGTTGTGTACTTAAAGCTATGGGGATTTCAATTAAATTGTTTAAATGTTTTATGCTGATCCATTAATAACTTATTTCATGAAAATTATTGATGCTACGTTAAAGGGACAGTAGTACGTTTTTTGAAAGAATTTTTCCTTCAATTTTTCCAAAGAAACATAAGTCTATGCCGAATGTATTGTCTCCGGACGGTCAAAACTTCTCGTTACACAACCCGAACATATGTAGTCCTAGAAAAGTATCATGAAATAATCAGTTGCGGCCTTTTGTGTGAAATGGATGATAATGGATTATCATAGCTTAACTAAACATTGTATGTTGATTTAAAAATGTTTCTTGAGATTAGAAAAAAGCATTGTCTTGCAATTTGAAACATTTAATTTTGTTTTATTGAGATCACATTTTCTATCTTAAACATAGTGGTACATTCCTTTTAGCATGTATAGTCTGTCTTTGGAAATAATGCTGATTATTTATGAAGAAAGCACGATATGATACGAATTCATGGAACCTTTTATTAACTTTGTTTTTAAGATGAAGATCTTGATAACAATGCGACACCACCGATGCTGTTTTAGAAATGACCATGCTGACTGAGGAAAAAAATAGCCATGACAGTCCCAAGAAACAAAACATGATCTCAAAAGTATATGTAAGTTATCGCTTTATATTATACTAAAACTAATTTATTTTTTAAGGTTGCATTTGCTGATTGCATTTTAATGGGGTCATAACCAAAGCATTGGCAACAACTTTATATACTGATTGAATCGTTTGCAGTTTTGGAATTATATTTATACTTCCATTTTTGTGTGGCAAAGTTATTACCAAACTAGCTACCAAAAAACCCTCAGTTAATTAATTTTTTGATCAAGTGCTGCTGTCATAATTATATTTGATAGCAGAAGACACTCGGATGAGATTCCTTAGTTGAAGTTCTTCACTTAAATTCAGTAGAACAGTTAATGTAGCATTTCTCACTTTTCTTTTTAGTTGAAGAATGATGACCTGACCAGCTGCCACAAGGAAGCACCCTGACTACTGATTATCACCAACAAGTTCCTCACCTATTTTGATCATCATGTAATCATGCACAACTTGAAGAGCCACAGTTTGTTGCTGTCGCTATCCATCTGTAATTTTTTTTTTAATCAGGTCAAATTTGGCCGTAAAACAAATAAATATTGTGAACCTATCATATGTCTTATCTTTTCATTTATTCTTTGTTTTTAGCATATGTTCACATTTGCCAGTTACTTCATATCGTGTTGCATTATGTTTTTAACTAACTTCAGATTCCTTTTGAAACAAAATCAAATTGTATATTATTCATAAAATTATCGGTTATCAGTTATTGATTTCAAGTATTTAAGGTGTTAAAAGAACTTATTTCATCAAAATGTATTAATATTCTTTCTATCATATGGTGAGGTGCTAGAAGGTTGTTTATGAACTAAAGAAAAACTTGCAAAACTAATATTCAATTCATTGCCGTTTGTGATTGTTTTCTGTTTGCTAAAGATTACATCTCTTTTTTGTTTAAGGTCTTGAATATCTCAGAAAATATTTAGTTTAATAGTTTACAACATGGTTTATACCAAAACACTTGTCACAACATGTTTCTAAATTAAAACACATTTCACAACATGTTTAATACCAGAACACTTTTCACAACATGTTTAATACCAAAACACTTTTCAAAACATGTTTAAAATCAAAACACTTTTCACAACATGTTTAATATCAAAACACTTTCACAACATGTTTAAAATCAAAACACTTTCTACAACATGTTCTAACCCAAATGTGTTTTGATATTAAACACTTTACAGAACGTGTTTGGGATTTAAACATGTTTTGAAATTCCATGTGTTTAAAAAACAGGACAAGATGTGTGTTTGGGTTTGTGTTTAATATCCAAACACCATTTTTGCAGTGTACATGCTAAAAGAAATGTACCACTTTGTTTGAGATGGAAAATGTGATCTCAATAAATATTTTTAAAACAACATACAATGTTTGGTTAAGCTATGATAATCCATTACCATTCATTTCACAAAAATGGCCGCAACAGTTAATTTCATGATACTTGAATATTTTTCTAGGACTAAATATGTTTGGGTTGTGTAACGAGAAGTTTTGACCGTCCGGAGACAATATCAATACATTCGGCATAGACTTATGTTTCTTTGGAAAAATTGAAGGAAAAATTCTTTCAAAAAACGTACTACTGTCCCTTTCGCGTAGCATAAATAATTTTCATGAAATAAGTTATTGATGGATCAGCATAAAACATTTTTTTTTAAATAGCTTAAAGTACACAACTTATATTAATTATTTGATAAAGTGACTAAATAACAATGTTTACACGATTTATCGAATCCATACGACAATTATCAATATGAATATTTTTGTAAGAGAAGCCTGTAATATTCGAATGGTAGTTTTGAACAAGTATTGTTATTGGCTTCATGGTATGTCAGGTCGACAAAACACTCTATTATTTAACCTTTATTTTCGTTATTATCTGAGTTCGTTATAGCATCATAATTTTGTGACGTCTCGTGTATTAAACCAAATATTACCTTGCAAAATGTTGATTCCATGGTCTGAATAGTTCATTTGTCGAAGGAATTCAAGCACACCTTGTACCGTTGAATCTTCGTTCAAATTTTGAACACTCATGTTTGGTGGTATTGTCCGTTTTCAGTGTATATAACAAAACGTATCAAACAAAGGAACAACTCCGCGCGATAATTATAATCAAGAGGCAAGTAACTCTAATTGAACGCTGAATTCCTTTGTTCTGAACCACGTGTAATAGGTTTGAAACAAAGAGAAATGACACTACTTTTGTTTCCTATCATACACACAAGCTTTTTCTTGTTTTCATATATTTATTCAAAATCGATTTATGGGGGGGATTTGAAAACAATTTTGGTAAAATTTCAACTAGTAGTAGTAGTAAACTTTTATTTTTTAAAAGTACACTGGAGTAACTTGTTTTCGTGGTATTTACAAAGATGTCTGTTCTCTCAAACCCCTTACCGCTCCAAGCCAGTTAACGCTTATTTTATTGACAAGTTGTTCTGAAAATCATTGAGATTTCGTGCTTGTTTGTTTAACATTAATTGTTTATCTAAAACATAAATACTTTTTTGCGAAAATGATTTCCAGTGAACCATTTATATTCTAATCCTGAATCACGTGACTTTTGAGTATAATACCTGTTCAATTGATAAATATATAAAAGTATAGAATGGTTAAATCTTATTCATTTTTTGCTATTTTGTATGACTTTCTGGTGCAAGGAAAATAAGTTATTTGAACAGTTTGCTTTGCGTGTAAGTACATGAAATTCAAGGTGTTTGGTGACAAAAAACTCTTCTGATACTAAAAATAAACTCTAAGCACTCTAGATTTCTTTACTTTACCAGAAATAATTAAAGACATACTTTGCAAATTATTTGTGAAAATGAAATAATATTCAATGACCATGAAAACATTTTAAACACATATCAACATCAATTTAAATGTTAACGTACACTATCGACCTGTGTTTAAAAAAAACATAAACAATTTGAAGTTGTGGCATGTGTTGTATTGTCATAAATTAACTTTATAGAAATACAATGAAAACGGGTGACACCAAATAGTGAAAATTGCCATCTGTTTTTAAAATGTCAACGAGATTTAACAAAAGAATAAAACAACTGTTTATTTATCATGAAATAGTGAGGTGAGTTGGTGTTTAACGCCGCTTTCAAGATTATTTCACTTATATCGCGGCTTCATGAAATAGTGATATGATATGTATATATACTTTATCACTTTATACTGCTCAGGATATATGTTATAATCGGCAATAACACTAAAAGAAGTGTATAGTTCTTTACACCCATAACAGGCAACGCGAGGGTAATTTATTCTGTTGATTCTTCTGATGATAATAATGATAAAAGTAATAATAATAATGATTATGATAATAATATAATCATCATCGTAGTCGTCAACTTTAATATAAATGTTACTCCGACTGATATTTTCACATTGTGTTTTTGTGACATTCAGAAAAAGGATATACGATATATCAAAGCATACATTATAGGAACATGTACGCATTCAACATGTTTTCCCGACTACATGCTTTCTTCTACTTAGTTAATATGAGAATCTGTGCGTAGTACAATGTGTTTATATTTGAAACATGTTTTGATTTACAACAATAAATAAATGATGTGTTTAGCATTTAAACACATTTCGCAACATGTTATGAGTGAAACATGTACGCAACAATTTTTGCAGTGTATGTGAACAGAAAGACCCCCAAACCATGCCGCCGCCGCCACGAAATCGGTCAACTACACGTACGCCAACTTGAGCGTGACATTCACCTTGTCTGCGGTACACACGGCCCCATCTTCCTACGCAAAGCTTAACTATTGCCAGTCTCGAACTGTCCAAGTTAACCCTTGCTGCCGACACAAGACTTTCCTGTGCTAGCTCTCTAGCTCACTGCAAAGGAATTAGATAGTCCAATCAGAAAGCTCCTAGCAAAAGCTACATCCGGGGACTCGAACAAACATGGCTGCTCCCATTTCGCAGTCTGTCGACTGAAAGATTTGTAAAGAGAAAGTGCCGCCTCAAAAGCGATGAACAATATCTTCAAGTTCATTTATGTTTATAGTCAATTGGCGTCATTATTTTTCTACAACCCTATAGCGGACAGCGGCCTGTCAAAGAATTTATTCTTAAATTGCTTCGGTAAACTAATCAAGCTCGATAAAATTTACCATGATTTGAAGCCCCGACTCGATGCACTACGCCCTGCAAGACTTTATTTCCTGTCATCGTACAATTGTTTTATATTTTGTGCTTGCAAAAACTTTATTGAATACCTGTTGAACCGAAACATTGATCAAATTTTACATTGATTAACCGATAAAATTTGAACATCTCGCGATGTCATAACACTCGAAATGTAGTAGCCTGCGACCTCGTTGTGAGTGAGTGAGTGAGTTATTGTTTAACGCCGCTTAGGCAATATTTTAGCCATTAGCGGCGTGTCGACCTCGTTGTATCGCGGTAGTAAACGTTACTCTCAACCAACTTTACTTCTTGCAGTCAAAAACCAGGTACGTTGACGTGTACCATTTAAATATCATGTCGTCAAAAAAAAAAAGAAAAAAAAAGTAAAAAGTAAAACAATTGTTATATTTACTTCCATTTTCACTGATTTCACTGGGTCATTTTCAAGTTTGAAAATATTACTTTGGTACTTGGTATGTGTTTTGATATAAAAATTATTCTCTCTCCATGAAATATTTCCCGTTTGGCTTGGCGTGAGAGTTACCCGCCCCTGCAGCCAGCAAGACGTGCTCTGAAGAGCTCCCGGGTGATTTAAGGCTTCGGGCGTCTATACTTGTGCCTAAGTCCCTAAAATTACACCGGAGGTGCAAATAGATACCCAAACTGCAAAGCTGGCACCTTGTGCGTTATGGGGATATCTGTGGCTCAATGGAGAATGAAAATTGGCCTGTTCCGTCAACCACGAGGTACGAAGCAAGTCGGCCATGTTGCCGGCTACAACCCGTTCTCGAGATGGTCACCGGGTGTGTATACAGGATATCGGCTCTTTTCGACGATACTCATTCTAAGCACCATAACTATTCTATCAAGGAACATTATTTGTATTCATACCCTCTTACTATCAGGGGATATTGAGTCTAATCCTGGTCCACCAACGAAACACGGTGATGTTAATTCAGTGTCTGTCGGTGAACTTTCCATTATGAAGGAGGACCTTTTACGTGAGATTCGCTCAATGAAAAGTGAGCTTGCCCGCGACATTAGAGATGTAAAATCAGATACCAGAAAGCTGAACGCGTCGGTGAGCGAAATTCAGGATGACCTACAGAACATAAAGTCTCAACAGAACATTCTACGTTTGGATTTAGACGCTGTGAACGAGAGACTGATTACCCTTGAGCACAGTGATATCCATTCTACGTCTCAACTGAAACATGATCTTGTAGAGATTCAGGATAGTATGGAACGTATGGACCAGTACAATCGACGCAATAACATCTTGATCCATGGAGTCAGTGAACTGCCAGACGAACCGCTGTGTGACTATAAGGTCCTTGTATGCGATTTTCTTAATAAACACAGTACCGATTCTCAGTTATGCACTGGCGATATACTCGACTCGCATAGAATCGGGATCCCTTCAACTAAAGCTAAACGTCCAAGACCCCTTATTGTGAAATTCAAATCTACAAACCCCAAAATACTAGCCCTGAAGTGTCGCGATATGCTGAAGACTAAGGGTTATGGAATATCTAGTGACTTAACAACTAACCAGCACAAAACAATCGCAGATCTGAGACAACGAAATAAACATAGGTATTACAGGAAGGGAAAATTGGTTGTTGTGGATCGTCGTCCCCCCAACACAGCATCTGAATTGTCAGCCAGAGAATATACAACCGAAGATGATACTACCCCCGGAGTGCGTTTGCACTCTACTAATGACCACGACAGCAATACGACCTAGGGGTGTGGCCGACCCACGTCACAACGCCAGGCTATCAATATTATACTTAACTGTCTTTTCTGGAATATTGCAGGTTTTAATAACAAAAGTAAGGATGATGACTTTATTTCATTCATACGTGAGTTTGATATTGTAGGGTTATCGGAAACTTGGACTATTGGATTTGATTATTTATCAGTATTTCATTACTATAAGTGTTATTCTATTGATGCTGTAAAAACATCTACATCTGGAAGACCATCTGGTGGTGTTATTCTGTTGATAAGGAAGTATTTAGATTTACATGTTAAATTTTCTAGAATTATTGATAATGCGGTATTTATTTTATTTGACAAATCTGTATTCGGGCTAGACAAAGATGTACTCTTGTCTGTAGTTTATGTGAATCCACCAGGTTCCCCATGGTATGACTCTAAACATTTCTCCTGTGGACTGTCATTTTATTTTGAAGCCTTACTGTCACTGATGTGTGAATTGCATGACCCGAATATCATCATTGGAGGTGATCTGAACGCAAGAACAGGTGAAGAACAAGACAGTGTCGAGGATACCATAGCAAATACAATTGGTGACGATAACATGAACATTATATTCGACACAGTGTCCATTAGACGTCGCTCTTGCGATAAACTTGTCAACCCATCTGGCAAAAAACTACTGAACTGGTGTGCCGTTTTGAACTTGTTCATTATGAATGGTCGTTGTGGCCTAGATTCTGATATTGGTGACTTCACATTTCTAAGTCACTCTGGCAAAAGTGTAATTGATTATGTTATTGCTTCGTCATCCCTGTTCCATGTTTGTAAACAATTCAGCATCTTAACGCGGTCGGACTGTGATCATTTACCGCTAACCTGCCAATTTCAATCATGTGACTTTCCCGCAAAACCCGTGCAGGACCTGTATGCACGTGAATCTACGGACGATTTCCGCTTTGTCTGGGATGATAACAAAGCCGAACTTTTTAGAGAAAATTTATTGTCAGAAAAAATTGTTGAGATGCTACATGAGTGTTCCGATCTTGTCTTTGACAACATCTTTGCTGCTGTTGATTTGTTCACTAAAGCTATTAATGAAGCTGGTAGATGTATGAAGCGTAGAAATTTTTCAGGTAATGTTACTTCCCGACCATGGTATGATGCTGAATGTAAATATTTTCGTGCTGAAAGGGAAAGGTTACTGCTTGTTTTCAGAAGGTGTAGAGATGATCAAGCTCTAAATGAATATTTAAGTGCTAAAAATAAATTCACTTCTGTGACAAGAGACAAGAAACGTTCCTATTATGATAAGGTTGCTCGGTCGTTGACTGATAATCTGGACAAGAGTAAGTCATTTTGGAATATTCTTAAAAGGCTTTCTGGTTCTTTGCCTGTCAGACCTAATATTTCTTTGCAGGAGTGGTTTGACTATTTTAGTGATATATATATGGCGGCTAGTTCTTTGGACTCTGAAAGTGAAGAAACTATCCATGATCCTGAGATCTCTGATCATAATACTGCTGATATTCTAGATTCTCCAATATCAGTTGATGAGGTGTTAAAGGCAATTGATAATCTTAAATCTTCTAAGTCAGCTGGGGACGACAAGCTAATTGCAGAGTTCTTCAAATATTCTTGTGATGTTGTTGTTCCATATATCACTATTCTTTTTAATAAATTATTCGATGAAGGTTTATTTCCAGAGGAGTGGTCGGTAGGTGTAATAGTTCCCATTCATAAGAAAGGTGACTTAAATGAAGTTTCTAATTACAGAGGTATAACGGTACTCAGTGTCTTCAGTAAGTTATATATTTCTATTATCAAGGATAGGCTTCAGTTCTGGTGTGACGCTTTTGATAATATTGCGGAGTCACAGGCAGGGTTTAGAGTTGGATATTCCACCATTGATAATATTTTTATTTTGAATTCCATTACACAAAGAATTTTGGCGAAAAAGGGTAGACTATATGCTTTTTTTGTTGATTTCTCCAAAGCGTTTGATTTGGTTAACAGGTCAAAATTATGGTCAGTATTGAGTAGAAAGGGCGTATCTCCTAAAATGTTAAAGAGTGTAAGATCAATTTATGAATGTGTCAAATCTTGTGTTAAATCAAATGATGCGTTTTCGGAAATGTTTCATTGTAATATTGGCGTTCGACAGGGTTGCGTTCTCAGTCCCCTCCTGTTTTCCATGTTCATTAATGAATTGGTAGAAAAAATTGAGTGTGACTGCTATCCTGGTATCCAACTTCATCCCGAATTAACACAACTGTTTCTTCTCTTGTTTGCAGATGACGTAATTCTTCTATCTGATACTATTTATGGTCTGCAAAAACGTATCAACGTTCTAGAACATCATTGTATTGATTATAATCTTACAATTAATCTGGATAAATCCAAAATTGTTGTCTTTAGAAAAGGTGGTCATCTTTCTAAGAAAGAAAAATGGTTTCTAGGTGGCTCTTTAATTGATTGTGTCGCTTCATATAAATATTTGGGTGTACAGTTCTCTTCAACCCTAGCTTGGTGTAAGCACTTTAACAATTCTATTTTACAATCAAAAAAGGCTTTGTTTAGTATAATCCGGTCTCTAACAAATCTACACCCTTTGCAACATCATGTCTTTTTTAAGATTTTTGACTCTAAAGTAACTCCTATTCTCCTTTATGGGGCTGAAGTGTGGGGATTAGATTGTAACATCACCTCTAACTTGGAGAAAGTACATACTTTAGCGTGTAAACATTTACTTGGTGTTAAATCTTCCACCTCCAACCAGGTTGTTCGTGGGGAATGTGGCAGATATCCACTGTTTATTTATGCGTACAAGCGCTGCATTAAATACTGGTATAAACTGCTGAATATGCCAGTTACCCGTTTTCCCAAAAAGTGTTATAATCTTATGTTGCTTGATGCTTCTCATGGTAAACTTAATTGGGTCTCAAAACTTAGGCTTTTATTGAATAGTACTGGTTTCGGATATGTATGGGAAAGACAGTATATTACTCATTTCGATGCCTTTCTTTCTGAATTTATGTCTAGGACAAAGGATATGTACCTACAAGGCTGGCATGAATCATTAACTTCAAGTTCTAAAAGTTACTCTTATTCCTTATATAAACAGATATTCCGTGTTGAACCGTATTTGAGCTGCATTCATATTGAAAAGTTCCGTATTGCTCTTGCACAGTTTCGCTGTAGCTCTCATCAATTGAATATTGAAACTGGTAGATATATCAGTAAGCCTAGGCAGCAGAGGTTATGTCACATGTGTTCTGATAACCACATTGAAGACGAATATCATTTTTTGTTAATATGTTCTGCCTATGACCATCTTCGCTCTTTATACATCCCACTGAACTATTACGCCTATCCATCGTTGCACAAATTTAACACTTTGATGTCTGTAGAAAACTATATTCTAATAAGAAACCTGGGCATGTACATATACCATGCAAATAAGTTGCGCTATAGCCGCTTGTTGGCTGTATGATTGTATGATTGTATTGTATTAAGGGCCGATGGCCTACATACACCTGAATAAAGAAATTGAATTGTGTGTTTGTGAACAGTTGGATAATAAAAAATGAGACTTGTGCACATGATAAAGATAGACAATTGTTATGTTCTTGATATGTTGTCAAAGCTTACCAACTAAAAAGGTGTGCCCGGTAAAACTAAGACTAAGACTAAGTCCACTTTTGTAGTAATTGTACCAGAATATTTTTCGTAGTTTTGCAAATGCTTTTATCTAATCTTAATATCAACTAAAATTAAATTAAATTTATTGTAATGATAATATTACTTTGTTTTATTGATTTTTCAATTGAATCATAATTGCCCTGAAAATAGGGCACATCTGTCAATATACATTGCATAGACAATATAAGTATATACTATTCACTGTATGTCTAAAAATATTTTCTCCCCTATAAAATTTGATTTTCACATATTTTCCAGGATAATTTTTCAGCTATTTAAAAATAAACAATGTGTAAACTGTACTTATTTGATGAAAAAATACAATTATATAATGGTAACGACCACGATAAATGGGCCTACATACTTCCCTTTGAAAAATATAATGGGCGCAGTAATATGTTATTTATTTACCAAAACCGGTCCTAATAACAACAAAAAAATAGTTTCCGTCCATCAATACATTTATAAACTGAATCTTCTTGTTTGAAAGGTTTGCAATGCCAACTTCTTTGTAACCTGATCAAACAGGTCATTTTCAATGGGCGCGGCCATTTTGATTATATCGCAAATGACACGGCGTCGCCGATTGGCTATAGTAAGGGAGGTAACTGGATATAACTAAAATTCGCCAGTGAGGGCGCTGGTATCAGGACAGAAAAGTCTTATCTCGGCAGCAAGGGTTAACTTCGACAGTTCGAGACTGGCAATAGTTAAGCTTTGCGTAGGAAGATGACACGGCCCCTGCCGTCGGCAAATCTCAAGGTGAATCAAAATTCGTCACTAATTTCAAGTTCAAGTTCTTTATTCACTAAAACCACTCACAGTGGTACATAGTACATTTTTACACAATCATTAATACATTTTTCTCAATGAGGCAACATCATATTTTTGAAAGTTGTTCAGAGATACATCTTATGAATTTACTTAGTTTGTCAACAATTGTATAACAATTTTCTGAGAAGAGACTATGACGTTTAAAATAATTAGGTTTTGTACAACAATACTTAGGTAATAACCTTTTTCTATTTTCTAATAAACGATTACACTAAAAAATATAATGGTATTCATCACCCACTTCACCAGAGTTACACATCAAACACTTTCTATCTTTGTAAGGAATATGATGCCAACACCCTACTTTAACAGGAAGTTTAGTATTACTTGTTCTAAATTCAAAGGAATTTCATTGTCGTTGAGTTAAATGCCTTGTGGCAGACGCAAAACGCTTATGGTGATGAAGAGGTGTAAGGATAGGTCCTCTATAGGGTCTCCCTGCGCAAAGTGCAGCGGCACGCAAGTAATTTCTGACAGTTTGTGGGGTTATCAGTCCACCAAACACCTCCCTACTTGTGGAATTGCAGTTACAAATCGGTAGCGTAGATGACGTAAACACATTGCTGCATCTTCCCGGAGTGACGTCACACGTGACGCTCATGGCCGCGTTTGATGCACTCTCATCATGAGATTTAAAACTGTTTATCGTGAATAGTCTCTTGCCACATTGACCACAGACTGACCAGCATGATTAATAATTCTGTCTTTTTTTCAACAAATGCTTGAGGCAACAACATTCTGGTATGTTTTATAACTCCAACTATAGTTATCACATGAATTCTTAATTGAGAGTATTTTCATTCATGTGCTTTTCTAATATGTCTCCAGTATAGCTAATTAATTCCTTTAATGTTTTTTATCAAAACTATTTCAAAACCAACAACAAACTTGCTCAATTGAAACCTTTATCACTGACCATCTAAAGAGTAGCATAGAATATTGAAACTGTAGCAAGTCCACAAAGATAGTCAATTAAAATCACAAATATGTCAACAAAATGTTTCAACTCACATTCATGATTAAACCTACGTGTGTGCCTGAACAAGGGATGAATGACTTTCAGGCGTTGAAAATGGATTAGATTTTAAAAAACAACGTTCAAGACATTTTTCTCATTTAGTGTAGAGCTTTAGAATTACCCATTCTCAGTTTCACAAACATTGTTTTCCTTACTTCAAGAAAATTACTAAGGTTGGCAACTCTGCACTCCTCACCTTACATTAATTGCGTACCGCTAATAGATTATTTACCACAAAATGTCTCGAACGAGGTCTTGAATATCATTCATGTGTATTTCGTTTCTTATATTTTGTGAAGGTAAGAACGACATCTTTAAATCAAGGCAATATTGAATTGTATATGTTAGCTTTAAAACCGTTGTCGTCACACTTGAATGAACTCACTTAAGCACACGCCACCTGCATGTCGGTTAATTCATAAGTCACTTTGACAAGTAAACAGGTGGATGTGTTAGTGTCCGTTAAGTAAGTAAGTTCGTTCCGCTTTTGTATGAGGTCGCGTCTTATTTGATGTATGTTGATATCAATTTGAAAATATGCTCCTTTTCATCACATATTTTGGGGCTCGGATACGATCTTAATACCATATATCTTGATATCATATTCTAAGATGCCTAGCGGTCAGAACAATCGAAAAAACAATACTTTATCAGACAATATCTTGATATTATATTAAAATACATATACTCAACCCCGAGCGCTAACTAGTGATAAATTTATAAAGATAACTAGTATTCACACTTTATGCGCTATATTCATGGAAGACAAAATCATGTTAACAAATTTTCAAGAATACTAAAATATGCTCTCTCAAACACTTTCAACTACGTATACTCGTTTGCCTTCTGTGCGTTTATGACTTTCCCCTATTTACTGTACGATTTGGCGTTCGTTTGTTCTTATTCCATAATTCTTCTCTCTGACAATTCGATTCTCTATCAATTTACTTTTATTTTTAGGAACGTACCTTCCATTTAAACCAGATCAAAAGATAGGACAAAATCCATTTTCAATACTAAAATTAACTCGAAACCTCTAGCAGTATACATTATATATAAAATGTTGATCTTACTCTTAGTTTCAGCAGCTAACATGTAAAACGATTTCATTTGTTCTGAAAGGTGAAAATTAAATCTGAATAATTGATTAAACTATTTTATTGTTGTTGTGGTACTGTGCTCGGACTAAACCAACGATATTTTGATGTATCCATGAAAAACAAAGCGCCATGTATATAAAAAAATATTATAGTAGGTCTTATAAATTCTGATGACATCCATCAGGCTCAAGTAATTATACACCTTTGTTTGTTGCCGCACTCAAATCAGCAACTGGGGGCCATAAAACTCCTATGTATTGACAAGCAATTAGGTCGGAGAAAAGGCTCTCTCTCCAGTACGACCCCGATGCTCAGCCAACTGTTACATATAATTTTATTTACCGAAGGAGAGGAAGAGGGTTTATTTATTTGAAATCGTTTTGATTATTTTGTCTCTTGAGAAAATATTTCTTCTGTTAATAAATATAATTAACCGTAAACATATTCTTGATATTGTAACAGTGTTTATGAGTAACTGAACCACTCTAATTAATTATTAAGTATAATTGAATATTGCATATAGATATATATTGTATATTGTTATTTTCAGTAATTATGTAAAATGTATGTTCTTATTAGTCATAAAACTGAAAGATAAGTAGTCTTTCACATGACACATTCACAACATGCACATTATTCAATTAAATTTAAGTTTCTTTATTGGTCAGAGTATACACATGCATTCAATGAATATGATAGAAAAATGAGTGTTTACAAGTCTATATAACAATCAGTAGGTTAACTCGAGAAAGTTCGGATTATAACAATCAGAAATATTTCGTGATCTTGAAACACCCGAGTGATTCCGATTCGAAGGCATGCTCCTCACACGTTTTGTTGCTAGCGATGTCATGGAGCTTGTACAACGGAAGTCGGGACTTGTCAACATGACCCCAAAGTTTTCTCGCAGAAGAAATCGCGAGTTGATATCATCGATGTTTTAATCATTCTCTACATACCCGATGACATCAAACTTATAGTGTGACAGAAAACTGACGTAACAGAAATTTACCAGGTAAGTAATTTTTATTCATACCGGCACTGTTTATAGGCCATGACAAATTGTTGATTGTCATGAATCGTGACGATGTCATAAAGTGTATGAACGTCAATACTGAGTTTATTACTCTAATTAGGAACCCCAAAACGTTAATACACATGATAGTTGATATTCCAATTCTGAAATTAAACTTTTGATCTTTGTCACTTTGAGAAATTTATCAATACCTCCGGCTCGAATAGCCTGTTTCTTTAACAAAAATAAATAGTTGTTTTCAACTTTTGATGAATTTGGTTTCATTTAAAAGTAGTCGACGATTTTTACATATTTCTTTGATGTCAGCTGTTTTTATGTTAGTTGTTATAATCATGATGGCACATGCCACAACGTCAAGTTTTACTATTTACAGACAAATTAAACTTCGGTTCGTGTGCGATGAATGCGCACCCAAAGTTTAGATCTTAAACCTATCTGTTGCAGCTTGCAATAAAAAAAAATTGAACATCTCACTTCAATCGACACATGGCTGGAAAGATAAAACATTTGGCTAATATATCCAACCAGTTTTTTGTTTAGAAAATTATACCAATACAGCTAGGTTATATTTCATAAAATTTTAGAGAAAAAATATCAACTTCATTTCCCTCCAAGTCATTAAGTAGTCAAGTGTGAGTATAACTTTTCTGTAGCCTACAGTTTATTGCCTGAGAAAGGATGATTTCACACACTTTTGTATGTAGGTAATGTTTATATTTGAGGTTGAACAACATACAAATATCTTAGGCGACTTTCTCGTTAAATTTCTAAAAACAAATGAATGGGAGATTTTTATATACATATATATATATATGAAGCAATTCAGTCATATTGGGGACTGTCATGATATCTCATCTTCTGAAGAGTCTTGATTGAAAAATGATATTTAGTGTGTTTCACCACATAATTTCTCTTAAATTTTTTAGAAAAAGGCTTGGAACAATAGCATAAAACTTTCCCATACAGAAAGTTCTTCTCATTAAATTGTTTTTTATTGTATTATTCATCATTCCATATATTCAGTTTCAGTATGGATTCACAGGATCATGATAAAGTGTGTTGCTGTAAGTTTGTTTCCACAAAAAAAAAAACAAGTTAGGCCAATGTCCAACTCCGATCCAAAGCCATGAAATGGGAATGTTGATTTGAAGAGCTGGGTATGTTAATGTGTTTATGGATTCAAAGTCACTTTAGTTTTGTTTTGTTATGCAAATAAAACCATAAAATTATCAGTTACAGTGAATACTTACTATCAAAATGGCTTCCCATATGCTAAGGTTCATCTAATCTTTCAAAAGATAAAAGCTGTCTGTTAAACAGATGAACATCGACAAAGACTGATTTCAGTAATATCAAGATTAAGCAGCCATGTAGGTATCTCAAACATATCGCAAAATACATTTGATTGGCTGGATCGTTACTAGGTATTTGCGTTGGAAGATGAATGCTAATACCCTCATTTTACAGCATGGAAAACGAATAACTATGATTTATTCAAACATTAAATGTGAATTGGGGAACATAAAAGTTGTTGAACTGCTTGATTTTAAGCTGTTTGAGTGGCATTCTAGAAGTTGTCGGTATAAGGACAACAAGGAATGTTATGGATAATCAACTTCTTTATTGTACTGATAGCGACGTTTCGGTATATATTCTTATACCGTTTTCAAACAATTGGTGACATGGTAAGATACATCATTTTTATACACAAGTTACATATGGATGGAATAACAAGGTAACAATGATATCAGGATGAGGTAACAATAACATGAAAGGATACAGGTAGGAAAAACATGATAAGATGTGTGGGATTACCTATTAATCAGTGGGGAGTTAATTAGGCTGAGGCGGATTAGGGAACAAAGAGGGAGGGGTGATGAGTGAAGCCAGAGTAAGTCAAGTGGATTAATCATGGGCAGATTAGGTGGTTGTAAGCTGATGGGATGAAATAGCCTTGATCCCTGTTTAAAGAGGGGCTAAATCTAACAATTTGAATAGCCCCAGCTAAACGACGTTGAGTGTAATCATGTTTGTTGTTTGTAAGTGTTTTGACTGTGTCCACATTGATTTTGTGCTGAGGAAATTGCTCCCATTCGCATCTCACTTCCATACATTGGCAAAACATCACATCACATGGGCGCTTACTCAAACAACAAGCAGGCATAGACACGTACTTCTCTACCGCCACACCTCTCAAAACCATTATCAGGGCTAACGGGAGGAAACGTACCAAAAAACAACAACAGCAAAAAGGGGTGGTCTACAACATCAGCTGTGACTGGCGGCAACTACATTGGGGAAACATCCAGACCACTCAACATTTGCATCAAGGAACACAAGACATCAATAATCAAAGCAGACAATAAATCAGCCGTTTCGGAACATATCACAAAATTTCCTCAGCACAAAATCAATTGGGACACAGTCAAAACACTTACACTGATGGATCTTACCATGTCACCAATTGCTTGAAAACGGTATAAGAATCTATAACGAAACGTCGCTATCAGTACAATAAAGAAGTTGATTATCCATAAAATTCCTTGTACAGAAGGCAGAAGTACACCAAGAGAAATGTCATCAAAAACGTTTTGTGTTTAATCTTTCATTATATTATTTTTCAAATAAAGACTGCTTTAAAAATCTTGCCCAAATGCAACTAACATTCACTATGCCTTGAATTTACGAAATTCTTGAATTTCTATGTTTTTAAGTATGACATTTGCACTGAATGTGTAGAAATATCTTCCTAAATAACTTTTTGAAATTCAAGTAATTGATTACGTCCGACAGGATGATGGTCATTTAAGTCTTTTGTACCTAAGGAACCACCTCATGACTATGTCGTCATCATGCCGCACAGAATGACCATTGCCAAAGTATCAGAGCCCACCGACTGCTTAAATCTCTGGCGTTGACGTTGTCAGAATTAATTTCCCAGAGGTCGTATATACATTAGATAAATGTAGTTTGTTTTATCTACATGATAAAAAGAGAAGGAGACGTTTGTTTTGCCAGTGAGTTTAATATATATTTGAAACACTGTCTCTACCAATTCCATTAAGACAAGTATCAAATTCATTCAGTGGTTCCACATTCTAAAATGACCTGACGTCAAGCTTCATTCAAGAGAGTGAAGGCTAAACCCATTATCAACCAATACTCTCTTTTTTCACTTAATCATTGTAAACTTACTTTGTTATGAAATGCAATTTTTTCATGGACATTTGCGAATTTCTTGTTGTGAAAACCTTGTAATTTGTAAGTAGCATATTTTATAGTATGGTAGCCTGCTGAGTCAATCAATAGTTTTGCCCTAGTAATGTTTTCAGAAAAATAATCCTTTGTCTAAATTGGAAACCTTTTTCTATTGCACCTTTACATTTTCTTTCTATTTTCTTGTTTCTTAATGATTTGTTGAAAATAACGACGAAGAACTATTGTGTAAAACTCATTTTCCCCCATCTGAAATTAATCAGCTGCCATCTTAAATGGTCGAGTAGATTTGAAGATGAAGAGATCCTTGATGTGATCGATAAAATTCATCAGAAATATTTTATCAAACGATGTTATGTGAACAGGAATTATTCTTCAAAGATACTTCTTTCAGCAGAGTCAAAATTGTAATACAAGGTAATACTCGAATTGTATTATATATTCTTTCTTGTCTATTGAGGAAGGAAGAACGACTCTTACCAACATTAGTCAATGAATCTAGGTCGAATGTCATCAGAGGAATGTAAGAACTTCAAGTAACTGTCTTCTGTAGCTCATTTTGGATTTATACTAAACCATTCAAAGCATTATCCATGTGCACACAAATACGTATGTCTAAAATGATTGTTTTCACTACAATGAAAATTATCCAATAAAACATCCAACATCTTATCTCCCAATAACAGTGAGTGAATTATTTTTCAGTGCTTCTTCGAACCTATTCCAGCCCAAATCAGTTTTTTTAATAACCTTTATATTGACAAGCTGATTCTTCCAAAAAGTTAGTCCTTAGTCAGGTTGACTTTAAGATAATAAAATGGTTATTGTTAAGAGGTAAGTTGACACTTCGATCTAGAGGTTATTGTTTATAGGCATGACACTTCGATCTAGAGGTTATTGTTTATAGGCATGACACTTCGATGTAGAGGATATTGTTAAGAGGTAAGTTGACACTCCAATGTAAAGGATATTGTTAAGAGGTAAGTTGACACTCCGATGTAGAGGTTATAGTTTAGAGGTATGTTGACACTTCGATGTAGAGGTTATAGTTTAGAGGTATGTTGACACTTCGATGTAGAGGTTATAGTTTAGAGGTATGTTGACACTTCGATCTAGAGGTTATTGTTAAGATTTAAGTTGACAGGTACCTGGTTATTGTTTCCACTGATACTTGGATGGACTGTTTATACTCACGAAAAGTAACATTGTTGGTTTATGTAGTCAAGTTCATCAGAATATTTGAATTCGTGCAGCTCCTCCATTACCCTGACTGAAGGTGTTGTTAACACCAGGCTTCACTTGTGTACGACTTGATTTTGGTCAATAATTTGCTGTACCAATTGTCTGGGGTCAATCGTTTCCAGCGGGGGAGTCTTATATATGTGTAGGGATTCTGGCCGATTAACTGCATTCAGAAAGTGATTAAGAACGACAGACGCGTGATAAACTGAATCCTGTTGTCTGCTTGATCTCAACAACGACTTAAGGCAAATTCCATGTTGCAATGTAAACAAAACCCAATTGCAAGAAAGGTATACTAAAATCTATGTTGGAAAAGTTCGATGAAATAAATTATTCTCTAAAAAAGCTGTATGAGACTAAAATAAGGACATAAACGGTGCAATTTACAGATAAGCACCTTCTCCCCTTACAATGTCTTTATGACGCAATTAAACAATACTAAAGAAAATACAAATAATTCCTGATTGCCAGAGATTTCTTATTGGAAGGCGATACATGGTGCTGCAGTCATCTTTCAAGCTTGGCGTCGACTCGTCCAAAGTACTCACCCTCATTAGGCTACCATGATCATATGACCAGTATACAAGGGGATATCAAAAAGTTTCAATTATCTCAAAGAATGTACTGGTAAATACAGACCAAATGGTCACTGTAGCATAAGTGACCCTTGTCTACTTCCTGGGTCAGCAATAATCTTTTCTTTCACGACAGCCAGTTACGTCTGTAACAGTACAGTACCCCCTATTATGGAGAAAATTGAGGTGCGCAGTGTAATTAAAGGCACTAGTGCACGTTTTTCGGGCTCAAACTAGCTAATTTAAGGCCTACGAGGGTATATATAGTCACTTAAGCTTCCTATTGATGAAATAAAATACTTATTATTCGTTAGAATGAACCTGCATTCGTTAATGAAACCATCGTAGCGGATTGCTCGGAATATGCCTACATTTGCCATATATGGAATGTAAACAATTGCTCCGCACATCGGAAAGTGTCGCACGCGGTGCTGTGATGAATACCAAACTGGTTTGCAGTCATTGCGCGTATCGTTTTGAGTGAATCAGTTGATCGTCGATTGATGTTATAGTTTCGATGAAATATGCAACACGATGCCCTACCGAAACTGAAACATGATTTTTTTAATTGCTTATAATTACAAACTCTTTCTCATTTTGGAACTGCCAAGAACAAATAGGCTAGTAGGGCTTACTGAACACTTAAAAATCACAAGGCCTAAAATTTGTAAAATTTATATGTGAATGATGTGCTTTAAAATCCCCATGAAGTATTTCGTTGTTATATTACATTTCCAAAGATATATAAACTGGTCTGACCGTTACCATCTCGAACATTGTAATAGGTTTTCACAGAAGATAGAATAGTAATGAAAAACCTACGTGATGTCGAAATATAAACCTATTAGTGCATGTTATAATTGATGTTACAATCAGCAATACGTAAGATGAAAGCACCCTTCGTTTGAAAGTATATCTCATGTCCTGTAAGTATGTATGTTGTGAATTCATAACGGCACTCTTAATTAGCTGATTATTTGTTGGCAATGACAATCTTGAGATGATGTGTTCTCCAAATTCTTGAGTATGCAAACTGAGAAATGTTTTAATATAGCTGCTGTCTTTGTAGTTCATCAGTTTTTTCATGATTTTTGCTTTTATCTTAGATTGAAGACTTAGGTAATGATATCCAATGAGCCATCACAAAACATGCAATTATAACTTGCTTCTCAAAATACGCCTACATACGATTTCAGCATTCTAAAGTAGTAGTGTTCCTGGAGGGGTGTTGGGAATATTTTCCTCTTTTTATTATTCACCAACCAAAGTGACTTGACTTTCCCAAACTAGCACTTTACGTTCTCAATAAATCGAGAACAATTAGCATGTATTTGAGAAATACGCTGAGAATGCTTACTAATTGGCTGAGCGAAATAAATAATGCAGACATCCGTTTTGGATGTTATTTTAAATTTCTCTAAAAAGGCTATTTGTTTTGAAACAAACAGACAATTCTAGTTCATATTTATGTGAATTGTATACAATTCGTAGCGTCCATCAAAAAGTCCTGTATGACTGGTTTAATGAGAGAAGTCAAAGAATGGCTAATGGTTTGACCAATGGCCTGAATTTGAAGAAGGGTGAATACCAAATCCTTAATAAATTACTGTCATCATATATGAGAGATAGTCAGGACATTGAGCTCATGTGGCAATTAGCTTTGGTGAAGAAATCCTTTGTTGACAATGCTCGACCAGACCAAACTTGAGGGGAAATCAGGACATAACCTACAACGTTGACTCAGTTGCACAGTACCTTCCTGCATTTTTTAAAAGTATATCACAACTGACATCAGAACACCACTGCTGGATGTCAAAACTTGCAGTTGATTTTCTTTTCAAACCTAATATAAGGCCACCCCTCCTCCCTTCCTGCCATTTGAAATAAATATCTTAAAACATAAACACTATTTACTTTATCATAATAAACTTATTGATCACTATACATGCCAGATTGCAAATGACATTGAGAGTAATCTTTAACTAAATTGAAGTAAGAAAAACAAAACAATAAATGTCTCTCTTGTGATAATATTTATTAACTGAAATAGCATGGTTCAAAACAAGACCTTTGATCTAAGCAAGTTAATGTAAGAGAAAGGAAAAACAATTACTTTTCTATTGCATTTCAAATGTATTTAAATACTTATACTAGTTAATAGGTGTTTTTCCTAGTCACTTCCTCTTTATACCTCTCCAACCCCTTCCTCTCTTCTGCCCCTCCAGGTCCTGTATAAGAATTTCAGAGTCTTGTAAAAAAATTTATCATTTATGCTACACAGAAGTGTTATTTACCTCATCAGAAATTTCATGCGCCATCCTACTTGTTTACATTCAGTATTTTATCACAGCCCTGAGGGTTAAACACTCTTAACTAGTGCCCCTGCCACACTCTTATTTCCGGAGCACAAGAATGAAAAAATACAAATAGGAAATGTAGGGCATGATCCCATGGCCCTCAGGTGGGTCATAAAGTTTACAATGCAAGGTACATGTGCACAAGATTTCAACCTTCAAGGGCTTTTGGGTCTGGAGAATATGAAATACTTTTCTATGACACTCATTGGGGCTATAGAGTCACCAAAACTCACAAATCATAATCACCCTTGGCCAGGGTACCTTTGCACAAGATTTCTGTCTTTATGGGCTTTTGGATCTTGAAGAGATGACTCCCAAGGCCCTCATTGGGGCGAAAGAATCACCAAATCTTCAATTTATTCTCCCAATTGGCTAAAGGACCTGTACACAATATTTGGGTTGCCTAGTGCCAATGGATCAATAGGTTCATGAAAAATTATAATGAAAACATATTACATTCTTACATTTGGAGGCCATAAAACTTGAAAATGTTACATTTTGCTAACAATGATTTTAAAGGGAGATAGCATATCACATGTATATTCATTATCGTTATTATTCATAAAAATCCTTTGTATTCCTTACTGACTACAAAGCGAACCCTGTACAGATGATTTCAGCTCTGAAAACCAAGCGGTTCTTTGGAAGAACTCAAAAAAAGATCCATTGGCTCTTTAGTACATAAGAATTCATACAATTTATATAATAAGGCGGAAAAGAGGCACTATTTGTAGGGTCATAGGGTCATCAAAACCTGAAATAGTATATACCATTACCCAAAAAAGAAAAGACCCAATTTCAACAGGTAAATAATGTGGTTGATGTGGTTCTTATAACTGTCAAGGTGTGGCAAGAGCAATTATTTCAATAAGCAAGAGGTCTGTAAACCATCTTTCGCTTTATAGGATAAATGCTCCTTGTAAAGACGATGAAAATAGATTTTGTGGTTGATGTGGCCCTTATTGGGCTACAGGGTCACCAAATACAGTATTATGAATATAATGTTCATGAGGGAGGTGTCTTGACACTACATTTTATGTTTCTAGGCCTTTGGTGAAAATATTGACTTTAGGGAGTTGCCCCTGTGCTCTTAAGTTGGGACCACAGAAACACAAAATCTACAATTTATATTCCCATAGGCCAAGGTACCTGTTTCCACATTTTCAGCTCGGTTTTCAATGGGTTCATGAGAAGTACAAAGAGCGAAATATTTACGGACTAATGTATGAACGGACAGACAGACACCAGTTGCCATGCCATGCCATGAACCCAACCGACCAGCCAGACTTGATAAAAAGAAGATTCAGAATTAAGAATACTAATATCAATGAACATGTATATTCTGCATATTTCACATAAAAGGTTTTGTCTTCATTATCATATGGTGCTTGGCGTGCTCATCCTTCTTCGGGAAAAGATTATGCAGTCACTGTTAACCTGTGAAATACAAATAATGCATTTAGAATTTTAAGATGGAAATGTGATCTGGCAATTAAGGTGATAGTGAGCACAGTTATATAAACTCCCTGTAGTTTGATCACTTTTACATGACATGCATTGATATGAACCTTTTGTAATCAATGAAGAGGGCAGATAGCTTTAATTTCATATTCTGGGGTTTTTTTTACCTAAAAGCTACATCACATTGGTAATTTCAACAGCTAAAGGGAATTTCAAATTAATGTATAGCTTTTTGCATAACCCATCAAAGTTGCAAGTTGCAACTCCTAAAAGAATAAATGTCATCAGGTAGTTGACACTGATAAAAAAAAATCATATCAAATACATTTTGAATTACAATCAGGAAACTATTTCAGACTGACAGAATCATTGAAATCTAGATACCTCCAAGTAAATAAAAGCTGGGGAATATACAGCATGACAAGTCAGTATTATTCATAATTGACTTAGTATTGTTACTTCATTATAATTAAATCCATTTGACAATAATAGAATAAATCAATACTCTTTCTGCAATTGTTAACTTACTAAAGCTCTGAAGTTGATAACATTCTAGTAGAAGAAATTGAGCAATGGTTGTCCAGGTCCAATTCTTGTCAATCAGTTCTGTGCATAAAGAAAAAAGAACTTGTCATAAAACTTTACATGCATTCAGAGTTTAAACATTTGCATCTCATATTAACTTATTCAGTTATTATTATAAAATGAATTTGACATTTCTTTTACTAGCCAAGTAGTAAAATGTTTGTACAATGCCTGAATGGCCCACAGAAATTAATTTCTAACATTTGGCAATTGTATCTGACATAGAATGACAAAAATGAAATTCCACACAAGCTATTAAAACACAACCTCAACAATGTTGAAAAAATTAATGCTTTAACATACCCAAAGTGACACTTCTGACACTACGTCCATTGCTTCGCATTCAAATTATTATTTCTATGATGTGCACTGAGACTAGTCATGTCTCAGAAAGGCATCATTCCTGTTGACAAAACAAGATCTAATGTCTACGGTGGCATATTAGGGCCATCTGTTTTTTTATTTTTATCTTGAAATTTCAAGAAAAAAGGTTGAAATTTCAAGATGTCCATCTTGAAATTTCAAGATGATAAGTTGAAATTTCAAGATAATAAGTCGAAATTTCAAGATACTTATGTTGAAATTTCAAGATAGATAAGTTGAAATTTCGACTTAGCATCTTGAATTTTCAAGATAATGATATATATATAAGGATTTGCTCTGTGAAAGTCAGCATTACTTGGGTGAGAAGTCTCCTTGATTAGACGTCCATACAAATAAACAAATAATCCATGTAGATATATAATATAGATACACATACAAACTTAACCAGTTGATAATATACTTATCCAAATACATTTGAAACATGAAATATAGGCCTTAATGTTCATTTCAGACAAAAATTTCATTTCAGGAAAAATTGACACAAACATATTCATAAAAAGTACAAGACTTTACATATGTACATGACATAATATGTACAATGTGTGTATGTATGTACGTATGTATATAAGTATGTCTGTATGTATGTATGTATGTATGTGTGTATGTAGATATGTACTGTCTATGTATGTGTTTGTGTGTGTTTATATGTGTGTCTGTATGTTTGCTGTAAATGTATATGGATGTGGGAGGGAGATTATCTATATTGGTACTAGTATATGTTGTTATACTAGTAGATTATGTTGGAATTAATGTACTCATATTGTATGTATGTATGTATGTATGTATGTATGTATGTATGTATGTATGTATGTATAAATAGTAGATTTCGGGGAGGTTGTGTGTATTTTTGATATCTTATAGTGGATGATTAAACACAGACCACAATAATATAATCGGGAAAGTATTTGTGATATGTATTAAATATATCAATTCATATGTGTATGTGAATCTTTACTTAGATTTATAACGCTTCGTATATATTTGCTCCTATGTATGACACATATTGACCAGACCGCGCATGTTTGATGATAAGGTTCCCCACAATCTGTGTAGGAATGTTTATAACTCTCTCTTATGTATACATACACATACACGTTTTAATATAGAACATACATATCACTAATAATTTCCAATGATATAATTGTGGTCTGTATTTAATCATTATAATTTTAGGTATCAACTGAATACACACAACCTCCCAAAATTCTATATAAACCATTTTTACATACATAAGATACTAAAAACGTTAATTCCAACATGATTCATACATAAGAAAGTACATAAATACATCATTCCCTCATCCATATACATTTACATGCATACAAATACATACACACACATGCATACATACACACATTATTACTGTTTAAGTTTGTATGTTTATTTGTAATATATATCTACAATAAGACTTTATTTATATGTAGGGACGTCTAATCAAGGAGACTTCCACACAAGTAATGCTGACTTTGACAGAACAGATCCTTATATATATATCATTATCTTGAAATTTCAAGATACTAAGTATCTTATTAAGTATCTTGAAATTTCAACTTATTATCTTGAAATTTCAACTTAATAACTTGAAATTTCAACTTAATATCTTGAAATTTCAAGATAGACATGTTGAAATTTCAACTTTTTTCTTGAAATTTCAAGATAAAAAAAACAAAAACAGATGGCCCTAATATGCCACCGTAAATGTCAGATAAAAATGTAACAATTTCAGACTCTTTACAGAAAACAATTTTCTTTGGATGCTGTTACTGAAATTGTTGATAGCACCTTTAACATAACTTAAGCTTTAAAAAGCTGGCACTTTGTTGCTATTCATTTCAGAAATTCAAGAAATCCTATGCATTACCATTGATAATCTTGAAATCATATTTCTGAGGGTAGTGCTTCGGTTGCACATAGTTTGTAAAAGAAACTTATATTCATAAAAATAAGTAAAATTGAGAATTGAAACATGTGGAGAGTCTTTTAAGTAGTTAAGGTAATGCAATCAGCGCTATAGCTCATAAAAGTATCTTCAATTTGTTTCATTAATGGTCACAGGATCACCACATGAGCTGCAATAGGACCACCAAATCAATTTATTTGAGCTTGGGAGTCGGTACACAAGATTTGACCTTCCTAGGCCTTTTATAAAAGAGCAAAATATAGTTTTGGGAAAGTGCTCTCAGCGACGCTTATTAAGGGCACATGGTCACCAAATCTATGAACAAAAATCAACCAAGGAATCTACACACTAGGTTTCAAGATTCTAAGATATCTTTCTTCTGAAGACTATGATGAAAATAGGGTAGATTAGGATGGAAATAGGCTTTTAATTCAATCATTGATGCGATGACATATGTTCTGTCATTAACAGTTAACCCTGCCATGCAATGGCTCCTTATAGAGTAAAAGACTGCAAAGTAAAAAATATATCTGAATTAGTAAACTATTACACTAAAAACAGCATAATCCCACTCAAAAAACCATATATTAACCGTTCTTATGTAAATATTTTACAGGGGCTTCACATGGAAATTTGTGACAAGGACAGCCTTACAACTTAATAAAAACTGCTATATAGAAGGAAGGTGCATATTTTACGGTAGCTTCAATTAGTTACTTTGGCCAGCAGAAATGTGATGAAACACTCTTTACATGAAAAATACAATGAACTTACAGTGCAAATTTAGGCAAAAGGTAAAATGTATCCCTAACATAACTAAAAACAATATACATACACTTTGGTGGGCCTATATTTCCTTTTGAGCATGAAATGCTCTCCAAACATAAATATTCTCGACCATGCGGCCGCCAAATCTTCCATCCGGTGCTGTACGAAGGGTGATAACTCTGAAACCCCAAACCCAACAAATACCGCTAACAATTCAATAAAGCGCTTGTTACTAATGTAACAGAACACTCCCCACCCAATATCTGATAAAGATATTGCCAATGAAAAAGGCAAAAAATATAAAAATATCACTAACCTTTAAAACAACTGAAATATCTACCCGATATTTAAGACACCTGCAAATTCAATTAAAAACACTGAGAAAATTACAGAAAAGAAATCTTCCGCTCAGGATTAAGATAATAGTTCTATGATATAAAGGTCCTTCCTGCTATTGAAAGCATCCTAATCACAAATATCTGAATTGTGAGTCCAACATGCCTATAAAAAAAAACCCTGAATAGTTCATATGTAATATGAAATTCTTCACTTTTGGGTTAAACTATAGTCAATAGACATAAGTCCTTCAAATTTGAGAGTTTCTGTGGAAAGTCACTGGGATCAGTCCTTATTGGATACCAGCAAGACCATATCTGTGATAGGCCTTGTGAATTCAGTTGGTTTGTCCTTCACCACAACACGAACAGTTGCCTTCCTAATCCTACCGTCCCGGCTTGGGATAGCGTCTACTATTCTGCCTGTCTGCCAGTCATTCCTATGTGCAGTCTTATCCTTCAGAAGGACAATGTCGCCCGCTTTAATGTTGGGTTTAACATCAGTCCATTTGCGCCTAGTCTGGAGTGTTTGGAGATAATCCTTTCTCCACCGTTTCCAAAAGGTGTTGGCTAAGATTTGTACCTGCTTCCACTGTTTGTGGTACAGATTGCCTATTGGTTCACTGTTGTCTTCTACAGGCCAGGCAGTGCGATCCGTCTTGTGAGTGAGAAGAGTAGACGGCGTCAAGATGAGAGGGTCTGATGGATCGGTCGACACAGGTACTATCGGTCGTCCATTTACTATTGCACAGACTTCTGCCATAAAAGTAGAAAGAACTTCATGAGCTACTTTTCTCGGGGCGATTTCTCCCATCATGTGATCAAGAATGCGCCTTGCTATGCCAATTGTCCTTTCCCATACACCACCCATGTGAGATGAATGGGGAGGGTTAAAGATCCATCTCGTGCAGTTCTTGTCAAGAAAGTTCTTGACATTCACATCTTCCACGTTCACACGCTCTATGCCGAGATCATCTGTTGCGCCGACAAAGTTTGTCCCTCGGTCTGACCTAAACAGCTTGACATTACCTCTAAGCGAGATAAATCTCCTCAGTCCATTGATAAATGATGAAGATGACATCTCTTCTATCACTTCAATATGTATGGCTCTAGTGGTGAGGCAGGTAAAGAGAAGCGCCCACCTCTTGCTATTCAACTGTCCTCCTCTAGTCCTCCTCGAGACAACAGTCCACGGGCCAAATGTGTCGACGCCCACATTGGTGAATGGGGGAGTAGGAACAACTCGATCTGCAGGCAGGTCTGACATAATTTGTTCCTCCTGTTTCCCTCGTAATCTTCGACATGACACACATTCATGTATAACCTTTGACACAAGACGTTTAACTCCGGTTATCCAATATCCGGCTGCCCTAACAGCACCTTCCGTCAAGTGTCGGCCTTGATGATGAACTGTCTCATGACAGTGCCTTATCAATAGTGTAGCAATGTGATGCTTTCTTGGAATAATGAGTGGATACTTTTCTTCCTGTGAAAGTTGAGAGTTTGTCATACGACCACCAATTCGAAGCAGTCCCTCGGCGTCCACCTGTGGATGAAGTTGGAGGATAGCACTGTCTCTTGGAAGTGCAGTCTTTGACTGGGCACACTGGAATTCTCTCCTGTATACCTCCTGTTGTACCTGTCTTACTACATACACTTCTGCGTCTGCTTCAGGGTGTCGTCCGAGGTGTAATTCGGTCTCTGCGTCATCCTTATGATGAGATCTTGCAAGGGCTTTCAGGCGCGCAATGGATCTCACAAGATTGCGCCAATTCGAAAACTTCTCAAACCGATGAGAATCGATTATTGGTTGAGAATCCAGTTTAGTTGATTTGACCGCTATTTCTGGTTCGATTTCCATATCTTCAATGGTATCCAAAGCAAGACTAGCCGAACTCTCACTACATGTAAGTTTTGGTGATGGACCTGTCAACCAGGAATTGTTGTTTAGAGAAGCTGCGGATACTGGCCGTGTTGCTTGATCCGCTGGATTGCTTCCTGTAAATACATATGTCCACTGTGAAGGATCAGAGTGTCTCCGTATTGTTTCGACTCTGTTTGTAACATAGACTGAGAACCGCCGTGTTCTGTTAGATAGGTAACCAAGTACTATCTTACTGTCTGTGTGATATCTGACCTTGTCTGTAGGAATGCCTAGGTGCTGTCCAACTGTTAGAGCTATGTTAACTCCTAATACTGCCGCACACAACTCCAGACGCGGGATGGTATGTCCGTGATTTGGTGCTACTTTTGCCTTTCCTAGGACAAATCCATAGCATTCATTACCGTCTACAGTAAATGTCTTTAGATATGAAGATGCTGCTATAACACTCTCTGATGCATCTGTAAATACATGCAATTCCTTGTTATCTGCACTGCAAAATGACACTGGAAGTAGAGTTCTTGGAATTTGAAGATTTTCAAGGCTCTGTAGAGAAGTTCTCCATGTTTCCCATTTTTGAAAGTGTTCTGGTGGCAGTGGTTCATCCCATTCGACACCTTCTGATATGAGATCTCTCAGAATACACTTGCCCTCAATAGTAACCGGAGAGATAAATCCCATGGGATCGAAGATGCTGTTGACGATCGACAACACACCTCGCTTAGTGAAGGGTTTATCTTCCTTGCACACTTTAAACTTGAACATGTCAGCGTTTACATCCCACAACATACCTAAACTCCTTTGAAGAGGGAATAAGTCTATGCAAAGGTGTAAGTCCTTCAAGTCTTTCGCCAGGTCCTCAGCGGGGAATGCTTTCATGACTGTGGGACAGTTTGACACAATTTTGTGAAGATGAATATTTCCATTTGTCCTCAGGGAGTCTTGTGTCCTCTTCAAGAGATCAATAGCCTCTTCAGCCGTCGGAAGTGATGTGACAGCATCATCCACGTAAAAGTCATTTTCAACAAACTCTCTTGAGTCGGTTCCAAATACTTCTTCTCCAACCTGTGCTGCCCTCTGTAGACCATATGTAGCCACCGCTGGCGATGACCGATTTCCGAACACATGTACCTTCATCCTATATTCAATAAGCTTCTTATCAAAGTCATTATCCTTATACCACCAGAATCGGAGATAGTTCCTATGACATTTGCTCACTTCGAAACAATGAAACATTTGACGTATGTCCACCATTATACCGATTGGTTCTCGACGAAAGCGTATAAGCACTCCAAGCAGATCATTTGTGAGGTCAGGACCTTGAAGTAGGACACTGTTCAGTGAGATTCCGTTACACTCCGCTGCGGAATCAAACACGACCCTTATCTGAGAGGGCTTTTTGGGATGATATACCCCAAAAATGGGAAGATATCAACATTCTTCTCCACTTTCCAAACATGGGGCTTCTTCTGCATGTTTATTTTCAAGTAGTTTCTGCATATAGTCCTTGAAATGAGTCTGCTTTTCAGGATTCTTTCTCAAACTATGGTCCAGTATCTGGGCTCTTTTCAGGGCTTGAGACTGATTGTTTGGTAGGGGCTGTCTTGGTGAACGGAAGGGTAGTGGGGCAACCCAGTTGCCGTTTTTATTCCTGTACATATCCTTTGCCATAATGTCAAGGAACTCGCGGTCTTCCACTGAAGTACCTGTTTTATTGTCATCTTTAGTTACCCTGAAAATGCTATCCTCATCATGTTCTTCCTTCAGTTTCAGGTTATTCGGACATGGCTCGAAGATGGATGAACGTCCATTGTTATGGGTGTACACCTTGTTCACATTGACAGTCCTAGGTGAATGCACATATCCAAGACACATCTCACCGACAACTACCCATCCCAATGATAGCTTCTGTGCAAAAGGGGCCTGTTGTGGTCCAGTTCTCTGGTCTAACACGTGATGTGCTTCAGGAACATCACGGCCGATGAGCATCTGTACTGACAAAGTTTTGTCCAGTGGAGGTAAGTAATCTGCGATGTCTACGAGATGAGTGTGCTGTTTTGCAACTTCAGGTGTCGGTATCTCCTCTATCACATTTGGAATATGGTTGCACTCTATCAGGGAAGGGATTTCCAGCTGAGACATACCATCTATTGATTCAACGATGAGATTGCTGGCTCGTCTGCCTGATGTCTCCATCGATCCCGCACATGAGGTTAGGGTGTATGGAATATCTGGGCTATTCAGTTGGAAAATATCAAACAATTCTGATGTACACAGAGATGAATTGCTCTGATCGTCAATTGTTGCATACATCTTGGTTGCCTTGTGTTTCTCTCCCTTAGGATACACTAAAACCAGTACATTCTTTGCACAAGATTTCCCTTTGAATGTGTCCCCACACACCTGTGTGCATTTAGACACTGGGTGGTTGTCCAATTTGTGTCCATGATTTTGATTTACAGAAGCCAGGGTTGGTTTCCGACCTGAAGAAGTACCAGGGAAGAGAGAAGCTCTCTCACTGTCACTGAGGTGAAGTCCTGTAGGATGTCGGGTACTTCCACACTGGTCACACTTGATTTTTTCCTCACATGATTTTGCTAGGTGGGCGTTCGTCAAACAGCACTTAAAGCAAATACCTTGTTTTCTCAAGAATTCTTTCTTCTCCTCATATGACTTCTGTAGGAATTGGTTGCACTGATTCAAAGAATGTCTGCTGCCATGTATAGGACACTTTATATAGGAACTTCCATTTTCCTTTTGCACTGTGTTTGTGGAAACGCCTGTCCATTTTGACTGAATGCTGTAGCCTGTTTTATTCTGAGAAGTGTATGACTTTGCCTGCCTTGAACCAGTAGCAGGTATAGTTGTAGTTGTGGAGTCATATTGAAAACTTGGGTCATTACGTATCTTGCTTATTTCCCTCACAAACCTTGCGAATTCTGAAAAAGGGGGAAATGAAACATAATGTCTCTCCTTGTACCTGAATGCATGATTGGTCCACTTTTCCTGAATGCCGTATGGAAGCTTGTTAATGATTGGTAGAATTCCTGATGAGGAATCAAAATATGCAAGGAGGGATGCATATCTTGGATCACTTTTCACACACTCAATCTCTGACAACAAATCAGCAAGTTCATAAAACTTAGCATTGTCTCTAAATCCTATCTTTGGAAATGCTGATAACCTTGATTTGAGGGCATTCTCAACCATCTCAGGTGACCCGTAACGTTCTTCCAACCTCTCCCACACACGTTGTAGACCTGCCTTCGGATCATGTAAATTGGCCGCCCTTAGACTCAGAGCATACTTTCGAGATTCTGGACCAAGCCACTTTATCAATAAGTCAAGTTCTTCACCTCGGGTAACTTGCAGTTCATCAATCACACAAATAAAACTAGCTTTCCACATAGCGTAGGTTTCAGGGCGGTCGTTGAAACTGGTGAGTCGTGACAGGAGTAGATCTTTCTTCAGCAAGAAACGGGTTAAATCTGATGTCGGTTGATACACTGGAGCCGAAGGGTTAAGATGAGAAGGCACTCTAGAATGTCTGTTCTGTACCTCTATGTCGCTGTTATAAACTGTTTCCTGTTCATAAACTTCATCTCTCTGAGACAAGTGTTGAGAGTTCACATTTTCATTTACTGTGTGTTGATTTACAAAATTTTCTGTCCTTTCTCTGGGAGATTCTACAGGTAAACTGTGAATTAGAGAAGTGTTTTCATGTGACCTTCCATCTGTCTGACTACTTACTTCTTCTAATACTTTAACCTCAGTTTCAGTCATTGCTATTTCCTTTTCCTGTTTGAGCACAAGAAGTTTACTTTCCATTTCCGCCTGTTGAATCTTTAAATCCGCTTCTTTTTTCACAAAATGAAGTCCAACTTTAGCTGATTCTATACTAGCCCTCTTTCTGGCAATAATGGAAGAAATAGATGCACTTGATCTCCTAGAACATCTAGAACCAAGGGACTTATTTGTCTCTAATTTATATGACTTTGTCCTAAATCTGATTTCAGGGTCCATTTCTTCTTCATAATAGTTCATGTGTGGCCTTTCCTCCATTCTATCTGTAATCCCATTCACTTCCATCCTATAATGGTCCTGGTTCAAAGTTCTTTTACTGTTCTGTCATTAACAGTTAACCCTGCCATGCAATGGCTCCTTATAGGGTAAAAGACTGCAAAGTAAAATATATATCTGAATTAGTAAACTATTACACTAAAAACAGCATAATCCCACTCAAAAAACCATATATTAACCGTTCTTATGTAAATATTTTACAGGCGCTTCACATGGAAATTTGTGACAAGGACAGCCTTACAACTTAATAAAAACTGCTATATAGAAGGAAGGTGCATATTTTACGGTAGCTTCAATTAGTTACTTTGGCCAGCAGAAATGTGATGAAACACTCTTTACATGAAAAATACAATGAACTTACAGTGCAAATTTAGGCAAAAGGTAAAATGTATCCCTAACATAACTAAAAACAATATACATACACTTTGGTGGGCCTATATTTCCTTTTGAGCATGAAATGCTCTCCAAACATAAATATTCTCGACCATGCGGCCGCCAAATCTTCCATCCGGTGCTGTACGAAGGGAAATAACTCTGAAACCCCAAACCCAACAAATACTGCTAACAATTCAATAAAGCGCTTGTTACTAATGTAACAGAACAACATACAAGGAAGATATAGTAAATGAACGATTGACAGATACATTTAAGTTATGCTCACCTGCTAACATTTCGTCTCTCATCATCGACATCGTGCCTCTCACTTCGATCCAGCGTTGCATTGCCGTCTTCCTAAATACACCGTTGTTTACCTCGTCCTTATTGAGCAGCATCTCGTCCCAAGGCATTTGTATTCGGCGAATATTTTGCAGGGTTGCGTACCTCGACCATACATAAACATTAACCGCCATTTTGGTTCCGACCGAGTTTTGTCTGCAGAGACTTTTGTAGTGACGGCCCTGAGCAATGCCAAGGGAGAGAAATCCATAGGTTTCGCTTTAGTTCCTGGTTGGCCGACAGACGGCGCGGGAGTCGAATTAATGTTACGGTACTTTTCTTATTTTGAGTTTTATTAAATATCTTTAAAATTTGAATACCCACATTTGTTCCAAATGAACCATATGAAAGAGTACTTTGAGGCTGATAGATTCTATCATCAAAAGATGACCGTAATCTACGCGTAAGTCTATAAAACGAAAAAAGGGTGTGCTATAGTGCTTTTAAGTTGAAGGGCTATACTACACGTCAAATTCATGATGAGATGAAATCTGTTTATGACAACGACAACGACAACATGTCCCTCGCATATGAGCCAAGAAGTGGATGCCCCTCACTTACTGATGATATGGATGAGACGCTGGTTCAAGAAGATCGCCTCGTAACGCCGAGTTATGGCAGTTCATGGAACATACTCCATAACCAGTTGAATATGTCAAAAGTGTCAGCACGCTGGGTTCCTCGCCTACTGACTCCATTGCAAGAACAGAATCGAAGGGACATATCACAGCATTGGAGCTTCTGGAACAAGACGAAGAGGATTTCCTTCAAACGTCTTGTTACCATGGACGAATGCTGGGTCTATCAATATGATCCTGAGACAAAGGAGATGAGCAAAGAGTGGAAGCATGCTACGTCACCACCTCCCAAAAAGGCCAAGGTGCAAAAGACTGCAGGAAAGGTCATGGTGTCTGTTTGCTGTGGAGTCATCTTGACGGATTATCTAGCTAGCTTATTACTGTAACCTGCTGAGTAAGTTACGAGATGCCATGAAACAGAAGCGCCGCGGTATGATCACCAAAGGTGCACGGCTCTTAGCTGATAATGCCCCAGCTCACACCTGTCAAGCAGCTGCTGTGGAGGCACGGTAATGTGGCTTCGAAATCTTACCGCATCCCCCCTATTCTCCCGATCTTGCACCAAGTGACTTCTTCTTGTTCCCCGAGAAAAATCCACTTCGTGGACGTCGTTTTGAGGACACCAATGACATAATTCGAGAGGTGGAGGCTTGGTTTTCCATGAAATCAGGGGTCTTCTAATCAGACGGTCTGCTCAAGGTCAAGAAGCGATGGGTGAGGTGAGGTGAGTTGGTGTTTAACGCCGCTTTCAAGATTATTTCACTTATATCGCGGCTGCTAGTATTATTGCAGGGAGAAAGCCCGCAACACCATTGTGGCTATGCATTGCGGTGAAACCTGCGAGCATAGGCTGGAACTAGTGAACCATGGGTGGTACTGCGCTGATTTTCAGTGTAGCAATGCACCCAAACCTGACTGCGTGTAGAACAGTTCTCTACTGCAGACAAAGTTGCCGAGCCCCTGGCGGGATTCGAACCACGGACTTCCTGATCCGAAGCCGAACGCGCTAACCACTGCGCTATCCCGCCCCCCAAGAAGCGATGGGGAAAATGTGTATCTCTGGATGGTGACTATGTAGAGAAGTCTTAAAAACATGATAACAAAATACAGTTTGCACCTTTGATATGTGTCTGTGATAATTGAAACCTTTTGAGATCCCCTCGTAAATTTCCATACAGACGAAACTTGAGTTTACAGAGTATTATATCAGAAGATTGTCGTCTACATAAAATCAAGGTCAGAAGTTCTTTATCAGTGAAGAATTGCGCATAGATCACACGAGTATGACATGTTGTATAACAGCTTTTGACACACTGTTTTCAAGTGCTTAGATAAGACAATATTCAAAATTTAGTTTCATTAAATTAGATACTAGACAATTCTTATGGATAACAACTTCTTTATTTGATATCTTCGCGGCTACTCCACCTGAAGAAGGGGCAAGAAGTAGCCCAGAAACGTCGTGAGATATCACTTAAAGAAATTGTTAGCCATAAAAATTGTCTAGTATTATTACACCAACTTCTAAATGCCTTTGAAGATTTTCATTAAAACAGATCATTAGAAAATAATTCAGGCGTACCCAGAACATACTTGCCTTATTTAGACAAGATTAGCATATAGTATTTAATATTATTTTCCTGGATGATATATTTGAATCAGTAGATAGGGCTGGATTTAGATATCTGTAAATGTTTCTCAATGAACGAAAATCATCAAAGACATGATTCCTATGCCCAATGCCTATGCCCAATGCCTAAGCATCATCACATACATACAGAGAAGGTGAGGTTTTAAGCCGCTTTGAAGAATATTTCACTTATATCGCGACTGCTAATATTATTTCAGGAAGCAACACCATAGTGGCTATGCATTGCGATGAAATACGTGCGAGCATCGGCTTGAACTAGCAAACCAAGGGTGGTAGTGAGCTGAAATTCAGTGTAGCAATGCATCAAAACCCTACTGCGTGTAGATCAGTTTTCTACTGCAGACAAAGTTGCCGAGCCCCTAGCGGGATTCGAATCACGGACCTCTTGACCCAAACAAAACGGGCTAACCACTGCGCCATCTCATACAAAGGAAGTTATATATGACAATAAACAAAGAAACAAAGTTTCACTGTCTAATTAAATATATATTTATAGTTAAAACGAATGGTTTAGTCATAAATTTTATCGTAATAAAAATTCCAACCCCTAAACCTCTTTTGTGTGACACTGCTGACTGTTTTAAAGAATATGTGTTGTTTATACAAACCCTTGATTACCAGTCTTCTTATCGACTGCTTGACAAAATGCGTAATTTGAACCATTACAGATCGTTGTACAAGTGTAACAGGAACATAATGGTGTCGTTTTTTAACTAAAAAGTTCCGGAGCAGGAACACATTGAGAGTACTCACTAATAAATTTCACCAAAAAGATATTCCAATGGCGTAAAGAGTCAAATCAAAGTATAATGTCAATTCAAAGCCAGTTCAACTGCTTAATGCATTAAACATCAAACTATAATAGAACAATCAAGCATTTTTAAATATAAATAACTCCCTCATTGCCATAAAGTGGTGTTAACAACAGCTGTGTTCACACTATGAAAGCTTCAAGAAGCATACAGACACTCGAGCTGCAGTAAATGGAAGCTTCCAATTGTGTCACGAGTCCTAGAGAGATCTCCATTAGACGCAAAGGAAAATGAAGTGTTTGACAGGAAGGAAGTCCTTGTTGTTTCCTGCACGTCCAATAAGTCCTTTTCAAAAGTCCTTCTTAGGGCGTCCAAAACTACAGTTCATTAGCTCCAACACTTCCTAAGAATAAAAGGTTGTCTTCAGAACCGATCCGTATTAAAGGTTTTAAATTCAAACTTCCATGTTATTTAAGTCTTAAAGTTAAATGTATTAAGCATTTTGATTTGTCAGAAAAAAATATTTTGTTTATATTTCTTTTCAAGATGCAATAGATATTGGATACTGAAATTTATATAAATTCCTAAAAACGTTTGTAATTCTATTTCAACCCCCATTATCATTCTTAAATTGGAATACGATCTAACTGGCAAGTATGTAATCACTATTGATTGCTGTATTTATTTACTTCATTATTTGATTCCTAGATAGTTTACAAACAGTTCCTTTCATTTGATATTTGTCAAGGCTCATGAAAATTAAGTTTCGATTTTTTATTAGCACACTTGCAGCTGCATTTCAAGGGTAAATTAATCATCGTGCGTTCAGCTGAAGTTAAGCTGTAAAGAAAGAATACTTTCTATCGAATCCATAAGACTGGAAACAACTTATTCCAGAACATTAAGAAAATAGAGAATATTTTGTGTTTTCTCCCATAACTTTCTCCCATAAATGTGTAGGATAAAACATGACCTCAGGCGGGCATCGGGCTTACTTTTTGATAATGCCCAAGGGCCATATGTTATCTAACTTAGATAGATAGATCATCTTCTTTTCCTCCAAAACATGAAGATTATTACAAATCACAGGAATATCACAAAAAGCATAAACATTGAATAGGAAGACAGTTAATTGTGAAGAGGGTTGAGAGTGACATACGGTCATAAACTCTGATACCAATAGCATTACTTTCTCTCATTCTGTGATATCTAAATTTCCCAATTGGGTACAAGAACCTCGGCAATAATTTCCAACAGATCCAACTCTTGTGATGTAAGCATACTCCATACAGAACAGCCATATAAAGCACATGGTGAGATGATATTACGCCATATACGACAAGCACTAACTGGATTAAGTGAACCATAACAAAGACCAAGGTCATGGTACATATTAATATGTTTGCGAGCCTTTTCACAAGCTGACATTGCTCTGTCGTAAGACTTTTCACTTGTTGTTTCAAATGAATTTGGAATAGGAAAATGTCCCCAGTCAAACCAGCAAAATATAACAAGACAATTGTATATTAATTACAATTTAATCAGTCAAATAATAAACAAAGTGTTTAAGGTTACAATATCAAGCTAATACAAGCTATAATACAATATCAAATGAGTCACACTAATTAGCTAAATAAATATATTCACCAGTCCTGACAGTTGATGAATGTAGAAAACAGTCAATGGTTCTTGATAGGATCCGGCTCGTAAAGGTATCCACAAACAGTGGCACGGCAGATGATCGCAAATTTTATTATTTTTAGAAGCAAGATGAGTAAGAGTTCTAATGCCAACCTATATATATATATATATATATATATATATGGATTAAATATAACATACTTCACATAGTCGTTTGAAGAATCATTTTAATCCGATACTAGTATTTTGTCAATAGTATTGACTCATCAGGGATACTATTTAATCTATATGTGACCTTGCGTTTGAACCAATTCAACTTTTCATATATATATATATATATATATATATATATATATATATATATATATATATATATATATATATGTTAGATACCTTCCAGAATGTTCTTTAAAGTGCCTTGACAAACTCAAATCAGAAGTGTCTAACTCAAGCAATGAAGAAATGGATAGAACATTCTAGAATAGATGATTATAGACACTGCCAGCTGAGACTATCAAAACAAGTGCAAGTGTGACCCACTAAACAATACAACAATGTTATACAATGTTAAACTCATAAACAATCACACACTCATAACACTTGTACCTATGAGAACTCCAGCGTATGTAACATCTTCCTTCCGTGAAATAGATATTGAACCAATATATAGACTAACAGTTGTGAGAGATTTGTCTGCATTGAATACAAGCAATTTTACTGACGTTAATCTTCCACTTTAAACCATAATCATGTAAGACTTTTACAAGAGCCTGAGAGTTACGTGGATTGCTAGCAGTAGCAAGTAGAATGCCTGGACAGTGTTCCCATGGAAGCTGAAGACCTAATCCAGGATCATCTAAGCTCTGTATGAGATCGTTGATGTATAGACTGAATAGCCAGGCTAAAATCACTCGCCCCTGCCCAACACCTTGACTAATTGTAAAACTATCAGATAGAAAACCAGCATAGGATACACATGACTGCATTGATAAATATGGATTTCGTAGCAATCTCTAGATTTTGCCTGTTATACCAAGCTTATAGAGTTTAAGAAACATACCATCAAGCCAGACACGATCAAAGGCTTTTTCATTATCAAGAAACACACAAAAAACTGGGGATTTCCTTTCCTTAAAATACGATATCGTATCTGTCAATGTCAATACAGCTGTATCAGCGCCAAGATGCTTACTAAAAGCAAACTGGAAGGGATGAGGAAAGTTTATATGCTTGAGTGGAACCGAGTTCTCTATACTAGATAAGTTGAGACGTTCAAAGAGTTTACCTATGGCGGAAGTGAGGGTTATCCCACGATAATTGAAGGGGTCTGATTTAAATTTCCCTTTCTCTTTATGTATTGGAATGATATGCCCAATATTATATACCTCAGTGAGTGAGTGAGTCGGGGTTAAACGTGCTTTAAACAATATTTCAGTTTTTAAATACGTGTATATATCTCAGGGATTTATTCATACTTTTAGATGTTGTTAAACAAGAGACACAATTGAGAGGTTAGTGAGCTTAAGGTGCTCATTACACAAAGTATCAGGTCCAGGAGATTAATCGTTCTTAAGGCGTCTTAAAGAATGTCATCATGTGTAAATGGAACATCCAATATTTCTTGGAAAATATCATGTTTTTCATTGACAAGCTTAAGGGCCTTAAAACTGTCTTAATTGAGAAGGAGAAGCGTTTTTTTTGGGGGGGGGGGGGGGGGGGGGTATTAATTTGGGGGAGGGGGTATTTAATATGATTACGCTGAATTAACTAAAATGCAAAGGGGGAGGTGGTCCTTTGTGGCTGGATCGGGGGTTTGGGATTATGATGAACAGTATTTTTTATTATTTGTTAATGGTCAAACAATTATGATTACGTTGATTTGACTGATTACAGGAATAGGGAGAAGGGGCGGGTTGTGGGCATATTGTCTGTATATTTGTAGATTGAATATACAGAGTTATTTTTTTAAAGTGATTGCGAGTAAACACTTTGACTAAGACTGAAAAACAACAATTTTGTATTATTTGAAGAAGAATGTGAGAAGGATAAAATTGTCCGGAGCAGAGGGAATTATCAAACATATTGCCCTGGGCAGAGGTCATTATCAAGATACTTGCCCGGGTTAGAGGAACATTATTAAGATAATTGCCCGGAATGGCGTGATCGAATCAGGATTTAAGGAAATTAAGTGATTTATTATAGTGTTAAATTATAGTGTCTCGCAAGAACAATGGAGTGACGTCACTGGAGGTTTATAAATCCCAAAATAGTTAACTTGAAGGTTTTCCTTGCAATATCATACCACTGTTTCATCGTCAAATGATATTTCCTCTGCGATATTTTCATTCTAATGAGAATTCATGAGTGAATTCATACTGCAGTGATGACAGCATTTTGCTCAAGTGAGAAATTATGTATTTCCTTAGACAAATATCAAGTTCATAGTAGCGAGTGTAGAAAAATAAGTAGTTCATGAATTGTGCAGAAATAAACTTGTCTAGCTCCCGTGGTGAGATAATCATGGTATTGTCAGGGGAAAGCTCATATTTTATATACTATATGATTACATTTTGTGTACCATGTTGCAATCAAATTCTTTAAACGTATTATTTACTCCCTAAAAGAGTGACCAGTACCGGTGCGGTCATAGCATTCATCTTCTTTCCTTCATCATTTGCGTAATGCTTGTGTAGAAAAAACGGGTTAATTACTTATGCAATTGGGTACTGGATTAATTAATACATCATTAGCGAGTATGATCACCCTGGGCATCAATGCAAGCATGCAAATGCTTCCTCCTTGACGTTGTCAGACGTCGGATGACGTAAGCAGCGATCGTGGTCAATATGTTTAACAGAGCTTGCTCAAGTTCCTGCTGGTCAATTGGAGGTGGCAGCAGCTGTCTCAAATGGCGTTCAAGGTGATCCAAAGGTTCTCAATGTTGTTCATATCTGGTGAGTTGGCTGGCTGTCAAAACAGTGACGATGGCGTTCTTGGGGTAGTCTCTAACAATTCGGGGAGTGTGAGGTCTTGCGCCGTTGTGTTGCCATATTTATCTTTTTGACTGTTGTTGGATGAAAGGAGCTCCGATAGGTCTCAGTACTTCATCGATGCATCGCTGACCAGTAAGATACCCTCGCAGAACAACCAGCGGCGTCTTCATTTGTCCACAAATCCTTCCCTACGCTATGATGCTTCCGACTCGTGTAGAGGAAGCGTTGCAGTTATACTACAATTCCTGCTTAGAATCAAACCCGTACCAGTCATCCTAATGTTTTCATGAAAAAAATAAAAGTGAAACCTGTCTTTTTAGTTTATTTATGAACACTTTATTACCACAAATTCATGGGTTTTTTAAATTGTTTTTGATCAAATACAACATGAAAAAATAGATGTACTTTATACATGAATATTATGAAATAAACATATGTGTTAGGTGAATTTCCAAATTATTAAGATTGTTATCATCTAATGACTATAAATCTTAGGATGTTGGTTTTGCTAAAAAGATAAGCATGTTGAAATGTGAAATTGTTACTAAAATAGTTCTAATAATACAGAAATATTAAAACATTTATTCATAAAATGATAATAAAATAACTAGTTTGACAGAACAATGGTTATGCCAATTGATCTAACATCAATAAACATCTCAAATCTATAATCATCTTATCACCATTTACTTTTCACTCCTGCCTTGTTGCATTCAAATTGAATGCTGATATGTGATTCCATGCGAGTACACATATGCCAGGTTATAAGTCTTCATAACGACCATAGGAATTACGGATACTCTGATATAACTCGAGATCTGATTGCTTGACAGATAAACGTGTCATCGAGATTTCAAATCAAACATCGTTTTTCAGTTCGTATGGAATGTAATAAAAGTATAAAGTGTTGTTTGTTTTACTATTTCATTGACATACAATTATCTTTCTGAAAATATAGTCGAAGCGCAAATTAATACCAAGACGTAATCGTTGTTTGATTAACATTATTACAAAGACCGAGTTAACTTGCAGAACTTGAAGAAAGTATTGCCTAAGAGTACCGTACAACTTCTTAACTTTGACTTGGGTACGAACAAGAATAACCTACTAAAAGCTCGGAAATATGGTTAATCTATTTGCCTTGTGAAATATGTGACAAAGTCATCGCTGAAGATCGGAATTCATCACAATAATCCACTCGGGACAAATAAACCATACGTCCTTGCGTCTTGTTGACTATTCTTATATTATTGCTAGCATGTGGCTAAACCAACGAGCATGAGAAAACAGGATAGACATTATTTTAAAGCTTAGTAGAGCAACGGAAGCATCTGTTAGTCCAATATGGATATGAGCTTTTATTTTGAAAAGTTTTGAATCTTTACGAGTACAGTGGATTAATAAAGATAATGAAATATATCAGGATACTTATTTTTTGAAAACAGACACACTTTGCTTAGCTTGTGTCATTTGCAAAAGCTCCATAGTATTAACCGACAAAACATTATCAAGGAAATCTAGTAGTTTATGTTTTGTTATGTAGTAAATTATGACTGCACAAGAACCCAAGAAGAAAATACCTGATATTTACTTCACAACAGGTAGTACTCATTGACAATGTATTATACAATATGATACTTATTAACATTAAGTATTAACGTAAAGTTTCATTTGATTAAACATACATAATTACAATAAAAGTTCTAGTTTTTAAATCCAAACATCTCTCGAGATCATGAATTACTAATAAACAGGGTATAACATATTCAATCATGTAATGTGCTGTTTTTTGATGGTTTAATTTCTTCATTCCTCTATGTCTTGTAATCGTTGATATTTTGGTAAACGACTATTCAAAATATAGTTATTACTCAGATGTTGAGCAGCTACACGCTCATAATAATCATTCGTGAACACATTAGATGATAAGAAGGGAAACTAAGATCACCTAAGGAAACTTTTTAACCGATTTTAATCGAATAAAAAAAGTCGTTTGCTTAAAAGACAATTTCAATTAACTGCAGAGATGTTTTAACAATATATTCAAGGTGGTAAATTTATCTTATAAATGGCAATTTCGTGGATAGAGTTATGCATACAAAAGAAGTTAACCTGAATAATGCCATACTGATTTTGCAAAGCTGCCCTTAATTATTTGTACTTGTTAAATGAAATCCTTATTAACGCTGATTACTTATGTTTTAGGATGTCGTGCTCTTTCTTGGTTTAAAAGATTCGTTCTCTAAATGAATTGAGTTATTTGTAACGACTGAACAATGACAAAACTGTATGTATATGTTTCACTATCACATGTCTTATAGTACTATCTGAGGTACAAAAGAGTTTATTATCAAAAGTACACATTGATGTCAGGATAATGATTATGATTCATTTAATCATTCTTTCATTGAATGTATAAATTCATATTTAGACTTTTGAAATATGAAGGCCCACCACGGAACAGGAATGTCAAATATGTTCAGAAACCTAAACGATTATGATATAGCTATATAAAAGAGAAAAGCAATAAATTAAATGGTTGAACCTTCCCTGCTTATAAAGTTGATTCAATTCACAATTACATTTGACTTTTAAATTCGTTATGATTATTTTAATGTCAGCGACAAATTGTTTAGATTTCCATATCTATTATAATGAACTATGAAATGATTATTATCATACCTTGCTGATTGGACATTCTCAAATCAACTGTTTCATCCCAAGCGTCCATCAAGTTCATAACAAGGACAATGTCACAGTAAATCAAATCCAATTAAAATCTGTGTCATGGCAAAGTCATCAAATCAGTTTTCTAAACTATTCTATTGAAAATGCATTATTATAAGAGTTGAATTAACCATATATGAAATGCAAATTATATAATGGGTATTTATAAGGTCAGAACATAAACGACAATTTGAAGCCATATGTTAAATGATATTAAAGGATAATCAGCTTATGAACGTAACTTTAAATAGTTGAACTCCGTGATATAAGCAAAAAGCCTTTCTCACAAAATCTGCTTTCTAAAACAATATTTTTTTTCATAATATGAAGTCTTGTTGAACAGATGCAGCTTCAAGGTAAAAAACAACAAACAATATCAGGGTAGGGTCAATTTTGTATAACGCCATCATGGAATGTCAAGTCAAGGTCTATTGCATTCACATTGAAAATGACTTTGATGTTCGGAAAAAAACACTCAAAATTGGTAAGTAGGAAGTGTTATCTGACAGATTCTTTCTCATCTTAATTTCTATCTGTATTATGTCAAATTATATGTATGATATTCATTGATTTCTAAATGACAAAATGGAGTATATTGGGTCACCAATTTTGACCACACTAGACGATTTATAAGCATAACGTTTTTGATGAATACGTAACGTAATTGAGAAAGCTATGAAGTTAGCTGAAAATAATTCTAAAGCAGTTATCTTATTTTCAAATATTTATTTTATTTTGAGTTGCTTCAGTTTACATGCTAAGATGTAAATTATTTTGACAGAAACATTGTTAAACTTGAATGATCACATAACGTATTTGATGATTACGTCACGTATTTGATGAATTACGTCACGTAATTGATGAAACTTATGGCGTATTTAATTGTTTTAGTTTCTTCTTTGAATTCTTTAACTTGAACTACAAGTACTTTCAGCTGAAATTAAGGCATTTGCCTGACTTTCTTCCAGAAAATGGACAAGCTCCTGAACCTGCCCTTGGACAAGTTCCTGAACCTGCCGCCGGACAAGCTCCTGAAACTGATGCTGGACAAGCTCCTGGACCTGCTCTTTCGCCATTTCCTGTGCCGTGCATACCAGTTGTTAAAGTTGTCTGGCTTTCATGTATGATGGAACATTGCATGTTGGAAGAGTTCTTGAGGTTGAGACTAACCAACTAACAACTTTGGTTATCAATAGTTCACATCAATTACGTTACGTTTTGACCAATAAAGAGTTTCATTGTTTTAGGTTTGTGTTTCTTAGAAATTTGGCATTAAGATAAAATTGTTAGTTTTTCAATAAAAGGATTTGCAGCAATAATGTGGTTTTTGTAGTTATTGTTTTAAAACGTTTTACAAATGTGTTTTGAAATATAGCTTTGTAATGGCGCACAGGTCTCAATGATTAGATATTTTCGTACAAAATTTACATCCTATCCATAGATCAAACTCTTCTTCTGACAACAGACCAATTCAAAATTAATAGTAACTAAAAATATATGTTTATTTTGCAATGAAACAGGTCCGTGGTACGGAACGTATCTGACTTGGTTGATTTATACCCTTTGTATTGATGACACAAGTGATCAATTATCAAGTACGATTTGGGTCCCCCAAGGATATATTTGGTAAGCTGTTTGAGTGGCATTCTAGAAGTTGTGGGTATAAGGACAACAAGGAATTTTATGGATAATCAACTTCTTTATTGTACTGGTAGCGACGTTTCGATATAGATTCTTATAATCATCTTATTCAAAATACTTACACTGATGTATCTTACCATGTCACCAATTGCTTGAAAACGGTATAAGAATCTATACCGAAACGTCGCTACCAGTACAATAAAGAAGTTGATTATCCATAAAATTCCTTGTTGTCCTTAGATTTGGTAACTACAGATGATGTAGTTTTTTTAAATTTAACAGTTCCTGACATATCTGCAAAGTTTATTTTTTGACAATTACATTTGGAAATTTGCCCTGTAGCTGAGAATGAGTGTTGAAGCTATATTTGATGTTTGTTTTACAATGTTTAACATTCGATGATGATTGATGACACAACGAGTGTTCACATTTTGTAAAGATATTAATTTCCTGATTAAGGAATTGTCATAGATTGAGGATTGACGATAGGAGTTGGAATTTTTAACAGAGGAACTTTTCTCCATAAAAGTACGAGGAAACTCCAGAAAATGGCCAAATTACAAACTTCAACAATTTGGCCAACACTCTGAAGACGACTGTTAGCAATTAGATGATGTGAACGTGGGACACAAGATCAATATATCTGGAGAGAACAACTAACTTATTTTGATATTTCTATATTTCTTTCCTCCTAGATAAGATATAACCATTTTATGCATCTGCGATTGTCACAATGTGATGAGAACGGGGGGAAATTGTTCACTAAAAACATTGGAAAAATGGTCTACAACTTGGCCAGCACTCAAAAGAAGATTGTTAGAAGTTACATGACCACGAAATGAGATGGTACATCAATATATCTGGAGAGAACAACTAAACAATATGGACATTCTGATATCAAAGTCATTCCTCTTAGATATATAATAACGATTTTTGTGTCAGGAGTTGTTAAATTATTGTAAGATGTGTTCCAAGTAATTACAATTGATGCCAAAGTAACCTAAACCAGCAGGGCAGTTCTTTTTTACAGGAAGAAAATAAGGGGTAAGATTACCATTATCTTGACATGATTTCAAATGTTAATTGCTACTGATTTAGAGTAAAGCAGAAGGTTACAGTTTTATATGTGTCGTCATTTTGATATATACTTGCAAAATGATGAAGAAAACGTTTTAAAGTACATTTATTTCTGAAAAACGCATGAACCATGGTCAATGGAATCAGTAGTTAATTTTCAAAACGACTTATTAGGAGCTGTATTCAGAACACGAAGTTCACGGATTCAAATACGCTAAGGTAGCAAAATAACGATGATTATGAATCTTATGAAACAATAAATTTGAAATGGGGAATCATACCATTTGTTGTTAATTTTTAAAAAATCTCCAACAATGCTCCTTTTCGATATCTGATTCAACTTAGAAAATACTACATTTAAAACATATTGATAGTATCATCTAATCTAAAATTGGTTCTTAAATTGAGACTTATATTTATTATTATATACTCTCTGATTTGGAATTATCGCCTATTACTCTGTCACATTTTTTAATACGATAACTAGTGAGCACATCCTGTCTGGAGAAGCCTGGCACAACCAGTTCCTGTAGAATACAATAGTGACACAATAGAAACGTGTGCTAATTGAGACCCAGCGGGACGGTTGACTTTTGTATAAATTGATGCCGAAATCGATGTCCCCTCTACAAATGAAAAGGGCGTATGAATATACCCACGTCATCACTAGGCAAACTCACATTCCACTTCGCATCATAGGAACATGACGTCACACAAGAACAAAATAGTCCAATTTGTCAAACCTTTTACAACAACAGTGTACTCGATTTGTTAGAATAAAACATCACCCAAACTAAAAAACTTCATAAATGTTTAAGATATATTTAATATCGTTCAAAACATCTGAAATTGAAAATGTCAAAACATAAGACCCGCGTAGCAACACAACACAGGAACACGCTAACAGGTCACGTTCTTGAAACCGAGACGACGTGCCACCTTTGTTGGAATCGTCAGGCGGGAGTGTTCAACGCTCCCTTTATACTCGATGTGCACATAAAAGTGTTTGCTCCCATTATACTTGTCAATAACAGATGTGATGGTACCTGATCGGTTTATTGCACCGATAACACTGCCCATTATCTGACAAATAGAACAACAGTCTTCATATGTCAGGAATGTCAGGAAGTCCAATCCACGAAAGTAGTCAGTTAGACGTTTCTCAGACTGTGTCAGCGGATGGAAATATGACCACACCAGACATGAGCTTTTCCTTGAGTCTGACCACATCCATCCAGTCTGACCACATCCATCCAGTCTGACCACATCCATCCAGTCTGAACACGACCCCGTTAATGCACCCGATATTTCAGACATTATCGTCACGGTAGCACCAACCCGAGAAAAGAAAAGAAAAGAAAAGAAAAAATCCAGTGAGATAAAAAAAAAATCAAAAAAAAATCTAAACTGATACACATAAATATTCACATATCATATGGAGAAAGTAATATTTGACTCGTTGAAAGATCCGGGAAACAGCAAATCAGCAACAAGAACAAGTGTTTGCGGCATGGTAAGATCTTATCTTTGAAAGACTGATAGGCGACGATACGGGCGACATTGTGCTTTATAACTGACGTGCGAGGGAGCTTAAGAAAACATGTTTAACATAATTTGATTATGTATTTGTTAGTTGTTATATATGTAAATCCAACTTTTATTACGTATGCTAGTTATATGATTAAGAGAAGATTGGCATTTTTCTCTTCTCGCTATCACTAGGACCCCATTAAGTATGCTAGCCATTTTTATGTTGTCTTCACAAGGGATCAGGGTTCCTCGTATACAATCAATCTAGAAATAGATATGTAGCTTATTTATTCTCTTAGGTGAATATCTATTTAAGGAGAGAGGTACAATGAAGGCTTTTAATTGATATTTTGCTGTAGGTTTATTCATACAGGCAATCAAGTTTAAATATTCATCAAAACCACCCTCTATGTATGTTGAAGGTTAATAACATTTTGCAACAAATGAAGTAAGAAACACAACTTCAAAATGCCTTCTTTATCCATCTTTGATCCTTCAAAATCCCCCAGTTTAGAAAGCTGTCGAGAGTGACTGATTGAGTCTCGAAGCACAGACTAGTTGTCTGTGACACATCTACCTCGGCGTATATATGAGAACAGGCAAACTGGAGAGTCAATATCTGAAATAATTACTATCTCGTGATTAATATGGAACCGACTTTTGGAATACTAGTTTCTAACTGTGATTAAGTCTCACCGCGTGGATTATGGTGGCTTTCTGAACTTACTTCTGAACAGGTGACTATTTGCGCTGGGCTCAGACTGTTTCACTGGTCGAATTGAAAACAGTCAATATCTGAGATGATAACAATTTTGAGTAAAGCACATCAGCTTGATTAATATTGACTGTGTTCTTCAGTAATATGTGTCATAATAATCCATGTACGTACTCGTCCAGTGGTTCATTTTAGCATGATGACTAACTGGACATACTGGACATATATACGGAACTTACGTCAGAACAAGTGACTGTTCAGTTTGATATCAGACCGTCTTACAGAGGACATCCCAATTCACAGTTACTTTTATTCAGACTGAAAATAAATCCTTTCATATACAACAATAACCTCTAGTACCGACAGACATACTGATACATATATCAATATCCAAACAATACTATCAGCAATAAGTTACAGCTTATTTTAAATCAGTGTTCTCGTAAACCTCCACCTCGCTGATGCATTGATTCGATCTGAAATAACATAGCTAGGCCTCCAGTTTAAACATTAGCACAATTCAAAATTTAAAACAGGAATGTTCAAATAATATCTTGACAGGTGATCAAGTGGTTATTTTTGGAACATTTTCCTTGCATGCAAATAGGAAATGGTCGTGAATGATGAGTCAATTAACTTCTGTAATTGTACCTAAAAACGAACATTGAACATCCAATCCATTGGATTAGTTCTCATTGAAACCTTGTCTTATATCTCTTTTTGGAAAATTTAGCGATTTATATCAAATGTTTGAATTTAAAACTAATACATCACTTGTTTTAACACGTATGGATAGGCATTCTAGAAGTCGATGACAATTTCTTTATTCTGTGGAAGAGACGTTTCGACATTGATTCTAATGTCGTCGTCCACCAAGTAATGTATTCAAGGAGTGGAGTGAATATATAAGTGAGTCGTTTATACAAGAGAAGAATTGCTTATACAATAACTGGGATTGATGTACAATGGATTGGATAATGAGCAAGTTGACTCGAAATATATAGTAAATGATAATAGCATATATCCATGACAAAGCATGCTCAAAGCGCCATGAGTATTATTACCCTGGAGGGATAGTATGTTCGGTGCCCCCGATTAACAAGCGCTCCGCGCTCCGTACTTCCCCCTTGTTCAGGTACCCATTTGTACAGCTGGGTGAACTGAGTGCAACGTGGATGAAGTGTCTTGCCCAGGGACACAACACAGGATGAGACCCAAGTCACAAATTTTTGGTGTCTCCACCGAGATTCGAACCCGGGTCTCTGGCGTGAGAGGCAAGCATGCTAACCACTATACTAGCAAAAGCTCGCTTGATTTTGATTTTCAGTACGATTACAGACCGTGAAAGTGTGGCTTAACGATCCTTTTGAGACAATATGGCAATTTATTGTCGCACTTTACGAGTTTTAAGCAAGAGGTGTCAGAAAAGTTACCACTGTGATATACAATATGGGAAGCCAGGTGGATGTTTTAATTCATAACCATATCGCTTCCAATGTACTCCTTGAATTCACTTGTAATGTGTGTTATGTTTCCCTGATTGAAAATCTGGAGTAATTTACTTACAACATGGGGAGAAATGGTCGAAAAATGTCTTAAAACAAACCTTTACGACTTGGTTAACCCTCAGAAAAGACTTTTCCACCATATAACAAATATTTCGATGTTTGAAATACCCAGTTCATTACCATATTTAATGTACAGACAATGTATCATCCATGTGGCCAGATGGACACAAGAATTGAAAATGGTTACCAACGTTGATTAGAACATGCCCCACAAGTTTCCACCAAGAAAAAATATCAAAATTCATTCAGTGGTTTGATAATTTTTAAAGTGCTATAACATTGTCAATCCACCAATCCGTCAATCAAGCAAGGGAAGACCATATCCGCTGACATTAAATGTTTTATTGAAAACTATCTTTTCGACCTAATCGTTGTTAACTTTCTTTGTGATGAAATGTTATATGGGAAACACTTAAATTACTGAATCATTGAATTGTTTAACTCATTTCTTAATTTTATTTCATGTTTAACAGTATATGCTAAACTGTAGACAGTACCAAAATAAATCAATTATCAACCACACATTACACTAGCATCAGTGTGGGTGCGACCCCAGACCAGGAGAGATGGTCAAACCTGAATGTGAGCAAGTTCATACCAGAAATGACAATAGAGACTTGTCCGACCAATTGTGTTTGACTAAAAGTTTCCATCTGAAAAGACTAAACTATCTGTCTGCATCCTTACATTATTACAGGTAATCTGGCCGATTAAGTACATTCAGAAACTGATTATGTGACTTGTGATCTATCGTCTACTTGTTTTCAACAGCCGCTTATAGAGCCAATCCGTATTTTTCGTGGTCTTTTGTTTTAGACATAAGTATGAAAACACAAGATATTGTTATATTCATTCTTAAAATTTTGCATCCAAAAATTTAAAACAATGAACAAACGTTTGTTTTCATTAAAATCACGAACAACACCCTGCCGAAATCAAATACACACCTATCGTCGACATATATACTAATGTTTTACTTATATTTTACTTAATCTTTTAAACACTAGCTAGTTAACTATTTTAACTTATTTCTGCTTTAGAACAAAATAAAGAAATACCTTTCCTTAATAGAGGCACTTGATTATTTTAATTTTGATTTATTTTTTTCGTCACCTCAAGATGCAAAGAAGACTTATCGAGCGAATTTGTTCAACGTATACGTACCTAATAGTTTGAAAAATAAAGTTTATTGCATTTAAAAGATTTATCATGTTCTAATCCAATAATAGGTAACAAGCATTATGTTGTCCATGGGAACAAAGACATTTCAATTAATCATAACTAACTTAATTTGTGGCAATCCACTTCGCTCATTAATACAAATTATGTTTACATTGCAAAAAACTTCCTTATGATACCTGCAGTGTCAAACGATACTGCATCAATTGATATTACCAAAACCGTTAAGTGTTTGGTCTCTGTAAACATATCATTATGAGAATCTATTTACATTAAATTAGAAGATACGATTCAAACTTTAAAACAACGTGATAACCTTAATCTTCTCTTTCTTACATATTTCAACATTTGCATTATTTTTTAAGTTTTCTTATCAAAAAGCTCCTTTATAAAGGCAAAAGAAAAACATCAAAATATTCTATTGAGAATCAATAATAATATTTACATTATCGAAGTAAGAGCATATTCATAAAGATAGGCATGACATGCTACAATGTATACAAAAGTCTTTGCAGTTTCTTCCTTGATGAATTACGTAATTTAACATTGTCAAAAAGGGTTTAACAGTGCACACAACATCCTAATAGGTCGTAATTGCCAGGGAAGTTTTAGCTAAATGGGAAGTGATAAATACATATGATATAATGACACATCAACTCTGAGGCAAGGCGTTGACTAGTGAAAAGTACTCGCAATTATTATGTTGGCCTGGTCATGTGATAGTCATATACTCCAATAAACCTGAAACTTGAGTTTACAAAGTATGACCTCCGTATCTTGGCGTTTACACAAAACGAGTGTAAGAGTAGTTTATCATTGTAGATTAATTACAATAATATTAAGACAAGCTGTTTTCATAGATATCATCTGTAAATTCCTAGATAAGATATGATAGCCACTGATCAGTTATTCTTTCATTAAAAAATTTCCGTAAACGAATTAATCTAATAATCAAATTATACAATCGTATATTTGCTACTTTTTGTTAGTGACCTCGCTTCAGTTGACAAAGAAGCTTTATGATGCATGTTATAAAGAAAGTTAAAGTAACTTTTTTTCTATTATTCTTTTTGCAGTGTTCTCTGAAAATATACACCTACATAAATTCTGTATGTATGAGATATAACTTATTTGCGAGTTTGTTTACTGTCATATGAACAATTTTAAAGTTCAAGTTAACTTGAGTTAGTGTTTTTCTTAACTTTTGTCCACAGTCGCAGGCATTTATAACAGTTTAACGTGCACCGTTCAAATAGTTTTTTAATCAGTGTGTACTCATTATGAAATATATGTCCTTAGTAAATCCCAACAACTCATAGAATATCAATCAAATCGGTTGATACTTAATACTTTAATATCATACTTGTAACATGCCTCACCTAAGCGGACTGGCATACGCCACATAAAAAGTGTTATCTTCAATGAATTTTCTAAACAAGTTGATTGGGAGTGAGTTGGTTTCAAGATAGTTCAGCAATCAAACACATGTTCTAGTAGATTGTGTTAGTATACTAACATAAGATACATCAACTTTGAAAATATCATCTTGCTTTAGACGTTTGACAATGAACAAATATCATCAAGAAAATGAAATAACAACGCCTAAATCTGATGCTATACATTTATAAAAAAGCTACACAAAATATACACATAAACAGAGTTCCATTGCCAAACTGAGGTGCCAATTGGAAGCGAACCGTGGCAGTAAGTAGTGGCAGAATTTTTTTATTTAATTAAAATTCTAACAAAGTGAATATTTGCTACATTACCACTGTCCTTTTCTCCTAACTGCCGACTGTTTCAAGAGATATGTGTTGTTAATACAAATATTGGATTACCAGTCTTCACAACGATGGCTAGACGATTTAGTGAGCAATTTGAGATTATTGTTTAACCTATTTCGAAGACATATTCAACAGGAAGATAATAGTGTTTGTTGTTGTTGTTTTTTTTGTTGTTGTTGAAACTAATAAACAATGTGCCCGTGCTGAAACATTCGAAACTTTGCAGTGATCTTGAAAACGACGTAAAGTATAACAAAAAAAAGTTAAATTAAAAATTCTTTGTTCTTTGTACATTTTAAATTTCAAGTTCCTGAACATGAATAAAACGAGAGTACACATGAACAAATTGCAGTAAAAAGAGTCTTTGATGGCGTCAGGAGTCAGGGCGAAAAATACTGTCATTCCATAGTCAGTGCTGATACAGTATTTCATCTATGTGTGCACTCTAAAATCCACAGAATAATATTATGTTTAAATGCAGTAAGGAGTTTATAATGCTTTCAATATCGCACTACAGTAAAACAATACCTTAAAGTATATATATGTTGTTATAAATCGCTCACTCACTGCAATAAAGTGGTGTTTACAACAGCTGTGTTCACGCTATTAAGTGGTGTTTACAACAGCTGTGTTCATGCTATTAAAGAGGTGTTTACAACAGCTGTGTTCACGCTATTAAAGTGGTGTTTACAACAGCTGTGTTCATGCTATTAAAGTGGTGTTTACACCAGCTGTGTTCACGCTATTAAAGTGGTGTTTACAACAGCTGTGTTCACGCTATTAAAGTGGTGTTTACAACAGCTGTGTTCACGCTATTAAAGTGGTGTTTACAACAGCTGTGTTCACACTATTAAAGTGGTGTTTACTACAGCTGTGTTCACGCTATTAAAGTGGTGTTTACAACAGCTGTGTTCACGCTATTAAAGTGGTGTTTACAACAGCTGTGTTCACGCTATTAAAGTGGTGTTTACAACAGCTGTGTTCACGCTATTAAAGTGGTGTTTACAACAGCTGTGTTCACGCTATTAAAGTGGTGTTTACAACAGCTGTGTTCACGCTATTAAAGTGGTGTTTACAACAGCTGTGTTCACGCTATTAAAGTGGTGTTTACAACAGCTGTGTTCCCGCTATTAAAGCGTCAAGAAGAATAAAGACACTCGAACTGCAGTGAATGGAAGCTCCCGAATATGGTAAGAGTTGTAGAGAGAACTACTTTAGTAGCAAAGTTGAATGAAGTGTTTGACAGGAAGGAAGGCTTTGTTGTTTCCTGCACGTCTAATAGTGATTCTACTTCTACTGTTCCTTCGCGTGAAGAGTAATCAATGATAAAAGTTTTCCTTCAGATTGAATGTTTATCATTGCTTTTTATTTCCACTTATTCTAACATTTGGGTCACTCAGAAAAGTAGATGTTTAATGAAGAAGCCATAGTTGGTGGCCGTAATTAACATACAAAAAAGTTTCTCTTTTCAAAAAGCTTTACAATGTATTGACATGCTCCTTATCAGCCTTGACAGATGTGCATATTAACGTTCATCATTTGATTCCTTTCTTTAGAAAAAGTTTGTTTCATTTGATATTTGTAAAGGACTCGGTGACCAGAATGATAAGTTGTCAGTTTGCTACTTGTGACCTTGAATGCTGAGAAATGTTACTCTGCAAACAGAACCATTATTAAATGTAACAAGCTCAATGAAGCGTTTTGACTCTATTTATACATAGTTGATATCGATACCTTAATTATTGATGTTATCAAAATTTACTTTTCATTGTAATGATTATAAACAAGTACAAGAATTTGGTGCATTATTATCATGAATTTAAAAAGAGAGTTTTGAAAAATGCGAGTTGTAAATGAAATGCCAATCGTGAAAGCTAATCTGCCTTAAGGACTTTAGCGCTTTATGAAATTTTCACAAATTAAATGTAGGTATTGTTAACATACTGTTATTTCCTGGTTTTTATGAAAGGATAAGACAATGCATACCGACTCCCGAATGTTTTTTTTTATTTTCGAATTTCTCAACACTCAATATTCAAACTATAAAAAGTTCTCCTATTTCTTTTTTTCAAGTTTTCAATTGAATGATGACGTGGACCTCACATAAAAAAAACCTCCTACCTGAGCCTCTACAAATTGATGGGAATATACCAGTACGTGAATGTCCTACGTAAGATTTGTTAGGTCAAATGATGGTAGTTAGGCACTAATAAACTGGCTGCTCTGCACTCGGTATGTGAAGTATGAGTTCACTGGGAACGAGGTGTTTCTGTACTTATTCAGTAGGTTGTAGCAGTGGAGATGACGTTCGGCCTCATTAAGAATTGATTTAGCTACAGCATGAGCTAAACGTCCTTAGTTTCTTTTTGATTGTTAACTGATAGCTGTGTTGCTTTTTATTAAATACACACTCATTAATATTTGAATATATTTGATGTTCCTTCTTTTCATCTAAAATGACCGTTTAAAATGTTCGAAGATTTCATCCATCTTTAATTTGTTTATGACTGAATGCTGATATCTAGAAGCGTGCAGCGTTCTATAAATCATCCGACTGTCAATCCTTCCTCTGTTTCTGAATCCGCTTATTCGTCTGTAAAACTCGGAACTTAATAACTTAACTCGAAAATAAATATATAATAACATATAAAACAAATAGCACTGATGTCAATCTGATCACGAAATCTGAAATATATATTCTAGGTTTTTCCTTCCAAAAGAATTGAGGAAAACATGAAAGAAAAAGTTCTTTGATCGTTTGAGAACATGACGTTTTCTTAGGAATTTTACGATCAGAAATATTTCTTAGTAAGTTCATTTCACTGAACAATTTCTGTAGGTGTGAAGAGCTTTGAAAACTTAAAGTAACACCTTATCCTTCAGAAATTGGCTGCTAGAAAGGGAATCAATTTACTTAGCTTTTCTGTGATGCCACATTTTCAAGGGTGTTGGTCTAGCTACAGTGAAAAACTGTGAAATTAGAATCCTAAACCTCTGATTCATCTTTCGATTTACTCGTGAAGGAGAATGACTACACAGAGCTTGTGCAAAGATTACCCTGTTCAATGATGGACAGTAGTGAAGGAGAATGACTACACAGAGCATGTGCAAAGATTACCCTTTTCAATGATGGACAGTAGTTTTTAATGAAGAAATCTTCCTTTACTTTGCACATCATAGGATCATCTGTATATCTACCTTTTCTTGATATTCGTAGAGACTCTCTTGTGAACTAAATGATCGTTATCAAGTAATAATTTTAAACAAGGGAAAACTGTACGTTTTGCATCATTAATCGTAAGTTTCATTCATCAACCTATTAAACCTATTACTTTTGACAATTGTTGATAATATCTTGGACCTTAAAAACACTATTACATTTATATTAGAAATAAAGCTGCTGATTGTATCAACATCACTTGCACACTCACATACTGAATTCCAATTTAATTTACCCAATGCTTAAGTATATTTACCACTCTGTCTTTAAACTGGCGCCGGAAAGGGTGTAATTTCTAGAAACAAGTTTTTTTTATGCAGGTAAAACAATGGTAATGAATAATTCTTTTGTTTAGAGTTTAATAAGGTAAGCATATACAAAGGATGGAGGATTCTATATGTGCATAGGAGTATCATTCACATAAACACCGGGCGAAAAAGGAGAACATTTTTCAATACAGTCTTGCTGTGTGTACACCATATGCAATCTGTTTTGATAATTGATTAAACAAAAAATATGACCAAACCAATTTGAAAATCTTACATTGATGCATATGTTGATCATTAATTTGTTTACCTGATAAAACCACTTAATCAAGATTTACGCATAAAGATTCCTATTCTGTATGGAAAAAAGAAGTAGTTTGATGGAATAAGGACCATTTAGGACAAATTAGACAGTTTGCTTTAATTCCGTTCTACCTAAGCATTCAACCAGCAGAACAGATCAATGACTGAACTATCCTTATTCTGGCTCATTTTCCCCAAGTGATTTTTCCAGTTTCCCTTAGCAGATCAAAGGGTTGGAGTAAAAATACTGCCCACTACACTGTTTATTTCTAGAACATATTGTTGACAGTGTCCTTCCTCATTCCTGCTCAAAATATATAATGAACTTGGTAGTGAATGTGTTGATAACGACTATCCGACTATCCGGTTCAGTCAGAATGGTCCCAACTCACTGATACAACCTACACTCATATGCATTGCCTCTGGCACGACAAGATGTTAGTAACCACGTCAAACGCTAAAGTATATCATTTAAACTTCATAACGACTATACTGTTTTTCGTAATGAATATTAGTCATAATATGCTGGCTTAACATGTATTCAAACTAAAGTACATTAGATGAGACTTACTATAGATCCTACACTGTTTGAGCAGTGCATTTATAAACATTGCCATTAGCATGCTACTTAACCAAAGCCAAAACATAATAGACATGTTTTTTTAGATTAGTAGATCCACCAAAGCGTGTATTCGTCAAATATTGATTCAGACTACTTTGTGAAGTGTTTTAATCTTTTCAGCTGATCATTATAAATTAAGGAAATAGGAAGGCACGTTCCATTTGAAACAAACTGACTTTGCTTAGCTTTAAATAGTGTCATTTGCTACAGAGCAATCACATCTCGAAAAGTAAATGTCATTTTGGTTCAAATCTTGATATTTAAGAAACGATGGAAATGTATGCAACATTATTGCAACACATAAAAGCAGATTCGAAATAAGATATGGGTAAAACAAAATTGGAAGAGGCCTCAATCAAATTATAAATGTTGTTAGTCATACCATATTTACCCATCGTTTAAAGCAGTGTGATGTCCATGTCTGATTACCCTTTGATTCGTTTAGAGCACTTTATACAGTTACATTGGTTCTAAACCAACTTTGTATTATTTCGGAATCTTAAAGACAGTTTACGTCTAACAAATCACCTCCTAATAATAACTGTACTGCTCAGATACCTACGAATAGAAGAGGCTTGCTTTCTAAAGAAATGAAATTACTGATACAGGTTAGTTGCATGTACAAACATTCAGTTATATTGAAATGCAATGTAATTGGTAATTGTTCCCTGTTTTACTTTCAATGTGCGCTAAATTCAAACTTTGTAAATTGATTTTACAATGATATATTGCTGCTCAATGGGAACTTATTACCGACTGGTTATTCTAAGAAATCCGTTGGACTGATTGACTGTAAATTCATACTCAAAGTACACAACGATTTTTGCCGAGGTCACTGGGAAATGTTTTGTATTATTTCAAAAGAGGTGGTACTCGGATATTTGGTAATGCATTTCAAGATAGTATACTTAATCAGGCTAACGCAATGATCGTTAATACATTCCACTCTATAGGAGCATGTCAGACATAAGTTTCACAATATGACTCACGTTTATATTCTAGTTCATTAATCATATAGTGATATTACAAGAGGCAAGAGTATACCGGAACGTAGCTCTTCGTCGCTTTCATGACGTAGTCATATTAAAAAGAGAATCAGCTTTTGAAATACTTTTAAGATTTGAACTTCATTACAAATATTCATTCATATTATGAAATCTTAAAAAAAGGGAGAAAAAGGTCAGATGTTACAATAAAGAAATAATCATTGTAAGAAGAGAGAAGTGTTCTATTTCATATTCCTTTTTGCTTGTACAGATACAACATGAAAACTATTTCCTTTTCGTATGTTTATGACGTTCCGACTGGAGGAACAAGATTTGAACTTTTTAAGGGTGGGTGATGTGCTGTGTTTCCATTGCATGCTTTGGCTTTTTGTCTCAGGATCAAAAGGATGAACCCATGTTTCTTCTTGAGAACGACATGAGCGAAAAATGATTCTGGGTCTGCGCGATACTCGTCAAGAAGTTGCTGACTGACCATGACACGTTTACGCTGTTGGTCCTCAGATAACATTCTAGGGACCCAGCATGCTGATACCTTATTCATATGTAAATGCTCATGTATAATTCGTTCAACTGATGTTTTACTGATGTTTTACTGATGTGGTGAGTATCAGCTAAGTATCTGATAGTCAATCGCTTGTCTTCCATTATTATGTCAAGAATTGACGACTAGGACGGGGCTCGTTTTTAGTGCTTACACTACCTCGTTTAAATTCAGCACACCAATGTTTAATGGTGTTTTATGAAGGAACAGAGTCAACTTATGTTTGTAACATATTCCCATTAATTTCCTTTCGAGTGTATTTTTTAAACTCAGCTATTTGATAACAGCCCTACATTGAATAATCTCCATTTCGGTAAAAGATGTATGAGTGACAGGCTAATATATGTAAATGAAGAATATGCATCTCGTGATTTCCATGAAGGTTCTTCATGCACGCACAGAAATTTTAGGACAACCCTCGTAGTAAGCATTCATCTTAAGAGGTATGCTTCACTATAAATAAATATAACAAAGGAAGAAAGCTGAGTTGGTGAACTGTGAAAGAAGACACACCAGAGAACAATAGAAAGAGAGCTAACAAGAGCATGATCATTGTTGTTTGACTGCTTAATAACATATCTGGAATAAATTAATGAATTAGAACAAACATATATACATTTAAATCATATAATGTTAAAATATATCACTCTGCCACAATCATATGGAAAAAAATTCTCAGGTGTACAAGTTCTTTTCATGTTGTTTTTTTCTTATTTCTTTGTCATTTTCTTACGTTGGGAGGACCTACACCATAATAACATTCCATTCATTTGAATTCCTATAGGGCTAGGCGCGTTCTAGGTCAACACAGTCTATCTTTACCCTGAAAAAATACATTAATATCGCCAATCCCCGTGTTCAGGTACCCACCGCCATAGAATGGTAAACTGAATGCAATGTGGATAAAGTGTCTTGTCCAGATTCATTATGCAGAAGAAGGCTAAGATGTTTATTGCCTCCACCAGGATTTGAAACTAGGCCATTTGCTAGAATGGCTAGCATGCTAACCACAACACCGATGTGCTGTAAGTCAAACTTACTCATTAGAGAATGAAACTATTTTTAGAGGTATCGACATTTTCTGAAAGCCAGTTTAATTTTAAAACCATAATTTGCTATCAATTTGTCCAAAAAGCAGCATAACAGCATAAAGCTGTATCCATATGGTTTTTTTATATCAACGTATTTCATCTTAGGAATTTTACTTTTCAAGTTCTGTTTTGGACAATTTTATGGACTATTTATTTCACATTGTCAAGACACACATTTTGTATTGACAACCGATGTGGCATTTAGGTGACATTAAGTAGAACATTATTTTGATGGCAAAGCTGATTGCCATGTCATTATCAATTGACGCTTCCATGAAATCATTTAATTCTTTCTCCCGAGCGGAAGTACTCTTAATTCTTTTGACTCGTCTATCCTGGCTTTTTGGACGAAACACCCACATTAATTCCCAGCTTAGTTAGTGGCATCATAAACATTTGAGGTAATTTTTTTCAACATCATAGACAATGTATGTTACATTATTTTAATACCCATCAATCTTTGAATGTTACAAGTTCTGTTAATGGATATCATAAATAATGTACAAAAACATAATTGAAAAATGTCTCTACTAATCTGAAACAAGTAAAGAGAGCACTTTCATTGAAGACATTATGAAGCACAATTAAGGACATTTATTATGAGCGCTAAAACACTGTAAATACTTCACCCATTTATTATTTTCCTCAACTCTTTTATCACTTTAGTAACCTCCAGATTTTAGAATTCCCTAAGAAAATAATCTTTTTGTAGCGTCTAACTTTCTTAATCAGCTTTTAAGCTACTTTGTGAAATTTGTTGATGTTTTTACAGCCTTAATGATATTTCCTTTTAATGTGCTTATGCATTCATTTTCATTTTATAAAAAAACGTGGCTAATAGCTTCATTAGAGAAGACAGGAATCACTGGTTATCATTACGATGTAGAATCACGTATTCTTTTAACAACATGAAATAAACTTACAGACATTTCACCGTTTTGACTTTACATACATAATTTTATAAGTTTTATATCTAAAAACAATACTCTTAAAAGACTCTTTCATATTGCTCCTCAGATAACCTAACTAATGTACAATCATCCTTGCACAAACAGGACGTTATAGCTATTCCCACCTTAACTATCTATTGATTTCATTTTAAGGGATCAATTTTTGAAGAATAAAACATTGAAACAAACAATACACAAAATTGTAAAATGATTTTGTTTATTTTTAAAATCTAAAATTAATCTTAAACTTTATATGAACACTTTATTCATGGTTTAAATATTATATTCAGAGTATTGCCACACAGTGCAATGAGGTTACTGAGCAGGCTATGAAAACAAAACATTTAGAAAGGTAAGAGAGGTTAAATTCCGTATTATTGAATGTTCATGTAAATTCGTTCAACCACAACCTTAACATGCTAGAGTAATAACTCGTCATGAACGATTTATCTGGAACATGCATTCCCTAAAATACAATTTATTGATAATATAATTATAAGTCACTTCATCAAATTGCATCCTGTAGTTTAAGCGTGTCCCTCTGAAACGTGAAGTTTTAACAGTAAGGACAAGTGAGCAACTGGGGACGACACGTTTATGGAATGACAAAATTAAATAGCACGTGAATAACAGTTTATTTGTGTTGGTGTATTCGGTACACTTAACCAAAGGGTCGTCCAGCATTACTCCGCTGATGAATTTGTGTCTGGGTGTAATTGACGACATTTTTGGTTGATGAAGTAGGAAGACATTGGTACAAAATAAGTTTTCCAATATCAGTAGCCTGTCTCAAGTACCCTCAATCTTCGTTCTCAATAACTGCCTTTCCTTACTTTTCTTTTTGAGACTTTTTCAACATCATTCTAACATTCTTAAAACTTTAGTTTTATTTTAATTTCCACTTCTAGATGGATAAAAGAAAATAATGCACCAGTCTTAACTTTGTATTTTCTTTTAGAATTGTTTAGGTTATTTTGTCACTAACCACTTTTAAAGTAAATTGTTACATCATTTTGTGTAGTATTTATTTCTGTGAAATTAGGGTGCAAGAATGGGATTTGAATCCAGCAGACATTAGCTTGTCCAAAGCAAAGTTGATTTGAATATCAAAATCAACGATCGTAATTTTCTACAGAAGAAAGCAATCAATTTCATGATTATTTTAAAAAAATTATATATCGATCATTATCAAACTTACACCACAAAAATATATCCATCTTTCTTTTTAGAAAATTCAGAAAACGTCAATGACATGATCATGATAATTAATGATTAGGTCGCAAAAACGGTTGACATAAGGCTGAACAGTTTAGTACAGCACAACAACGATTTGCAGTAAATCAGTTTTCTCTAATTGGTAATGTCTATACACCAACATTTGTTATGAAAAAATGTGCTTTGAACATGCATGTTTTGTAATTGGCTCAGCAGTCCGTATGGGCATGATCAGATAACACGTACACACAGGGAATATGGATACAGAAGCTCTGTGTAAAACAAACTTCTAACTGATGGTTTCTGGTCCCAAACGGATCTTTGATTTCAGAAGTATAAGAAATATCTCAGCGCAACAAAAAATAACAATAATAACTATGCAGTAATGTATATGCTGGTCGACCATATTGGATCGGTAAAAGTCATATTAACTGCAACTGAAGACAACTGTGCAATTTGACTACTAATTGGTTGTTGATGTATTTTTGAGCGACTGCCCTTAGTTGCTTAACGGATTGTATTTTCATTTTAAAAGTCTCAAGCTCGTCTTTGTAGACCTAGTTATGTTTTGCAGTTATGATTATTTGAACTCATATGACATAAGCTTGGAATTAGAGCGTATATAAATTATTTTTGAGAATGGTTTGGCCGAGTAAATCCACCATGAATATCTGCCCCAGGATTACCCATTTCCCTTCTCAAGTTTTCGGACTTATACAGCTGCATACCAAAAGTTTGTTCACATTAGGACAATCGTGTAAACCTTGCACTTTGAACATGAATTATCAAGTAAAAACAATCGGAAATCAATAACAAAGAGTTTTATTGTGAACTTTATTCAATACTGAGTAGCTCCACCTTTGGCAACGATCACTGCTTTAATTCTCATTGGCATAGACCTGTAGAGCTTCTTAAAGATTGAATTTCGTAAAAAATACCAGTGTTTTGTAACAGAGTTCCAGAGGTCCTGACTAACGGACCCAAACTTCAGGAGTCTCCGAGCTATTGTCACGACTCAACCGTTTACTCAGTATTTGCCTCAGTCTCCCGTGAATAATGTCGAGTGTGTTTCCTGATAATTATGTCTTCTGTGGTGACAGTTTTCTTATATTTCTAATCATACCTCTCAGAGAAACATCGGAGTTGTATTCTCTCCTTATTATTTTCTGAACGGTACTCCATTTATTCCCCGCATCTCTTAGTGTAACAATCTTACTCCTTTCCAACTTCGTCCAGTTTCCTATCTTTGCAAGGTTCATTCTGAAAGAAGTAATTATACAAATTATTGAAGAGATGATTTTCTTCAGGAAAATTATGCATTAAGGTTTGGAAACGTTTCCAAACCGACCAAAATGTGAAGTATAAGCAAAATAGCAACATTTTAAATAGGCATGATTAAATTTACCATGCAATGAATTGTTATTATTTGCATCTACTAAACCTTTGCCAAAGAAGTTATATAAAACGTTATTTTTAAGTTATCACTAAAGAGGACAGAAAATGTTAGGAAATAAACGTGTAACTTACCTTAAATTCTTGATAATCACGTCTCGTGTGTTTCATCTTTCGATACCACGCCTGCTTGACACGCTGTATATAACTTGTTTTATGGCAGAAAAATTATATATACACATAAGTTGAACTAATTTGCATTCACGTTTATCAAAATACTTAATTACTCTATATAGGAATTAGTTAAAAAGAGTTATCCCTATACAAATGTGGTCATATCGTTTCAATCTACTAAGTGAACAAACTTTTGATATGCAGCTGTACTTATTTATTTTGATTTATTTCATTTTAGATAAAGTCTTACCTCTCTCTCAGTTATGTATCAATCGTATGCAAGTATGTCAAGACGTACGCAAGGTGAACGTGACCAAGCAATCAGTATGTCCACTATGGTGGCTTCCCAACGTCAAATGGCAAGAACCTTCAACTGCAGCCAAACCACCATCAGAAGGTTGTTAATACGCTACAAGCAGACAGTCCAGACACAGGACAGACCAAGATCGGGAAGACCGAGGGTAAAAACTTCGGACGAAGATCGCTACATCAATCAGATTCAACTCTGAAACCGATTCTTAACTGCGACATCTACATCGGCGACGGCATTCGGTCATGTCATGAGCACAAGAACAACCCTTCGTTGACTTTGTTTGGCTGTTATACGAGCCTACCGCCCATTTACAGCGTCAACGCAGATACGATTGAAACCTACTCTACGCCGGTGACGTGACTAGGAGAGGGTGCAGATTTTGCCTATTCGGGAACGATGGCCGGGTTCGAATTTATTGACCAAGGAGCGAGCTTTGACCCATTTACACCTTTAACGGAGATTACGATTGCAATGTACCGTACGCCGTTGGCAGCGAAGTGACTAGGAGAGGGTGCTGTTTACAGACGAGAGTAGGTTTTGCCTATTCGGGAACGATGGCAGGGTTCAAGTTTATTGAAGAAGGGGCGAGCGTCATGGCATCATGGCGGAGGCATCATTGTGTGGGGAGAGATTTATGGCCAAAAGACGCCACCGCTGGTTGTTCTTCGAGGGACTGGCTAGATAGAAGAGATAGAGGTTTATGGAAATAAACACCTCTAGACTGACTTTACTTACTTTACTAGAGTCGTATGCATCATACTTATATCTTGGAAACCATTTTGCCTATCATTTACTTCTCATCATGACAAAATGCATCAACAAATGTAAATGTAAGGCATAAAATAAATCAAATGTTTTTACACATTAACTTGGAAAAGACAATGTAGTTTTCATTGATTCTCAATTCTCTTATATACTTCTCCTCCTTTTCTTTCTTTCTATCTGCAAAACTACAACTTAATCTCTCGTTCCTCTTCTTCACCTCGCTTTCTGGTATTGGTTTCTTACTTTATCGATAAACGTTCACATGATGTACAATCATCGAAACACTTCACCGTCTCCTGCTTTTATTGTCCCCGTAAATAACTGGATAAAAGATAGATAATGTTTGATTCTTGTGCCAAATATAATGGTAAAGTCACTCTGATACCGGCTCTTGTGGATACATTGTAAGAATATTATTTCAGTTCTGACAACCTTTTTTTCTATATATATGGACATTTGATTGTAAAAGAAAGGTAACAGATGAAGACTGAGCATGACTTATTGAACTTCATTTCGATCATAGACATGTTGTCTTTTTCAACTTGCAATGGAACCATCTAATTGTCATTTAACAGGAGAAAGCATGTTCGTACTTCTATACTCTCACAGGACTTCTTGTTTAGCAATTTTGTACATTTTCCTTCCTTAATATTGCCTGCTCTGGTTGCTTTATTGCTTAATGTACTGATGACTTTTGGAATTATTTAAGGAATTATGTATAAATATATATCTATAAAGAGTAAACATCGGTGGTTCGGACTGGATCAATCTTCTTTAATACATTACGATGTTTTCATTTCGACCAGTGTATCGGTCTTTTCAAGTAGTACGAGGGTGAGATTCTATTTATCATCCAAAATCATTTCGATTTTTCATTTCGATTCCGTGAAAAATGTATATATATGAACACTGCACTACTCTTAAGACTAAGTGTGGTGATGTCATAGCATTTTTGACGTCGTCATGTTTATGACGTCATAGCATGGTGATGTCATTACTTGATGATGTAAAACAATGATACATATAATAATTATATATAAAGATAGATATTCGTATGTCATCCAAACTGCGTATTATTCATACATACATTTTGAAATTGAAATGTGTTTTTAAACGATTTAGGTAAATACATTTCATACGTGCATAGGAATTCAACTTTATAATCAATTACTTCACCTAATGAGATTTTACAAATTTGGGACACTCAAACTACAACAATAAAATAAATGATGTAACTAATCAAATATCTTTGTATTTTATTTAGTTAACTTAGTTACAAGATATATTGATAAGATTACAGTCTGCTTATACAACATGAACTTATCTGGCATCACTTTAGCCATACATTGGTCCAATTGGTGCCCAATCATGACCGACTGCTAGTTGACTGCATGAATGACTAAATGTCAAGCTCAGGTCCACCAACTTGCAACGCTGTCACATTAACTTATCCATTGAGACCATTCCTTGATGGTACCGTTGTAAGAAACATAAATTGTCATACAATAAGTTTGCGTGGGATATTCTGTAACTGGTTAGTCATTTAAAACAGTTTTCCTATGCCATGCATATTATGTTCAATGGCCCGTAGACGATGAGAGATAATTCCGAGCCACTAGGTCATCGGTTATAAACTTAGAATTTCTATATAGGTAAGAAATGTACACCTAAGTCATTTCAAATCGTATTTCATTGAGAAAGTTCATATTTGTATGACATCTGAAACAGTGAACTCCATCCAGTCTGATGAAGGGAACTCCATCCAGTCTGATGAAGGGGCCTAACAAGTAACTCCATAGGTTTATTACAGTGTTTCCTTTTTCTCTTGTACAATTTTACTGACTATTGAACAGTTCACATTGATTTGTAGTTTCCTATTGTGGTTTTCTCTAACCTAATCAGCAAGCGGGGGTATTTGAGTTCCTCTCGTTTCTACATGTCCATATTGCTTCTTTTTAACTAAATCCAGGACCATTTGATGCAAATAAACAAAAAGCTTCATACTTCGATATAATCAGAAGATATATATCCGGAAATATTCTCTAAGTAATGCCATTCTTTTGTTTACTTATGATGAAAATAAAATGATAGAAACAATTATTTAAGTTCAACATTTCTTATTTCCATTTTGATAATTTTGGAGCAGCCGAAAATACAGAAAGTTTCAAGTAAATATATAAAGTTAATTTACTTTTCTTATCTTAAGTCATGAAACAAAGATATTTTAAGAGAGTAATTGTGCAAGATATAAATATGAAACATGGGTACTACTCCCTGCAAACATTCAAGTTGTCATGTTTCTAACCATTATAATTAAGTATTTTCCTCACATCTCTGGTATTTTGAGTTTAGAATTTCTTGATTTTGTGACTATTTTGTTACCAGAATAGACATTATCTTTGCATTAAAAAGTACCATGAAGTATTTTAATTCCCACATTCATGTTGTTATACAGCGAATGCAAAGGATCGTGTAAGAGTTAAATTTCCTTTGTCTTTGATTATTTGAATGCTTAATGGACAATTAACACTTTTCATTTCAGAAAGATCAGATTTTTTATGCACCTATGTTGAAGAATGTTGATTAATGATAAAGGCATATTGTCAATATATCTAACGGATCACAAAACTAGAAGATTAGTTTACGCATGTTATCGTTAAAGAGAAAAACGTCAGTCACGATCCTGACATAGTAAATTACATGCATACCATTAGAAGTGTAATGGAAACCTATAAAACCGGATAATGTGATCACTATAAAACATTCCTCTGATGAAGATGTGATGGAAAACGAATGCACGGAACAGAAGATAATCGCCAACTGATTGTGTAAACTCAGCTTGTTAAATAGCAAGGCCGTTTTTGCCTAAATGCTCATGTTAAAACAGAACTATCAAAGTTATGTATCCAGAGGAAATTTTCCTTAACAAGGTTGAATTTAATCAGATTCTGGTTCTGTGAGTGATGAACTATTTGTCCGCCGGAGTGCGTTACAATTTGCCTTGCAAAAATGAGACTATGCCTTTAAGTATCAGTGCGTTTATCACCCGTTGTTTGACGTCTGAACAATGTTAGTGTCCTGATGTTGAACTTTCCTTGTGCTTGACCTTTTTTCCACAACATGTGAACAACTCAACACCGGCAAGTGATTACTTTAATAACATTTGATTATTACTAAAAACCATGCGCAATTAAGTTATGAATTGGATTAAAGATTAAAGGATCAAATGAACCATGCAAAAATGAAGGGTTATCACTGAAATTTAAAAAAATGTTATTTATATTGCATTATAGATGGGAAATGTTCATTCTTGTAAATGTCGCAATAAAGGGAGACAACTCTGTCAATGGATCTAAATAGAATTAATTAACTTGGTATATGTATACAATATTGATTTTTCAGTCATCTTCACATATGACATGATAACTTTTGTATTTAAGTAAAGTCAGTAATTCTTTCAAAACTATAGTTCGCATTTGTAACCAACTTTTTAATGACACCATGTTCTTAATTGTTGCAGTATCATATAAAAAGGAATGTATTGCCCGTCAAGAGCAGTCTCCAAACCTCTTGTGTTACAGCTGAGGCCAATAAATCATTTCATATATTATACATTTGCATAGAACACATTCAATAAGCAAATGCTTACACAACCTACATGAGTCCCGACGTCTATATGATATATTTTCAAAGTTGAGTCGACCTTGACCTTGAAATGATGTCAAAGTGATGTCAGATTTTACGCCGCCAGAAATGTCAATCCAAATATAATTCAACGTCAATAAACGACGTATTTTCAGATTGATACAACGTCAAATTACCTTCAACGTTTAATTTATGTATCTAAACTGTCAAATAAAGATGAATTTCAGATATGAAATATAAGGATTTCAAATGGGCCTCAGTCTAATGGTCTATTGAGATTAAACGCCATATTTGATAGGATGTTGTGCATTCGGTACGTACTTGTCTGGTATTGGTGTCTAACTCTTAGGATGCATGTTTGAATTCTGAAAGTGACTGATGCGAAAAAATACATTTCTATTGAAATGTTGATTTATATATTACTTCGTCACGTCTAAATGCCTATAACTGCTTATGAATTTCTTGTGAGATCCCGTTAAAAGATTTGTAATCTATATAATCTGTCTGTACATAGTACGAACATCAAGTGTTTATTTCATTAAATCTGACAACCTATCTACCGTTTCTTTCTTTCTTTCTTTCTTAATGAATGGAGAAAAGATGTGAGAAAACATGTCTTTGATCATTGGAAATGTGATGTTGTCTTAAGGGTCTATTGAGCAAAGGTATTTTAAAAACATTTTATGAGATTGACAAATGTCTGTAAAATAGAGCTTTGAAAAGTTGAAGTGAAACTTGATCCTTGAAAATATGCTGAGATTTTCCGCCATAGTCTTTGTTTACCAGAATCGATTTATGTCAAAGGTATCGTCACATGTAGCAGCCTTAGTGAGAGATTATAAGAGATTCATCCAAAACAAAACACACATAAAACTCGACCAGGTCTTCACTTAACTAAAGGTAGGGAAAACAATTCAATCTGAAATGAGAACTAGCGCAAAGAGTCAGACACACTAGAAATTACGTAACGGGAAGAAAGTCAAAGCTAGGTTGCAGTGTATTACCCTGAATGATTTCAGTTGAATCCATAAAGCGATTTGTTCCTGCACATGTATTATCACAGTAAATGTTGATTTACAGTTCCCACCCATTTGGATTATTTATGAAATGTTTATAACGAGACCCAAACCTCACATCAACTGAACACTTCTCTAGCTTCAATCATTTAGAGTGGTTGAGATCATATGAATGAAGTACACTCATAAACAAATCATAAATGACAGATCAATATAAAGTATACAGTTACTTGTAAAATGTTAAATTCTTTTACCATTGGTTCAGATTCAAATTCAGATTCATTTATTGAGTTCAAACCGCCACCAACAGTGGTACAAGAGCAAAAAATGATATACAAATCAAGACAGCAGAGACATTTTCACAATGATATAAACAAATATACACATTTCAATAGCATTTCACACAATATCTACAACTTGTAAAATTTGCTTTATATATGAATAGAGCATGTGTTTGTCTTTCTACCGATACAATTAATCCTCATTCATACTAAAAGAGCTAGCAATTCTTAAAAATAATGTTGATAAATTTAGCAAGCTTTTTCAGCACCTTTGTGTTATTATTAGTAAGTAGCCTTTTAAATTTGAAAAGGTTCGGCAATGTAAAATAAAAGTTGTCAATAAGAATAGAGCGGTCATGGTTCAGGGCTGTACACTTAAGCAATTAATGGAACTCATCACCAACTGCAGGGGAATGACATAATTTACATGTTCTTTCTTGCTGAATAGTATCTGCCAGCGTCCAGTTTCTACAGGGATTCTATGATTAGTAGTTATAAAGCGAAGTATTGGTAAAGAAATATGTTTAGACAAGAAGAGATAATTATTCTCAAAACTTGGTTTTTCTTTCAAAAGTTTGTTATATTGTCCTTTGGAACTGGATGTAACCTCTGAGCGCCAGGACTGATTAAATTAGTCTTTTAGAACTGATTCTACTTGTAGCAAAAGCCAAGAGTTATTACATTTATTTGGATTTAAAACGACATAAGACAGACCACAATTATTATCTAAGATAGATTTGACAGATAAAAGCCATGGATTAGCATCAATATCGTGAGTATGATTGAAGGATATGAATGAGTACAAAACTTGAGATAATTTGACTTTTTCGTTACTGCTCGCTATTCTATGCCAGTAGGAAATCATTCGTTTTGCTATTTTTATAGATAAAGGGGCTCTACCGAATTCTCAATAGTGCATATACGATGGTGTTGAAGATTTTAAACAGGAAGCAAGCTTTAAAAATTTCAAATGAACTTTTTCTATTATACATGTAGTTTCATACCCCCAAACCTCGCACTCGTACAATAAGATTGGTACAACCCTTGCGTCAAATGCAGTTAAAAGGCAGTCTAGTGGCATATTCATATTTCTAGCTTTCTTAAGGAGACAGAATGTTGCTTTTGAGGCACTCTGTGCGATAGATATCATACCAACTAACATTCTTATATTTCGATGAAATTTTATACCAAGGTAACTATAATTGTCAACTATATCTAAATAAGTATCGCCAAACATAAACATTAATTTGGACTTTTTTGCCGGTCCGCTTCCAAATATTACAATTTTACTTTTAGAAATATTTGCTTTTAAATTCCATTCAACACAGTAGTCGAAGAAAGTATTAAGGGTCCTTTGTAGGCCAATATGGGTATCACTGAAAAGGGCGGTGTCATCTGCATACAACTAAGAAAGGAACTTTACAAACAAAGATATATCATCACCTGACTTAGTTTCACTGCTTATTCCAGGGAATCTATTTTCATTTAACACTTTTTCAAGGTCATTTTTAAAGAGACAGAAAAGTAATGGTGAAAGATTTTCTCCCTGTCACACGCCAGCACGACAGGGAAAGAAGCCAGATACTTCATTGTTCGCCAAGACCGATGATTTAATATTGTGATACATTTTTTTAACTAGAGTCATAAATCTTCCATCAGTTCAAGATTTGATCATTTTAAACCAAAGACCGGCCCTCCAAACGGTGTCAACGCCTTTGACAAATCTATGAAAACACAGAATAACTTCATTTTTAATGATTTGTTCAACATTTTCCAGAATTCTTTAGGCGCATGCTTTTTATTTCCCCCTAAAGATTAATGAATAATGGTATTAAAGAGGTTGTCAGACGTTGTCCAATGAGGAAGCAGTCTTTAAGTCTATCGGAAGAGAGTTCAAGAGAGCGGCAGCATTATAGGCAAAGGAGCGGGCACCGAATGCTTTAAGTTTGTATTTTTGAACTTGGATCAGGGGTTGACTGTTTGAGCAAAAGGAACAAGTCTGTTGATATGGTGAAACTTCTGTAGGTATATCGGAGCAGAATGACTGACAGATTGGTAGGTAAGGCACAGGATTTTAAAGTCAATTCTTTTTTTAATGCGTAGCCAGTGAAGTGAATTTAAGACACGTTTGATTGTGGGCAGATCTAGGGGATCTAGAAACAATGCGGGCGGGATTATTTTAAAGACGATATATTTGGGGTTGTTTTTAAATTCCACAAAGAAGGCTGTTGCAGTAATCAATGCGTGAGAGGATGAGGGATCTTGCAAGGAGTGCTGCTGTATCTCTTGTGATGAGGTGGCGGATATTGTTCCTGATGTGAAAGTGGCATACTCTACAAAGATTACTGATGTGAGAATCAATTTCAAGGCCAGAATCAAGATGAACACCGAGATTTTCCACAGTCGTAGGGAAAGCAACTCTTTCAGATCCAACAGTAACATCTTGCAGAGTGTATTTTTTTCAGGCGAGATTTATAAGGAGCAATCAGGAGAGTTTCAGTTTTAACTTCAAGAAGTTAGATGTCATATAGGACTTTACAGAAGTGAGACAAGTTTCCATTTTGAGGCGGGTCAGTGATTGACAAGAGGGATCAAGATCAAAATTGTCAATCAACTGGGAGTCATCTGCATAAAAAATGCTTTAAAATGAGCTGTTAACAGTTCTGCTTAGTGAACAGTATCGGTTCCAGAACAGAACCCTGTGGGACGCCAAAGCAAATTGGACTGTTGGGTGACAAAGAATCATTGATATGGACGTACTGGTATCCTCCGTCTAAGTATGATGCAAACCATTCAAGTACATTACCAGCGAGACCATGTACATGCCGGAGACGTTGTAGTAGTTTGCCATGTGTCGAAAGCGGCAGACAAATCTAACCACACCAGCATTCCAACCTTTCCTGAGTCGACAGCGTTGAAGATGTTGTTCAGGACACATTTTAGGGCAGTCTCTGTTGAAAACGCCCAGGTCTCTAGGCCGACTGATAAGTGTCAATGAGTTCATATTGATACCTGTGTTCCATAAGTTGATGTTTCACAACCTTTTCAACAATCTTAGACAAGAAGGACAGGTTAGACACTGGGCTGTAATTACCACAAACTTCAGTGTCCAGAGAAGTTTTCTTTAGGAGTGGCTCAATAACAGTAAATAAACAGTATAAACAATCTAAATTGATTATTATGAAACACTTACTTTTTAAATTTACATTTAAATGATAATTTAACACTTCCTTATCCTTAAAAAACCTTATCTTGAGTGATATTTTAATACATTTTTTTTATTATAGCACACACGTTTCTATTCATATTAATACTATGTTAATAGAAACATTAATAAACATAAAATATCCAAACTAGTTATACCTCTATTATGAACACTTGCAGCATTAATTTGTTAAGTATGTAATCAAAAACCAGTACAACAATGCTCAAAATTAAGAGTCGTAACTGTTTCCCAGTTCCCAGTTATATACATTCCCATCAACCTTGCAGAACTGTATTGCAATCTTTTAGAGGTGTGTTCAAGTTACTTTGATTTGAACAGTATGTCATCAATATGACATCACAGCACAATACAATTTTGTGCATTAAGAAACGCTTTTGTTGCTTATATATCTGTACATTCCATCTACGAAAAGCATTACAGCTCACGACTGAAGTGTGTTTATTTGCAGAAAGGTTCGAGGGACATAAAGTATACATAACTTAAATTCTATTTAGCTTGAATGCATGCAAACATGTTAAGAGTGCTTATTTGGGACAAAGCCTTTCAATACAGAACCTATTACACAATACATTGGATGCATAACTGTATTGCATGTATATGATATTTGCCCGGAACAATCAATTCTTATTGATTACTTAAAGACTTAATTTTGACTGCAAAATATATACCCCTTATTATTTCATCTAGTGATGTAATGTGTAAAAATACTGTTCATATGCAACCCATCATATAAAAATATATTTTCCTATTTATAGTTTTTCATGATTTCTTTTTATAGTACTAGTGTAACCATAACTGTCATCAGTTCAAATAATGTCGATTCCGTCTGGCTCTGTAATAGCTCTATTTCCTGATTACTTGCAAAATCATACGGAAATAACCAAGTCCTCTGGCTGAGACATAAATTGACCTAAACTGAGAACAATATCCTGTTTGTCTCTCGACAAAACTAGTGTTAGTAATAGGGACAAGTATTGATAAGAAAATGTTTCGGTCAGAATAGGGTTCACATATGCCATATATGTTGGGTTTGGTACACTCAGCTTGTTAAATAGCAAGGACCTCGCTGTTCATGAACTCATATTTGAACAGAAATACCAATATTTATTGTACTGAAAAAAAAATTAACATAGGACAATCTTATAAAAACGTGCTAGCGTCCCTGTATTTCAAACATTGTGAACACAAATAAGCTCCTTAATAACCGTTTCAAGAGCATAATATTAATTTTTTTCTCTCTGACAATCAGGCTACTTATACATATGCTTGACATATTAACCTAGTCAGTGGAAGTCAACGGAATCTCAGGATGTAATGATGTTTTAAGATAATATAGAATTTCAAAAACTAATTTCATTTTACACTGAATATTCTTCTAATCTAAGCCTCATTGTCTTCACTTGTTTCATATTGACTGGGAAAATGTTAATTGAGAACACTATATACAAGTCTTATTGGTCAGCATTTAAAATGGGATTATCTATAAGGGTATTGAAGATGTAAAGTAAATTCAACATGACCTTGTTATGATCTGTTGAAACTATCTTATTAAAATGGAAAGATAAGACAGGATAGTTTATTAATCAGTTTTGGTGTTGGATATCCAAGAAGAAGAAATGATCAAAGTTGAATGCAACCCAGGATTTACTAAATTTCTTATTTGTGAATCATTATTTAAGGAGCCTGAAGTACAATATCTCCTTTTATTTGTAAAATATCATGAGCACACCGTCTTCTTGCAGAATTGAACGCTGATTTAGCTCGACTTCACAACAGGTTCTGGCACCAAGCTCCATGTCGACCCTATATCCGACTTGGTCGTGTCTATTGCTGGACCAACTGTCTGCGTGTAATTGTTCCCAGCTGGTTAACCTAATATGTCTGTCTGCAACCTAGTGTTCAATAATTCCAGAGTATATGGTAGATTAAGTATATCGAGAATCTGATAGAACTGTGACAGATATATACTATGTTGAGCTCTTTCTTTAGATTCATGTAGTGAAGTCTGATATGTATATAGAAATATGTAACCAGAAATTACGAGTGCTCAAGGCGACCATTAATTCAAGGTGATAATATTCTTTTCTGGCGAGTGTATCAATCTTTAAAATGGAGAAAGAAACCAATTGCAAATAAATTGTTTAATCTACAGAGGATAGAGAGCTCCATAAACTTGTACTGAACTGTACAAGTGTGGCTCTTTCCTACAGAAGCTGGAGAGCTCTATAACCTATACAATCAAATTCCTCAAAGACCATTAAGGTTTCCATGTCATTAGCAGGGTTTTAAAATGTATGTAAGACATGTGACCAATTGTTTTAGTTTTTTTCAAAGTTTTAAATGAAACCATGTTAGACTATAGATACTTTTACAATAACCTAATAATTATGCTCTTTATCTGATTTAATTATGTCCCTAAAGAAATGGTAAGTTTTTTAAATTGCTGTTGAAACTTAAAAATGTGATTCATTGCCAACTAGGTCAAACTTTCACAAAGAGTTACATGTTTTGGTAAAAACATCACCTGCAAGAGGTGCAGCTGTTTGAACGTTATGATTATATTTTTTGAATCGTTCAACCATCAGGAACTTGATGCTGTTGTATTACAGTGTCATGCCCCAAAATGATTAAACCTCCTATGGTGCTACCATAAAAAAACGTCCAAATCAGGCATACAGTTATACGAGTGTTTTGAAAATATTCAAGTAAGGACACTGCTGCATTTGATAGGTACATCCTAACTGGAATTCATTGTGGACACACAAATAAATAATCAAACAATGAAAACTACATCCGCCTTTTACAGCTTCTACCCCTTTTACATATCCTGTTCACTCCAAACTGTCCTTCTGTCTGCTTTTGATAATTTTTCAACTGTGCATAAAATTGTTCGTTTTTCAGAACAAGTACGACTCTATACCTTCATATTATTTTGCAGAAATGATTCCGCCAAGTCAGTGAAAGTTCTGCTTAAGTTTTTATTTCACTCTTGTTATGGTCTATATGGTTGTACAATGTGTTCAGAAGAATTGACAGGTGATGATGTGTGAGTAATATAAAGCTTGATTGTTGTAACAAAGAAATGCTTTTGAGCACTTGAAGCGAGGTGAGGTTAGAAGAAACCACACAGTTTTTATGTAGAATCCAAGGCCAGAAAGAAATATATGTGTAGGTTGTTGGCATTGTTAGCACTTTATTATTTTGGGTCTAAGGAAAGGCAGTCACTTCTAAACGTACATTATTTAAAACGGACATCATGTCTACTATCATTTTAAGCATTATAACATTATCTTATATTGTTTCAGTAGACATTTTTCGTTTGAACATGAAATAACGATATCTCCTCATTTAGTACCAATACAGCTTTGATATGAATCACAACATTCTCGGTTTAATTCAGAATGTTTGCAGATGGCTATATGTTTTGCCTTAAACAATTACACTATTAGCAACGATGTCTTTGAAGTTTCTCCTCATTACTGAATATGGCTGTTTACTATTTGCAAAGTTTGAAGCTGTCTAGACTATCCCTACATGATGGGTTATTAACTAAATAACGATCTCTTGCATTGTGGAGTGTTGTAGTAATCACCGGCTTATTCAACGTTTCTATGTTTTTCAACAACCATTCACGTCTGATAAGATCTGAACTTAATATGCACAGTCGACAGACAATACATAAGAAACTATTAGCCTTGAATAATAGGGTTTATGGAAATGTAAATGGTAGAGACAGACATAGCTTATTAAGCTTTTAAGCTTCCAATCTCCTTACATATACCGTATCTCCTCTGTAAACCACAGATTCATCCACGATTTTAAATGTCTTCAGGTTTGTTTTTCCTACATTTAATCCACACAATTCGTTACTGACTTTGCCACAACCCTTGTCAGAATGTCATATACTTGGGTAATATGTTAACTGGGAATGTATAACTTTACAAAATCTTTGTACAACTGTACATAAGAACCGCGTATTTCTTCAAATATTTGACAGCCAAAATTTTAGGGTTGGGGGAAACCGTTATGTAATGCCATGTGAAAGACAAATGTCAAAACATTCCCTTAATCGTTTCTCACGTCTGCAAAATAATGTATCATTACAAATTAAACTAACCATGAGAAATGGTTACACATGAATCCATACATAATTGACATGCTTAATATGGTGATGAATGACCTGGTTTTGTGACTGTGTAATTCCCCCCCCCCCCCCCCCCCCCCCTTTAATTGAGTATACACATGTTGCATATGCTGATTACTAATCAAAAGAAGCCATTACCCAACTGCACCAAATCCCATCTTAAATGATATATGCTACACAAACTAAAACCTACAGAGTCAATGGAATATGTTTGTTAAAGTCAGGAAGTGACGATCACGCTTCTATCCGCGATAAATTAAGTATGATCCACTATAAGTATACAACTGCAGCGCCATCTGTGTTGACACTATTGAAACCGAAAGGAGAGTACAGACTATTGCAGTGAAGTTAAAAAAACTCAGGTGGTGTCAATATTCCTGGAGAGAGCTCAATTAAAAGGAAAGGTTAATGAAGTGTTTGAAAGGAAATCCTTGTTGTTTCCTGCATGTCCAATAGATAGTCGACACATGTTCCTGTTAGGGATGTTTAACGCTGTGCTTTAGCTGCAAGAATACTCGATGATAAATGGTCTCCTAAAAAGCGGATGATATAAGGAGTCTTTCATTCTACTTAAACAACTTCTGAGCATTTTCTACAAGTCTTAGTGTGGCAGGGTGAAGTAAAAGCATTCCTACTTGCTTTGGCCAGAGGGATATCTCTTTGGCTGAATCGGTAGAGTGTAGGACTCTCACCCGGAGGTCCCGGGTTCGAATCCCGCTGGAGGTGATCTCACAATCACTTCTGTTACATTTGGCGCCCAACGTGAGTGTAGGACTCTCACCCGGAGGTCCCGGGTTCGAATCCCGGTGGAGGTGATCTCACAATTAATTATAATTGTTAAGCATTTCGGTTAGTGAGTTACGGAAATAGTGTGTATCTGATAATCTCATAATTGAACAACAGCATAGTGCAAGATATTTAGCAGTCAGCAGGTACATTCCGATAGTGAGAAATATTTCAAAATCAATACTTTTTGTAGATATCACATATCTTACAGCTAGTTGAGACAATTATTCTGGGTGAAAGAGATGACCCTGCTATTAGACCTGTTTGGTGTGATAGTAATAGTAGAAAGGTTAACACAGTTTTGTAAATTTAAATTAAAGCTCAAAGTAAATAATGTTGATACCAATTAGGCAAAAGTCACAGAAATCATCTTGCAGAACAAGGTAAAAATAATACAGAATGGAAATTTAGTTTGAAGTTGTAGTTATCATAAGTATGCTTGTTTTAGAAATGTTAAATCCTTAACACTTCACAGTATCATTTTTAAAAAAAATAAATTTACCAATGATGTTTTAAGAAAACAATTTTGGTGGAGGTGAGGAGAGGTTGAGGCATGTTCAGTAGCGTCAATTACGGTCCTCTGTTATGAGCCCAGGATGGCACGCACAGTGATAGAAGAGAGTGTGTGACTCGTGCGCTAAGCGCTTACATTACTGAACATGTCTATTTGACGATTCTTGGAAAACTGTCAGCTGTTTGTTGAAAAAGTGTGGGTTGTTACAAAAATAGAATGATGACTCCGATTCTTGAAAGCGAAATAATAGACCAAACTTGAAAAAATGTAGCCTCTTATTTGTGTGACATTATTTACAAACGAGTATGTTCACTTTTATCAACATATATGAAAGAAAATATAATTCTTCTCTCAATATGACATTTGTAGGGAAATCAAATTCCACATTAAAGCATGCCAAATATTTTGTGGTACCCACAAGGTCACATGGTTAATTTTTTGCTACATCTCTTTTCATTGGTCATAGGATGCGCCGTGATACAAATTGAACACCTAGCATTGGCTAAAACTTCTCTTTGAACTTTCCAACTGTATTATAGAGTGAAATATCGGCAATAAGTGCCATTTATCAAATGTATAATTACTTGGCGGCTTTGGCCGCCAAGCAATCACAACGAACTTTTGGAGCTCCCCTTTAAAGAACTCAAGTTCGATGATGGATTCTACAAATCCACGAATCACAAAGTTACTTAAATACTGGAAACAGAATCTTTCAACGCGCTGATGCACTTAAAGAACAAGTTACCTTGAATGAACTGAGAAGTAACTCAAGAAATGTAAAGCCCCTGGCGATGACAGTATTCAAAACGAACACATTATCAATGGCGGACAAACTTTAATAGTCTACATAATCAAACTTGGTTTCATTCCAGATCATTTTTAATCAGGAATAATCATTCCTATCCATAAAGGAGGCACAAAAAAACAAATAATGATCCCGGAAACTACCGCCCAATAACCCTACTTCCTTTCATCTATAAACTCTTTTAGAAACTCTTGCAATCCAGACTACAATCTTGGATCAAGCTGAAGAACTTTCAAGTTCCAAATCACAACAGGGATGTCAACGCAGATAAAGTTTAATCTAACGGAATCAATAGACCATAATCTTGAACTAGGGAGCATGGTCTACACAGCAGAACATACGATAGCTGTCTTCTACATGGCACCGATATGTGTCTCAGTATGTTCAACTGAATGCCTATTACAGAAGAGATCTCGAAACGTCAGCTCATGTTTTTTCATAGACTCTGCTCACTCTCTCCTGACAACATATCTAAGAAGCTGTTCCACAGAAGACTCTTCCATACCTTCATAACAAAGAACAGTCTGGCTTTAATCCCCATACCATACATGTTCCAAAAAAGTACAATATGCTGGATACCTTGACACGATTCTTGAGCATCAATGTTCTTCAAAGCACATATGAATGGAAGAGAATCATTACCAAAAGAATCAGCTAAAAATACAACGCTGAATGGAAACAACGCACCAGTAATGACAAAGATTTTACACGATTAGGAATGCTACATGAACTTCCTGGACCAGCATCAGTTGGTATCCAAGCAAAAGTAGACAATACATCCGACAATATACTCACCTGGCTCAAGGGTCGGTTGCAGTTCCACAACAAACGTTGACACTATGTGATCTGTGTGGAACTGTGCACAATGATCTCTTGAGACATATGATGGTATCTTGTAACCACTTAAAAGGTCTTCCTGACAACTTCTGGACTCTCATCACAGACAGCTTCCCAGTTGACGAGACTCTACTACAGTACCTCCTTGGACGACCAAATGATGCAACATTTTACTCTAGTTACATTGACTTATTCCTTAATATAAGTGCATGAAGGTGAGGTTCGTTGGTGTTTTACGCCGCTTTTAAGATTATTTAACTTCTATCGCGGCTGCTAGTATTATTGCAGGGAGAAAGCCCGCAACACCATTGTGGTTATGCATTGCGGTGAAACCTGTGAGCATTGGCTGGAACTAGCGAACCATGGGTGGTACTGCGCTGATATTCAGTCTAGCATTGCACCCAATCTGACTGCGTGTAGAACAGTTCTCTACTGCAGACAAAGTTGCCGAGCCCCTGGCGAGATTCGAACCACGGACCTCTTAATCCGAAGCCGAACGCGCTAACCACTACGCTATCCGGCCCCTATAGGTGCATGAAGATTGGCCGTCTACCAAAGGTAACTTGCTATGAATAATAATAGGCATTACGTGAAAACGTCATTTATATATGAACTCTATTTTAATCAACCAACGAATCTTTAAGTTTTGCCATTTCTAATCAACACAACTCTTTAATTACTAAAACCTCTTTCTGAAAAAATGTCCCAAACTACTGTCCAATTTTGTAAATATTTTATCATAATCTCCTAAGGGAGGAAATAAAGATGATGACGAGGAGGAGATATAAGTTTGTAGTAATTTCAAAGGCAAACAAGCAGATATTGAAAAATATCTTTGACATATATTTTTCATGTTTCTACTTTCGACTAAATTCACTTTCAACAAAACCATTTGTTTTCATACTAAGGTTTGTAAGATTACTTTTCAGCAACAACTTTCAGTAACTGAAATATTATGGATGTCAGAAAATTGTCCATATTAGCATTAAGGAAATATATGATAAAACGTGAAATCTTGAACTTAATCTTTATATTTTGCTACATCAGCGTATTGGTATCAACACATCTGCAACGCCCTGATATCTATGCGGTCAAATGCTTTGTTTTACTGATGCCTTGTTTAGCACTGTAAGGATATTGAAGCAAATATCACAGATTTAACGGTCATATGAAATCATCAATGCCCGTAAGAGACCTTCAGATTAAAGTATTAGCCGAAGTAATAGAATGCCATTGCTGAAGCCATGTTTCTTTCTACAGGAAATATGATATGATGATTATTGACAGCTTTTACTCCAGGCAAGAATTCATATGCATTTAATCTCTTCTCATTACACTACATACATTTTTTTAGCAAGCATTGAAGAAATTACTTCTGCTTTTTTAATACGTTGTAAACTCTTTTAGCATCATATTATTTAGAAATACATAAATTTGTGTCTGCTGTTAAGAGAATGCTTGTATAACCTAATATTGAAAGACAGGCTCTGTATATGCCACTCAGGAGGCATTGCACAATTTATTTCAAGCTACATACTCATAACTTTTCCCAGAATAGGGGGCTAAAGACGACACTGAATGCCTGTATTGTTGGTTTCTTAGGGATTTGAGTTTTTTGCACATATAAATCTAATAGAGAAGATGAATACAGTCTTATTGCTATTTAGAAAGGAAATTGGCCTTTTACACCTCCCTAGTGTACAGTGAAACAATAACACGATTAAATACTTCTATTTATCAACATTCACATCGATTTGCAATTCTTCTTTAAGGGAAAATTAACCTTGAAAGATATCAGAGGTTTGGGTTATTTTCGGTACAAAACAAGAGATCTGCAACTGAGGGCATATTTATCTTATTAATTCAAGTTGAACATAAAAGACAATATGATTTTGATCTGCATATTATAGTGTGGCTTACTATGAAGGAGGTTTTTTAACTAGACTACAGCATATTTAGATTTCCTGTTTGACAGCATGCTTTAAACTTTTTAATACAATGATCCTTTTACATTTTCCTTTTACAAATCAATCACTTGATTCAGTACATTACTATTTGTCAGTTCTGTGTATCTGTCCTTCAAGCCACAGTCAAGACTTGTCAAGAACTGTATTGACCTTTGAGATGTAGCAAACTGAAACAAAAAATGAAATTGAATAACATGTTCGTTCGGAAGCTGAACTTATTCATTCAACATTAAACACAAATATTGTCACCTCCAGACTGTCGTACTGTCTGATTAGATAGATTGTGATAACTGGTGCGTGACTGACGTGTAAGGTTTCAATGAAAATCATGACTCGAGTCCGTAACCATAGTAATTAGTAATTAGTCTTAGCATGATGTAATTTGAGGCATTATTTACATACTGTTTTTTTTTCATGACAATGACTATAGATTAATTGATGTAGTAGTCCCATTGAAACCACACTAAATCGTCCTCCTCTTCTTAATCCCAAGTTCTCTCAAATGTCGTGTTTACCTTTCAGTATAACTGAAATGCCACGTAAATCAATTGCACCAATTGCTTAGAATCCATTTAAAATCTTTAACAATGTAATAATCTTAATAGCTGAACTTGAACATGCGTGCTGCTTGTTAAAAAGTAAATAAGTGCTCATTCAAATCTCAATAAAAATTCTTTATATCAAATCAAGTAAAGGGAAAAGGATAGAAATTGCGAGAGGGTCTTATGTTGTATTTTTTTTCGTTTTCATTAATACAAAGCACAAGTAAAATACTTTGAAGGGCATTTAAAACATTGATATTACTTTTAATTTCGTAAAAAATCTTGTCTTTGAAAATTAAATCTTTATAAAATGTATTGCACATAGGATTTTGCTGTTGTGTTTTGCAGATTTTCTTTTTGATTCGGACAGCAGAAGAAGAAAATATGTGTAGTTTGTCTCTAGCGTTAACGTGAAAACAGTAGTGTCATTTTTAATCTGGACATCAAAGAAGTTTTATTTTTTTAATATATCTTCAAACTAGGCACCAATGAAGGAATTGATATTGACTATCCAGCTAGTAAAAGAATCATGTTTTTCCAAATTGCCAAATATTTTAATCAAAAGTATCTGTTATTATCAAGCCTAAAATGTACCTAAGATGTACCAATACTTGTAATTCTATTGCCATTATTATTGTTGATTCATCACTAAATAACATCTCACAACATAAAGCTAGCCATTTTAGAGATTAGGAATCTATAGTTTACAGTTTATTCATGAAATATTTTATTCGAATTAAATTAACATTATCAATAATCTTTAATTAAACTGTGTTGCGGGTTACTTCAATCAAACTTTGTTGCCTAACGTCTCCATTTCTTCATATATGTAGATGAAGTTTTCAGCTGTCAAGGCCGTTGCTCTATTACAAGTTAGTGATTACAAACAACAGGGAGTGTTACTTGAATCTTTACGGCATAGGCGTATTATTTCATAACTTCATAAGAATCAATGCAAGGCCCCTGACGTTCAAATCTTTGAACTGTGCATTAAATACCATGATATATAGATGTCCCTATTTTACTGCTTCCTTTTCCCCCAGGAAATTTGGTACTCAGTAATAACACATCCCGAAAAACAAGATCTTACAAAATTCCGATACATCTTGAGAAAAATACTCTTTATGCTGCAAGAAATTGTATGTGAGCTATCAGAATGGCATGTACTTCTGTTGAATTTGCAAATCGGTTAACTTTAAAAAATTCATAAAAAATTTTCATCCATGCAAGAACTGAGAAAAAGAGGAAAATTCCCTACAATTGATCATTGCAGAGTGTGATGTTGTTTTCTGCATGGCATAACAAGGATGAATTTCACGTGACTGTGATAGAGGTCGTTTTAGGTCGTGAATATCTTTGAAAGGATAAAATGCGACTTTATCCTTGTGAATGACTCTTTTAAAAAATAATGTTTCCTCATTGTTCTTCAGATTTAATTTGTTCAGGTTCTTGCTTTTGCTACACGTGTCCTACGTGTTCCATCGTAAAATGGTGTCCTACGTGTTCCATCGTGAAATTGGGGCTCAGTTTGTTCAAAGTCATCTTGATAGTTTTGTATTGTATTTATCATTTCAGCTTTTTGTGAATATGGCTGCATTTTTGAAACTACAATGCTAATGTTAAGATGTGATTCATGAGCTAAAATCACCTTCAAAAAACAATATCAAATTATTACTTCATGTTCAATTATTTAATTTATGATTTTTACTTGACATAGATTTACTGTTTTACCTCTAAAAGTTTCATTTTGATAAATATGTAATACAGATATATATACACAATGTAGAAAGACATTTCATCCCAGAGACCAAAAAACACACTAAGAATATTGGATTAGCAAACAAAATATCTTCACCTAATATGAAGAAGAAAGTTTACACTAAAACTCTTTCAATGGCAGATGTCCTTCGCCTTAACATGCCTTTTGCTGTTAGAGAGAAATTTAACCGATACTTTGACTTCTTCTTATGTTTTACATTCAGTCATAATATGTTTCCATTACAAACCAAGAGGAAACACAAAGGAGATTCTGAAGTTTGAACAACGTTAAATAAGGATTCAGTCTATTAGTGAGGATTGCCAGTTAACGTTGAAACCTTCGCTGATTACAATGCAGTGCAATAGACGGAGTCATCAGTCAGATGAGATACTGTTAAGCACCACATATTACATTATAAAATTCAATATTGTCTTCTCTATTTTCGAAATAATTCTTACATTGTACTATCTTCAGTATCTTCAATACTCCACGGATTACAATTCAAAACCGTCACCATATATAATAGCAATCACTGTGGATGAAATACCCTTTACCCAAAATAGACATGCGATTGACAGAAAATCTACATGAGCAATCACTGTTCGTAAAACACTCTACAAAGAAAAGACAGTGATTCTTCCCTGATCGTGCCAAGCATGAAAACAAGCTCTTACAGTCTGTGTGATTTGAAGTTTCCTCACACTGTACGAGTATGTATCTTGGTCTCTGTCTCTGTAAGATGCTGATAAGGCTCCAGTAACATTAATCATCGATTCCCCGAGACATATTCGTGCTAGATCACTAATAAAGAAACTCAGGCCCCCTGAGTAATTGAAGGAAATGCATCAAATGTGAAGGAAAACACTGCATAATAGAAGGGAAAGCTTCCCAAATGGTAGGAAACGCAGCTTAATCGCGAAACAAACACGTCAATATCGGTGAAACGCGGTAATATCAGAGATTTCCCGGCCATATCGGAAGCAACTCGATCCCACTTTCGAAGGACCATCGGTAGACTTCGGAAGGAACACGGTAATTTCCGTGAATTCTCGGTCGACAGCGGAAGCAAACGCATCTCAAAATGGCTACGAATCTGCAGCCTCCAGTTTCGGTGAGTGTTGTTTATATGTTTTACTTTGTGATTTTTAGATGTATTTTGTTCTACATGCTTGCATTGAAAGCGCAATTGAACAAGGAAACGATGGGGTTGTAGAGTTTTGTAATGAAATTGAGTAGTTACGGCGTTACTCGCATATAGTCCGGGTTTGTTTACATCAGTCAGATGAAGCCGTGTCGCTAACGCTATCATCGATCCACGTCTGTGATTGCGTTTACCTGCATCAGATTTTCCGGGTTATATTTTTTATAAGTTTTGGAAATATGTATGTGAATTTTGTGAGTATGTTATGTATCACGTGTAAATCTAACTTTCGTTTTTGTACAATTAAGCTTTATCGAAAAACTTGTAACTTTTCATGTTTTGTTAACGTGCCGCTCCATATTCCGCACTCCTTTGACCTTGTTTCGTTTGACCATTTAAATATCCCATTTATTAGGGACCGTGTTTGGAATTTCATCCACCCTGAATTTATTTACAAAACAATGTTTCCAAACATGAGATAGTATGCCAACTGATAATCATTATATGCAGTATGAAAGATATAAATAAGAATTTGATATCAACTAATGATTCAATATGAGGAGAATTTTACTGATTGAATATTTTAACCTTCAATATACCCAAGAAACAGACTTCCTCTGGACTTACTGGCAGAAGTGTTGCTGTCAAAGTCAAGGCTAGTTTGTTGAGAAGACGGCGGGGTTTCCTCTACCACAGAGATGTCACCTTGAATAAAATGTACGAATAAAAATACATCCACCCTGAATTTATTTACAAAACAATGTTTCCAAACATGAGATAGTATACCAACTGATAACAATTATATGCAGTATTAAAGATATAAATATGAATTTGATATTTACTAATCATTCAACAGTTAAAATTAAACAACTTTGTATTGTTTACCACACCATTATAAACAACACTAGTAAAACAATTTCAATGAAATGATATAGAAATTTTCCAATTACAGTTTTAACTTTAACTAGATGCATTGAGCATTGGACCCTGATAGATGATTTGGTTTAAATTAATTGAAACACTTACCACGTGTTTCCTCATCCTGGGACTGTACTAGAATCTTAGCGGCTTCATTTTTGTTGAGAAGAACACTTGCAAGGAGGAGCAAATCGCTTTGTGAAATCTAAAAAAAGTAGAACTCGCTTATCACATGTTCTTTGTATAAAATATAAGGCCTACATTAACAATCATTGCATTTTAAATTTATCTTACACCCTAAAAATCATAACATTAAAGCCTCATAACCTGGAATGTAAATATACAAGATACTCGCCAATAATTTTCTATTTTGTAGGTCAAACGCAGATCTCAAGAATCTAAATTCCCGAAATCGATCGATACGACAAAGGTAAACTCTGTTTTAGTTGAATTAGGCGAACTGCCGCTAACTCGTGAAATAATCAACAAGTGGTTGCAAAGCGATTTCGAGAAAATTCTAAACACGGTCCCTAATAAATGGGATATTTAAATGGTCAAACGAAACAAGGTCAAAGAAGTGCGGCATATGGAGCGGGACGTTAACAAAACATGAAAAGTTACAAGTTTTTCGATAAAGCTTAATTGTACAAAAACGAAAGTTAGATTTACACGTGATACATAACATACTCACAAAATTCACATACATATTTCCAAAACTTATAAAAATTTATAACCCTGAAAGTCTGATGCAGGTAAACGCAATCACAGACGCGGGTCGATGATAGCGTTAGCGACACGGCTTCATCTGACTGATGTAAACAAACCCGGACTCTATGCGAGTAACGCCGTAACTACTCAATTTCATTACAAAACTCTACAACTCCATCGTTTCCTTGTTCAATTGCGCTTTCAATGCAAGCATGTAGAACAAAATACATCTAAAAATCACAAAGTAAAACATATAAACAACACTCACCGAAACTGGAGGCTGCAGATTCGTAGCCATTTTGAGATGCGTTTGCTTCCTCTGTCGACCGAGAATTTACGGAAATTACCGTGTTCCTTCCGAAGTCTACCGATGGTCCTTCGAAAGTGGGATCGGGTTGCTTCCGATATGGCCGGGAAATCTCTGATATTACCGCGTTTCACCGATATTGACGTGTTTGTTTCGCGATTAAGCTGCGTTTCCTACCATTTGGGAAGCTTTCCCTTCTATTATGCAGTGTTTTCCTTCAAATTTGATGCATTTCCTTCAATTACTCAGGGGGCCTGAAACTGCAGCCTTAAGTGCGATGTTGTTATGTCAGTGTCTATATATGTATATGTATATGTATATGTATATGAAAAGTTGAATTGGTTCAAACGCAAGGTCACATATAGATTAAATATAACATACTTCACATAGTCGTTTGCAGAATCATTTTAATCCGATACTAGTATTTCGTTAATAGTATTGACTCATCAGGGATGAAACGATATGGTCGTTAACATCGCGTTACAAGCAGTTTTATAACAAAATATACGTACAATGTACAAGGATATATTGTAAATTATGCTATTCATGTGACATCATGGTTCTTCCTTGTTGGTCTTCTGATTGACACAATCACTCTCTTATGAGTTTACCCCTTGAGCAATATGTTAATGTGAGTTAAAATACAGCAGTGACGTCACCCTATTCTTTCAATCGTACATTATCCTTCACGAATCTATTTTTTCAAGCGACAAATTGAGCAGTAATTTTTTTAAGACGGCCCCTACAAAGTTCTCAGAATTGGTGAATTGTTTGTATAATGATGTATAACGTCATTTCTATAGCATCTTTATAACACATCACTAAAACACATTCAGATGTCGAATATTTATTGAACCAAGATTTACAAGATGTTGACTTTGCAACTGATGTTGAAAGTGCATCCCTTGCGTGCAGCATTCTTATCAATGTCGATTGTTCCGGTATCCATAGCTCTCTGATCTTGACACTGAAGAACACGACTCACTGCTTCCTTCTGTTGCTCAGATGTTCTCTTGTAGGCTTGTACTGCGTCTGAAGAATGGCCTGTTGTCTCCTTGATGAGCTGTTCAGCTACATTGTGACGATAAAGTCGTGTTGCTGCAGTTGCCCTCAGGGAATGATTGGTTCTGAATCCTTGTAGTCCAGCAGCGGCTGCCATTTTCGACACTGTTGATGCGATAGTATGTAGTCCTAGCGGTGCGAGACCGTACCACTGTCCTGGGCGTGGTTTGGTTAAAGGTCGCAGGTAGAAATTCTTGGCGCTAGGGGGACTGAAAAACAGAACAGTAGTTTTTTTATAAGCCTAAATACATAGTTATGCCTTTGCGCGTACAAACGAATAAACGGTAATGTTGAATGAAGTGCATTTGAATTGAATACAAATATATTGCTTACCACAGAGTGACATATTTCTTATATAAAGTCACTATACATCGACTGCTATCAGATTCATTTGGGTAGGCATCAACAAGTTTCTGTAACTTTCTCCTGTGTTTCAGTCCTCCATGTCGTGCTTTTGATACATCCTCTGTATACCGCAGTACCGTTTTACCCCTGGAGTCAGTTGTCAGGCTCAGTTGAGAATGCTGTAGTCGTAGGGCTCTGTGTTCCTTAGCTGCTCTGAGGGCGAAGTTGATGCCGAGTAGGTACAAGAGGGTATTCTGCAACTGTTGAGGATACTCACTCCCGAGGATATTTTTGTTCCACAACAAATTTTCCTCCTCCTCACTGATAACTTGAGCTTGACGTCGTGAAGTGCCTATTCCATTAGCAGATCTTTCTCTCATGACAGAATCAAGTGTATTTTTCAATTGAATGAACATGGGTTCTGAGAAAAAGTTCACTTCTACGTCACACTGTTCCAGGTACAGCTGAATGGATGTTAAAATCTCGTACAAAGTAGATCCAGGGTAATCCGAACCGTTCACCTTTCTTACTTCAGTGATGAATCTACTAAGGGCAATATTCAACTCCTCTACAGACATTTCTTCCAAGTTAACCTTGAATAACGGTCCTGTTCCTTGGCGTTTCATAACAGCGTTTCTATTTTCCACCCAGTCTTTATATGTTTTAACAGCCCACTTGTACTTATGTTTGGTACTCTCCGATAATCTGTAAAACATTCAAAATTAATATTAACTTTCTAAAGAAAATGTCCTGTCAACTTTGCACTAAACTTTCAGCATTTTTTTGAAAACTTGAATAAAAGAAGAGTGCCATCTTTGCTGTATTGCAATTCCTTTTAAAAGCATCATAAAAATGTGTCATTAATACTTGTTAAATGTAAAATTCAGAAATTTAAAATGGAAATAAACTTAGAGTTACCTACTTGCATGAACGAAAGTTAATGTATTTTACATTTATTAAATGAAAACAAGGTAGTAATGACCAAAGGCAGGATAGAAAATTAGTATAATACTTACTGTCGTTTGCTCAACAAAGTCATTTCCGTATCACTTTTTGGAGCAGCAAACCGTCCATAGTCTTCTTCAATTTGACTTGCACCTTGTGTTAATATCTGGTCGTCATCCGATGAAAAATCTTTAGCCACAGTAGTACTTGCGCGTGAAAAAGATTCTTCAAATTTCTTTGAGGCCTGTGTTAATACAGCATCATCGTCAGAAGAAATGTCCTCAAACTGAGGATACTCAGCCATTTCGTCACACTCAAGCAAAAAATTACCGTACATAATGTCCAAGCTCAACAGAGACAATGCTTCTTTTATAGCAAATCCGTAAAGCTCACTGTCACTTTGAACAGTTTACACGTGCATTAAGAATGTACTAGCTAGATGGTTACATTGCACGTGCATTAAGAATGTACTGGCGAAATGGTAACGTTGCACGTGCATTAAGAATGTACCGGCAAGATGGTTACGTTGCACGTGCATTAAGAATTACCGGTGAACCAGTTGGGACCATCTCAAATTTTTTTAAAGGATTTTGTTTTATTGAAAAACGTTTTTTGTGTTATAATCATGCAATGAAATACGAATGTTATTATCATAAACCAAAGCAGGTCATACAAAAAACACTTTAAACTAGGCTGTATTTTAAGTCAGATAACATACTCGTAACCGTACATTCGTGAAAACAATGTCCTCGCCGCTTCGCGGCTCGTACATTCTTTTTCACGAATGGACGGTTACTTGTATGTTATCCTTAACATAATCTTTTGTTTTGAATAGCTAAATTGTAGTTATAGAGATATATGTCAGTGATAAAAGGGCAATCATCTCATTGTGTATTTAGTGAGGGTCTATAGGTGTCAATGAAGGACTCTTCAAGTCGTAAAAGTGCATTTGAGACACTGCCCATGTTAGATTTATGGAATAATTTATAGAAAGGAAATATTTTGAAATCACCATTTGCACAAGTAGAAATATGTTTATTTACAAATATCTGCTATCTGCTATCGTTATTGTGTTGTCTGTGTAAGGTTACCCTATTTCTTAGGCATTCAGTTTTTCGAATATAGGAATTTTTTTACACTTAGAGCACATTATATGCATAAATGACATTTTTTGGATAGCAATCAAAGTTAGATTTTATTTCAGATATTTATATTTATATAAGAAGGAGAAAACATCGGATGGTTCTGACTGGATCACTCTTCTGTAATAAAATACGATGAATTCATTTTGACCAGTGTATCGGTCTTTTCAAGTATGTTTGACAAATGAAAGTATACACATTCGTTGCCAAACACGTAATAATTGCCTCAAGCACACCTAAGTGGGTGTGACTCGAACACAATGGGATTGTTCAGGGTTGATGATTCTGCTATGTTGCATTAATCACTGATGGGACCGAGAAGTGCAATTAAACACTCATGATCCAACATATCACAATAGTAATCGCTTCCTTATGTGAGCTAACAGTTCAATGATGGAGAAAACTTGTTGATAAAACATGTCTCTCTTGTTTCAAGAGTAATGGTTGTATTTCTGACTTTGCATAAACTTTGTAGAAAGGAAAGTGGCAAACAGACGTCAATGGTGGGCGCATGCGATGTTCTCAGACGAGGCTTGTAAATGGTCATTTATTGTATGTTTAATCGTCATAAAAGACAATATATGGAAGGTGGAACGTGAGGAAGAAATAGCGGTATATATACTGTTGAATGTTCGATATAGATTTTAGTAAATATGCTAAACGAATTATTATTCAATATCTATATATTAATATTCAATGAAAATCCTTATGGTAATTGTTTTGGTCTCCAATTTAAACTGTTTTTCCTCTCTAGAAAAGGTATGGATCACAAAGTGAAAGACTAAGATTTGTTTGTTAAAGCAAAATCAATTCTTACTGTAGTTTGAAGTTTTGAGTGAGTAAGTTGGGGTTTAACAGGATCACGATTTCAGTTACTAAACACATTGATCACAAATATCCAAAGATACTTCAGAAAGGGATCGAAAGGATGAGGGAAAAGACGGAAAGAAAGGCATCGTGAGAAATAGACTATAGTTCTTAAAACATTAAAACATTAATCATAAACTCAAATACTCGCATTTATCTCTTAAGGTCAAGATTAAGCTAAATTAAAATTTTAATTTCAAGTTTTAAACATGCAAGCAACATCCTCTACCTGACAATAATCTTTCATTCTGTTGTTTCATAAACACTTTGAAATAAAAGTCAGGTGCTGCTGCATTGACATAAGAACAAAACACTCCAGGCTAACCTCTTAGTAATTTCATACTTCAGGAAATACCCCGATTTTCATGCTCTTATATATCACTAAGTATGCAATTCAACATCTTTCAACTTTTATACATAATTATATTTCATGATTTTGAATAAGTGTATAAACATTCAAGGTATATCAAATAACTTTATAAACACGTATTGTATTTTCATGGCTAGTTGCTTAAGTTATGCTGTCTTATTTACATGGGAATGAAAAGGTCTTCGACAAAGTATTTTACTCCCAGTGTAGCACCGACCTGGCTACATTGACATCAGCACCACGCACTTGAGGCTTCTGTTTTCTTTATCAGTGATTTAACACGTATCTGTCTCGGAGAATCGGTGATTAATGTTACTCGAGCCTTATCAGCGTCTCACAGAGACACCCAGACACATACTCCTACAGTGTGAGGAAACTTCAAATAAGACAGGCTGTAGGAGTTTGTTTTCATGCTTGGCACGATCAGGGAGAATTTACTGTCAGTGGGTCCTGCATTGTTTATAGAGTGTTTTACGAACAGTGATTGCTAATGTAGATTCTCTGTCAATCGCATGTCTATTTTGGGAATAGAGTATCTCAGCGCCAGTGATTGCTATTATATATGGTAACGGGTTTGAATTGTAATCAGTGGAGTGTTGACGATACTAAAAATGTTCTAGTGCAGTGTAAGAATTATTTCGAAAATACAAAAGGTATTATTGAATTCTATAATGTAAAGTGTGGTGCTTAATAGTATCTGAGTGATTTTTCCTCTCAACTTGCATTGTAATCAGTGAATATTTAAACGTCATTAACAATATCTAGTGAGGTGAAAGGTGTCCCATCGGTAAGCCATGTCTACATATGTTGACACAAAATGGTATATAAATCTTATTAACTCCATTATCTAAAGAATGAATATTAATACCATTGACAGTCAATCACGGGATACAAACATGCATTTCTTAGTTGAAATGAAATTTGTGAAATTTAAAGAATTCAGTGTCACTCAAACCAACTATCTGGTTTAACATTCCTAAAACCTGGCATTTAGTTTTCATAAGCTTTAGAGTCACTTTTCATTTTTAGATGATGTGGTGATTTTGTCGCATGACATAGTGAATTTATCACTTTCAAGTCCCTGCTGGTCGACCTTGGTTGACTAAGATGAGATGGTACCAAGATATGTTCACCAACATTTTATTCCTTTGGTGACTGATATCATTGTGTACCTGCATTGATAATGTTGATTTGTTACCAAGACTTGTTGAATTAGATACTAACTGTTCCCTCCTTGCGTATTGATGTTGTAAGAAACGTCACTTACGTTTCCCAACTTGGGCCAACTTGATTGATAATGAAACCTATTAATTTAGTCACTATCTTTTCCACAAGGGGCTTCCCTACTGGGTCGCTTTGGAATTATTATTGGTTTGCTACCAACTACGAAGACATTTTACTTTCACGGCTCTACACTAAGGCGACCTGGATTAATTATGTTGAGTTGGTTACATGACGATTGTTTTTGGATCTCCATCAATGCAAGTAATTCAAAACAGTTCATTTCACTACACTGTTACATACATATGATTCACAAGCACATGTTTATACATATTTAAAAGGCAAGACATTGCTATTATCAGCTTGCAGAGGGGTGAATACTTTGATTAGCTTCACAAGAGGCGACCTGAATTGATAATGTTGAGTACAAGACATGTTGATGACGTCACATGAATAACACTTCCCACTGATGATAAGCAGAAGACCACAGAAATCATGAAATAACACATAAATAAGTTTTCTTCAAATTTTTAATCAAGCCATAATGAATGTACATTTTGATGATATAACATTAACATTATTTGGAATTAAATTCTATTTGAAACAACATGAGTAAAGTCACGAAATAAAATCTTTTTTTTTGGAGCCTCTCCTTAAACATTTAGTTACAACAGGTACCCAAATCAAATAACAGATAATAACACTATGAGCGACATTCGAAAGGATATTGAAGACAAACGACATGTTTATGTATAGCTAATTTATTCTTTGAAATTCTACCATTTTACAGCCTGACATATGTTTTTCACTTAAGTACCTGAAAAGGGATTAATCATACAAAATCCCATACTAAAGAAAAATCAATTAGCTATTGCTGAGAAACTCGTTCATATTCTTGAGAAATAATTTCCACGCGTACACATTCCTACGTGAGAAACAGCTCATTGGTTTGTTTCGGTCATTATAGAGCATATTGTGTGAAATAACTCTTATATGTAAATAAATTTAGATAATACTTGCTGTAGGTATAATTTGTATGGTGAATGTAAGCATCGTATTTCGACTTGTAAAAGCCAGCGAGTGTCGTCTGAATTAAATAAATATAAGTGCTGAGGGAGCTTTGTTTTATTGATGAGATAATACTAAATATGATATGATGCCTAGTTATTGAAACGATGCAGCCAAACGTAGAGACATCCATTGTTCGTGGTTTTTAAAGCATAATTTCCAAATATGAATGTTCAGAAATCATGTGTATGTCCTCATTAATAGTAGCAGAGGGCTTGCAATTGATATTTTGTTACGAGTGAATTTGGAATAAGAAAATGTCCCCAGTCAAACCAGCAAAATATAACAAGACAATTGTATAGTAATTGCAATTTAATCAATCAAATAATTATCAAAGTGTTTACGGTTACAATATCAAGCTAATACAAGTTATAATACAATATCAAATATGTCACACTAATTAGTTAAATAAATATATTCACCAGTCCTTTTGCATCACACAGTTGATGAATGGGGAAAACAGTCAGTGGGTCTTGATAGGAGATAGATGAATCCGGCTTGTAAAAGTATCCAAAAACAGTGGCACGGCAGATGATCGCAAAGTTGATTGTAAGAAGCTAGATGAGTAAGGGTTCTAATGCCAGCCTATATATATATATATATATATATATACACAATGTAGGTTAGATACCTTCCAAAATATTCTTTAAAGTTCCATGACAAACTCCAATCAGAAGTGTCCAACTCAAGCAATCAAGAAATAGATAGAACATTCTAGAACAGATGATTCTAGACACTGCCAGCTAAGACTATCGAAACAAGTGTGTGTGTGACCCACTAACCAATACAACAATGTTATACAATGTTAAACAATCACACACTCATAACACTCTCCCCCTTAAGGAAAATAAAGTTAAAAAGAAACTTTCTGTTGTAGTAATAATTAACAGTTACATTTTTAACAAAATAAAAAAACTAGAAAACAATATTTCAAATACAAACAGTCAGCATCAAAAAGGACATTTTACGCTCTGGAAAGTGCATCAGCACAAACATTGTCTTTACCCTTGATGTGTTTAATCACAAGATTGAACCCTTGCAAAGTTAAACTCCATCTCATAAGTCTTTGGTTTTTGTTCTTCATTTTGTGAAGAAAAGTCAAGGGATTGTGATCAGTAAAGACTTCAACTGGAAATAGTTCTTTTGGTGCTTGTAAAATTTTTTGGAAAAGTAACAAACTGGATGATCAATACCTGAGTCATCCTGTTGAATCAAAACAGCACCTGCATCCACATCACTTGAATCAATTTGCAACTTAAAAGCTTTCTCCAAATTTGGTGCTTGTAACACTGGATAATTTATGAGCATGGCTTTGACTCTTTCAAATGCAGACTGACAACTGCCATCCCACAAGAATTTAACACTTCTCCCCAAAAGGTTTGTGAGTGGAGATACAACATCAGAAAAATTTGGACAAAATTTTCTATAATAGCCTGCCTTGCCCAAGAATCTCATGAGTTCTCTCTTAGACTGTGGAACTGGAAAATGTACAATGGCTTCCACTTTATCATTAACTGGTTGTACCTGGCCGTGCCCTACAACATGCCCTAAAAATACAACTTGTGGCTTTCCGAATTCACACTTCGCCAGATTGACAGTCAATTTAGCTTCAGACAGTCTCTCGAAGAAAGCTCGGATTCTCATCAGATGTTCTTCCCACTCCATGGCATAAGTGACGACATCATCCATGTAAGCTTCGACACCGTCAAGACCTGATGTGACGTTTCTTACCAGTCGTTGAAACGTCACTGGAGCGTTCTTCAGACCGAATGGCATCACTTTGTATTGATACAGTCCATCTGGTGTAGCAAACGCTGATATCTTCTTTGCATGGTCAGTGAGTGGAACCTGCCAGAAGCCTTTCAAAAGATCAAACTTACTGATGTACTTAGCTTGACCGATGTGATCAATGCAATCATCAACCCTCGGTATCGGGTAGGCGTCAGTTCATGAAAGTTGATTCACAGTTTTCATGTCAGCACAGCAGCGCCAACCATCACCCTTCGGCACAAGAACACAAGGTGAACTCCACGGACTATCACTAGGTTCAATAATGTCATTGTCCAGCATATATTTCACTTCTTTCCGCAGAATTTCACTTTTCACAGGATTCATCCTATATGGGTGTTGTTTCACAGGCACAGCATCACCTACATCTATATCATGACTAACAATATCTGTTCGACCAGGCACATCAGGAAACTGATGAGAGAACTCATAAATCAAATCTGACATTTGAACTTTCTGTTCAGGAGACAAATGTGACAACTTCTCATCAAGGTGAGCTAACACATCAGAATTACTAAGTTTGGGTGACACGTTGTCACAAAGATCATTAAACTTCACATTGCTTACAATGTCATTCACATGTACATCATCATTGACAGTACATTCAGAAACTGGGGAGAGTGTGGCAATACATGTAACCTGCTTTGGTTGTTCCCTATCATGATATTTCTTTATCATATTTACATGGCATAAACGTTTGCGTTTACAACGGCCAGGAGTCAGGACGATGTAATCTGTGTCGCTAACCTTTTTGTAAAAAGGGATGGACCCTGATATCTAGCACAGGGTGGATATACCCTGAATCCGTTAGCCGGATCCTCGCAAATATGGTATACTGGGATCAGGAGCCGGATCCCTCACCGGATCCAGGATCCGGCCGGATATTTGTTTTAATTAGAATCAGAAGGGAATTTTCTAAACAGGCTGTTTTAATTTTATCGAAGTAAGGTTCAATAGTATACACTGTAACGCTTGAACGCACACACTTGATCATTACACCTGTCAGCGTATTCGCATTTCACCTAATCTCATTTGTGTCTTATTGCTGCAACAGTTTAGATAAGAATATACATGAATTCGAAGCATGTGTTCAATTACCGTTCAGTAACTTTCTTTCACTGATTTTTCAAAACAAAATAGACAAACTTAAATAAAGTGGCAAGCGGCAATAACAGGATTTAGAACTGTAACTTAACATGCACATTAGAAAAAACATGCATCTTATATCTCTACATGTAAAGGCAGTAAGTATAAAGTTAAAGCTGTTTAATACTTCTATTTTTTTCTTATAATACAATGTAGAATGGTTACAAGTGTTTGAATATAAAATAATAGGACAATAATAATGAATAACGTCAAACTTGAAATATTTAATGTTACCAAACAGTTTCTGAATTATCGAAGTTACCCTTTTGATAAGGCAGGAAATTGAAACTTTTAATTCGATTGTTAACGATTGAAGTAGGATAATATGCATTTATATTTTATTTTCAATATGGTATGTAAAGTCGACTTAAACTAAATAAAATCATTTTCACCTGAAGCCAAATAAAGCTCTTTGTTTTGACGATAACAGGAATATATATATATATATATATACAGGACTAAGGAAGAGAAAAGGTGTACAAAAGTTTAGGAACTGACTAAAAGGGGATACGATATATAGAATAAGTAACAATTTACAGGCAGAATGGCCAAATACTGTTATACCGAAGCCGTCTTTAACGGGGCAGAAGCAAATTATTCTAATGTCATTATTAACCAAAATTTCACAAATAAACATTTACTTATGCCAAATGTACTATCTTAAGAGGTCAAACATCTCGTTACTCAACCCGATCCTCTGTAGTAGTCTAGTCGAAGAAATTATCAAGAATCAAGCAAAAAAAAACCACTAGCAACAATTTTTCTTTTAACACGTTCTAATCTTTCAGGGAAGGTAATGGATTCGCATAGTTCAACTACACATGCAAAGATAGTGCTGCTTTTGACTGAAAAGCTTGTTCGTGAAATTTGTCAAATTTATTTTCCTTCACCATAAGTACAATGAAACTTATCGCCTTCAATTAGAATAAGGAATTTCAAGGATTATTACAGCTTTGCGCAAGAGATAAAATTAATATGTAGGGTCCTACTTGTAGTAAACCCTCCCGTACCTAAGTCCTTTTTTTGCCCCCTCCCCCCTCTCTCTCTCTTTGAAAGTCGTTGCTACACCCCTGATAAACCTTTAATCATTCGGAACTGGAAATAGGTTCTCTCTGTCTCTGTTGATAAAATGGGACCGGTTTTTCTCATTTTCACAGTTTTGAAACGTATTGTTCCTTAAGATGGTTTAAGGATTCTTCAGTCTAGGAAAATTTTACAAATTTTTGTGAATCCAGGCCTTGGCTGCATGCAACCGTTAAACTGATATCATGAAATTATTCAACATCTTTAAAACAGCATATTTATCACTCCAAACAAAAACTTTACTTGTAATACCGAACGGATCTAAGTTACAAAAACGTCTAAAAGATCTAGCAACTTCTCGCCACTGGTTAACAAAGGGTGGACACCAACCCATATCACCACTAACAGCATTATTTGGTGCATATTTACGTAAACCAAGAAAAAATCTCATGGCACGGTTCTGTACAGCTTCAATACATGAGAATTTAAAAGTGCCCCATATTGATACACCATAGTTAATAGTAGACCAAACCATAGAATAAAATAATTTTGAATAAGTATGATAAGGCATACCACCTAGTAATTTATACTTAGTAATTAACAACCCAAGGGCACGACTAGCTGAACTAGCTACAGATTTTGCCATACGTAAATAATCTAAATGCTCCGTCAAAAGTAAAGCTAGATAATTATAACAGTCGGTTACTTCCAGTTCTGTATCACCACACATAAACATAACAGTACTTCTTGAAACTGACGGCCCTCTAAAATGTACAACCTTTGATTTTACATTATTAACAGTCATCTTATTGGATACACACCAATTATGCAAACAGTCCAACATAACATTTAAATCATTCTCATTCTCAGCAACTAAAACAATGTCGTCAGCATAGGCTAAGACCCCGATGTTGATACCATCCACTTTAACACCCAAAGATAGACCTTCAATACAGTGAATAAGATCGTTAACATGCAGATTAAACATAAGGGGTGATAATAAACAACCTTGCTTTAAGCCGCACTGAACATCAAACCAAGGTGTAAATTGCCCATTAATACGCACAGTGCATTTAACATTTTTATAAAGTGATAAAATAGCTTTATACATGTTTCCATTCACACCAATAGATTTTAGTTTCTCCCAAAGTATGGACCTATCAATATATGTGGTTTATGATTGGATTAATTAGTTGTATTGAGTGAACTCCCTAATTATTAAGTGAGCAGGTATATATATATATATATATATATATATATATATATCTTGTCACAGGGGAAACCACATATAAATTGGTGATCGCTATTCGCACATGAGTTCAACTTTTAGTGTATCCCCGACGTTAACAACCCCAAAACAACATAGCACTTCAAAGGATTTTTTCAGGGTCGACAAAAAGGTAAGACACCGCCTTAAGCAGGCCTCTTTTCTTCACATTGAGCGGAGCTCAACGATCCGTGACAAATTTCGTTTAATATCCAAATGAATGTAACATTTCCATTCATCAATTGATATTGTAATAGTAGTAAATGTAGCCCATACCCGTGAAAGATACTGTTACTGTTCTTTCTTTGAAATAATAATGCAGATCAATGGCAAAATCTATAATAAAGCTTTGTAGACCTACCAATTTCAAAATGATGTTGTGGATATGCATACAAACTACCTTTAAAAAACCTGTCATCCAGAAATATAAGTAAAAAATTAAAAAAGCTTTCCTTGATCTAGCAAATGTTGTCAAATCTAGTTGCCATAACAATTATTAAGAACCATAATTATAGTCATCTCATAAATCTTTTTCTCAGGGTGTAGGCATATAGATGTCAATATAGTAAATGAAGAAAACGAGTGTCTTAAGTATGATGCAAGGAAAGCAAGAAGAATTGACAATCGTTGCTCTTTGTGCAAAAATATAATAAGTTTGGTAAATGAAAACATTCTGCATATGTGGGTCTTCAAAGGGAAAATTAAATACTTAAAAAAGAAGGTTTATTATATTTCAAATTGTGAAATATGCTATTTATCGGTGAAAATAAAACCTGTATTTACACTGAGTGAAATAAAAATGGTATTCTACTCTGTAAAATGATGCAACAATCATATGACGTCGTCTGTGACGTCATAAAACAATTGAATGACGTCATGCAACAGCCGCGCTAGCGAAGCGTTTTAGCTTCTCAATTCATATAATTAGGGTCATTTACGGGGTTTTGGGAAACATAATAAATAGAACATTTGACATTTCTCGTCGAATACCATGAATATCTCATCTCGTGAAGTAGAAAATGTCAAATATCCTCTATTTATTAAATCAGATGAAACGATTGGAATCTTTGTGAAGTTACCAATTTTGAAACAGTGTTAGATACATTTGATCTGTAAAACGCATTGAATTCATATATCTAAGACGAAATGAAAAGAAGCGTTATTATATACATTTATGTACATCTATTCATAAATCATTTGTGAAGAATTTGAGGCTATTGAAAGTTACACTTTGATTTTAACTTTACTTCTTGAATGCATCACTTTAGTCTTATGTCATGACCTAACAATTTGATAATTACATGTAATTGATATTTTGATCGCAAGTGTTATTCTACTTTGAATACTATTATTAATATAAGAGTTTATTCGAGTAATGCTTTACTGAACATGCTGAGCGCATCGTATATCAAGCACGGTCAATAACGGTCCGGTAACAATAATAGATTTAGCATATACATGTTTTTTATTCGACAATATGCTTAATAGATCCACGCCCCTGTCTGCCATTGAATGGATACATACACACCTGCACATAGCTTGCATTATTTATTTATCAGAGCGCTGGGTTATTCAAGTCACTTAACGGCAATAACCTGTTTATTCGATGCAATAAAGTCAGTCTCTTTTGACGAAAAAATACAAGAAGAATCATGTAGGAATACACCTGTATACGCGCCGCTAATCTTTGTCACGCAACAATTGCAGAATAAAGTTTAGGTTACATCATTTGACAATTTTCTTCATGGAGCTACGCCCATCATTCTATACATATTCACAATTATCACCTGTAATTAATACATTCGAGTTTTGATGAAATCTTCCATATGAAAAATAGTTACTTTGTAAATATGACAATTCAATCCTATTTGTATTCTTTTGAGTTCAAATAATTGATTTAATTCGCGGTACATATGTTTTGCACATGTTAAATTATACTTGGAGTCCATGTCGTCCTAACAGAATGAAGCACTTAAAAAAATAGCTAACCTGTGAAGTGATGTCACATGCACTTTTATTAGGTATGTCAACAACAAGTCAATTCTTCCTATGAATATATTTCTATCTAATAATTCGACTACTTTTACATTCTTTAATGTTACTTACGTTATATCCCTTAAATCGTGATATCATTTCCATTATTCTTAATTATGATTCATATAGTTGAAATATTGACACACTGTACACTTAACATGGTGTGTAGACATGCAGTATTTAGATTGACAAATAAAAATGCATGTAAATCAACATATGAGAGGAACGTTACGTGTAAACGATATGCCGCCATCAAATCTATGTAGTGGTAGATTGAGAAAGACATTCTAACATGAAGATTGACAAACGCTGATATTTGGTTATGTATATACTATATATATCATACTATGTGAGTGTGTGTCTGTGTTTATTTTTTGTTGTTCTTTAATTACTGTTGTTTAGGTATAAGTAAGAGAAATTGTCTCTCAGAACCTTTTGACCAATATAGAAGGTGCGATATCTTATGCAGTTTACTTGTCAATTGTATTTGGTGAGACAATGAAAACAATTTCACTCTCTCATATTCTTATGATCATCTTTGAATATGTTTATGAAATGAAATCGGACCGCAAGATAAAAACTCAATGGTGAAATATCACCTGTTATATTCTTGTAAAGTATCCACATTCAGCACCTGCATTTGATCTTCATGAAACAATAAAACAATCAAGACTTTATGGTACAAGGCTAGACAGTTTCCGTTCAACACTCGCCGATATGCTTTGACCTAATTGGTTTCGCTACAGCGATCAGCGTCTGTGGTCAGCAGCCCAGGCGTTGAACCGTGAAGCTGTCTCGGCGTTAATGAATTAAAGAAAGTATATGATTTCACTCACAGAATGAGTTTCATGAATTTTCTGAAATCTGACAATTTTGCAATTACCTTTGTGCAGGTGTATACTTGACTTTGTATATATATGTTTATATAAAATCACACAGGAAATATCTACGAACACTACCCTCAGGTGCATACAGTTTTGTATTTTTATATATATGATTGTTTATATATTTATGTGTGTGTGCGTTTGTAAATAAATGTTTGAAATGATTGAATAGATTTATTTTTCATTTAATTTTGTGTCATAAAGTTTTGCTTAAACTATATGTGATCAACGATATACTACCTAAAGCGAATTCATTTACAATATATACACTAATGTAATACCGTAATTAGGCAAGTTGATATGTGGACTGACCAACAGGTGTGATGAGTGTGCATTCAAGTGTAACAATTGGTGCTGAATAGTGTACCTTACATTTGTTAATTCAGAAAATATTTTGAATAAATTTTAATACGAAATGACCCCTTGAATTCATATTGCGATTAAAAACTGTTTTTCTAAAAATTGTATGTCAATTTAAATCTCATCATCAAAACATTTATCATTTAAACCTGACTTTGTCACCTTTGGCTAACAAACTTTCACAAAGACATGTTTTAAGAGTGTAGAACTCAACAGTTCTTTTTCTTTATAAATGCAAATGACCTTTATATGACAATATCATGTAAACAATATGTTAAAGTTGCCAAGATGCATTGTGTATTGGTTGCTTCAGACAACGTTTTGACAAAAGCTTACTTAACTTACAAAAACTTCATATTTCTCAACTACATTCCCACATCGCTATAAGGAGAGGATCCGGTATGGTATCCGTCTCCAGATCCTATTATTCTTATCTACTTAGGATCCGGTAGAGAATCCGGTGAGGGATCCAGCTCCGGATCCCAGTATACCATTTTTGATAGGATCTGGAGGATCCGGCAAGGGATCAGGCAAACAGATTCAGGGTATATCCACCCTGTGTAGCTCTCAGTGGTTGGCCAGGAATGGGTAGTAAAATTAACACTTTCTCACCAGGAATGAAATTTCTTTCTTTTGACTTTTTGTCATAATTTTGTTTCATTTTGGCTTGTGAAGTTTTCAGATTTTTATTGGCCAACTCACATGCTTTCGAAAGTCTCTTCCGAAATGTAGAAACATAGTCCAAAAGATTGATCTCAGGATTGTGACTGAGCCATTGCTGTTTTAGATGTTTTAATGGCCCGCGAACACTATGACCAAAAACAAGCTCAAAGGGACTGAACCGTAATTTTTCCTGAACTGACTCTCTGCATGACAGCAAACAACAACAAATGCACACCCTCATCCCAATCCTTCTCTGTCTCAAAGCAATAAGTCTTGATCATATTATTCAAAGTCTGATGAAACCTCTCAAAAGCTTCCTGTGACTCTGGATGATAAGCACTAGACTTAACATGTGTAATGCCTAACTGGTACATTGCCTGCTGAAATACCTTAGACATAAAATTTGAACCTTGATCAGACTGAACAACCTTTGGCAACCCAACTAAGGTGAAAAACTTAATAAAAGCCTTGATAATCACAGGAGCAACAATCTTACGAATAGGGATAGCCTCGGGAAACCTGGTAGAGTGAGTGAGTGAGTTGGAGTTTGACGTGCTTTGAACAATATTTCAGTTATTAAACACGTGGATGACAAGCATCCAAAAGAGAGTGGACAGATAAGGGAGAAAGGGATCGACAGGATGAGGGAAAAGACGGAAAGAAAGGCATAGTAAGAGATAGACAACAGGTTTTAGAAGGACTCAAATTTGGTCTGGCCTCTACCCGTCGACCTGTCCAGCGTGGGTGCCCCTACCAGGAGCATGTTAGCTCCAGCTGGCATAGCTCTCAGGGTCTCTGAAGCACGCAAACCACCACACCGCGATAAGGTATTGAGTCCAGTGGTGGAAACCTGGTAGAAGGACACATGATAGTGAGAAGAAACTGATTACCAGATCTAGTCTTAGGCAGTGGACCAACACAATCAATGATAACTCTACTGAAAGGTTCATCAAAAGCCGGTGTAGGTTTTAAAGGATTTGGTTTTCCAACAATTTGGCATGCATGACAGGTTTTGCAAATTCAGCCACATCTTTTCTCAAACTAGGCCAAAAGAAATGTGCCAACATTTTCTCACAAGTTTTGTTTACACCCAAATGACCTGCCATTGGACTTTCATGTGCCAATGAAAGTACATGATTTTGGAATAATTTTGGAACTACAATTTGGTGATGTAATTTCCATTCATCCTCCGCAGGAATTTCAGGCGACCTATATTTCCTCATCAAAACACCATCTTTGAAGTAATAACAAACTCGAACCTTACTAGCCTCCTCAAAAGAAACAGCCTTACTAGCTAACTTCTGCACCACAACATCTTCACCCTGAGCACTAATAAGCTGCTTTCTAGACAGAATGTGATCACCAGACAAACTATCAGACTCAACAAGAAGACCTGAAGAGTTCCCTCCCTTATCTGACAAATCATAAATGAAATCATCCGGCAAAGAAGTCTTGGAAGAAATGTCCTTTGACAATGAACGAGTCACTGCACAAGAAGGAAAAATACCCGGAAAATCCTTTCTGTACCAACTGAACTCTCCGGACAAACAGTGACAATGGGATCAGCACCAACTTTTCCACCCATAAGATCATTACCGTTCAATAAATCAACACCCGGAACTGGGAGAGAGTCAAGAACACCAACCTTCACCTCACCAGAAATCAGATCAGAAGTCAAATTGACAAAATGAAGAGGAGCAAGAGAACTGCCACTTACACCCTGAAGCAAAACATCTGAGTTAGCTGAAGACTCGACAGAAAAGGGCAAAGTATCCTTCAAAATCAGAGATTGAAGAGCTCCAGTATCCCTCAAAATAATAACGGGCCTTGTGGTAGAATTACCTCCCATAAGTGTCACAAATCCTTTCGAAGCAAGAGGCAAAAACTCCTCAGGAACAACAAAATCTGAAATCTTACTTTCAAAAACAACACTCTCCTCAGAACCACCAGAAAAGAAAGGCTTAGGTGTGATAGATACAAAAGCATTAGGGGAACCTGTGGACTGATTCTGCAACTTGAGTTTGGGACATGCAGAAATCAAATGACCTGGCCTCTTACAATAAGCACAAACAGGATCAGAATCACTGAAAGTCTTAGGCTTTGACTGAAAATGTGATGGCTTGTCAGAAGAATTTGAATCTGTCTTATCACCTTTTGAACCTGCATACCCTGAAGTCTTACCCAGGGAAAAACCTTTATGGTGAAAAAACTTAGAGTTACCCGGAGACCGAAAAGAACTCTTGTGAGTCAAAACATAATCATCTGCCAACACCGCTGCATCATGTAAAACATCAACCTTCTGCTCATCCATATAAGTCTTAAGGTCAGAACTGACACACTGCTTAAAATCCTCCATCAAAACCAACTGCCTCAAACTAGCATAATCTGAAACCTCTTTAGAACCACACCATCTATCAAACAAAGTCTCCTTATCTCTAGCAAACTTTACAAAAGTCTCATTGTCCCTTTTATGAGCATTCCGGAAATTCTGACGATAAGCTTCGGGCACTAACTCATAAGCATTCAGAAGGGCCCTTTTAACAAAATCATTATTTAAACTTTGCTCAGTCGAAAGGGCCGAATATGCATCCTGAGCTTTACCCTTTAACACAGTTTGCAATAGCATAGTCCATGACTCTTATGGCCACGTGAGGTTTTCAGCAACTTTTTCAAAATGTAGAAAATATTTTTCTACTTCTTTTTCATTGAAAGGTGGGACCAGTCTGGCGTGCCTTGTAATGTCAAAAGAGGAAGGGGTTGAGGGAGGAGATGAAGTTCCAAGCTTTTTAAGTTCAATTTTTTTCTCAATTTCCAATCTTTTAACTCAATTTTTCTTTCTTTTTCTCTTTCCTGAATTTCTCTTTCCCGAATTTCTCTTTCTTTTTCAAAGTCCAATCTCTTTAATTAAATTTATTTTTGTGTTTGAATTTCGAGTTTTTTTAATTCAAAATTGTCCGAATGTTCCTCTTTAACCATGTCCAAAACATCAGGGCCAAAAACTCCCTCATCAATAAAATGATTTAACACAATTTTCAGAATTTGGAATTTCCTCATAGCTGGTTTAGCCATCAAGCAATTGTGATTTTCGCAAGGCACTGACTGCATCAGGGGTAGGGGACTTAAGAAAATCCTCAATTTTAAACTTCATTTTGCTGCTTTAACAATTAACTTTCAAAATTAAGTATTATTTTATAAAAGTCTCAAATGCCAAATTAATTCGCTCCCGGACGAGCACCCGATTTTGTTACGAATGAATTTGGAATATGAAAATGTCCCCAGTCAAACAAGCAAAATATTACAAGACAATTGTATATTGATTACAATTTAATCAATTAAATAATAATCAAAGTGTTTAAGGTTACAATATTAAGCTAATACAAGTTATAATACAATATCAAATGAGTCACACTAATTAGCTAAATAAATATATTCACCAGTCCTTTTGAATCACACAGTTGATGAATGGGGAAAACAGTCAGTGGGTCTTGATAGGAGATAGATGAATCCGGCTTGTAAAGGTGTCCAAAAACAGTGGCACGGCAGATGATCACAAAGTTGATTGTAAGAAGCAAGAGTAAGGGTTCTAATGCCAGCCTATAGATATGTTAGATACCTTCAAGAATGTTCTTTAAAGTTCCACGACAAACTCCAATCAGAAGTGTCCAACTCAAGCAATCAAGAAATAGATAGAACATTCTACAACAGATGATTATAGACACTGCCAGCTAAGACTATCAAAACGAGTGTGTGTGTGACCCACTAAACAATACGACAATGTTATACAATGTTAAACAATCACACACTCATAATATATAAAGTTATAAAGCTACAATTTGCTAAACCTGAACTCAAATACATTTTGCTAATTATGTTCACTTTACTTTGCATGATATGCTTGTATACTAAACTCATTGATACTTGGTAAATTTTTAAAGAAAAACAGATAGTAAAATAGTTAAACAATATGCACTCTGACGACATGAACTCTTCTGATAAGTTTATTTTACGATTTTTGACTTCTTTGTTTGTTTATCCTAATGTGTGAATATGTGTAAGCCATGTCTGATAGATTCTGATGTGTTGTCTGACGACTGTTTGTATTAAATCCAGGACTGTTCAGACAAATAATGCATGATGGGTTGATAAGCTGGTGATTTATATAACGCTGACTCTCCCAGGTATCGGTGTTTAGTTATTAAAGGCATAGATAGGAATATATCGACAGCTTTGTGATAAGCATAGACTCATGTTCTAGAAGGAGGGTAAGTACTATGCAAAGTCAACTTCTTTATTGCATGAAAAGTGACGTTTCGCTGGAGGTCCAAGAAACGTTATCAAACAAATGCATCGAAACATCGTAATTCATGCATCAAGAAGTTGACTTGACAAGAACCTTAGATCTAATCCTCCTACATAACATCAGCTTTTAAAACGACTATCAGAGAACATAGACCTTATTGTTAAATGTTTTTGTATATAATAAAGAGGTTACATAGCTAACATTCTTAATAAAACAAACACTATATTGAGTCGTGTCACTTAATCATTTAACACATTATTACCAATTCAGCTAAAAAAGAAAATACGATATTGAACATGACATCCGGTTAACATCCTGATCTACGTTTGGCAATATGATTGACTGGATCAAAGTTAAAACAAATTCAGATTAAAGGTTAATCTACACGATTTCGTTTAAATGCTACTATAATATAGTATAGCCTAGGTATATGCGTCAGAAGTCATTTCACTGCAAAATTGAAATCAATTTGTGTATTGAACACAAGTTGATTGATCAAAGTTTTAACTGATAATTACTCATCAAAGATGACAGTGCCCTGTGTTGATGTTGCAAAAATCCAAACATGTTTTTAATTATTTTCATTTTGGTGCCTTTTAAAATGAGTAATTATATTCTTTAAATTATGTACATTGGTTTTGAAACTTTCAATTTACGTTCATGTATTGAACATGAACGGTTTATTTGGGGATAACTAATTTGATGGTAAAAATTATTCGTATATCATCACCAAAGACACAATATTTAACACACACATTTTCCAACCTTTACTCCAAATCATGAAAGTAAATAACTTGAGTGAAGTAGCAATTGAACGACAATTTTTTATTATGTATACTAACAAATTGATGTGTGTTTTTAAATCGCCTTTGGAAAGAATAAGATCCTTCGATAATCAACGGTACGTTTGACTCGGCTGACATCAACAATAGGTACATGCATGAAGATCAGTGTTGACAGTAAATCTGTCAATCGGGTCCAATTTCAGAAACTACACTTATTTAGGCCTGACACATTCAGTCTACAGACTATCACAAGTAAGTTCCTTTGTTATTCAGACGTTTAAGGTTATTCAAGACTGGGAAAGATACGACGGGCCCGTTATTCAAGTAACACCCCAACATAATGATAATAAGAGAGAGAATGAGAGGGACGGGGTGGACAGCTGCTACATCATCAAGAAATATGAAGAAATGGATTAGTTGGGCGAGATAGTTTGATTTATGTAATTTGCAGCAACATTTATCTTGAGATATTTGATACGGTTTATAATATTTGAAAACGGCTTTGATAAATAAACCATAAACTATAGATTCCTCATCTCTTAGATAGTTAGACTTATGTTGAGATACGTGATATAGTTATAAATCACCATTGATAAAGACAATAAAATAAACATATTGTTACACTTTACATTGAAGGCTTACAAACAAATACCCTTAATTTGAATAGTGGACACTTTTGAGAAGCATGTATCATTTACTGCTAGCTGATTATACACATTTATGTTATAAACATTTCGTAGTTTCAAAGAAATCTTTGGAAGACACCTCAAATGTGATGTATATCAAAGGTTGCTAGTCAATGTCAGTTCGTTGATTGCAACTGATACTCACCATTCGTGCCTAGTTGTAAAATCTTTTTAGATTATGAAACCTGATATCCAAACCCAAAGAGACGCAGGTCTTTTCATGTAAACTCTAGAGACAAAATTCGCCTAAGCCACAAAATCAACATGTTCAGCCATTCAGATTAACACACTGTTATTGATTCTAAGCATTTGATTTACGTGATAATTCAGTTGTACCATGTAAGGTTTATTCTACATTTGGGAGTACTGGGTTAGAGTGTAAGAAGAGGTTTTATTTTTTTAATGAGTCAAGTACAAAACGAGTAGTGATTGCCCTGGTATCCTTGAAAACAGTATAACAGTATTGCATTAAAGCTCATCATTTTAAGACAAATTGCTTATGACATGATATGGGACTTGAATCATGACTTTCATGGACAACTTACAAAATCCAATGTAGCGTTAGTTACTCACCAGTTGCTTAAATGTATTTGCTTATTTATTAAAATGTATCTAAAGTAGACAGGACGATGCATGTTTTTGGGTTCTGAACAAAAACATTATTCTATTTCAATTAATGTTGTTCATTATCATAATGCATCTAAAGATGAATATGTGATGTGTAAGATTTTTTCAATGTTTATATTTTTTCCCACATATAAAAGATAAATACATTTCCTGAAAACTTGTAAGCGTGTCTTTAAGGAAAGATAAGCAACATATAAAACTATAAAGATTAAGTTCAAGAGTTCATGTTTTATGATATGTTATTATTATTATTATCCTAACAATGCCAAACATGACATGAGCGAAACACAGTTTTTGGCCGTATGATTTTAGTGCATTGAAAGAGATATGCGGATAAAAATATGCTGATTTAGCACGATGCATCAAAAATTAAAAGATTAAGTTCCATGTTTTGTCATATGTTAACTTACTGCAAATGGAATAGTTCCTGAGATGCATGGTATTTCAGTTATTGAAACTAGTGTTGCAGAAACAATATGCCCGGCTCTTATATTCTTATAAGTGTTTCGAGTTTGATAGTAGGAACTTATAGTTGCAATGTAAATGACTCTATGGGGTGATTATTTTGTTACATGAACTTCTAATTGTTTTATCATTTTGTGTTTGCATTATAACAGACAAATATGTGTCAAAGGTATATTGAACATCAGCTTGATACTGTTTCTTGTTGGTGGCATTTGCCTTTGAAGTTACTGCAAACGAATGTTTGCATACGTTTGCTGAATATGAAATTGATATACAAATGCCAATAATATCTTTTGAATAATGATTTCGTTTGTGATTTTGTGAACTTGCATCTATAGCTTTGCGGGAAGTTGTCTAGACGATTGAGATTTTCTTTATGTGGTTGAAAAGGAGTGAGTGCGAAAAGTGCACATGTGTAGGTGTAATGTTTAGGCTGAAAGATGTGTTATATATGTCCATTATTAACAATTTAGGGAGGGAGGATACACTTGCATCTCTCTGGGAAGTTGACGTTGAGGATGGACTTAAAAGACGTGGTTTAAAAGGAGTGAGTGCATAAAAGGGCACACATACGGGTTTAGCATCACTTTGATATATATTCAGTTGTTAATGTACAGTAAACATGTCCATTACTCAATTCTGCATGTTTATTAGTGTTAGAGATGTAAAGCAAGTTAATGAGTTGTTAAATGTTTGAAGTAATATTTGAAAGATGTTTCAGAAGATTTGATCTCAAAATTATTTTAGGACACATCGTTGTAAAATTCTCATTTAAGAAAACGATTTTTTGTTCAACATCTAAACGACCAGAATACTTATTATAACTTTAACTTTTATCTTTATTTCTAAATTAATTCTTTATTCTGCATGTTCACGATCATTTTGGTTGTTTCCCTTATCAGCATTGACATAATTTACATGATCTTGCATTTAGATTTTTACATTATGAACTTTTTGGACGATCTATTGTTTGGTTCTCAAAGTTTGAAGATACCTGTAAGCCAGTGAGTTTAAAACCTGGAATGAACTTAAGTTGATGCTAATCGTGTACTGACATCAAAGCAAATTTACGTTGAGTCAGCTCGAGAGCCTGAGTAACACCAATGACGCATAGGAACCTTGATATGACGGATCTGTCACATGATACATTGTAGGACGTGAGAGTAGAAAATAACTAAAACAAATATTGTTCATTAAATAAAATGAGTTCATATTACTTTTGAGTCAGATACACATCATTTTCCTTTAACCACATACCCAAATGATTAACAATGCCTTTACGTTGTAGGTTAACTAGAAATTAAAGGGTTTGAATAGAGACCCTTTGCAAAGGAAGCATTTTCCAATTGAGTGTTTTTAGAGCAATGGAATGTCAAACAAAGAGCCCCTGTTGGACGTGCAGGAAACGACAAGAACTTCCTCCCAGTCAAACACTTCATTTAACATCCCTTCTAATGGAGTTCTCTCCAGGACTCATGACACAAGAAGAGGTTATTTTACTTCACTTCAAGCTTGTACCCTCCTTTGAATTTTAACAGTGTAAACAGAGATGTTGTTGCAGTTCCATACTGAGTCACACATCAAAATCCACTTTGTTGTCCAACTGTTTTATTGTTCCTATCAGGAATTTAATGATACCAGATGTTAAAATTTTAACAAAATACTAACAAAATGACCTTTACATATTTTCATGTAATATATAGATAAAGCTGTGGATATATATTGTTATGCTTTGCTTTGAAGCTCTTTCTTAATAGGGTCCAGTACAGTAGCACCTTTTTTTCTTATACTTTAATTGATCACACGAAAAGATAATATATTTTTCCCGATTGCCAGACAATGTCCTTAAACAATAGAAAAAAGATGTTCTCCCGAGATGTGTATGAAAATTTTTTACAATTCAGACAGACATATTACAATCATCCAGCTGGAAACAATGAATGCCTGACAATTTGTCTAGCAGGACTCATTTACGCACGAGTTAAGTTGTACATTGGGTCATCTGTGAAGCTTGATATAAGAAAATGTGTTGCCATTTTACTTCATCAGCTCAGCGTGCTCCTTTCCGATACGTTACTACACTATCTTTGCATCTAGGCAATGAAATGTCATTATTCAAGGAGCCTTAAGCAAGACATCAAAAGTCTATGTCTTCTCTTCCAAAGTTTTGGTTAGTTTGTATGGAGCAAATTGCCTTGATTAAATTAAAAATATAAATCTTCTTACACTCGTAATATAGTAAATTACGAATATGAATAAATAGTTGACATGAGATGACAATTTTTATGTTCTTGACTTATAAGATAGTAAAAGTCCGACAATATGATTTGTCACACCTGGATTGCCATCTCAATACAACTTTAACGATAACCATCATGCTGAGACACAGGGCACATTCCTGTAAAAGTTTATCATTTAATTTCGAAGTACCTTGGTGGGTTTCAACTTTGATCATTTCTCCTTCTTTGATGTACACCACCAGACTAGATACAATGTGTGTTTGATTGATTGAGAAATCGTGAGTGTCTTTTTATCTTCATCATTTGTAAAGAAACCATGGATTGCAGCACCCCAGTTTTAACAGTGTCAACTCTGATAAAACAGGCAGCACATCAATCGTATTTCCTGTACACATAGAATTGATTTAATAAGATATCTTCAACGAATATAATCGACCACATCAAGGTCCTCTTAAACCTACTTTGCATCTACAATACCCTTCGAGATAGCAGCTGATCTCATTTCAAATGAGGATCAACGAAACTTATACATTTGTTCTCATTTACATATCTCTATTTGTCTCATTTTCTACAGATGATTATAAAACTAGATAACGACAGTGAGACTCAAATTCGAAGAATATTCAATTTAAAATAATAATAGTCAGAAGTCTTGAAATTCAAATTTCGAATTCGAATTTCATTGGCTCTGTAGTTTATTGTTTTGTGTAAATTTGTAAAAGATGGAATTTGGTACATCAGGTAAACAGCATATGCAGCATGTGCATACTCAATTAAAAAGTGCGAAAGGGAAATTGCGAGTTGAGATAAATATATTATGACGCAAACAAAGCAGGTTATAAACATGCTCATTATTAACGTTTTCATGTTTTGTCTGTCAGATTTGAGATTTTCGGAAACTTTGCTTTGCCTATATGACAAGTGATAAAAAAAATGGCTTATTGTCGACATCTGATTGACATGACCATACATAAAGAGGTGCCCCAAGCTCACACTTTTGTAACCATATAAAAAACGTTCTTGATGGCAACTGATTAAAAGTTACTTTCTTTAGGACTTCATTTAAATTATTTATTTTTTTAATAAAAACCGAAACAAAAATTAAAACTTCACCACTGCACCAGGTGGATAACATGCATATACATTTTCAGATGGAAATGCTGGTTTATCGAGTTCAGCTCCGGAAATAAACATATCCCTGTAGAGTCCTAATTCATGGAAACGAATCCAAAAATAACAAAAGGCATCATTTCAGTAGGTGGTGATGCAAATGCAAAGTTTCAGAATGATTTGAGGGATTTTTACCTGCATATAAATTAATACTTATGCATTTTCCGCCGGTTAAGTTTCACACGCGGCCTGCATAAATATGTTACACATTTCAATATGAATACAGACTTTTTAAAAATCAAAGAAATACTTTTCTTTGTTTAATAAGCTTTTGAATTCTCTAAACTACTCATAACTTGTGCTGTTTTGTAGGGCAGACGTCTAGTTTTTTTCTACCAGTGTCAGCGGGTTTTAAGATTATGAGAAAAGATTCCCAACGGTTTGTAACAACTCAACATACCAAATCCATCAGTTAGAGAAATAGGGCTAAGGTAACCGAAGTCAACAATTACATAAGGGCTGTGGCAAAGTTAGTATCGACCTGTATGGATTTGAATGTAAGAAAAACCAACCTGAAGACAGTTTTAATCGTGGTTGAGTCATTGCTTTTCAGAGGATATATGGTAAATGTCACAGCGTTTTGAAAGCTTAAAGTTTTAAGTTTTCGTAGGAAAATGAACTGACCCTAGGGAAGGGGAAACAAATGTTACCATTGCAAGTTTTGTTTTGATGAATAAGTTCTCTTCAGTGACTTGAATCAATTTCCCTACCTGAAATTATTCAAATATATTCATATTGGAATTGGCAAATGCAATAATTTCTCGATACGTTATTTTAATGTTTTCACAATTACAGATAAAATTGGCTTAATAAAGATACTGTTTTACTGTCAAGGGGGTAGTAGCACGTTTTATGAAAATAATATTTCGTCACATTGTTCCACATATATATCAGTTTATGCCAGATATATTATCTTCAGTTGATGAAACATCACAGTTCTCAACCCAGTCATAAATCATCAAGTATCAAGCAAAACACATTATCGACCATTTTAGCATTAACACATTTTAATCATGTAGGGAAGGGAAATTGAATTGCAAACGTTAACTGAACATGGTACGTTCGTTTTAAAACTGCTTCATTTATTTTGTAAAAATTTACCTTCATTGTTATGAGATAACTTTGTCTATAAAAACGTGCTTCATACATACATTAATACATTTAGCATACCTTGATAATGATAATTTAAAAACAGATACAATCGAAAACGTGCTAAACTGGCTACAATAACGATTCATATTTCGATCCGATTAATCTTAATGAATTATTCAAACATGTAACATGTATTTTTTTAACTTCTTAATTTCTCTACGCTCTGATATGTAAACACTTAAACTAGACATGTTCATGTAACTGGAAATTTTATTCAAAAGTGTTCAGAAAGATTGTGTCTTTCATCTTTATTTAAGACATTTTACATGCAGAGTAAACTTTATTTCAGTTTGGCATACACATGATAATACAAGAGACGAAGATGTGCATTTGGCCTTCGCATGTTGTCCTTTCATGTCAACAAAATAGTTAAATAAACAAAAACAAGAATGTTCTTCACAGGTCAAGATATACGACGTTTCAGGTTTGCATTACATATTTAACGTTATACAAGTAGAATGTAATGCCGCGATCTTGACTGAGGGTCTTTCTTCATATAGATTACATGCAGAAACGTATATATTCTCGTTTTAACATTCATATGTCTTAATTACCGATCAAAATTCAAGGCATAACTGCACAACGAATTTATCTTTTGGTAAAGAAAAAATTCAACTTTCTATTAAACAGAACACAAATTATTCATTTATGAGTTGCTTTTCAGTGCTATGAAAGGAAATAATGCGTGATGATAAATTTAAACTGCTAAGCGGAAGAGTATAGATTTGGTGACCCCAGGACTACTCAAAAGAGCCACAGGGAACACGCCCCTTGTTTTCATATTCTCCTCTCGAAGCAATGGCATAAAAAACGCTACATACTTGAGTAGAGACTCATTAGTTGATAGGGATTTCTAATTCATAGATTTGGTTACCCTGTGACCCCAAATAGGGGCCATGGAGATCATATTCTTAAAAAGCAAAAGGTCTTAAAAGCTGAAACTTTTTGTACAGACTCTTAACTGATGGGGATTCCAAGTTCATTTTCTGCTCCAGAAAAAAAGTATTAAAAAGCTAAAATATTTTATTAATAAAAAAAATAAAGGATACGGTGCTCTATGTGAAGCTAATATGGTGAACCTGTTACGATATTTAAAATGAATTATAGATAATCTTATGAGCTACCGAGAAAAAGACTCTCTTTCAAGCCATCGTGTCTATCTCTCTAACAAATAAATTTCGTTTGAACATTTTCTATTACCTTCATTGATCTTTTCCTCTCAGGCTTTTGGACTGTTTTTTTAAGGGGTAGACATTTGGCAGACGGTATCTTTGCTTGCCTGTCTAGCCTTTAGATTAGGGATTTAGCATTACCAGAAACAGTTGTGGCATTTCTCCCAAGGACTGCAAAAAAGTAGTCAATTCAATGGCCATTTCTGAAATAATAAAATACAATTATAGTAAATCCTGGTACCTTGCTAATGTGACCACATAATAAAAAGATGTTTGCTTATCTTCCTTTAAAACAAAGTTACGTAAACATTAGGCTAGTTTTGTTTTCGTATTTTGGTGACGGATATCTTACAAAAAGTCTCCAATAGTTTAGGAAACAATATCAGCAACTGTTCCCGACATACTGAATGCGCTCGAACGCAGCCGCTTGAATCCCGACAAAAGTGGTGTAAAACAAAAGCCAGTGCTAATCTTATGGCGTATCTGAACAGCTCTCGTTGAATATTGGCCGAGTGAACCATTATGTGTATACACCGCAGTAAAAAGGGGAAAGACAACATACCCCTAAAAAAAAAACCTAGAAAACTAAGCGAAAAAATTTCATTTAGTAACCCTATTCGGTAAATTATATCATATCATTGCAACTAACATCGAAATGAATACAACATTCTAAGCAACCATTCTTAATAATCCATGACTTATTCATTTATTGATGTAACATGTCATAATAAATGTAACTAACCATTTCTGTAAGATATATGAAAACATGTTAGGAAGATGAATCGTATGAGTAGATCAACATGGCCTTGTTTCGATAAAAATCTTGTATTATTATCCTTGACATTCTTTTCTACTAATTATGGGGAAAAAGTATTTCATAATTACGATTAAAATGTACAAATCCGATGGGCGCTTCAATATTTGATAATGTTGCCTTGGTTAAGTTATACACCCGTTGATGAGTTTATAAACCACAATTGTCACTTCGTAGTTATGTTCTCTTAATCAGTAATTTTCAAGGTTTTCTCTAATAAGAAAATGCTATATCTAGATATTGAGTTTGGCCGCCCAAAATACGCATCATTATGTCCTAATCAAGGATGTATATAATTTGAAGATAATAGGTCCTCAGAAAGAGACGTTTTATGCTCCTCATTCTTAATGTCTTATGTCTCTCGTGTCTTAGTTAGTTAAAGTACTATTTATTACAGGTATGTCAAAACCTAAATATGGGATACTTTCTTATAATTGGATGTCCTTTTAAATACGGGTTTTGTCCCCTGAGGATATTTTTAAATCAACAATAAACTCAATAAAAGAATATTGATCTCCCAATTTAAAAAACATCTGATAATGAATTATGAGATAAAAGTTAAATTACTGATACATTTACCATGGATGAACTAAGGTTTCAATCAATCCGAATCACAACAACGAATTTAAAATAGATACGCTTGCATGTAAATTTTGGCATATATTCATTTGGAAATATGTGTATAACATTTCGGAATGGTTTTCTCCGTTTTTTGGAATATAAAGTTTATTTACCTTGACTAAAATACTAATTAATCTTTTATGTCTTTCACTTGGGAAGGGGGTGGATAAACCTAACAATCGAAAACAATCATGAAATACATATATAGAGCAAAAGTCGCCATTAGTTGTGCACATGAGAAGATGTGTTGTGGCGATCATTCGAGCCGCAAGAACATGTTTCCTTAAAATTTGTTTTAAGTTGGAAATTGTCCTAACGGCCTCAAACATGCACCATGTGCAAAACTAATGGCCAGTTTTCAAAAATTCTACACATAATCAATGTTCGTTGGAATTTTCGAAATCCTTTCAAGGACTGCCTCTTCTCTGTCCTGTAATAGTAGGAATAGCGCAGTGATTAGTACGTCCTCTTGTGTGTAAAAGTGGGGAAAGCGAAGTGATTGGTGTGTTCTTTTGTCTGTAATAGTGGAAATAGCGCAGTGGTAAATGTGTTCTCTTGTCTGTAATAGTGGGGATAGCGCAGTGATTAGTAGGTTCTCTTGTCTGTAATAGTGGGGATAGCGCAGTGATTAGTAGGTTCTCTTGTCTGTAATAGTGGGGATAGCGCAGTGATTAGTACGTTCTCTTGTCTGTAATAGTGGGGATAGCGCAGTGATTAGTACGTTCTCTTGTCTGTAATAGTGGGGATAGCCATGCAGTGATTGATTCCTTTTCTTGTCTGTAATAGTGGGGATAGTGCAGTGATTAGTACGTTCTCTTGTCTGTAATAGTGGGGATAGCGCAGTGATTAGTACGTTCTCTTGTCTGTAATAGTGGGGATAGCGCAGTGATTAGTACGTTCTCTTGTCTGTAATAGTGGGGATAGCGCAGTGATTAGTACGTTCTCTTGTCTGTAATAGTGGGGATAGCGCAGTGATTAGTACGTTCTTTTGTCTGTAATAGTGGGGATAGCCATGCAGTGATTGATTCCTTTTCTTGTCTGTAATAGTGGGGATAGCGCAGTGATTAGTACGTTCTCTTGTCTGTAATAGTGGGGATAGCCATGCAGTGATTGATTCCTTTTCTTGTCTGTAATAGTGGGGATAGTGCAGTGATTAGTAACTTCTCTTGTCTGTAATAGTGGGGATAGTTCTCTTGTCTGTAATAGTGGGGATAGCCATGCAGTGATTGATTCCTTTTCTTGTCTGTAATAGTGGGGATAGCGCAGTGATTAGTACGTTCTCTTGTCTGTAATAGTGGGGATAGCGCAGTGATTAGTACGTTCTCTTGTCTGTAATAGTGGGGATAGTGCAGTGATCAGTACGTTCTCTTGTCTGTAATAGTGGGGATAGCGGAGTGATTGATTCCTTCTCTTGTCTGTAATAGTGGGAATAGCGCAGTGATGAGTGCTTTCTGGTTCTAACTAAAAGGTTCTGGTTTCGGCAACCCTATCTGCAGTAAAGACCTGTTTCTCCCTCCAATAATAGCATCCTTGACTGAAGTATAATTCTTTCGAAAGTTTGTTATACCCAGACAAACTCACCTTCACCATCTGTATCAGTTAGTATTAAAGATTATTTTATGAACTTTCTTGATGATACCAAATGGGAAAAAGATCTATTTTAAGTTTTTCATGTCTTGTTTTCAGCTCCACATCTATCAACATGAGTTAAAGCTATTGCAGATATATGTTTAAAAGCGTATCACCATGCTGGTAGCAAAAGTGCGAAGTTTTTAAATAAATGTGGGAAAAAAGATGTAAAGATGTATAGATGTATGTGACTGTAAAGATAATAGGTGACTGTAAAGATAATAGGTGACTGTAAAGATAATAGGTGACTGTTAAGTGTTGATTACAGGCCACGATGATGACCGTAGGTTGAACCAGAATGACCCTTACACGTGTTAATCCAGCGAAAACGTAAGTGCATGAATTCATTATGTTCAGCCAATTTCTTTTACATCTTTTAAATGAGCTGGCATCTGCTACTTTTAGCCACGAAGATACATTTATATTAATGTTACACTTGCAAACAACATTGCAAAACATGCGATGACAGAATCTTTAGTTGAAATTTCTCTCGTGTGAAGAATCTGGCAAGTCTAGACATTTCCCAGTCTATCTAAAGGAATTCATTAAAGGAAAAGATTAACAGGCGACTTGTATGGCAGCCTTCTTTCACAAAACAACTTTTACTAAGGCTAAACTTATATATAGGGTTAGTTTAGGTCGAAATAACCTTAGATCAACCTGATCTGATTTACTTATTGTTATCAAGGTTGAGTTTTTCTGTACGAGTCATAGTTGTTTCCATTGGTTACGGTTCAGAGTTACCTCCCTTGGCCACGTGAGTTATCAGCCAGACGACTTCTCTTGTGATCAATATTCGACGTCTCAAGCATCAGCCAAATGCAAACGTCCCCGATAAAGCAATTTCAGCACCACTTTATCAGCGTTGTTTGCTGACGAAGTTAACGAATTTCTCGGGTGTTTGTTGATGGTTTCTTTCAACCGAACCAAACAATCGAAGAATAAACTGTTGGAAGAATTGCGACAATGTGAGTACATACGATTTGACATTGATTACGCCGGACCCTTTCTCGGTGGTCCTAATTTGCTAGTTATTGGTATTAAAACAAAATATCAATCACAAGTGAAAAATGAAATACAACAACAAGTAAAACATCGCTCATTATGAAAAGAAAAGAGTTACGGCTTCGTGTGCTTATATGGAAAGCAATGACCGCTTTAAACATAGCCTTATCATCATTACTTGTTTTGTTTTTTCGTTTATGTGATTATAAAAAGATGGGTGTGAAAACGGCAAACCTTAATGATATGATAGTTCATTTTACCCTTGAAGCACAATTTGCTTCTAGATTGAGCGCTTGTTCTTCTAAATATCCTGAATAATGTATCTATATTAAACATAGCTAATGAGAGATCACGTGATCTGAGAAAACGTGTATTCAGAGGTTTCAAAAGTTGCCTTTCTGAAAAAAGTGTCTGACTGCCTGGTAGAGTGAGTTAATCTTAAATGATGATGTGGTAAACATTCTATTGTGATTTGATATACTGATTTACGTTCACTTTTTTACAAAACAACAAATTATTTATATAGTTTGCACCAAACAATACAAACTGATCAAGATTGAGATCATGCCAACATCATGACAAGCAGCACACACTCGCTTCATTTCATCAGAATTACCACAAAAGTATAATGATTATGTTCATATATTTCACTTCCAGTTTTATCCGTTACCCGGAGGAACACAGATGTGCCAGTGAAAACGCAGAAAAGACAATTCAATCGGAACAAATCTGTTCGCATTATATCATAATGAGTTATAACACAAACTTCAAATTTGTAAATTTTCATCTGATAATTCTTATTCCTGTATTATTTCTTTACAATAATTATTTTTTCTTTGCTGCTTCATGAATATTTCTGAGACCAGTAATAGGACTTGGTAATACCATTGCTATATAATGTAGCCAGCGTCAAGCGCATTCGGCTTGGATCAAGAGGTGGTTCGAATCCCGCCAGGATCTTGGCAACTTTATTTTGTTAACTTGCCATTATCCTGTTGAAGTCAGTCCCGAAAGTGGTTTTTATATATTACAATTACAACTGTTTCGAAAACGACTTTTTCTTCATTGAACCATTCGATACCACCAAGTTTAGAAACGCCTTGCCCCTTGAGATAAACATGTCAATGATCACGCTTGTAAACAACTTTTGCCTTCGGGGTATCTGAATACAGATTTAGATCAAATTGTTAATACCTAGATATTGCAATAAAATGGAGTTATCAATATCTAATCTCCGTCTAGACGGGATGGCACAAATATGGCGGAAATTATTAAAATGGTCCTGGCTCGATTCCGATTGCTTAAATTGGCAAACGGATCCCAGTTAATATTTCTGGTAAGAGAAAGGGCCGACTAAAACATACTATTATTGATCTGGTGTGTGTGCATTTTCCACATCTAAACATTCCATTGAGGCGTATGATGATATTGTTCAACGTATGGCCATCGAAATCAGACACACAACGGGACCATAATTAAGTCTCACCATGGCTCCGAGCGTGATAAAAAATATGCGTTCATTCTTTGAAGTTTGTGTGTATCTCTATTAACGTAAGATTGAGGCCCTACAGTAAGACCTGTCCATGCACTGTACTGTACAGTTTTCTAGGAGCCTATTTCGTATAGAGCGACTATTATAGCTTGAAGCAATATTCCACATGCTCAATCTTGTTGTTGCAATAGATGCTGTATGATAGGGCATTAAACCATGATCCTTTAAAGTTGTAAGCGACATATCATTAACTTGGTCCTTTACTATCCTTTACAAACATTAACATTAACTGAAAGTGTCACATTGTTTACTTTTCATGATTAGTTTGTTTGATTCGACAAAATTACAATAACTTGATGGGGATGAAATAGCTTCTTAAAAAGGCTTATTTCTTGCTTTTGACTCAATGATAAATGTAAGAACTATTCACAACTTTATAAATTATTAGGATTCAAGAAGTTTATATATCCATCATGGCTGTGTGGCACTTTGTTCAAATTCCCAAACCTGTCTGCTTTTTAAGTGCCTTTCAGAAATATTAGACAGTTTATCGATCTCGCGTCTCCTCAACAGCATGTTATTACTCTAGTTCGGTTTCTTCCTGTCACCAGAAACTGAACTTAGATCAGCAGCACAATGGAAAGTTAATGAAGTTCCTACAAAGCTTCCAGCACGCTCTCACATTTGTATAGAGTCTTTGAAGTCTGACATTATCAATTGTGCCGAGGTGTTGAAGTGCAGACCAAGCATTATTGTGTTTTGATTACTCAGTAATATCACCGTCCTGTTTGTTTCTGACGATATTACGAAATGTGGTATCTAACAGTTTTTATAGAATGTATTTGTTTAGAGTACCAGTTGAAAAAATAAACATCGTTTTCCGATATTCCTTGATATACCCTTGAAAAGTTTTATCATTGTTGCATTGTTTTCGGTTGAAACTTACTATGTTGAAGTTATTCCTAGACTAATATTGAAAACATTATTTTCCTGTACAGCAACAGGCATACCATTAGGTAATTTATTTAGAGGTTAGGTTAGGTTATTGGCGGTTTAACGCCTCTATCAACATCACTTATATCACGACAGCTATCATTACTGCAGGAGAAACCCGCAACACCAATATGGCTATGCATTGCGGCGAAACTAGTGAACAATTGGTGGTACTGCGCTGAAATTCGGTTAAGTATTACACCCAAAACTTACTGCGTGTAGAACAATCATCTTCTTACAGTCAAAAACGTGCCGAATGCGCTATCAACTGTGCTATATACCATCTATGGATATTCGTTGATTCGGAAGATTTTATCATTGTGATATTTTTTTGCGATTGAAGCTATGCCATTTTCAGTAACAATATAGTACTTTCAGTCAAGTTGACTATTTTATCGCGGTACTATGGTATATGGTTGAACCTATAGCTACATACCTATAAGCCAAGCCTTGAACAATATTGAAGTTTTTTTCATTTCCTGTACTGCAACAGGCAAAAAACCACCATAATTTCAATATCTAAGTCAATTACTGTTGGCAAATGTTGATTTCGTTTTAATTTATTTTGCTGTATTAGAGAATAATGTTTTAAAAGTGCCAAGGGAACGAATGTTCTTTTAAATGATATCAATTGTTATGCCCTTGAAAGATTTGATATGATGTTTGGTTGAACCGTTATCTATATTGTTTATAATTTATTTCTTGTACTGCAATAGGCATATAATACGATATATGAGCTCATGGCAGCGTGACTAATCAACCTCTTTTGAACAACACGATGCTTTAGAGTACCTAAACAAATCATGCCAAATTTTCTCTGATATATAAACGTTAAAAATGCTATCGGAGACTTGATAGTGGTTCTAGGATTGATAAGTTAAGTCATGCTTGTAAACCAAAATTATTTATGTCCAATAGTGTCACAGCCATAAAAATAAAACGTTGTGATGTACGTGCACTTATAATTATAAACTCATTATTGAAATTGTATTTTATGGAAACACTGTGAACATGCACATATAATTTACTGGCAAAATATGTGTTAGGGACATTGCCAATATGATGATTAATATTTCATCAGGTGATCAAAGTAAAGAGATTAAAATGTAAATAATTTCAGAACTTACATATATCCTGATTTATTTGTGTCAGGTATACATATAGGGATGAAAACATTAAGTTGAAATTAAATTTAATGGCTTTATTCTTGAACAATACTTCAAGTCAAATTTTGTGTCAAATACAAATTCACTGCAGTATTTCATTTAAATTAAGTTTAAATAAGTATCATTGAGACTGAAAATTGTGTAGGTGATATAAAAGGTTACATTCATTGCATTTATACTAGTAACGGGTTATCAGCTGAAGTCTTCTGCAGCACTAAGAGGGGCAGTCGATTGAGAGAGCTCGCAAAAACGTAAATAAATGTTATCAATTCCAATGTGGTTTAAACAAAAGATGCAATGTCAAATTCTGGACTCTGTTTCTACAGATATCAGAAAGGTTAGGAATTCACTAGGGTATCTGTTGAGGATGATACAGAGTTTGATTTAGTTTAATTTGGTTTGAGTTATTTAGAAATTAGATACATTTTGGGGAATAGATTTTTTTAGTAGTCAATTTATTAATTGAGTAATTTGGGGTTTTATTTGGGTGAAATAAAAGATATATAGATAAATGTAGGGAATTCATTACTATTTACTTTTTGATAAGGTGTATAATTAAATGTTTTAACGGGAAATAAAAGGGTGTTTATTAGAATTTTTGTTTAAATAGGGGAGATTCCTAATAAGAACCTATCTTGAGTTCTTCTTAAAGTTAATTTGTCGCATTTTCACCGCCGTGAGCCTCGGATTTACAGTTGTTGAATTTGGTTTTTGTCCTTGTTACTTGAATAAAATATTGTGTTTATCAATTTGTATTTTGTGGTCAATTGGGATTGCAAAAGCCTGGCAGGATCTCATTCCTGTTACATTTGTGATCTTTTGATTTTGATTAATTAAATTAAATCTAACCATTTAGAATTATTATTTTACATTCAACATTTTAAATTATACCATAGCTTTCAAAACGACAATTCAATCTTATTGTTATCTTAAGTTCAACTCTTCTAACTTGCACTGCTTTTTTTTCACGTTGCAATCTATCCCCAAGCGGCTCCTTGCTCCGGTTCTCCATGTAAGTTTTAGCGTTCTGAGTTCAGCCAAGCTTTATGTCATTATACTTCTTTGTCAATATCAGAACTATGACCATGTGATTGATCATCTAAGCATTCATTAGGATCGAGATGTGTTTCCGTTTTGGAAAGGTTAATTATCTCTAGTCATGTTCATGTATGTGGCTGGTTCATGATTGGTTATCATATCGGCTATAGTTCAATTATGCTCATTAATAATTATTAATTTAAGTAGTGTATGTAGTGTAAGTCATTTAGATAATTCTGGATTTATAGTTTATATTCTATATATTTCATTACAATAAGTTACCAATCATTTTAAGCTTAAGGTATTAATGGAACTGCTACAGATTGCACTCACGGTTACTTTTAATTTATAGTCTAAGATTGAACTCACAGTACTGAAATCTGGTACTGTGAGTTCTGTGGGTATCCTATCCCCATTATATTATATTATTTTAGTTATTAGTTAAATTTTTAAAATTGTGTATAAAAAATACTACTCAAATTAAGTTAAGGGTCAAACCTTTTTACTACCTGGTAATTATCCATGCACATATAAGTTATATGCGACTCAACAAATGGTTATGTTTGCAAGTTCCAACTTAACATTAGGAACACCAATGAAACTGTCTCTGCTGGTGGAAAAACGTTCCATCTGGTGATGGATTTGGTGAAGGATTATGCTGGGAAAGGATATCATGTATTCATGGATTATTTCTATTCCTCTGTGACATTGTTTATAAACTTGTGTGGAAATGGGCACTGGTGCGACGGGAACGTTAAGAGGAAATCGCAAAGATTTTCCAGACAAGGTAAAGAAGGCACAGAAGAACCAGAAGAAAGGGGATATAATACTCTATCACAACCAAGACCTGCTCGTTTTGCGGTGTGAAGACAGGAAATCAGTGTTGCTCATGTCAACCCTAGAAGACAATGAAATTGTAGAGACAGGCAAGAAGAACCGAATGACTGAGGAAACCATTGCAAAACCATGTGTCGTGCATGAATATAACAAGGGCAAGTACAAGTACAAGCGGTATTGACCGGCCGACCAGATGCTGTCACACACCCTGTTCAAAATAAAAACTCTCAAAAGGTGGGAACATGTGTGGTTTCACGTGTTGAATATGTCATGTTGAAGCATACATTCGTTATAAAGAATTATTAAAGGATAAAACCTTTAAAACAAACCGTCAATTCAGAAAAGACTTGGTGCAGCATATGATAGCCTTTGCGGACACAGAAAAAGTGCCATCCCTGCACAAACGTCTTCACGATGGGCCAAGCACGAGCAACAATAGTGTCTTACGATTTCATGGCCCTATGTGCAACCCTATGTTTCAGATTTGTTCACACGTCACAAAATTGCAATAAAGCTTATATCATTTTGATGACAGAGAATATCAATGAAGAAAGAAGCAGATGAGTGCTACTCTCCTGATCCAGTTGGTTTTCACATAAAAAAGGTGAAGAAGTGTTAATAAAAAAGACTTTATTGTAAAGCCTCATTATGAATAAAATATATCTTTTTTATTGCGTAAAAGAGACAGAGAAATTAAATCTGAGCTGTCACTTGAAATTCAATTTGAGCCGCATCACAAACCTCCCCCAAACTTTCACATTTTTTTCTTCTGATTCGGGTGGCCAAACCTCATAATATTTACATCAACATAAAGAGAAAAGAACTGGCTTTGATTCAATATGACATTTGCAAGTGTGCTTGAAATGATAAAGAAGTGGTGAGTAGTTGTCGCAATAATAATAAAAAAAAATACACAAATGTCTGAGAGTACCCTTCTTTCTAGTTTCATATCTCCCGAACTATTTGTCACTTTTTTCTAGCTTTATCAAGACAAAAGAATTATCTTCCATTCTATGTATAATTGGCATATGATCAGTAAATAATAAAGGTGCGGCGAGTGATACGATAAATGTCTCAAATAGGTCGATTATCAACATCTGTTTTCAAATAGTTGAGAGTACTCTTCTTTCGCGGTGCATATCTCCCGAACTAATTGGTTTATTTTCATCATTTTTCCAGCTTTATCAAGACAAATGAATTATCTCTATCTTGTATTATTTGCATATGCACATTCAAAAGTAAATGTGGCGAGTCATGCAACAAATGTTGCAAATATGGCGATTATCAAAATTGTTTTTCAATTAGTTGAAGGTACCCCTCTTTCGCTTAGCATATCTCTAAAACCAGCTGGCGCTTTTTCATTATTTTTACACTAACGTAAAGAGGAAAGATGTATCTTCAAGTCCATGTATTTTTCATATGTGCGTTTTGTTTTAATGCTGGAATGTTTGCCTGAACGCTCGCCGAGAGAATCGGTAATGCGGGAGCCAAGGCTGTTGCTTAAAAGTCTGTTGCACTCGCATGCTCGTGCCCCGGGGCGAAAAATTACTGATTATCACGCCGGTGCCAGAAGGCCCCGGGGGATTTAGTTCTAGCTAATAATGCCGTATGGTCGGAACGTTGTCGGGGTACCTCAAACCATCTTTCCAAGCATATATTTTTTGAACATATTTTTAAAAAATGTTTGTCATCGTAAAGAGGAATAAATTGCCTACAATTCCATACATCGTAAAGGTATGCGCGCTCAGTATTATTGATTCTTTTTAACTGGAAATATTTATTTGTATATCATCGTAAAGAGGAATAATCCATATATGAATTTTAGTTGCGCAATGATTTTTTAGGATTTTATTTAACTCCAAATGAAGACAATCTTTAGATTGTAATAGAAATCGTTTTAGGAGGTATGAAAATTCATTCAATGTCTCGGATAAGGAGTGCTTTTATTTTTTCACAGGATTAGCCAACTAATTTTATATTAAATGATTGTGCATGTCCGTACTTCGCCGTATAAAAACATCATGTACTTTAAAAACCGCAGGGCTGGAAAATTCAGCCACAGGGGCTAATTAGGCATTAATGGTAGTGAGGCGAGCAAAATTGGTCAAAATGATATTCAGCAACTTGAGGGTTAAGTATTGCTTCGCATTAAAAGCAATATTTTAGAATTAGGCTTATCTAATTACAGGCAATGTAAAGTTGAAATATACCCTAAACATATGAAGGGAAACAATATATATTCTGATGCCCTTCACAGCTTACGTTTAAAACGTTAGTCTTCATATTGTTAATTTCTCAAACAATTTACCACGATCTCTCGACTATTTCGTTTCCTTACAATGACTCCAGGTTCAAAATGAGGTTGAAATTCGAATCCTGAGACAAATGACCCTAAAAATTAACCTGCTAGCACCCAACTAACAATGTCGTTTCTGTCGACATTGCACCTTTTACAATTCAATTTGGATTTTATATAATGCTAATAAATGATGAAATTAATGTTTTTAAAGAAACCTTGCTACCTAGAAAAAGGAAGATACATGTATTTCTAGGTTTCTAAAGACAAAACAGACGAAGATTTGGAAGTTGCTTGGAATCTGTTAGAGGCGTTGATACGCAAGCATCAGATTTATCATCTCATCACTCTTAGGTTCTTATCTATCGAGATCAGGCATTGCAGTTTTAATTATGCACATGATTAGCATTGGACACTAGACTTAAAAAAATGACCTATTTTGACTCTTTGGTTACGCGACTGTATCATCAAAAACTGTGTTCTATAAAAGATGTCAAAAGCAATAAATCCTGACAGAAGATTGAACAATGTCTTGTCGACATCAAGAACAAGGGTATATCCACCCTGTGAGTGTTTAGACATGTTTATCTATGTCTGCGTTTATCAGTTACAACCAGCTGGCAGGTGGTCCTCATCCATGAAACCGGATGTCCACCTAGGAATGTCCTATGTAATGAACATGTGAAACAAGAACATGGGTGGTAAGGACTGGTCGGGCCAAAACATTGCTGGGGCCCCTAGATAAACACAATAATGTTCAGTTTATTTCAAACAAATACATCAACAAACGTCGTGACTTGTTCATTGAGTTTAATTGCCATTAACTTAGCTACAAACTTGTATTACAGATTAGTATGGCCAATACTCTGTCTGCTTTCTTTTTCTCAAAAAACATAAGAAGAAGAATCTGCTAAACAGATACAGCTTGGGTTTTGGGGCCCTTCAGCGATGTCTTTTCATGGCCTGTAGGCCGATGTGATTACCTTGAAACGTGTTAAGTCAAATCCGTTTTTCATAATTTGATCAAGTGTTTGTAAACAATTTCATTATAAAATTCTGCCTTGTATATCCCTCCTATTGTATACTGCTTCCAATAGGATGCGAGAGAATCACCATTTGTGCAACAGTTCTGGGTACACTTGGTTATCCACTTCACTACAGGAGGTGCCATAGGGCGTGTTCAAACTCTGGCTAAGATATCTACTGTAAATGAAAATAAGAAACTACTAAAGTGGAAACGCATGTTGTTGTTTAACGATCATTTATCATGGAATCATATAATATCCAGTCTTTCAACACCATATATCGGTGCCTACAAGACGACAAGTACACAAAGGAATATATAGGAGCTTGTTTGAAAACAATCCTCGGACTGATTGATTAATTACTGAAACGCAGCAACTGTTACTATATATTGGTAAATCAGTTTGAGTGCAACACGAAGACAATTAAGCATTCCTTAAATAGAAATCGTTACGATAAATGCAGTTCTGATGTGCTTAAATAGGAGGATTTTGGTTTCACCGTTACTCAAAATAGATCCAAACTGGTACCAATTACTGACATTTTCAGGATTGAACTTCCATCTATTCATAAAGGTACATGTATAAACACGTTTTCAAATTGCACAAGTTGACTTGTTGAACAACAAGCTCTCTTTACGTTTGATTAGCCAATAAAAGTCGATAGAATATAACAAGCGTTATCACTCAACTGTGCAAGTTGGAAGTAGAACAACCGTATCCAGTAAGTGATATTTAAAAATTCTTCTCTGTTAAGGTTTAAATGATCCCAGTTAATTGTAGCTTCTTTGTGACTGCAGTGTATAACCATTTGTGTTATGGTAAGTTGATAACTAGTAACTAATCAATGAGTAAATTGTTTTCAAATCTTTTGAAATATGTAGCACAATCGCCAGGCACACATCGTAAGATTCAACAAGAAAACGAGATGCATGTGGATTTTCATGGGTTTATTTCTTTTAAGTACTTTGACTAATCTGGCTGTCGATCTTTCTCGCCCGCTTCTCCTGGGCACCCTCACGACCCCCAGCGCGTCTTCAATCACATGGCTGGTTGTGGCTGTCACTAGCCCATGGTCGGGTGCTGGCTGAGAATCAACTCCCCAGTCCCGTGGCTGAGACTCAACTCTCTCTACAGGACGATGGCTGAGAATCAACCTTCAAATCAAACCTGGGTCTTATATACCCAACAGACTCAGTTGTCAACACATTGTCACTTGACAACAGCTTAATGATTATTACATACTTAGGGATTACTTGGGGATGGGATTAGCAGAGTATAAAGTAGGTTTCATAACAACTATGTTACAAATATTGATTAAGAGCCTAAAACCATAATAAGTAAATTGATAAGACTGGAGGGAGTTTTGACAAGCAGTGGAAGTAACTGATTTTAAAATTAACTGAGGACGTTCTTTATTCTTATTTCAAACTTAATAGATAACTATTTAATACTTAGTCTAATACTATCAAATAATATCTATTGTTCTTATTCTAAGAAATGTGACTAAGAACTCATGTTGTGCTGACATCTAGGGCGTGTTGCTTTTAAACTCTTTGTATTGAAATACGGAATTTCCTCAAAAAAAGAACGATGAACGCTGCAGTGATGTATGATTTAATAGTAATATGACCAGTGCTGTGTTTCAATATAAACAAGATGGATATTTATTTATTGTTAATTTACATTGAATAGAAAATGCTGTAACTTTGTCCTATCCATCTAAAAAAACAAACCGCGAGTCTGTCCTATCCCGTTTGGTTATTTTCATTTTATAAAAGACTATTTATTCCTTTTTTAGGAAACATAGTCATTGAATGATTAACAATCAATGCATTTCACGTATTTCTGTCAAGTCAAGATAACCCTTTTAAATGAAATAAGGCAGAATTTGTATGACTTGTTATGTTTTGCAAGTCATCCTATGTTGGTTTGTAGGCGTTGTTATGTCAAAAAGGAGTGATCAGACAGAATATTAGGAATCGGGAAAGGAGAATATGATACTCACTCTCTGACAGACGATGACAGACTGAACTTTTACATCGCGGCACTTGCTGAACTTGGCTGTTATTCATAAAAGGTAAATCTGTATGTCAAAATTATCAAAAATTGGGTTCGACCTTTGTCTCAAACTGAAAACACAGTAGGAAAATAGGTTTATGATTATCTATATGGTCTGGCTGAAAAGGGTCTAGATTGTTGGGCTTTTAAAGTGAAATCACTTTGTCTACTTATGGGTTTGGTAATATGTGGGCAAATCAACGGATCGGAAACATTACGACGTTTGTAGACTTGTTCAAGCAACAATCTATAGACATAGATAATCAGTTATGCTCATCGGACATTAAATTGGTCTCAAAACTGGATTTTTATCGTAGGGTAAAAACATCTATAGAGTTTGAGTTTTATATTATTAGTGTCAGTGTGAGACAGTTTCGTATTGTTCTTAGTAGGTTTCGCTTCTCTAATCGCAATCTGATGATAGAATACGGTAGATATATATGTCTTAAAAGGGACGATAGCCTTTGCCCGCTCTGTATTATACCTTATATTGAAAACGAATACCGTTTTTGGTAAGAATGCCCTTTTTATAAGAAACTAAGAAATGATATTCTTCCAGAACATTTCAATACATATCTCGCCTCGCATAATACTCGCCATATACATGCCTCGCAAAATACTTATTTCCTGCTATGAAAATAAGAAATAGATTCAATATAACATAAGAATAGTCAAATTGGATGTTAATTTTGTGACAAACGATATCAGATTGAAGTTTCGTTATATATATATATAATTATATATATTAACTCCTTGAAAGAAAACAATTGTAATTCTAGACTCACGTATGTCTGTTATCAGCAGATGATGAACACTTTTGAATACGTGTACACTACTTTGAGTTCAATTTGTGCAAAGTGATTTTACTGTTTACAGGATCCGCTTCAGCTCAATAGAAGAGTTGATTGCTCAACATTGATGAAAAGATGTGATGTGATCATTTTTTCCGTTATGTAAACATTACATGTTTATTCACAGCTCATCATTCACTTTCAAGGGGATGTTGGTATCAAAGCAATTTTTTTTAAATGTCGAAATCAACGGTAAAACATGAATTATAAATTGAGATTCATCTGTTAATGAGATGATGGATGTTCAAATGAAAATGTTCTGTTGAATCTTCCATATATGTTCTCCTCTGCAGACAGGTTTGACAAGTTTAAGAACTGATTAACTCATCAATCCAACTGTTATTGTGTGTTAGTCTAATATATGCTTAATGTAAAAAGAATTAAAGCTTTCAGCTCCGGTATCTTTTAGACTTCGGACTTTATGACAGCAGCACAAAAGTAGAACTCTTTTAGAAATTAAGATATTTCACATTCTGAGTCACCCTCGGTTATCCAGTATTGTCTTGACAAGATAACGAATAAAATACAATCAAATACGTGCAAGACATTATTTTAACTTGACTTATGGTAAATCATGTTTTCTAATGAAATTGCCTAACTTAATCACACGGGCAAAGTTATGTAATTATTATGTGGTGAGTTGCAAATGTCTTTATTGAGCTCTAATAAGGAGAGGGCACTTATTGCCTTTTATACAGTATGCATTTCCATTGTTTTTATATAGTCAGAGACTCCATCCACGTAATAGACTCCAATAATTACCCTTTCATACACATTCGGAACTTTATTAATGGTCTTAACAGATCCAAGTGTGCAATCATCTTTGCTGGAAGCGCTTATAAAATTTCCAACCTCATCATCATCATCATACCGACTCAACACCATCAGTGACAAGAGACTGACAGGAAATACATCCTGATCGTGCCAAGCATGAAGACGTTGTAATATAGATACGTCTTATTTGAAGTTTCGTCACACTGTAAAGATGTGTATCTGAGCCGGTGTCACGAAATAAAACCGCCGCCGGTATAAAATCTCCCCCCGGCGATTTTGTACCGGTACAAAACCGCCCCCCTCAGTATAAAATCGCCCCCCTCCACGAAATAAAATCTCCCCCCAGAATAGATTCGCCCCCCTCCAAAAATGCTTTTAAAATACTTTTTACATCTTTTATTTCAGCGATTCCAGTAAACCTAATTATATTCCCGTAAAAGGGGAGATGTGAAATACAATCAGTTTATTGGATAACTTAGATACATGTAATTATATAATTGAATTATTAATAAGACCCAAAGTGAACTTGTATTTTTTTACACTAAAAGTGGGGATTTGTAACGGATTTGGCAATTGTTGCATTTAAAATGTTGGCGGTAAACTCCCTTGCGGCTGGTTGAGTGCACATCTAGCTATATTTCCACCTTATCAAGGAGTAAGCATGCATTCCAAAACGTTTAGACTTTTACAATAAACAGTTTAATGCCCCCCTCTATTGTAGTTGAGTATGGGCATCAAACCCGGTATAGAATCGCCCCCTTTACCTATATATGTTATATGCATCAAACCCAGTATAGATTCGCCCCCTTTATGTTATGTGCAACAAACCCATACTTAAAGCAGGTTGAAAAAACGAATTAGAACAACTTAATAAATCCTTAAAAAGTCGTTTCTAATCCAAAAAAAATTTTCAATCAATTTATAATGTCATTGTTTCAAAACAACTATTCATCCTGGTAAATAAAATATGTAACAATCAATTTTGAAACTAATACAGAAAAAAGTTTAGGGGGGAGATTTTATTCTAAGGGGGGAGAGAAACAATTCCGCCGGGGGGCGATTTTATACCGGTATAAAATCTCCGGGGGAGGGTTTGTACCGGTACAAAATCGCCGGGGGGAGATTTTATACGAGGGCGAATTTATACCGGGACACCGGCATTTCTGTGAGACGCTGATAACATTATTCAGAGATTCATCAAAACAGATACGTGCTATATCACTGAATAAAGAAACAGTTCCATTTACTGCTGTATGTTGCTGCAATTACAGTCGTATGTAAGTTTTCTGATTCTGAGTGTTTTTATGATTCACTTTCAAACAGTCACTGCAATTGTCTTTATTGACAATACTTTATACATATATGAAATATGTTTTTAAAATAACATACTTCTGCAATATTTAACTTATTTTTCTTGTTGGTATTTTGGACATGTGAGGTGGGCTTCACAGCTGACTGACTCGTGCGGGTTTTTTTATTTCAAAGATCTTTGAGGAAAAAGTACCAGTCTTAGTTGTTTAACTTGAAATGAAATTGTTTGGTTTGTTAAATTTATAATGTTTTACTGTAGGTTTGTATAATCTGTTACATCCCATTTTCTTTTTATTATTGAAATAGGTTATCAAACGTGGAATCCAGCTAGTTAAAGATTTATTTTTCAAAAATACATGTCCTTGTTACATCTGAGGAAATCTAGTTTAATTGTGTACATGTGTAAATTATTGTACAATGAATATGAATTTATATACATAATATAAAATAAATGAGATTCACCAACTATGTATGTTACTTCTTAATTGTACACAGCGGTTTCTTTGTTTTATTTCCATCAATTAAGTTAGTGTTCTTTTTATTGATCAAAACAAAACCATTAATGTCCATCCATTAACAAATACTCTTCTCATGAGTATAAGATGCTTTATATTCTACCTTACAACATTCAGTGAATGTAATGTGCAATAACTTAGATCTCATAGCTTTGGAAAAATTGTCTTATATAAATTGTCATCAGTAATAGCAGCTTAGAGATATTTTCATTCCTAAGTAGATATTTCACCTACTTTCAACACGATATTTAAGTAACTAAATATTGGTATATTGCTCGAAAACAAGTAAAATGAATATATTCAATAAACGAGATCTTAACATGCATATCAAATAAAAGTTAAACTTATTCTTCAGACTTTGAAACTGATGATGTGAAACCAAGTTTCTATGAACATGCTTTTAATATTTTATTTAATATTTTAGTTATTTAAGCAGGGTTTCATCTTGTTTGTGTTGTCTTCAGTAGGGTTTGTAAGTCAGTTACTGTTGACATCCAACGGTAGTAAGGCATGATTCTTGTTACACTAAAGAATGATTAAAAATATACATAATTTTCGAGAGGTAACTCTCGTGACCTCTCTAATAAAATACTATGAAATAAAAATAAACTTGGTTGATTATGTTGACATCCAATTATAGGCTCATAAAAAAAGAGTCATAACGTCAATTCCAAATTTACACTTTATCTTTTCCCCTTGAATATAGGGATACTTATTAAATCAATTTTTCCAAGTATGCAGATAACTTAATGTTATATCATATTGGAAAAGTAGTGTAAAAAAAATACGGCAAATTTTGCCAGAAAGAAAACAAAATGTAAATTTAAACTAGTCCCTTTTATCCAAAGAAATATATTCACTCAAAGATATATTATAAAAATATAAGTTGTTTCCTCTTAAAATATTAGGCATATTATCATTTTGAAAATTACTGAATATCTCTTCCCAAAGGATCGCCTATAAAATCAACCATAAAATAAATCCTTAAAGAAAGTGGTAGAAATCTGGCAGCGCAATCAGAAGAGTATTTGAAGAAGATTTATCTTAACAACGCATATAGAAATTTGTAATGGCCTTGAAAAATGTTGTTGAGTAAAATAAATTTTAAAAAATAGTTAATTGTTATTTATGAATTATGAAATTATCTAGAATAAACCTTTGCTTTTGTTACAAAATAATTCTTTAAGGAAATCATTACATAATATTAACTTATGTACCTACATGAAAAAAAAGAGCTTAGTAATATACCCATGCAAAATTCCTGTTAGGCGGTAAGTACAAAATAATCCTCGGACGGATCCGTACAGCCTCATGAAAAGTTTCAGACAGACTTCAAAGAAGTGAACGCGACACATGCTTATAACAAAATTCATTAAACATGCTACCACCTTGCTCAAATAATATAATGTATAACTACGAGACACAACTTTCAATAAAAGAGAAAGCTGGAGGCAGGAATGTATATTATCAAAGTCATTGTGCTTACTCATGTGTTTAATTTAATCACACTTTGAAACAAATACAAGGACAGAGACGATGTGAATCGTCGTTTTTTCCATCATTAAAGTTGTTACATACTTACCCAAACAACAAACTAGATGAACTTAAATTTTGCGATTAACGAACCTCAAACGCAATTTTGTCATTGAGGTAATATGTTAACCAAACCAAATCAATTTAATGTTTTTATCCAGTTTAGTCGATTATATTTTGGAATATTTCTCAATAGCAAATGCCTTCAAATCATTTAAGTGATTTGTGACGTTAAAATAGTTTTTAGCTTCAATAAAAATAAAAACTTTTAAAAAATATTTTAAAAACACAGACCATTCTTTTATTTAAAATAGGTCTTCAAAAATTATGTTCAGTTATTTCCAGAAAAAGACAAGATCAATTCATTAGTGAAACCAAGTCAGAAACGAATCCAGGAAAGAATCCAATAAAAACTAAACCCTTGATGTTTACATTGTGTATGTTTAAACGATGTAAAGATTATTCTTAGTAGACGGAGGATAAACACTTAATCTACACTTCTATCCAATCACACGAGAATCTTATAAGTAACCCAAAGTCACTAATTGATAGTATTCTGTTTCAATCATGTACAGACAACTTACACTTCATACTGTATTCTTAAAAAATATAAGTTTGTGCTTGTTTGTCACTTAAATGATCGATCAGTCACTCATCTAAAGTTGATTAATCTGCACTGTGTTCGCTTCCTGCTTTTGCGATGTTCAATTTGGAAATTGTATTGACAGATTGGATCAAGTTTATATTGAACAATGTAATGGACAAAGCTTTGTATATATAGAGGAAGAGTGAAATCAATCATGAATGTTTCATGATGGATAGATAAATGGATGAAGTACAGTTAGCGTAACTAACGTAAATAGAAAACACGGATGTCTGTAAACTATTCAATAGATAAAATAGAATTACATCATAGAATAAATTAGGACTTTGCTTTTTATGTCAAGAAAGTAAAATCACAATAATGAATAGTTTGAATAGAAATATATGATAATTTTATCTAGTTTCCTTTGAACTATCATTTGAGCATACAAAAACAAATCAATTCGACTTGCAGTGAATACAATATGATATATCGTTGTAATGACACCACATGCATGACTTGAAAGTCTTACTCCACTATTTCTCCAGTTTACTTAAAGCAAGATTGCGACTATTTGTTAGGAAATGCAGTTTTATAAAGCATGACATTGGACTTTTTTAATCCATTATCAAAACCAAAAATGAGAAACCCATGATCACTTTTAAGTTGTTATGCAATTCGGTGTTTCTGTTGGCATTGCCACAAGCCTTAGAACTGAATGAAGTGAATAGGTGCAAAGAATGGATATCAATTAATATTCGCTTATGTTTGGACAGGTCTCAAAAACAAACTTTAAAGAATAAAAACGTATTTCGTAAATGCCTAAAGTCCTATTGGAATTTAAAACAATATTTATGATGTTGTTTATGATAATTTTCTGTTCCTAAAACACGTCCAGTATACTTGAGAAGCGAGCAAAGATTGTTCTTGTCATTAAAAGCTTTAGGCATTCCCACCAAATCAACTTGTGAACATCATATTTGACTCAATGTCTTTACAAAGTACACAATGTATCGAAATAGTGCTTGTTGTAGTACAGGAAATAATATTTTTTCAATATTATTCTAGGGCGATCAAGCGTTACAAACAGACACAATATCACTACCATAAACGGCATATAAACAACTAACAGTAAAGTACATTCTTTCTATTGGTAATATAAAATATATTTACTTAACAAAACCTGCTTGATGTCACATTTATAATATCACCAGGAACCAACTTAGATCAGGTAGGTATATTGCTTAGTTATCAAAACACAATAATGCTGGCACCTCAACACCTCCGGACAAATGCTATTGTCAGACTTCAAAGTATAGACATACATGTGAGAGCATGCTGGAAGCCTTGTAGGAACTTCATTAACTTTCTAATGTGCTGCTGATCTAACTTCAGTTTCTTGTGACAGGAGGAAGCCCCATCCAGTGCAATGACATGTTTTTGAGGAGACGTGAGATCGATAGACTTTCTTTGTGTTCCTGAAATTTATGTATGAGTGTAGGCAGGCTTTGGAAATTTTCAACAAAGCCGTAATAGATCTATCCCTAATCATTTGATTGATTGGTAAGTTTGTAGAATATATTTAAAAGGCATTCATTTATTTCCTTTAATAGTTTTTTTCACTTTAAGTTTTTAAGTATAGTCATTTGAAAGTTTAAAATGATAACATTTTGTTGAGTTTGAGTTTGATATTTTTACTTAGACCAGCACGTATTCTTAGAATAAGTTGTGCAATGAATGTTTTTTTGTGTTGTCACATACACTTTTAGCCTTGCTCACAGCTTGTATTGATTGATGGTGATCTCGTTTTCAAAGTAAAGTTAACCGCTGTTAGTTATATAATAATAGTAGATAATGCTTCTTAACTGTAGTCTGCTGTACATGTCTTCTCATTCGTTTCTGGAGATATCGAAATTATATATATATTTTGTGAAAAAGAGTTGGATTTGTCCACTACATTTTGAATAGTGACCGCTGTTTGAAATGATAATAATAATAATAATAATAATAATATTAATAATAATAATAATAATAATATTAATAATAATAATAATAATAATAATAATAATAAGCGCCTCATTTCCAGAAAGAGCTGCTCAACGGCGCTGGTGAGGGAAAGAAAAGGACAAGATACTATGTACAAAGAGTTGTAGGAGTTCAGCGGACCGAGAACAGATTTCTTGTTTAGTCTTTCCTGAAACAGTCTAGAGATTCACAGTTTTTAAGTTAATAGGGAAGGAGTTCCAAATGACAGGGGCAGCAATTGAGAAGTCACGAAGTCAACATTTGGTAGAGGTTAATGGGACACGCAATTAGAGTTGTGGAGAAGATCGTTGAGATCGGCAGGGTTGATACACGGATAGTAGTACAGAGGAGCCGAGTGGACACGGATAACAAAGAAGGTCAACACACTAATTTTGACGGTGATCATATGTGTGATTGGAAGCCAGTGCAGTTTCTGGAAAATTGGAGTGAGGTAAACAACCTCTCTCTACGGAATATAAAGGCATATGGCTTCCTAAAGTTTCAATTGAAGTATAGATATGACTAAACATTTTGCTATGTTGCTGGTTTAGATATTTACATTTTGACCTTCTCCAGATGATAAGATGTAAAATATGTAAATGAATAATAACATTAACTCTATGGGAATCTGCTATCAAAGAGTGTTTGTAATTATTTTGATGAACTAAAAGATAAGCAAAAAGCTATTAAAGAATAACTTACAAGTATTACAAACACGTGTTTCTTCAAATCATTAAATATTGATAGTTATTGATGGTTTTACCTGAAGCAGGGAAGATATTCTTAGTGGTCAAAATATACAGAAAGTACAGAAAAAACGCAACTTACATAACAAGTTCGGTTTTTTATTTCAAAATTATATATATGGTTGATCCGTTCAAGCAATGAAGTAGGTACGTATTGTCCCTTTATTATTGCTCATGTAGTAGTTTGCATTTGGATTTAATATTACTGATTAACATCATACAAAAGTGTTCCAACGTAATCACAATTAGAATACGAAGACCCTTTTAGTATTTCTTTTAGATTCTTTTAGAAGTTTCAATGTGACAAAGAGTAGGTTTTATTAATTAGGGTATTCCTTACCCTAACCCTTAAAATAAGCAGTCAGTACGAACAAGCATTATTAGTCCAAGTTGTTTTGGCATTTCTGAACCATGTCTACAATTTGTCACGAAACTGCTGTACTATACGTTTGAACAGTTAAGTAAATTAGGAGAATGATAATCAATGAGATTCCAAAATTCTAGTCTGTGTCATTGAAACCAAGTTTTTTTTTCAACCAAACATATTGTTCATCATACAAATGTTATACTTTAGACATTACCTTTTCAAATTGAAACATAAACAAAAAGATCTTGTTTCTCAAAGTAAAATCATTAAGCCGTATCCTTTCATCGATATATAAATCTTTACATGAAAGTGTCAAGTCAAACAAAGTGATATATAGACCATAACAGAAATCTAAGTTGTTTATCAATGTAAGTATTACATTGTCATAAGTAGTATCATTGATTAAATGAGTTATTAAACAATCCTAGATATTAGGATGTCAGTTATGTACTAGCTCCTTATATCAATATGAAAATATTAATCAGTCTCTGAACCTGTCTCAACATACATGTAGGTGTTCAAGTGAAACTGGTACATTCTGAACTGTTTCCGCATCTTGACTTTGTGATGTTTAATTTGGATATTGTGCTGATAGATGGGGCGAAGATCAGATTGAATCACTCAAGCACGTAATGGAAAAGCAAAGCTCTGTTTGCAGAAGAAGGCGAGTGAAAACGATCATGAATGATTTATTTTAAACAAGCTTATAAAGTGGATTTTACCCTTCTCTCACGCATGCCCTTTGTTGAATGTGATAAGATTAATCTATTCAATACTGTGTGCCTATTCTATATGAAATGATTAATGATGAGTACTTATTTCTAAAAGTGTTGTGTCTCCATGCCACAGGCCGACAAATGAAACAGTCAACAACAAATATGACAAATTCTAATTTTTATGAAATATAACTGCCTAAATCAAGTAGATCGAGGAAATCAATAATCTAAAGATGTGTATCACGCTAAGCACTTCAGTTTCTCAACATCAAGACCAGATTAGACAGTTAGTAATTTCACAATTTGGTAAGCTATAAACATTTTCATAGTTTTACAACAAGTTTTAGATAATTGTATAATGCTAATTGGAGTAAATGTAATGTAAATGTACAATCATGGGGTATTGACACTTTTACAAATTAAGCTTCATATAAATCTGATGATATTGCTAATGCTTTTAATAGTTTTTCAAACTTCCCAAATGCAGGCCAGACGATCGGACCATCAGCAACTATGCTTGCAGCACACGACGATTTGGCACTGCGCTTCCCACTAGCGTAATTTTCAGGACATAAACAATACCTTGTATAAGTTATTCGAAGAAATATCAGAAATGAGATTTGAGAAAGTAGTGTCCAAACTTTTGTACTATGTTTGCCACACAATGCGATGATCTTTGCAGACAACATATAACAGAAGTTCTGTCCTGTTTAAAAGCAAGACTTGATTTTGAGAACGTGTCTCAAATGATGTTCTCTGGGCTTCCTACTAGGAAAATGAGGACACAGAACGACTGTTAATATGTGCTTAATTTGAATGCCGCTTGTTGTACGTCTTCTTATTTGTTTTAACTTCTGGATGAAAGGACTTGAGATTTATGACGAGGTGTTTGAAAGAGCTTATTCATACACATCATATACACTTGTGAAGGAAATACAAACCGATTATAAGTAAATGAATTGTGGCAAAATGTTTCAAAGTATTAAGTTATGGCAGGACGTCCAAAATAAGACAGAATAATAATATTTGCATTGTAAATAGATGTTTGTTTTATGTACTTAAATCCGATTTTTAGAATGTACCTGTCCTTTCAAGCAGATATATATGAAAACAATTGCAATTAACACTCATAAAGTTCCGCAATGGCTTACTATTCAAAATGTGTAGGTGTCACTCATGCACTCATCCTTTTTTTCAATGAATTGAACGGAAGTTTTAGTTTAGAAATGGATTTGTAAAACCAATTTCCTCAATATCTGTATAGTTCAACCGACCTAATCTGTGGCAGTACTTGCCAGGGTTTCATATCTAAAAACGTATTAAAGATATCCTAAAGAAAACTTAACATCCTTTCCCTAGCAACAACAAATGCTCCTGATTTATATACTACTCAAAAGAAGTTAAGAGTCAAACCCTTTTTCTCTCAGGCAATTGTCTATGCACATATCAGATATATAATTATGTAGGAAATCGTGTCAAAATTGGTTCACGATATCCTGACGACAAAACCTGTGTTCAAGGCATATGTCAGGTTCAAACAAAACGATTCTGACATTCTCCTTAGAAACCTATACTAAAGCTCAAAACAAGGCTCCACAAAACTTGGAGGTGGTCGAACTGTTTGCGTCGCTCAAACGCAGTAGGGTACGACTTTTTGGAGTTGATTATGCGCTGTCCATGAACAGTTTGGGCATAAAAAATCCTTCCATGACCGTGCTGCTCTCAGTTGAAATTTCAACAGGGTCAGACGTCAGCTGAGTGAACGTGACAGAGAAAGAGCAATTGCGTGGCTTCAACAGGGTTTTGCACAGATAATCGGTTGTAGCCATAGTGTGATTCGGACACTAAAGGCAGCTTTTCCATGCAACCGATTCAATTCAGAATCGACCACGGTCTAGTAGGCTAAGATCGACGTTGCAACGTCAAGACTGGCATGTCATTCAAATGGCCTTACGTCAGCGCGTTGTTAGAGCGAGATATCTGAGAGATGAACTGTGAAATGCAAGTGGTGTTCAGGTATCGGACCAGACAATAAGAAATCGTCTGCGAGCCTACAGCATTCGATCTCGACGACAAGCGGGTCGACCACCTCTTCTTCAACGTCATAGAGCAGCACGTCTTTACTGGTGCACACGTCATAGAGACTGGACACGGAGACAATAGGGGCGGGTATTCTTCACTGATGAGACCCGATTTGCATTACAGCTCAATGATGACATACTTCGCGTCTATAGGCGGCAATAAGAAAGATTTGCTGATGTAAACGTCAGCAACGACATCACTTTGGAGGGGGTACGGTCATGGTGTGGGCTGGAATTTCCTCCTTTTGTCGTCCAAGGAAATTTGACGGGCATCAGGTACAGAGACGAACTTTTACAGCCTTTTTTCATCCGTAGTCTTCGTCAAATTGGAACAGGTTCTGTTCTTCAAAAAGACAATGCCCGACCGCATAGAGCACGAGTTGTTAAAAAAATGTTCACCCAAAATGGTATTGAACGAATGGATTGGCCTGCATACTCTCCTAACTTGGCACCAATTGGACATGCATGAGGTGAGTTGGGCAGACGTGTGAGAGACAATCATAGGCAACCTGATAATCTTCAAGAATTGGTGCAATTCCTTCAGGCAGAGTGGCAGGTCATTCCCAGATGTTTTTTCGACGTCTGATCGACAGCATGCCTCGTCGTTGTGCCGACTGCTTACGAGCACGTGGTGGTTTCACTCGTTAGTAACATATTTATCGAAATTGAGACAGTTTTGTTTGACTTCATTTTGCTCAAAATGGCGAATTGTCATCATATCATCAGAATAGGTGTGTATTAAAAAAGTGCATATTCTTTGCATAACACACTCAACATTGAGACATATTGAACTCATTCTGACCAAAAGTGTGCTTAAAAGTTTTGATTTACATAATTGGTTGACCCTTAACTTCTTTTGAGTAGTATATAAATAATCAGAGATCATGATCACACAATTTTATTTGCTTCTCTGCAACTTGGTTGTTTCTGACTGTAAATAAATAGACCATCTCGAGCTTCAACTTGAAAAAGAGGTATTTGATGGCGGAAGTGTGACCGATAATAACTTTGATCTTGTATGACATTACTTAAAATTGGAAAACTTTTATCGTTAATAGTGTCAATATTTATCCCCCGCCCCAACGTAGTTGGCGGGGGATGTTGAAATGGTCTCCGTCCGTCCGTTCGTCCGTCCGTCCTGTTAATGTTTCCGGAGCACAACTCCAAAACGGTGAGACCTAGCTCGACGAAACTTGGTATGTGCAACGGGCATCATGCGGAGATGTGCCTTTTGGGGTTTTCAGCTTCTTTGCATTTTTATTTTTACCCGTTTCCATGGAAACGTAACATAGGATTTCTTAAAGGTTGTTTTTAGAAAAACAACATGATCACTGTTCAATATTCCACAACTAGTATCCTTAACTACCCTTTATCTTTGGCGGGGGATATAGCTGACTCTGTCTGCTTGTTTTCCTTGTTTCCATTTCGGGTATTTTGATTTCTTCCTGAACGCATTTCTGAATACCTTATCAGTATAACTTCAAGAGTTGGTGAATTTGTTTTTATACATACCGTGGCTACAGTTGTTATAACAGAAAATGTTATCTTATGATACATCTGTTTCGCAGTTTTGAAATTGTACATATATTTAATCCGGCTAAACTAATCTAAAAGCAGACGGAGTAATATGTCAACCGCATTCTAGTTAGTGCTTTAATAAGCCGTCCTGACAAGCACCATTATGTTAGCTTGCACATTTCGATATTATAACAAAGAAGAAATGTAGCTTAACCTTGCGTTGAATTTTGTATGTAGGGTATAGTATTTGAAACTTATTTTACGCTCAGCTTACCTTAGATTGATTGGCCACTGCGTTTTAGTCAGTTCTATCCCTGTCTATTGTGTATGGAAAATGTCTCAACACCAGTTATTGCTGCTCTAGGTTCCCTCTAAATAAGACGAGTAGAGTTTTCACTAACGATGACATAGATAACAGAGTCTTCATTCCAATTAAGTGTAGATTCACTTAAAACAGTCGACCAATACCTTGACAACATTGTTTTAAATTGTTCTTGGCATTTAACTACAAGATTTAGAATGAGAAAGCCGTCTTGTTAATCAACTGTTCTCAATTCCATGCAATCAGTTTAACATTGAACTATCATAAACTAGTGACAAGGTCAATAGATGTTATATAGACCCAAAGAAAACAAAATTGACCTAGGACAATGTTAAACCATCTACACCACATACATCATGTAGTTTTTGTAAGTTTTTGTTCTTTCCATGAAGACATATGTGGCGCAGCTAAGTGCATCAGTCAAACACATCTGGTTTAACAAGGTATGGTATAGAGGAAGAACACGCAATGTTTTTGTTTCGCATTGTCATAGGTTATTTTGACCTGGTCATTTAGTGATAATGATCTTAGTGTATTCAAAATTAACTAATTTATTTATTATTCAACATATGTTCAATCTAAAAGATATGTCCATGAATTTGAAATACGGCAAACACTTATAACGAGTGAAATGAGTTTGATACTAAATAATGCACGCGTTTAATAAAGAATAATATCAAAATGTAGGAAGAATAGTATTCTGTTTATTAACTTATATTATTATTTATATAACGCACCCACATTGTGCTCAAATTTGCATTTTTGCGACTAATCCGACGATGTGGCGGCGGGTTAACATTTTGACTTCCCCGGTACATACTACATCGTACATGCAGCGGTATAACAGGAGTTTGATATTTATTTTTTAAAAGAAATTGCTTTTATTAGCAAATTGATAGTAAAAGAAAAGTATTTTCATAAAAATCGTACCAAAGAAGACACAAATATGACGGGTATTAAAGTTTTCTTAATTGTCATGGGATTAACAGCTTTTCTAAAAATAACACAAAATCTGATTGGCTGCCATAAATAACATTATGGGTTGGAGGCCTCCAACCATCTCTCTGAAATTTCTCTCTATATTACACTTGGAATTTTCACAGGAACTTTTAACCAATCATACGTAGCCTCTTTGTATTTTGACAATATCGTATAACCAATGAAAACATCTGTATTAACTTTAGAACCACGTGACCATGACGGCATTCCAAAATAATTGGCAATCTTTAATACGAAAAACGATTGTTTATGTAAATTTCAAATTAAAGGGCAATCAGTGGTGTTTAAGAGTCAAAACGACAGAACAGTTCTTCATGACTGCCCGTGAACTACATTAGACACATAAATTTCTTATGAAAGGTTGGAAAAATCTATTCCATATTAGTAAAAACCCCTCCTTTACAACTGTACACGCGAGAAACAAACAGCTACAAGTTGATAGCTACAGGTTTTTTTCAACTTGTAGGTTTTTTTCAATTGTGACCTATATCCTACAAATAGATCCCTTTCGCCTTTCTCCCAGAGATAAATCGGTGACTGACTGTTGTTTAAAACGGAACTGAATATATATTTGCCACACTATTCTATTATTTGATGCAACGAACAAATAAGTATATAACCTTTTCTAAATAGAGGATAGCATGTAGGTCCTCTGTTCTTTTGTTGGCCTTAATCTACTTAATCTATTTGCCGTCATGCAAATCCTATCCTAGTTGTACCCTATTACTTCCCAGTATTTCTCCAACTTTGCCTTTTTAAAGGCTTTTCTTGTTTTCATATGTGCCAGTTTCAGTAAGACTTCAAAACCAAAATTGGTTCAGAAATAGTGTGAGTTAGTTGGGGTTTAACGCCGCTTTCAAGATTATTTCACATATATCGCGGCTGCTAGTATTATTGCAGGGAGGAAGCCCGCAACACCATTGTGGCTATGCATTGCGTTAAACCGGCGAGCATCGGCTGGAACTAGCAAACCATGGGTGGTACCGCGCTGAAACTCAGTGTAGCATTGCATCGTAAGGAATAACATGAAAAGTAAATTGTTTATATTTGGTTTGTTATATGATTTTGTTCATATATCATTGTTTTGCTGAAAATGTGTTCCATAAACATGATATGAAATGCTGCGACTGCCTGAAAAATGACCACCACGTAATTGTTGTCCGTCGTCAAAGAATGGCCGAGTTAACTTGAAATTCGCCTAATAATGTATTTTCCGAAAGAACAGTAAACATTCTTCAATTTGAATTGGTTCAAAATAGAATGAACAATTCAAAACTCAGAATCAAAATTTCGGACAAACTTGTAATCACTTGAATGTTGTTTATTATTCTTGTAGATTGACATGGGACGTGCTAAACCCTTGAACACTTTCGAGTTTCAAAGACTCATTGTTCCATTATATTTGATAGGTTGACTTCTCACAGTAAGAACATTTGGAGTCTTTTAGAGTTCAGCAAAAATAAAGGCTACAATAATATCACATAACGTAGCAGACAGATTTTCACTGATTTGGTAATTATTTATGTTTAATAGGTGAGGTATTTTGGGGTTTAATCCCACTTTCAAGAGTATTTCACCTACATAACGGCTGCTAGTATTATTGCAAGGAGAAAGCCCGCAACACCATTGTGGTTATGCACTGCGGTGAAACCTGACATTATCGGCTGGAACTAGCAAAAAATGGGTGATACTGCGCTGAAATCAGAATCGCATTGCACCAAAACCTTACTGCGTGTAGAATATGTTAAACAGCCAACAACATAGAAAAAAATAGTTCAATGATTAAATTACAGAGGGAGATTTTTTATTGGGACAACCGCAGGTTTGAAGAGTATTTCACATATGTCACCACTGCTTATTAATAATGCAATATGGTACCTATGCATTGGAGAAAGCCCGCAATACCATTGTGGCTATGCATTGCGGTGCAACCTGCGAGCAACGGCTGGAACTAGCGAACCATGGGTGGTACTGCGATGAAATTAGTATCTCATTTCACCCAAACCTTACTGCATGTAGAACAGTTCTCTATTGCAGATAAAGTTGCTCGGCTCCTTGCATGATTCAAATCAGACTTTGATCTGAAATTGAACATCAAGACCACTGCGCCATCCCAAAACCCCATTACTGAGGTTTGGAAATGTAACAACGAGTTTTTCATGAAATATTTTTCTTTATTCTTTCGTGAAATACATGAAACACGAATGCTCACTTTAAAATTGAAAACAATGTTTCCTCAACCATTGCTACAAGCTCAAGAAGGTAATAAAGTTAGTCGGTAAAAAATGATGTTTATCAGTCAAGTTGCACTTATGTATAGACAAGTCCTAAAGATAAAGTTCAAAGAATATAAACATATTTCTTTGGTGCCTAAAGCACAACTTGAATTTTTTTAAAAACTATCTTAATCATTTATTTATGTTAATGTTCAGTTTTAGAACGCATCAAGTATACTCAAGCAGATATGTTTTTGTCTTCACGAACACAGCTCTAAAAATTACGACATTACCAATTTTGCAAAACGTAATTGACTTGAATATTGATCGTATTAGTGTTTTGTCTGTTACAGTACAGGAAATGAATAATCTCAATATTTTCCAGGCTTGGCTTAAACGTATCAAAGTTCAACCAAATACCACTATCAAATCTTTAAATTGACTTATTGTAATAAATGTATTTGATTTCATGCCTAATTCCTGTTGATAAACAGAAAATTGATGTTTTCAATATTATTCTTAGCATGTAGCTTGAACCTTGTACTTTTCAACCGAAAACATGTCACAATGATGAAATCTTTCAAGGGCATATCAAGGAATATCGGTAAACGGTTTTATTTCTTTAACTGGTTCTCAAAATCCTATTCATTCAATAAAGGCTGTTTGATTCCCATTTCGTAATATCATCAGGAATCAACTCAGAACAGGACGGTGATACTACGGAGGAATCAAAACACAATAATGCTTGGTCTGCACTTCAACACCTCGGCACAATTGATAACGTCAGACTTCAAAGACTCTATACAAATGCGAGAGCATGCTGGAAGCTTTGTAAGAACTTCATTAATTTTCCATTGTGCTGCTGATTTAACTTCAGTTTCTTATGACAGGAGAAAACCGCACAAGGTAATAACATGCTTCTGAGGAGACGCGAGATCGATAGACTACTGTTAAGTTCCTACACTGCAAAAATGGTGTTTGGATATTAAACACAAACCCAAACACATATCTTGTCCTGTTTTTTAAACACATGGATTTTCAAAATATGTTTAAATCCAAAACACATTCCGTAAAGTGTTTAATATCAAAACATGTTTTGGGTTAGAACATGTTGTAGAAAGTGTTTTGATTTAAAACATGTTGTGTAAGTGTTTTGATTTTAAACATGTTGTGAAAAGTGTTTTGATATTAAACATATTGTGAAAAGTGTTCTGGTATTAAACATGTTGTGAAAAGTGTTTTAATTTTAAACATGTTGTGACAAGTGTTTTGGTATTAACCGTGTTGTAAACTATTAAACTTAATATTTTCTAAGATATTCAAGATTTGAAACAAAAAAGAAATGTAACCTTTAGCAAACAGACAACAATCACAAACGGCATTGAAATGAATATCAGTTTTGCATGTTTTTCTTTAGTTCATTAACAACATTCTAGCACCTCACCATATGATAGAAATAATATTTATACATTTTGATGAAATAACTTCTTTTAACACCTTAAAGACTTGAAGTCAATAACTGATAACCGATAATTTTAGGAATAATGTAAAATGTGATTTTGTATCAAAAGGATTCTAAAGTTGGTTTAAAAAATTATGCAATATAATATGAATTAACTCGCAAATGTGAAAATATGCTAAAAAAACAAAGGATAAATGAAAAGATAAGACATTGATAGGTTGACAATATTTATTTGTTTTACGGCCAAATTTGACCTGATCAAAACTTCTCAAAATTAAACAAATTACAGATGGGAAGCGACAGCAAAAATCTTTAGAGCTAGTGGCACTGTGGCTCTTCAAGTTGTGCATGATTACATGATGGTCAAAATAGGTGAGGGACTTGTTGGTGATAATCAGTAGTCAGGGTGCTTCCTTGTGGCAGCTGGTCAGGTCATCATTCTTCAACTAAAAAGAAAAGTGAGAATTGCTACACTAACTGTTCTACTGAATTTAAGTGAAGAACTTCAAATAAGGAATCTCAAAGTGTCTTCTGCTATCAAATGTAATTATGACAGCAGCGGTTGATCAAAAAATTTATTATCTGAGGCTTTTTTGGTAGCTAGTTTGGTAATAACTTTGCCACACAAAAATGGAAGTTTAAATATAATATTCCAAAGCTGCATACGATTCAATCAGTGTATAAAGTTGTTGCCAATGCTTTGGTTATAACCCCATAAAAATGGAATCTGCAAACGCAACCTTAAATAATTATATTTTTGTTAATATAACATCAAGCGATAACTTACATAAACTTTTGAGATCATGTTTGGTAGGGCCTTTTTGCTGTTTCTTGGGACTGTCAGGGCTAGTTTTTTCCTCAGTCAGCATGGTCATTTCTAAATAAGCCTCGGTGGTGTCGCATGGTTCATCAAGATCTTCATTCTAAAAAACAAAGTTAACAAAAGGTTCCATGAGTTCATATCATTTCGTGCTTTCTTCATAAATTACTCAGCATTATTTCCAAAGACTGACTATACATGCTAAATGGAATGAACCACTTTGTTTAAGATGTGATCTCAATAAAACAAAATAAAATGTTTCAAATTGCAAGACAATGTTTTTTTCTGATCCCAAGAAACATTTTTAAATCAACATACAATATTTTGTTAAGTTATGATAATCCATTTCCATTGATTTCTCACAAATGGATGCAACTGATTATTTCATGATACTTGTATATTTTTCTTGGACTACATATGTTCGGGTTGTGTAACGAGAAGTTTTGACCGTCCGGAGACAAAACACTCGGTATAGACTTAAATAATGTTTCCTTGGAAAAATTGAAGGAAAAATTCTTTCAAAAAACGTGCTGCTATCCCTTTAGCGTATCATAAATAAGTTTCATGAAATAAGTTTTTGATGGATCAGCGTAAAACATTTAACAAATTTAATTGAAATTTTCATAGCTTAAAGTACACAACTTATAATTAATCATTCGACCAAGTGACGCAATAACACTGTTTACAATATTTATCTAAACCATACAACAATTATCAATATCAATATTTTTGTACGAGAAGCCTGTAATATTCGAATGGTAGTTTTGAACAAGTTTTGTTACATGTATTTGCTTCATGGTATGTCAGGTCGTCAAAACACTATCATTTAACCTTTATTTTCATTATTATCTGAGTTCGTTATAGCATCGTAATTTTGTGACGTCGTGCGTATTGAGCCAAATCTTACCTTGCAAAATGTTGATTCCTTTGTCTGAATAGTTCAGTTGTCGAAGGAATTCAAGCACACCTCTGACCGTTGAATCTTCATTCAAACTTTGAACACTCATGTTTGATGGTATTGTCCGTTTTCAGTGTATATAACAAAAACGTATCGAACAAAGGAACAGCTTCGCGCAATCATAATATAATTAAGGGGAAGTAACTCTCATTGAAAGCTGAATTCCTTTGTTCTGAACCCACGTGTGTTATGAGAATATAGGTTCGAAACAAAGAGAAGCTGAAACTTTACTTTTGTTTCCTATCATACACTCAAGCTTTTTCTAGTTTTTACATACTTAATCAAAATCAATTTTTTGGGGGAAACTTGAAAATAATTTTGGTTAAATTTCAACTAGTAGCTAGTAAACTTTTATTTTTTAAAAGTACACCGAAGAAACCTGTTTTCATGGGTCACCTGTTTTCGTGGTATTTACAAAGATGTCTGTTGTCTCTAACTCCTTACCGCTCCTAGTCGGTTAACGCTTATTTTATTGACAAGTTGTTCTGAAAATCATTTAGATTTCGTACTTGTTTGGTTAACATTTATTGTTAATATAAAACATATATACATATTTTTGCGAAAATGTTTTCCAGTTAACCCCTGTTATTCTTATCCTGAATCATCTGACTTTTGAGTATGATACCTGTTCAATTGATAAATATATGAATATATAGAATGGTTAAGTCTTATTCATTTTTTGCTATTTTGTAAGACTTTCCGGTGCAAGGAAAATAAGTTATTTGAACAGTTTGCTTTGCTTGCTCATTTTAAATCTTAAAGTACATGAAATTCAAGGTGTTTGGTGACAAAAAGCTCTTCTGATACTATAAATAAACTCTAAGCGGCCTAATGATTTCTTTACTTTACCAGAAATAAATAAAGACATACTTTGCAAAATATTTGTGAAAATGAAATATTATAATTTAATGTCAACGTAAATATTTTAAACACATATCAATATCAATTTAATTGCTAATATACACTATCGGTCTGTGATGTTTTAAAAAAAACATAAACAATTTGAAGTTGTGGCATGTGTTGTATCGTGTTAAATTAACTTTATAGAAATACCATGAAAACGGGTGACACCAAATATAATATTAAAATTGCCATCTGTTTTTCAAATGTCAACAAGATCTATCAAACGAATAAAACAACTGTTTATTTATCATGAAATAGTGAAGATTTATGTACTTTATCAACAATTGACAACAAAAACAATGATAATAATATGATCATCATCGTCGTCGTCAACTTTAATATAAATGTAACTCCTACTGATATAATCACATTGTGTTTTGTGACATTCAGAAAAAGGATATACTATATATCAAAGCAAACATTATAGCAACATGTATACGCATTCAACATGTTATCACGACTACATGCTTTCTTATACTTAACTCACATGAGAATAATTTGTGGGTAGTACAATGTGTTTATATTTGAAACATGTTTTGATGTGTTTAGCATCCAAACGCCATTTTTGCAGTGTAGATGTCCCTTAAGGGAGCAGACATGTTCGGGATCTTGAACAAATTGCCATAAAGGCATATAGTTGCCACGATCCTCAACATTTAAACAGTTAAAAACAGGTTATTGATAAACATTTTCCTGTCATCATTCCTTGAAAAAAAGCTTTGTTTTCCATTTGCATCTTTAAACAAATATTTAACCTTTGTTTTGCTTTCGAAACAGTTCTATTGGAAGATTAAATATTGTTTGCATACCTTTACTTAAATGAATAACATAAAGTTCTTTTTTAACACAATAAATCTAATAAAATGCAAGTAGGTAAAAATTACTCGTTCCTGCCAAGGCTTGGTAAAATGCTCAATTATTTTACTTTTTTATGAAACGGAAAGCTCTTTAGATATCCTATAGATGCATACCTGATGCATTATTTCAAAGGGTCAAACTCCTAATTTCTTAAACTGACCAGTCTAAGAAGAAGGTTTCCAGTGGCAAACGAAAACTGCTGGCTACCATTTAAGTGTTAACATCTTTTTAACTATTTAAGGTATGTACATGGATTCACGTAGCTAAGCAAGAATATGTTTTCCGGCTTGTTTCTTTTCATGAACTTTCGGGATATTTAATGCATACATTTTGTGCATTGATAAATTGTTCTTGATGATAAAAAGTGATATATATGATGAATTAAGATTCTTAGGAAAGATGTTGGCAATTTTGATTTATAAAATTGACATGGAACGTAATGCTAAAGTTAAGCTATTCAATGACCACAACATATAAACACCAAGAACAATGTTTCAATTTTAAATGTCCATGGTGTTTGTTGCCATGTCATGCATAAAATGTTCGAGGCAAAAGGCCTGTGTGTGTGTGAGAGAGAGAGAGAGAGAGAGAGAGAGAGAGAGAGAAGAGAGAAGAGAGAGAGAGAGAGAGAGAAGAGAGAGAGAGAGAGAGAGAGAGAGAGAGAGAGGAGAGAGAGAGAGAGAGAGAGAGAGAGAGAGAGAGAGAGAGAGAGAGAGAGAGAGAGAGAGAGAGAGAGAGAGCTTCAATTCTGTATTGAAAATTCAAAATTACCCGCTTCTTTTAGTTATGCAACGATGCCTCAAATACATGCCAAATTACATGATATTTGCACTACAATACGCAGGTATGCGAACAAACTCGTATTATGCCGCTGTATAGATATAAACACTTCAAATTTTGCTGTGTTGCTGGATTAGATGTTTTAACAATGATCATCATCAGTTATCAGCTGATTAATGCAATACAATAAAACTAAATTCTAATACTTCTTAGTTCACAAATAAAATATACACACAGATAAATCTGAATTACATAATATGTAAAACAATTTAGTTACTAGAAAAATTCAGCAAGCTAACTAGGTAATCATCATGATCTGCGCTGAAACCAGAGCCTGTCTCAATGAAGATAAGCCGCCTAAGGGAAACTGGTACATTCTAAACCGTTTCCGCATCTTGCCTTTGTGATGTTTAATTCGGATATTATGTTGATAGATGGGGTGAAGATCAGATTGAATCACTCAAGCACGTAATGGAAAAGCGAAGCTCTGTTTGCAGAAGGAGGCTAGAGACAATAATCATGAATGATTAACCAGGCTATAGACTGGTGTTTACCCTTTTCCAACCTATGGCCTTGTTGAATGTGACAAAAAATAGATCTATGCATTTTGGGAGGCTTTCAGTCTATGTTTTTATCGTATATGACACGATTTGTGGATTGTGCGTATTTTCAACGATCAGATTCATGTAGACTACAACAATTCAAAGTTCTTGTCGGGATGTGACAGGGGGACAAATTAAAGATTATACGATCACAACTTCGACAAGTCTATTCAGGATTACTGTCCATGAAAACTCGGCATCTCCTTAAGATAACTGCCTAAAATATAACATAAAATTTGATACATAATTGGGTACATCAAAAGAAAAATGAGAATTAGCCGATTGTGCAACAGTTACTAATCGATTACTTACATGTAAATACAATAGTCAGTAGATCCGGTTATCTCCTTCATCAGAACAGACATCTGCAACATTTCAGAAGGTTGGAGAATATAAATGGAAATTGCTTTATAATGGAGAGTATTCTGAAGTTTTAACGTTTGATAATATTGCTATTAATGTTCTATATATATATAAGTTATGTTTATCAAAAGTTTAAAAGGTAAAGAATAAATATACTTTAAATGTTTTATACTTTTTTGAAAGAAAACAAGTAAGGAAAAACTGAAGTCATATTTCATTTAAATATAAATTTCCACTGTCTCTTAAAAACATATTTAGTCGCTGAATAAAATTGTAATGAGAGTGATGTCTTTGTGTTCAAAGAAACCTTGAAAATCGTTAAAGGGAGGTAAAAACACGAGTTAAAATGGCAATAGCAATGATTTGTATCACGCAATTGCTGAGGATAGCACTAAAGTTGTTCAACATCAACAACCTTGATAAAGTTTTGAAAGCTTGCAACAATCAAATACATAATATACATAAGGAAAAAAGTTAAGCACCCCCAAGTTTTTCACCAGTAAGTTTTGTCTGAGAATAAAGAGGACCACATTGCACTAAAAGTAATTGTATGATATGATAGAATCATAATTTTGCAATTTAAGAACGTAATTTCATTAAAATATCATTTCGGATATTTTGAATAATTGCAGTTATACAAATTGGTAATTTTGAGATCAAAAGGTGAATATGTTCAGAAAGTCAATATGTTTTGTTTTAATGTGTATTATTCCATTAATCCTATTCCACTGATCAGACTTTATTATGGATCTAGTTACAGCAGTATGGACCTCCAAAATCCCATTTTTTGGAAAATGACCCATTCATAAAAAGGGACTAAATGGGGCAGTTTTAACCGTAACAACGACTATAAAGCAAAAAGAAGTATAGGGTTACTGAGTCAAAGTGAAAGAAGACCACCTTTATTCCAAAATCGTCTGGTTATGGCCATTTTCTAAGAATTATCGAAAATTCTTATCAAATTTCAAAACCCAATTATGTCCTTATTGTGAAGGATATGTGTTTTTTTAAAGTGTAAAATTGTACCCTATAACAAAATTGTTGTTCATGACAACTAACATTAGAATCCATCGCATACTTTTGACAAACGGACGATAGTTATTTTGGGTGAAAAATCAGTGCCATTACGTTTTTTATCTTAAGTTCTCAAAATGTCATCATGTATGATGATTTTAAAGATACAAAGTCACGAAAAACTTTAGTTTCTATGTCAAGGGGATCCAATTAGTCATATTGTCGTGTTTTTCTCCACAGATGCATTTTGCAATTTTGAAAATAGGGGGGTGCTTAACTTTGTTCTCTATGTATACATAAGGAAGACAAGAAGTTTTATTGCGTATAAACTCCTTTATTCTACTGATACTGAACCTATACGGAGACGTCGCTATCAGTAGAATAAAGAGGTTGACAATCCATAAATGTCATTGTCTTCCTCATGTTACTTAAACAGTTCAGATTTATACATGTTCTTCAATAGAAAATGGTCCGCTTACTTCGTTGGTTTGTTGAAATGTAACTACAAATTACATTATGATAGAAGTCTACACCACCGAAATGTAGAACTCAGGGCAAATACAACATATAAACATATATTATTCTTTGAAGTGATTACAGAAATAACGAAACATAGCTTCGAGGAAGCAGTGTCCAGAAATTTACAAAATATGACGTTTTGGTGCTGCTTTAGATGTTGATCAATGACACTAAGAGGTTCTGTAGAAGGCGTTTCAAGAGAAGTTTTTTACTTTGAAATAACATTTTCATCACATGTCTGTCTCATATCGGTGATTTTACCATACACTATTGTTGACAGTAATTTCGTCTCATGAATTGGACGGCAAAGGCCTACATCCGTTGAGTTCTCCCATGCACTCATCATGATTGATTGCATATTTAGTTTAAGTCAAGAATGTATTATTCCTTATATGGTTTATTTTTCTCTTATATAATTTTACAAATTCAAACTCGGACTTTCGTAACACCTCTTTTCCCTTAGTATTTTAAAAGATATTTATAGATTTCTATTGAATGTTGTGCTTGTTCAATCATAATGATACATTAGACTTTTCTAGTTACAACACAAATAGTCAAATAGTAATATTGATGTAATCTCTGGATACGTTAATCTTTTCTTATTGTGACACTACATCAGTAAAGGTATTTTAAGTCAAATAGTAAACACAGCATTATGAAGCATCGGTTTATGTCTATTAGTTTCGTTAGGAGAAACTCGATGGACAGTCGACTCTTTTCATTCACATAAGATTTGTCAAGATCCACTTTATTATGCATCAACTCATTATGCAAATCATTTAGACCAAGAACATTACTTACTGTCAACTGTCGGCTTATAGCAAAATTACTCTAAGAGTGCATACCTTATATTAGCACTGTATTGATCAGGAGTGTTATATCATATTACACAGTGAATCGTTGATATTACAAATAAATTACTTCTTCATGAACTACTTGGTTCATATGCAATGAAAATAATTTGTATTTGATTTTATGTACATTTAATTGTAGGAATTATTTCTTTCCCTCGTATGTGCAGCGAGGCTGGTTTATACAGATTGACTTGACTAGGTAATGATACTATGGTCAATACATTAATATGTATTCGCCTGCATGAATATGCACACCACAGAAGCATAAACGCTTCATGTTCAGGTGAAATGTGACGGTGATGCAGACTGAATGTGAGTTAAGAAGGCTTGCCAAGATGATTTCTCCTTGCCTTCACGTAGACCAGGTGATGTTTTATTGTGCGTTCATATACAAGATAAATGTCGCTTTGCATTACAAACAGAATGTGGAAAGTTTCATTGTGAATTATACATTAATACTTGGCCGGAGTAGCATCCGTAGTAAATTGGTATTTGACAATACAATTAAAGCCTCATATCGGGAACTATTATGAATTACATGTACTTGTATCTTTGGGACGCATTTAGAAGTTGGAATCAAAAAGAAAACAGCTGTTATGGATTGTTTTGCATGTTAGTGATGTTTCGATGTAGATATTAACATGAAATAGACTTGATATCGAATCTCGTAACCGAGGTAAAAACTATGAGAGAAACCATGGACAATAGATTGGGTGGTTTTCAAGAGCAGATTGATTATTTTTATTGCGATGATTATGAGGACCAGACATATGGCCAATTTGACGTGCAAGATGATGATTATATTGAACCGAGTCAGAATCGCGCAAGCGATAGGTCAATGAGTGCAGCAACCGATACCGGGTTTGTCAAACCAGGTGCTGAATACGACGCCTGCGCATGATCAGGAAGCGACTTTGCCTTCCGGTGAGAGCGTTGACGAGACAGGTTTTCTCAGTGCTGTTCGTTCTAATCTCCTACTCGAAGAACCGAACGGTGAACCTATTGACACAAAACTGGCCGAATCGTCCCTATTGACAAAACTATAGTCAATTAAGAAGCCTGAAAACTGCCCCGAATTGAAAACACCGGAAGTAAACAAACTGTTATGGGATTCTATTAATCCTGGTGCTAGGTCCATGGACTGTAGAATGCAAGAGATACAAAACGGCATGATTAAAGCTACCACATGTGTTGTCTCTACACTAGAAGTAATGATGAAAAACAAGAAAGACATTCCTCCCGCTGTCTATTCGGAGATTGTTGATAAACTATGACACTTTGACTAAAGCCGCTTACTCTAACAAAGAAATTGTCCAGAGGCGAAAAGAACTCATAAGACCGCATTTGAATTTCCAGTATCGACCTCTGTGTGCCCCTACTGCACCCACTTCATCTGATTACCTTTTCGGTGACGACATAGCTAAAAGCCTGAAAGATATGTACATGGCTAGTCACCTGGGCAAGTCGATCGGCAGAGGTCGTGGATATCAACAAAATGTTCGTTATATGCCCTACAACACTCAGTTTGGCCGTAGAGGAAGAGGCAGAGGCAGAGGCCGAGGCCGTGGTTATGGATTCCAACCAGCTAATTTTTTAGCCGGGACACCGAATTAAAACCAAGGTTTCCAAAAGAAAAGAGGAGGGGGGAAGAACTAACTGTATCCCCGGAACATGTGAGACAGGATCCAGCTCAGGCAGGTCAGTGTCATGTTTACGATTCAGAAGCTAACTTTAAAGCAGGTTCATTAGCCATGTGCTTATCTGAGTGGCAACAGCTAACTTTAAAGCAGGTTCATTAGCCATGTGCTTATCTGAGTGGCAACAGCTGACCCATGACAGTCATATCTTGGACATTGTTTCAGGCTTAAAATAGACTTTATAGAAACTCCAAATCAATTAAAAGAACCAAAACAAATACAATTTAATTATCAAGAAAGGGAAATTGTAGACAAAGAGATTGATACCTTAAGAGATCTTGGTGTTAAAACAGATTTAATTAAGCCTCCTGTTTAGCCTAGAACTGTGTCGTGGGGGAAAAGCTCGGGATCTACACACCTTCAAAAACAAGCAGAGAAGATTCTTTCAGGCAGGGAACAAGACTGTTTATTCTGTTAAGGTAAATGAATCAGACACAACAAGCCATCAAATAATAAATGAAATCATATGTAAGTTACAGTTATTGAATATAAAAACAATGATACCTGAGTTAGAGAATTGATAAGTATGATTAACATATTTATTATGTAACAGTATAATATGAGAGTAATGGTAATTGAGTTCGATAATCAATAAGTATAATAAACATAATTGTATTTAACAGTATAAGGCAATAGCTATAAATGAACAAAGGATGTGAGTATCTCAAGAACTTCTAAATGCAGCTCACTAAGTAATAATTATGTGACAAACCGGAGCTTAACAATTTACATAATATAAATGAACATTACATTCATATAGATAATACAAATGCATATATCGTCTTAACTTCCATGTTTATATGCCATTAATAAACATTCATTATACATCTAACCCTTATATTAAAATACTTGCTTGAAGAGTGATCCTCTTACAACACGTGTGCAATATAAAAACGATAATGGTAAAGTAAATAAAACGATAATTACATCAAAAGCCTTAAACAAATGATAAATATAAAACATGTCCTACTTTATTAATGTAATGATTCTTTACAATTTAATACTTTTGAAAATATTATATATATTACGGTATGGAAGGCTTTGTTTAAACACTTGAACAAGGGACAACATGAATACAAATTATTGCTAGAATAATGGAGGACCTATTATAATTTTAAGTGTGAATCGTTTTAGAGTTATAGCAGTACGGAAGGTACACTGATAATTACATTTAAAAGCACTTAAACAAAGGTTAACTTTATTGCCTGTTCTTGCTCGCATAATGGATAGACCCTTATTTCTAGTTTAGCAAGGTGAAATATTAGACTTACTACGGTAGAGGAAGGTATATGATAATCCTGTCTTTCATCACGATAATTTATCCAAAGTGTATCAGTGACATAATCATATTGAAGACATAAGGGAATATAACAAGCGCTGTTTGATTATTTTGTAACAAGATGGATATTTATAATTACCTGTATCTTTGAAATATTCTAATACTTTTCTACATCGCCGTGGCATCATAAAAATTTGTGTAAATTACGTAATAAGACATTGCCCGAATGTGCACGTTTAGCTAGGAAGATAACATTAAAGTTTTGTACCCTAGAACATATGCGCTTACAGACAGGATACCTTGAACGTAAATATATATATAAGCTTCCGGCGCTAGCCATATAACATACACAGACGTGTTAAGTAGTATAACATGATAAACCACAAATATATGAATATGAACATTTGAAAACTTGAACATCGTTCAACACGTTGTTCATATACGTGCTTTAGCATCCACGACACCCGACCGAGAATAAAATATACATTTTAACATAATAATCTTCCTATATACTTCTACATTTGAAGCAAACTGTATAAACACTATTTATGAATTAAAACCACCCAATGCATTAGAATTGCCAAACTGAATTCTGGCTAAAAATAACGTAAGTTCATTATTGAAGGCAGCAGATTTTAAAAAGTTTCAACACAATAGCAAAGTGAAGTGACTTACTTTCAAAAACAAGCAGAGAAGATTCTTTCAGGCAGGGAACAAGACTGAGGTTAGAACGTTTAGTCTCCCCTTTTATAGCCCTGATTCTCTGTGTGAATTTGAAAATACGTCGTTTCTATCTACCTCTTGATAATGGATAATCTTCATTATGAGTACGTTATGTACATTTGATGCGACATTTGCTGTCATCGGCAAACGTTTAGTGCCCGGAATGATAATCAAAGTTTATGCATGCCATTGACTGTTGAAGTAAATGCTCTTGTTGTTAAAGTGATAAGCTGTTGTTTGTCCAACTGGTCGCTTCGACAGGTTAGTTAATACTTATTGTCTAATAGCTGGGCTTAGCACCTCGTGTCAACTTGTATCGGAGAGAGATAAGTGATATCATGCAAGCTGACTCTACACATTAAGACTTCATGGATGAAATAAAGTAGATTATAACTTTGTAGTGTATAACAAAAATTATGAAAATTTTGAACTAAAATATAGCAATTTTGGCACTGTTATATAGTGTCATAGAAGTTGCACATGAAACTGAATGCCAATTCATATCATACTCATTCATACTTAGTTAATATACACAGAGATTACAGGAAATACTTACGGTTTCGCTGGAAAAGATGCCTGTATCAATTCACATGTATGCCAAATGGTTTAGCTTGTGCTCAATGATATTCACAAAGTTACTTAAGCCAGTACTTTCACACTTGAGACTGCAAGGCAATCAATGCATGGGTTATATAGATGATATGTATACCCAAGCAGAAACAAAAGACGAATGCAAGTCGTCAGTAGGGAACATGTCAAAGCTTTTTAAAACTTTAGGATTTGAAATAAATCATGACAAGTCTAATTTCGAACCATTAAGGCAAATGAAATTTTTAGGCTTTCTTTTAAATTCAGAAACTATGAAAGTTGAGCTACCAGTTGATAAGGCAATGCACATTATTGAGACATGTTCCTTGATCATCAAGAAGACGGATCATGTAATAAGAGATATAGCCAGATTATTAGGATTGATTGTGTCCTGTTTTCCTGCGGTAACATTTGGGCCGCTGCACTATAGATCTCTTGAAAGGGACAAGTCTCTAGCACTTAAACATAGTAAAGGTGATTTTGATGCCACTATGCAAGTGTTAGATTAATCTAAACAAGAAGTTATCTGGTGGAAGGACAATTTATTAGGATCAGTAAAGCAAATTTATCCTTTCCAAAAACCCGATATTGCAATGACAACTGATGCCAGTCAACAAGGCTGGGGGCCATATTAGAGTCTAGCGTTGGTGGAAGGTTGTCTGAGGAAGAAAAAGACTATCACATTAATGTTTTGGAACTGAAGGCTATTTTAATGTCACTCCAAGCTCTCTCACTAACAAACTCTTTTAATGGAAAACACATCCATGTGCTCTCAGACAATACAACAGCTGTTTCTTATGTTCAGTCTATAGGTGGTACAAAGTCTATTCTATTTAACAAAATTGCAAAAGATATCTGGTATTGGTGTATAGAAAGAAATATTTGGCTCACTATCTCTCACATTGCTGGCTCAAAAAAAAAAAAGCTGACAAGGCATATAGACAATTTAATGATAGAACAAAGTGGTCCCTCAGTGCATCAGTATTCAAAGAAATCATGCATCATTTCGGGGTAATTCCTACAACTGATATGTTTCCATCCAGATTAATTAAAAAGCTACCAAGATTTGTTAGTTGGAGACCTGAACCAGATCCACTAGCAGTCGATGCATTCCATGTGTCATGGACGGACGAATATTCTTATATATTCCCTCCATTCTGTTTGCTATCAAAATGTCTGCAAAAGATTGAAGTTGATAGGGCTAGGGTTGTAATTATTATCCCATGGTGGCCTACCCAAGCTTGGTTTGCTCATGTTACATTTGTTGTGTTGTAGGCCCTTGATGTTGCCTGTACGGACGGATCTGATATCCAGTGCGGAAGGCCTTCCACATCCAATAGCAAGGAGGCTGAAACTTATGGAAGGGGATGTGTGCCAAAAATGAAATCATGTAAACTCGTAATTCGCAAGTTGTAACATGTCTTTTCGAGAATTGCATGGTTGAGAACGACAAGTCCAAGTATGCAAACATTTCAATCCTGTAAAACTCAACTTTCTGTTCCCAACTTTACAAAGTTCAAATGTAATTCCAGAAATGTCAAAGTAGAAACTCATTTTTGTATTTCAAATAAGAGGGATATACACATTTAGCAATCCTACAAATTACGTTTTACAATTGGTAAATGAAAAATGAAGAGTTGTAAAATCAGCCTTTGGAAACAGACTTTTGCATCTCGAGTTTTACATGATTTGCATGGTTATGATTGCAATGTTCCGAAATACATCTGTACACGATTGCGCATTAACCATATTTGAAAGTTTAACGAAGACTGCCGACGATTTCCGCAGATGATCGGTATTTGACAACAACGAGACCTCCCTGATCCAAGCTCCATGCAACGCTTTGCAAGCTTTCCGGATAGCGTTGAGTTGAGTCCACCGCAATGCGCGGAGCTTGGGCATGCGACCTTCACCTTTTGTCAAAGTTTTTAGTCAATTATTGATCTAAATATATTTTTTTCTACTGTTTCGTAAGGGTTTCACGAGGTTTATCTCACGAAAGCATATTATGAACTTTAATTCTGGGTTAGACTTTACTTCTGGGTTTATTTCCTTTGTAATAGTGCGAGTTCGGCCACTGTATAATCGTCAATAGGGACTTTGCGTTGTGTAGTTTTTTAGGGGAAAAGATGTTAAACTGACATTGGCCAAACTCGCTCTATTAACCCCCAGCTCTTTCCGGACATGAAGCGGGATGGAAGACAGACAAGTGTTATGGATTCAACAGGAAATTTATTTGATAACAAAAATTGATAGATTCTAAGGTAATACCAGTAAAAACAGACTCAGACTCCTTTCAGATAATCCAGCTTTCCTTAATATATAGATAATGATGTCAAACTCTCCCTAAAATAGCACCTTGGTAAGTCCCAGCAGAGGTAAGTTAGCAATAATACATTCCCTGACAAAAGCTAGCACTTATAAACAACCAGTGCAAAGTATCAAGATGTACGAACTATCACTGACCCCTGGTAACAACAAAGAAGTCTAAACGTCAACGTATATATAATAATAGTGTTTGCTAAGCACCCGTAATTACCTCACAGAGGGAATAAATACAACAGTATATAATTCAGTGGTTGCAATCCCACTTAGTTATATCAAAGAAGTGCAATATTCATAAAGTCTTGTACAACTGAAAGCACTTATGAAGAGATAACTACAATAATTCAAACAACTTAGGATGTCACCCAGGAATCTACATATAGTTCATCACCTGTCCCTGACCTTGCAGTAAACTTGATTCACTACAATACTGATACAACTGACCTTGACCTCGCAGTAAATATACTTCACTGCAATATTAATAATCATATCACGATTCACATCACACAAGATGCTATCGTGAGCTGATACAACTGACCTTGACCTCGCAGTAAATACACTTCACTGCAATATGAATAATCATATCACGATTCACATCACACAAGATGCTATCGTGAGCTGATACAACTGACCTTGACCTCGCAGTAAATACACTTCACTGCAATATGAATAATCATATCACGATTCACATCACACAAGATGCTATCGTGAGCTGATACAACTGACCTTGACCTCGCAGTAAATACACTTCACTGCAAATATTGGTTTAACCTTATTTCTTATATTTCCAACTATTATCTTAACTCCTACTCTAACCTACTTATTCCTAACACTAATCTTTCTCTATATGATTACAAGGTGCATAGACCCAAAATGCCGGCGAGAATGAATCTATCCACCCCGTCTAACCTTACCTATTTTACCAATAAATCACTTTATTAATACATCACTAGAATATGGGACTTCGTTCTGATACAGAACGCGGGTTACTAAATAGAATTAAAGAAAAGGCCTGGTTCTGATACAGAACGCAGCGGTGCGAGAGAGCTCTCACCTCCAATCAGATACTGATCGTAGACTCTAATGACTAACGAGCGTTACAGCGCTTATATACCCAACAGCTGGGTCGCATTTGGATTACGAATGTAAGGAGACCAGCGATTGGCCCGCCAACCTGACTCCCCTCCAATCAGAGCGCTCCTAGTAACCGACTCTGACTGGCAACTAAAAACATGGCGACCGTACCATGCCTGAACTAACTGACGCCGCTACCTAGGAAAAATCCAAAGCATCGTCCAACCTAATGGAAATATATTCGAACTGCAACCCTCGCAGACCCACGTGAGTACTAGCGAAAACGTATTTTATCACACCTTGAAAGAATTAACCATAAAACTAGTTGTGTTGATGTCTTTGACAACTGCCCAGAGAGGCCAGACTCTACATCTTTTAAGTTTAAACAATATGACAGAGAAGGGATCTGAAATTATCTTTCATTTTGCTGACTTAGTCAAGCAGTATAAACCTGGAAGACTGCCAAAACCTCTTGTTCTAAAGGAATATCCATTAGACAACAGTATCTGTGTAGTAACAGTGCTAAGAGAATACATAAGAAGAACTGCAGACCTGCGAGGTTCTGAGAAAAAACTTTTTATTACACATATCAGGCCACACAAAGCAGTGTCACGGGACACAGTGTCACGATGGATTAGGACTGGTTTAACACAAGCAGGTATTGACACTAGTGTGTTTGCTGCACACAGTACCAGAGCTGCAGCAACATCTGCAGCGCAACAAGCTTCAGTACCAATGAGGACTATACTTGAGAAAGCAGATTGGTCTAATGAGAAAACCTTTGCCAGTTTCTATAAAAAGCCTATTGTTTCAAGGGATAATTGTTTTGCAGAAGCAGTCCTGCAATAAAGAATTTTTGTTATTCCTATCAATATGAATCTTTGAATGAAAGCATTAAGTAAATGCCTTTGTGACAAATACACATTTTAATAATTTTGAAACTTACGAAGATTATTGGTATAATTTTTTTTATTGAAACTTATGTACAAGTATTTCTTTTGTTAACTTGGTTTGTTATTTAATATAACATAACTTTGGCTATTGTTTGTGACATGAAGTCGATTCAATGTGTGGTTTCATTGAATTAAAGTCCTAGTATGTTGTAAAAAATTTGTTTGTGAATTTCTTTGGTGAGGATTTATTGAGATCCTGTTTAGGAGTGAGCATCCATCTTCGAAGTATCATGGAAGCCTGACTGTCACGTGATTAGCTGATAGAATCTAAAAGTTAAACGAAACTTACCTGTAATGTGCAGTTAAGACTGTCTTTCTATCAGCTTATCTACGTAAATGAGGGGTCACATGCCCACCATGGTATTTCAACAACTTGGCTGCCTTTCTGAGTAGTATCAGTATCAGTTTGACACCAGTTTTGCGGGAGGGAGCGTGAGGGAGATTAATTTATGCAGCGCAGCTCATTAATAGGCAATTATATGCATGAAGTCGAAGGTTAGAAGGTCAATTCCTCATCTGAGAGTCGTGTGCATTGATGCTTCTTGTCTTATCATGACTTCATTACCAGAAAACAAAAGGTGAACAAGACCACCAGTTTATATTTAGAGCGCTCGCTTCTGTCAAACTGGTACTGATACTTTTCTGCCGGTGGGGCTAACACTGTCACTTACACAAATATACACTAGTTTAATATTGGCATGTAATCATTACACTGCAGCATGTTCATCGAGCGAATTATAACCTATAATATTGGGGACATGATTTTTTATTAGAAGTTATCATGTTCAAAGTATGTTTACAGCAAAGGAAACAACGCAGTTAACAACAAACGTATCCAAAGATATTTTTATGGCTTACGATAATTGAAAACTTGTTCCACAGTTATTAGACTATTCTTAGATCATTACGATCACTGAATAAGTAATAAAATTTCACATGACATTTAAAACCCACATGAAGAAGCAGTTTATGGTTTTAATGATAGCAATACACTGGCTAGCAAATCGGTGAATCATGTCGACAGAAGACTAGTATTTCTAAAAATGTTATCAGTCTCAATGTTGTTAGTATAACATGTTATCAAAAATAAAATCCCCATTTATCTGATTATCAAGCCTCTCGAAACGTTCAAGATTATCTTTAAATGGAATTGCACATTAAAAACTTGTGTTTGTTAAAACGTCGTGTGTGACATGGCCCAGAAAATATCTGTCAGATATTCATTTTGTAAAGGGGGGCATGTGAGGAACATTGAAAGACTATTCTACTATTAACATTTATTAAAATAGTTACTTGGATTCTAATTATATATAAACGAGGTTTTATCAAATATTCCACTCAACGACGATAAAAGTTTTCTTTTCTCTTCAGAACATGTAAACTCATTTTAAGATAAACAACAGACCCAAGAAAACAACCATTGAAAAGTGTTACCTCATTGAAATCTAAAAATAGCTGTAAAATGAACATGTAGTTAAGTTTGGTCCAGATATACAGCTGTTAATAGAAGAGAAGAAAGGTTCAAAGTGATCGAATAAGGAGTCTCTCAATGGGGGAAACCATATGATTTTACGACTGCTTTTTGTTAAAATATTACTGTTTTAACTACGGACCGTATTTCTTAAACCAATCTTGATTATTTAATGTCATAAAAGACTTATTAGGCCACTGTCAACATTTAAAAAATTATTGTTATTAAAATTAATTGTGTTTTGCTAAAAAGGTAGAAAAAAAGAAAATATTTTATTTTGAAATATCTAGAATCAGAGCAGTTAAGACTTGTGGTAAAGTGTGTTGTCTGCAGACCGCTAAATGTTTCTTATATTAAGTATAAGCTAGTTCATATTAAAGTCCAAATGAGAGCCAACCTTTTATACGGTATCCATCTGGGTGAAGAAAAACATATTAAACATATACCATGACGTATATTTTAAGTATCAGTAGATACGTTCATTAAACATATCTTTTGAATAGTGATAGAGCATCCCCAAACCATTTACTTACTCACAAATATGGATGAACCAAATAGGCGAACTATGCTTTTGAATGTTGGCTCTTAAGGCGGTATTATTCAGTGTGAGTATTGTTTTCAGACACATTCGACTCAAATATGATTTCCACATAGTTCTCCTAATATAACATCTTTATTATCAATGAACTTTAAAGAGCCGCTCCGTGATTTTCATAGCATGTTATGAACCTTTGATACGAACCTCTACGTCATATGTGGTGATATAAAAATTAACTTTTCACGTCCAAAAGGCATATATATGTGAAAAATACAGGTTTTCCATGAAAATCTTCAAACTGCCTTATATATGCACAGATGTGTAGATATCACGTCCAATTACGTTTGACCATTTAACACGCAAAATACATGACATAATATATTTGTATTAAATGTAGCAGGCTCAACGTGGGCAGCAACTGAAATCTTCGGAATGTCCACCGGACCAGCCGAGGATTCCCGAAGCATCCCAAGGACTTGGGTTAGCCGTCAGTATGTAACGTATTTACCCTGTCCTTGCAACTGTCATACTCGCCGACTCACTTTATTCTAAAAAGATCTACTTCTGTAACTGCTTTACCAGGTTAACAACATACCTATCAATGTTGTGATAGATACTCGTTTATGATAAAAAAAAACTGCAAAAATTTAAATTTTAAGTAAATATTTACTAACCTCAAATGAGACAGTATTAATCGATTCTGCCTTGTCTCGTATCCAGTTAGCTGAACAGCATCATGGCTTTGGCAGTTACGTTTCGGGATTTCACTTAAGCTCAATTCTAAAGGCTAAACCTCCGATGTGTTTGATAATAATTAAACTAATGAGAGAAATGTAACGATTTTATATGCTATATTTGCAATAAGAAACATCTGCCGTATAACCAGCCACATTGCTTCAAACAGGTGATAAATCCGGCATTATTCTTTAACGCCGAGTTGACCAACGACTATCTTAATACTAAGATGGCTTCGAAAATCTAGGCCTGGAGTACATGCATGGCACTCATTAAGAAAGTCTAGGCCTGGAGGGCATGCATGGCACTCATTAAGAAAGTCGCTGGTAGATAATGAAGCAATGTTTTCAGATCAAAGCTTATATCTCCTTGTGTACAAGTTTAAATTTTGAGGTTTTGGCGATTATTGTAAAAGTCGGAATTATATAGATATAATAAATGAACTAAAGTGAAGATTTAAAGGTCATTTATGTCATTCTTATGAAAATAATCATTTTATTCTGACATTTCCATTCGTATTGTTATGAGTTTAACATTGTATAACATTGGTGTATTGTTTAGTGGTTCACACTTGCACTTGTTTTGATAGTCTTAGCTGGGAGTATCTAGAATTATCTTTTCTACAATGTTCTATCTATTTCTGGATTGCTTGAGTTGGACACTTCTGATTGGAGTTTGTCGTGGAACTTTAAAGAACATTCTGGAAGGTATCTTACCGATACATGAAAGTTATTAGCTCAAGTTCATCCAAACTAAAGTGTATTGTTATGTGTCAGATGAAAGGTTTTATGGGCAAAACCCCAATCTACCACATAACAAGTACTAATATTTAAAAGATTACACAACAATTTAATAGAATAAAAGGGATTTAATCAAGTGTAGGATAAGCTTAATACATAATATCTAAATGCAAAGGGTTACAGAATATATATATATATATAAATATATTTGTACACGAAGATAAACTGGCAGACTAACAAAGTAAATAGGGCTTAACAAATATGAAAATAGTGTCACCGACATGGTTAATTTCAGAATCAGTCACCGACCTGGTGTATGTAAAGTCTCTCCAGCAACTAACTCATAATACTAAAAAGCCTCTTTTTAGGATACCCACTAAACGGGTACAAGTATAAGCTTGTATCAAGTACCAAAGGCCCTTAGAGTTAAACAAATAAAGGCAGAAGATACTCAATCTATTAAAAGAACAATGTCCACTGAAGGTAAACTATTCATTGTCACTCTTAGGGAATATGGTTAAAATATACATTTGAATGTACATGAAAGTGATAAGCTATATAAAAATGAGAACTGAGATGTTATGTGTTTATAGTTTGTTTAAATATGTCCATATGTGTAATTTTTTTACCGTGTTACAGACGCTGTCTTTGATGAAGCGACAAACAATCAAATCTATGATATGACATAAAGCACTTAAGTCAGAATTGAAGGGTTCACTAAAAGTACACAAACGCTCATGTCACTTTTTCCCCATGTAGTCTGAACTCATGAGCAGCATGACAAAAGTGCTTGACAAGAAAATGCACAAGAAGATGGGCTTTTTATTTTATTTAATCAAGTCTTTGTTCATAAACTAGTATTAACTACCAACTATTACGCCTTTCAACTAAGCATCTGATATTAGTTATTAGCTCGAGTCAATCAAAAATATGAATAAAGTGTATTGTAAGCCTAATTTCATATTCAGATTAATATTTGCATATTTGTCCTTTCTGTTAGCATTCAGCTTTGGATCAAAATCTGTTGATCCAATGAATAGGGAATAGATATACAGGCCTAATCATCTTCTCAATGTCAACTATGTTAGTTATTATTTTGGACATAAGGTGAAAAGAATACTAAGTTCAAACCAAGGAGACCCCACAAGAAAATGAAAGGGAAACAAGAAAAGCAGTTTCAGATCACATTCTATTATTAGACAACCTTATATCTATTATTAGAACAAGTAGAAGAGGTGAGCAAAAAAGACTCAAACCATGTCCACTTACCAAATTAATGTTAGGAAATGCATCATATTTGAAGTGAAGATAATTGAAGCACAAGCTTCCTTAACAGCAGAAAACAAACATTAAGTGGTGATTATCGTCTATCACGAGGAGTTGCTACTATGATTGAAACTTGGCCTCCTTTCTCTCCCAACAATCCAGAAACCATTGCGACACCAAGACTAGCTCTAGTTGAACAAAAGGTTAAGATAGAGAAAGTGAGTAGAATGAACAGATTTCAATATTGAGGGAGAACGCTCTTCCAGAAAGAAATACAACAAAAAGAGCTAGAGGAGCAAGTAGAAGACGTGAGCAAACAATTCAAATCTTAAAATGCACGAGAAAGTGCATATCGAAGAGAGACCTTACGTTTTGTGAGTTTGATAAGACATTTAAAAGATCATATCATTTAACTCAAAAACTCACTGGAGAGAGACTAATGTTCACTTGACTGTGCAATATGTGTGCATATATTATGTAAATTTCTATATTCAGTTTGACAAATGCTTAATAGTTATACAAGATTTTAAAGTATGTGTCGCTAGAAAATATGTTAAGTACAATAAAGGAATAAACGACCTTTTTGGTTCCAAGCCTGGACAAATAAAGATGCAAGAAGTAGCCATCATCAAAACAGAAGAAATTTATTTCAGAAGCATTAACTGCCAAGTACAAAAACTCCAACATACAGATACTTGTAAATTCAGGAATGCCTTACTAGAGTCCAACCAAAGTAAGAGAAATGTGTCTTTTTGTACAACATTCAAATTAATATTTGCCACATTTGTGCTTTCAGCTGCGGAGGACACAGTGTGTTTATTAAATGAGGACAATGGTGTTAAGATAATGAATAATTTACACTTAAAATCTGTGGCATGTCTTGTGAACACATAGATTGTGTTGAATCAAAAAAGGAGAAATGTGTTTTTATATTACAAAGCTGTGTATAACTAATAATGTAGTTCAAGACTTATGCTCTCTGCAGACTGATAATAAATGCATTGTCTGACAAATATTACTAACATATCAACAGGCGCTAATGGTATTTCTGGGGGTTTTTTTTCAATTAATATGCTTCCTTCTGACAGAAATAAGCCGGGACAGACAAAACTTTGGCAAGTCGAAAAAAGTACAATATTCTTCGATAAGTGGAGAATTTCAATTTGGCAAGTCGTTGTTCATTGACAAGTATTATCTGCTGACAATTACACCTTTCAAACTAAACTTTTTAACTTTCACTTTGATCATATGACACGGCGTCGCCGATTGGCCATGGTAAGGGAGGTAACTAGAGATTAATGAAAATCGCCAGAGGGGGCACTGGTATCGAGCCAGAAAACTTTTACGTCGTCAGCAAGCGTTAACTTGGACAGTTTGAGACTGGCAATACTTCAGCTTTGCGTAGGAAGATGGGCAAGGGGTATAAAATCACAGGATTTAGTTTTGTAACAGGAAATACATTGTGTTTTTTCCCTTATTACATTAACTAGTCTTCATATAGATATTAGACTTGATTAAGCATCAAATACATTTGAAATTTGACCCTGAATAATATAGCTTTCTATTTGTGAACATTACAATTCGTGCATTTTAAATTTTTATTGTTTCGAAATTTGCACACTCAAATGCTAAAAGTCAAGAGAAAGTCTCATAGATGGAAGTTGAAATGTGAATGCCCCTGTGCAAACAACAAACAGTCGCAATATAGCTCTGTTCCTGGCCTTATCAAACTGGCGTTGCGTGATTAAGGTGTATCTTAAAGGCTCATTCTTTTCATAAACTTACCTCAGTTATTTCAGAGATTTAGTAACTCTGAACAAAGGCTATGTACAAGCAAGTGCAAGCTAAACTGTCTGAAATGCAGGACCTTTATTCTATTTTGATGGACAACTCATGTTTTTTCTTTTTTTTTCAGAATTGGAAAATGGCAGATTCCATGAAAGTTGGTATCAAAGTGCGTCCTTTGTTGGAAAGGTAGGTCTTTTATCGGACAAGTTTAACATCATTATCATTATCTATGTAAATCTTGTAATGCTTCCACCACAAATGTATTGTATTGTCTGACAAATGATACTCCTAAGTTTACATTTTTGGAAAAATTAAAGAAATCTGTCAAACATAAATGTCTGAATTTTATCAGGAGTTCTTTAAACATTGAAAAATCAAATCACTCCAAACAACATATCATCAGGCGCTCGTGTTATTTCTGTTGTTTTCAATTAATTAGTCTCCTTTTGACAGAGAACTTAAGAACCAATGCCTCAAACTCTGGGAAGTGGATGATGGGAGAAAAATTTCATCAAAAGCTGGAGAGTTTGAATTTGGCAAGTGTTTGTTCATTGACTAGTATAACCTGCTGACTATTAACTCTACTTATTTTCTTTTCTTTTTAGTTTGCCTCACAGGCTAAACAAATCAAAGTTTTGCCAAAGAAAAATACCATTCTCAAGAAGCATTTGCTCCTTGAGCAATATCAACAGAAAATGAGAGCTGGAACAGCAGGTGAAAGAGGTGAGCAAAACAAACTTAAATATATCCACTTACTGTATATCCATAGTAGTGTTAAATTCACTGTTCATTGTATTATATTGTATTATGTGCTAAGTATGAAACTGAATAAAATATTTCATTTTACTTCGTGTCTTTGTCGTTCCTGATTCCAGTACAACTCAGACTGTAACAACATGTTAATCCTATTGTTTAAGGCCACTGATGCACATCGTCCAGGTACACAACATTTGCATTTTTGTTGTTACATGACCCCAAAGGTCGACTTTATGGTAAGGAACCGTCCTGAGGGGCAAACTGCAAGATCAAACGTCTGAAATAAAGGATTAGGAAGAAAACAGTTCTAACCAAGAGAGGAAGGTATATCCCTAAATACCCTATGTTGCCATAGTTGTGAGATTTAACAAGTCCCTCAAAAACTTTCACTCGAGAGAGACCCCACATCTGTGAAGTGAGTAAACTTTTGTAAATATATTCTTTGTGAAATAATTTTTTTTAAAGCTACTGACGGTATATATGTAATTGTGATGTGACTAACCTGTCTGCCATGAATTCAGAATTCAATATTAATGTGGTTTTTTTATAATTTCAGGTCGAGGAAGCTTGTCTAGAGACACTAGCGACAATGCCTCAAGACGACAGATGCCTCCAGTTGACGGACTACATCACCACGCAGTGGGTCCAGGGCGACCTTCCTTCCTGGAACCCCTTCGAGACAGACGGCCCACGCACCAACAACCACCTGGAGGGATGGCATGGACGGATGAAGAAGGTCATCAGCAAGGCACATCCGAATGTCTTTGAGATGGCCAAATTCCTGCTCGACGAGCAGAAACTCATCGAAATACGCTTGATTCAGTACAGAGCTGGTCAGACACTCCCTGCCAAGAATACCAAATATCAGAACTTGGACACACGCCTAAACCTCAAGAACCGTCTGAACATCTGTGTCCTTCCCCTGAAGGAGAATGCAGATGCAGCATCCAACTTGCTAAAATTAAATACATCTGTAAATCGCCAGAGGGGACTCTGGTATCGAGCCAGAAAAGTTTTACGTCGTCAGCAAGCGTTAACTTGGACAGTTTGAGACTGGCAATACTTCAGCTTTGCGTAGGGTGATGGGCAAGGGGTATAAAATCACAGGATTGAGTTTTGTTACAGGAAATACATTGTGTTTTTTCCCTTATTATATTAATTAGTCTTCATATAGATATTCGACTTGATTAAGCATCAAATACATTTGAAATTTGATCCTGAATAATATAGCTTTCTATTTGTGAACATTACAATTCGTGCATTTTAAATTTTTATTGTTTCGAAATTTGCACACTCAAAAGCTAAAAGTCAAGAGAAAGTCGCAATATAGCTCTGTTCCTGGCCTTATCAAACTGGCGTTGCGTGATTAAGGTGTATCTTAAAGGCTCATTCTTTTCATAAACTTACCTCAGTTATTTCAGAGATTTAGTAACTCTGAACAAAGGCTATGTACAAGCAAGTGCAAGCTAAACTGTCTGAAATGCAGGACCTTTATTCTATTTTGATGGACAACTCATGTTTTTTCTTTTTTTTTCAGAATTGGAAAATGGCAGATTCCATGAAAGTTGGTATCAAAGTGCGTCCTTTGTTGGAAAGGTAGGTCTTTTATCGGACAAGTTTAACATCATTATCATTATCTATGTAAATCTTGTAATGCTTCCACCACAAATGTATTGTATTGTCTGACAAATGATACTCCTAAGTTTACATTTTTGGAAAAATTAAAGAAATCTGTCAAACATAAATGTCTGAATTTTATCAGGAGTTCTTTAAACATTGAAAAATCAAATCACTCCAAACAACATATCATCAGGCGCTCGTGTTATTTCTGTTGTTTTCAATTAATTAGTCTCCTTTTGACAGAGAACTTAAGAACCAATGCCTCAAACTCTGGGAAGTGGATGATGGGAGAAAAATTTCATCAAAAGCTGGAGAGTTTGAATTTGGCAAGTGTTTGTTCATTGACTAGTATAACCTGCTGACTATTAACTACTTATTTTCTTTTCTTTTTAGTTTGCCTCACAGGCTAAACAAATCAAAGTTTTGCCAAAGAAAAATACCATTCTCAAGAAGCATTTGCTCCTTGAGCAATATCAACAGAAAATGAGCTGGAACAGCAGGTGAAAGAGGTGAGCAAAACAAACTTAAATATATCCACTTACTGTATATCCATAGTAGTGTTAAATTCACTGTTCATTGTATTATATTGTATTATGTGCTAAGTATGAAACTGAATAAAATATTTCATTTTACTTCGTGTCTTTGTCGTTCCTGATTCCAGTACAACTCAGACTGTAACAACATGTTAATCCTATTGTTTAAGGCCACTGATGCACATCGTCCAGGTACACAACATTTGCATTTTTGTTGTTACATGACCCCAAAGGTCGACTTTATGGTAAGGAACCGTCCTGAGGGGCAAACTGCAAGATCAAACGTCTGAAATAAAGGATTAGGAAGAAAACAGTTCTAACCAAGAGAGGAAGGTATATCCCTAAATACCCTATGTTGCCATAGTTGTGAGATTTAACAAGTCCCTCAAAAACTTTCACTCGAGAGAGACCCCACATCTGTGAAGTGAGTAAACTTTTGTAAATATATTCTTTGTGAAATAATTTTTTTTAAAGCTACTGACGGTATATATGTCATTGTGATGTGACTAACCTGTCTGCCATGAATTCAGAATTCAATATTAATGTGGTTTTTTTATAATTTCAGGTCGAGGAAGCTTTGTCTAGAGACACTAGCGACAATGCCTCAAGACGACAGATGCCTCCAGTTGACGGACTACATCACCACGCAGTGGGTCCAGGGCGACCTTCCTTCCTGGAACCCCTTCGAGACAGACGGCCCACGCACCAACAACCACCTGGAGGGATGGCATGGACGGATGAAGAAGGTCATCAGCAAGGCACATCCGAATGTCTTTGAGATGGCCAAATTCCTGCTCGACGAGCAGAAACTCATCGAAATACGCTTGATTCAGTACAGAGCTGGTCAGACACTCCCTGCCAAGAATACCAAATATCAGAACTTGGACACACGCCTAAACCTCAAGAACCGTCTGAACATCTGTGTCCTTCCCCTGAAGGAGAATGCAGATGCAGCATCCAACTTGCTAAAATTAAATACATCTGTAAATCGCCAGAGGGGACTCTGGTATCGAGCCAGAAAAGTTTTACGTCGTCAGCAAGCGTTAACTTGGACAGTTTGAGACTGGCAATACTTCAGCTTTGCGTAGGGTGATGGGCAAGGGGTATAAAATCACAGGATTGAGTTTTGTTACAGGAAATACATTGTGTTTTTTCCCTTATTATATTAATTAGTCTTCATATAGATATTCGACTTGATTAAGCATCAAATACATTTGAAATTTGATCCTGAATAATATAGCTTTCTATTTGTGAACATTACAATTCGTGCATTTTAAATTTTTATTGTTTCGAAATTTGCACACTCAAAAGCTAAAAGTCAAGAGAAAGTCGCAATATAGCTCTGTTCCTGGCCTTCTTATCAAACTGGCGTTGCGTGATTAAGGTGTATCTTAAAGGCTCATTCTTTTCATAAACTTACCTCAGTTATTTCAGAGATTTAGTAACTCTGAACAAAGGCTATGTACAAGCAAGTGCAAGCTAAACTGTCTGAAATGCAGGACCTTTATTCTATTTTGATGGACAACTCATGTTTTTTCTTTTTTTTTCAGAATTGGAAAATGGCAGATTCCATGAAAGTTGGTATCAAAGTGCGTCCTTTGTTGGAAAGGTAGGTCTTTTATCGGACAAGTTTAACATCATTATCATTATCTATGTAAATCTTGTAATGCTTCCACCACAAATGTATTGTATTGTCTGACAAATGATACTCCTAAGTTTACATTTTTGGAAAAATTAAAGAAATCTGTCAAACATAAATGTCTGAATTTTATCAGGAGTTCTTTAAACATTGAAAAATCAAATCACTCCAAACAACATATCATCAGGCGCTCGTGTTATTTCTGTTGTTTTCAATTAATTAGTCTCCTTTTGACAGAGAACTTAAGAACCAATGCCTCAAACTCTGGGAAGTGGATGATGGGAGAAAAATTTCATCAAAAGCTGGAGAGTTTGAATTTGGCAAGTGTTTGTTCATTGACTAGTATAACCTGCTGACTATTAACTCTACTTATTTTCTTTTCTTTTTAGTTTGCCTCACAGGCTAAACAAATCAAAGTTTTGCCAAAGAAAAATACCATTCTCAAGAAGCATTTGCTCCTTGAGCAATATCAACAGAAAATGAGAGCTGGAACAGCAGGTGAAAGAGGTGAGCAAAACAAACTTAAATATATCCACTTACTGTATATCCATAGTAGTGTTAAATTCACTGTTCATTGTATTATATTGTATTATGTGCTAAGTATGAAACTGAATAAAATATTTCATTTTACTTCGTGTCTTTGTCGTTCCTGATTCCAGTACAACTCAGACTGTAACAACATGTTAATCCTATTGTTTAAGGCCACTGATGCACATCGTCCAGGTACACAACATTTGCATTTTTGTTGTTACATGACCCCAAAGGTCGACTTTATGGTAAGGAACCGTCCTGAGGGGCAAACTGCAAGATCAAACGTCTGAAATAAAGGATTAGGAAGAAAACAGTTCTAACCAAGAGAGGAAGGTATATCCCTAAATACCCTATGTTGCCATAGTTGTGAGATTTAACAAGTCCCTCAAAAACTTTCACTCGAGAGAGACCCCACATCTGTGAAGTGAGTAAACTTTTGTAAATATATTCTTTGTGAAATAATTTTTTTTAAAGCTACTGACGGTATATATGTCATTGTGATGTGACTAACCTGTCTGCCATGAATTCAGAATTCAATATTAATGTGGTTTTTTTATAATTTCAGGTCGAGGAAGCTTTGTCTAGAGACACTAGCGACAATGCCTCAAGACGACAGATGCCTCCAGTTGACGGACTACATCACCACGCAGTGGGTCCAGGGCGACCTTCCTTCCTGGAACCCCTTCGAGACAGACGGCCCACGCACCAACAACCACCTGGAGGGATGGCATGGACGGATGAAGAAGGTCATCAGCAAGGCACATCCGAATGTCTTTGAGATGGCCAAATTCCTGCTCGACGAGCAGAAACTCATCGAAATACGCTTGATTCAGTACAGAGCTGGTCAGACACTCCCTGCCAAGAATACCAAATATCAGAACTTGGACACACGCCTAAACCTCAAGAACCGTCTGAACATCTGTGTCCTTCCCCTGAAGGAGAATGCAGATGCAGCATCCAACTTGCTAAAATTAAATACATCTGTAAATCGCCAGAGGGGACTCTGGTATCGAGCCAGAAAAGTTTTACGTCGTCAGCAAGCGTTAACTTGGACAGTTTGAGACTGGCAATACTTCAGCTTTGCGTAGGGTGATGGGCAAGGGGTATAAAATCACAGGATTGAGTTTTGTTACAGGAAATACATTGTGTTTTTTCCCTTATTATATTAATTAGTCTTCATATAGATATTCGACTTGATTAAGCATCAAATACATTTGAAATTTGATCCTGAATAATATAGCTTTCTATTTGTGAACATTACAATTCGTGCATTTTAAATTTTTATTGTTTCGAAATTTGCACACTCAAAAGCTAAAAGTCAAGAGAAAGTCGCAATATAGCTCTGTTCCTGGCCTTCTTATCAAACTGGCGTTGCGTGATTAAGGTGTATCTTAAAGGCTCATTCTTTTCATAAACTTACCTCAGTTATTTCAGAGATTTAGTAACTCTGAACAAAGGCTATGTACAAGCAAGTGCAAGCTAAACTGTCTGAAATGCAGGACCTTTATTCTATTTTGATGGACAACTCATGTTTTTTCTTTTTTTTTCAGAATTGGAAAATGGCAGATTCCATGAAAGTTGGTATCAAAGTGCGTCCTTTGTTGGAAAGGTAGGTCTTTTATCGGACAAGTTTAACATCATTATCATTATCTATGTAAATCTTGTAATGCTTCCACCACAAATGTATTGTATTGTCTGACAAATGATACTCCTAAGTTTACATTTTTGGAAAAATTAAAGAAATCTGTCAAACATAAATGTCTGAATTTTATCAGGAGTTCTTTAAACATTGAAAAATCAAATCACTCCAAACAACATATCATCAGGCGCTCGTGTTATTTCTGTTGTTTTCAATTAATTAGTCTCCTTTTGACAGAGAACTTAAGAACCAATGCCTCAAACTCTGGGAAGTGGATGATGGGAGAAAAATTTCATCAAAAGCTGGAGAGTTTGAATTTGGCAAGTGTTTGTTCATTGACTAGTATAACCTGCTGACTATTAACTCTACTTATTTTCTTTTCTTTTTAGTTTGCCTCACAGGCTAAACAAATCAAAGTTTTGCCAAAGAAAAATACCATTCTCAAGAAGCATTTGCTCCTTGAGCAATATCAACAGAAAATGAGAGCTGGAACAGCAGGTGAAAGAGGTGAGCAAAACAAACTTAAATATATCCACTTACTGTATATCCATAGTAGTGTTAAATTCACTGTTCATTGTATTATATTGTATTATGTGCTAAGTATGAAACTGAATAAAATATTTCATTTTACTTCGTGTCTTTGTCGTTCCTGATTCCAGTACAACTCAGACTGTAACAACATGTTAATCCTATTGTTTAAGGCCACTGATGCACATCGTCCAGGTACACAACATTTGCATTTTTGTTGTTACATGACCCCAAAGGTCGACTTTATGGTAAGGAACCGTCCTGAGGGGCAAACTGCAAGATCAAACGTCTGAAATAAAGGATTAGGAAGAAAACAGTTCTAACCAAGAGAGGAAGGTATATCCCTAAATACCCTATGTTGCCATAGTTGTGAGATTTAACAAGTCCCTCAAAAACTTTCACTCGAGAGAGACCCCACATCTGTGAAGTGAGTAAACTTTTGTAAATATATTCTTTGTGAAATAATTTTTTTTAAAGCTACTGACGGTTTATATGTCATTGTGATGTGACTAACCTGTCTGCCATGAATTCAGAATTCAATATTAATGTGGTTTTTTTATAATTTCAGGTCGAGGAAGCTTGTCTAGAGACACTAGCGACAATGCCTCAAGACGACAGATGCCTCCAGTTGACGGACTACATCACCACGCAGTGGGTCCAGGGCGACCTTCCTTCCTGGAACCCCTTCGAGACAGACGGCCCACGCACCAACAACCACCTGGAGGGATGGCATGGACGGATGAAGAAGGTCATCAGCAAGGCACATCCGAATGTCTTTGAGATGGCCAAATTCCTGCTCGACGAGCAGAAACTCATCGAAATACGCTTGATTCAGTACAGAGCTGGTCAGACACTCCCTGCCAAGAATACCAAATATCAGAACTTGGACACACGCCTAAACCTCAAGAACCGTCTGAACATCTGTGTCCTTCCCCTGAAGGAGAATGCAGATGCAGCATCCAACTTGCTAAAATTAAATACATCTGTAAATCGCCAGAGGGGACTCTGGTATCGAGCCAGAAAAGTTTTACGTCGTCAGCAAGCGTTAACTTGGACAGTTTGAGACTGGCAATACTTCAGCTTTGCGTAGGGTGATGGGCAAGGGGTATAAAATCACAGGATTGAGTTTTGTTACAGGAAATACATTGTGTTTTTTCCCTTATTATATTAATTAGTCTTCATATAGATATTCGACTTGATTAAGCATCAAATACATTTGAAATTTGATCCTGAATAATATAGCTTTCTATTTGTGAACATTACAATTCGTGCATTTTAAATTTTTATTGTTTCGAAATTTGCACACTCAAAAGCTAAAAGTCAAGAGAAAGTCGCAATATAGCTCTGTTCCTGGCCTTATCAAACTGGCGTTGCGTGATTAAGGTGTATCTTAAAGGCTCATTCTTTTCATAAACTTACCTCAGTTATTTCAGAGATTTAGTAACTCTGAACAAAGGCTATGTACAAGCAAGTGCAAGCTAAACTGTCTGAAATGCAGGACCTTTATTCTATTTTGATGGACAACTCATGTTTTTTCTTTTTTTTTCAGAATTGGAAAATGGCAGATTCCATGAAAGTTGGTATCAAAGTGCGTCCTTTGTTGGAAAGGTAGGTCTTTTATCGGACAAGTTTAACATCATTATCATTATCTATGTAAATCTTGTAATGCTTCCACCACAAATGTATTGTATTGTCTGACAAATGATACTCCTAAGTTTACATTTTTGGAAAAATTAAAGAAATCTGTCAAACATAAATGTCTGAATTTTATCAGGAGTTCTTTAAACATTGAAAAATCAAATCACTCCAAACAACATATCATCAGGCGCTCGTGTTATTTCTGTTGTTTTCAATTAATTAGTCTCCTTTTGACAGAGAACTTAAGAACCAATGCCTCAAACTCTGGGAAGTGGATGATGGGAGAAAAATTTCATCAAAAGCTGGAGAGTTTGAATTTGGCAAGTGTTTGTTCATTGACTAGTATAACCTGCTGACTATTAACTCTACTTATTTTCTTTTCTTTTTAGTTTGCCTCACAGGCTAAACAAATCAAAGTTTTGCCAAAGAAAAATACCATTCTCAAGAAGCATTTGCTCCTTGAGCAATATCAACAGAAAATGAGAGCTGGAACAGCAGGTGAAAGAGGTGAGCAAAACAAACTTAAATATATCCACTTACTGTATATCCATAGTAGTGTTAAATTCACTGTTCATTGTATTATATTGTATTATGTGCTAAGTATGAAACTGAATAAAATATTTCATTTTACTTCGTGTCTTTGTCGTTCCTGATTCCAGTACAACTCAGACTGTAACAACATGTTAATCCTATTGTTTAAGGCCACTGATGCACATCGTCCAGGTACACAACATTTGCATTTTTGTTGTTACATGACCCCAAAGGTCGACTTTATGGTAAGGAACCGTCCTGAGGGGCAAACTGCAAGATCAAACGTCTGAAATAAAGGATTAGGAAGAAAACAGTTCTAACCAAGAGAGGAAGGTATATCCCTAAATACCCTATGTTGCCATAGTTGTGAGATTTAACAAGTCCCTCAAAAACTTTCACTCGAGAGAGACCCCACATCTGTGAAGTGAGTAAACTTTTGTAAATATATTCTTTGTGAAATAATTTTTTTTAAAGCTACTGACGGTTTATATGTCATTGTGATGTGACTAACCTGTCTGCCATGAATTCAGAATTCAATATTAATGTGGTTTTTTTATAATTTCAGGTCGAGGAAGCTTGTCTAGAGACACTAGCGACAATGCCTCAAGACGACAGATGCCTCCAGTTGACGGACTACATCACCACGCAGTGGGTCCAGGGCGACCTTCCTTCCTGGAACCCCTTCGAGACAGACGGCCCACGCACCAACAACCACCTGGAGGGATGGCATGGACGGATGAAGAAGGTCATCAGCAAGGCACATCCGAATGTCTTTGAGATGGCCAAATTCCTGCTCGACGAGCAGAAACTCATCGAAATACGCTTGATTCAGTACAGAGCTGGTCAGACACTCCCTGCCAAGAATACCAAATATCAGAACTTGGACACACGCCTAAACCTCAAGAACCGTCTGAACATCTGTGTCCTTCCCCTGAAGGAGAATGCAGATGCAGCATCCAACTTGCTAAAATTAAATACATCTGTAAATCGCCAGAGGGGACTCTGGTATCGAGCCAGAAAAGTTTTACGTCGTCAGCAAGCGTTAACTTGGACAGTTTGAGACTGGCAATACTTCAGCTTTGCGTAGGGTGATGGGCAAGGGGTATAAAATCACAGGATTGAGTTTTGTTACAGGAAATACATTGTGTTTTTTCCCTTATTATATTAATTAGTCTTCATATAGATATTCGACTTGATTAAGCATCAAATACATTTGAAATTTGATCCTGAATAATATAGCTTTCTATTTGTGAACATTACAATTCGTGCATTTTAAATTTTTATTGTTTCGAAATTTGCACACTCAAAAGCTAAAAGTCAAGAGAAAGTCGCAATATAGCTCTGTTCCTGGCCTTATCAAACTGGCGTTGCGTGATTAAGGTGTATCTTAAAGGCTCATTCTTTTCATAAACTTACCTCAGTTATTTCAGAGATTTAGTAACTCTGAACAAAGGCTATGTACAAGCAAGTGCAAGCTAAACTGTCTGAAATGCAGGACCTTTATTCTATTTTGATGGACAACTCATGTTTTTTCTTTTTTTTTCAGAATTGGAAAATGGCAGATTCCATGAAAGTTGGTATCAAAGTGCGTCCTTTGTTGGAAAGGTAGGTCTTTTATCGGACAAGTTTAACATCATTATCATTATCTATGTAAATCTTGTAATGCTTCCACCACAAATGTATTGTATTGTCTGACAAATGATACTCCTAAGTTTACATTTTTGGAAAAATTAAAGAAATCTGTCAAACATAAATGTCTGAATTTTATCAGGAGTTCTTTAAACATTGAAAAATCAAATCACTCCAAACAACATATCATCAGGCGCTCGTGTTATTTCTGTTGTTTTCAATTAATTAGTCTCCTTTTGACAGAGAACTTAAGAACCAATGCCTCAAACTCTGGGAAGTGGATGATGGGAGAAAAATTTCATCAAAAGCTGGAGAGTTTGAATTTGGCAAGTGTTTGTTCATTGACTAGTATAACCTGCTGACTATTAACTCTACTTATTTTCTTTTCTTTTTAGTTTGCCTCACAGGCTAAACAAATCAAAGTTTTGCCAAAGAAAAATACCATTCTCAAGAAGCATTTGCTCCTTGAGCAATATCAACAGAAAATGAGCTGGAACAGCAGGTGAAAGAGGTGAGCAAAACAAACTTAAATATATCCACTTACTGTATATCCATAGTAGTGTTAAATTCACTGTTCATTGTATTATATTGTATTATGTGCTAAGTATGAAACTGAATAAAATATTTCATTTTACTTCGTGTCTTTGTCGTTCCTGATTCCAGTACAACTCAGACTGTAACAACATGTTAATCCTATTGTTTAAGGCCACTGATGCACATCGTCCAGGTACACAACATTTGCATTTTTGTTGTTACATGACCCCAAAGGTCGACTTTATGGTAAGGAACCGTCCTGAGGGGCAAACTGCAAGATCAAACGTCTGAAATAAAGGATTAGGAAGAAAACAGTTCTAACCAAGAGAGGAAGGTATATCCCTAAATACCCTATGTTGCCATAGTTGTGAGATTTAACAAGTCCCTCAAAAACTTTCACTCGAGAGAGACCCCACATCTGTGAAGTGAGTAAACTTTTGTAAATATATTCTTTGTGAAATAATTTTTTTTAAAGCTACTGACGGTATATATGTCATTGTGATGTGACTAACCTGTCTGCCATGAATTCAGAATTCAATATTAATGTGGTTTTTTTATAATTTCAGGTCGAGGAAGCTTGTCTAGAGACACTAGCGACAATGCCTCAAGACGACAGATGCCTCCAGTTGACGGACTACATCACCACGCAGTGGGTCCAGGGCGACCTTCCTTCCTGGAACCCCTTCGAGACAGACGGCCCACGCACCAACAACCACCTGGAGGGATGGCATGGACGGATGAAGAAGGTCATCAGCAAGGCACATCCGAATGTCTTTGAGATGGCCAAATTCCTGCTCGACGAGCAGAAACTCATCGAAATACGCTTGATTCAGTACAGAGCTGGTCAGACACTCCCTGCCAAGAATACCAAATATCAGAACTTGGACACACGCCTCAACAACCTCAAGAACCGTCTGAACATCGGCGTCCTTCCCCTGATGGAGTATGCAGATGCAGCATCCCACTTGCTAAAATTAAATACATCAAGCCCCTCAGAGCACCTTATAGAGTTGTAGTCAAATTACACTTGACTCCCAACTAAGAAGGGTGAAATGCATGGAGTATAAACTTACCAGTTTTAGAGAGAACAAAAACTAAGGAGACGCATCCCAGTAAAACTATAGAACTGGCATTAATATTCGTCCCATTTGTCATTTCAGGTAGTGTTCAGCTTTGGATCAAGAGGTCTGGTTTGATTCCCACATATTCTTTGATAATGACCACTGATCATAAAGAAGATTGACAGATATAGGCCTAGTACCTATTTCTCTTTCCCAGAACAACCTCCAATGAGCATTAAGCAAAGGGAGTAGTTTTCTGTGTAAGATTGCAGTTCAAGTCATTAGCAACGTACAAAGAGACTCCAAATTTCAGCTGCAAATAAGTAGATGGACAGAAAATCAGGGAGACTACTATAGGAATTAGTACTCAAGGTACGACAGTAGTCTTGCAGGTGCACAGACAATGTCCTGAGGGGCAAACTCAAACGTCTGAAATAAAGGATTAGGAAGAAAACAGTTCTAACCCAGAGAGTAAGGTATATCCCTAAATACCCTATGTATTGTGAAATGTTGCCGTATTGAGATATGTTTTGCAATTTAATGAAAAAAGTGCAAGTACGTTTTTGGAAACGTCAATTACTAATGTTCACTTGACTCTGCAATATGTGTGCATACATCATGTACTTTTCTATATTCAGTTTGACAAATGCTTAATAGTTATACAAGATTTTAAAGTATATGTCGATAGAAAATATGTTGAGTACAATAAAAGAATAAACTACATTTTGGTTCCAAGCCTGGACCAATAAAGATGCAAGAAGTAGGCGTCATCAAAACAGAGAAGGAATTTACTTCAGAAGCATTAACTGCCAAGTACAAAACCTCCAACATACAGATACTTGTAAATTCAGGAATGCCTTACTAGAGTCCAACCAAAGTAAGAGAAATGTGTCTTTTTGTGCAACATTCAAATTAATATTTGCCACTTTTGTGCTATCAGCTAGTGAGGGAACAGAATATATAATAAACAAGACAAATGGTGTCAAGATAATTAGCTTTACAAATAATAAGATCTGTGGTATGTCTTGTGAATATGTAGATTATGTCGAGTCCATTTAATTTACTACAGCAGGTTTTTTTTAAATATTTCTTATCATAAGTTTCCAAACATTGTAAATTCATATGCCAAATAACATAGCATCAATTGCTAATGCCATTTCTGCATGAGCAGACTAACAGAACCTTTAGTTCACAAAGACTACAGATCAGTTTTAGTTCTGTTAGTGGAAAACTCTTTCAAGCAACTCCAGGGTCTCAATGGGAGAGAGAGTTTGCTGCCAAAACTGGGAAGATTTGAGCGAGATGGAGATTAACGTGTTTTGAACAATATTTCAAAAAGAAAACATTCGGATTCCCTGCCATGAGAGAAACCATGGATATTGTAGCAGTGACCAAGCTCCTACTTCTCAACTGAACATTTCTTGTTAAATTATGTTTTACTTATGTTTAACTTAATGCCATTTTATGTCCCATGAATACTAAATATTGAAATTAAGGTTGATACTATAAAATTTTGTGAGAGTTTGCTTAGAATTGAGTGTGTTCCGAGAAAAAACAGTTTTAATTATTTACTTTGATGACATGGTCGTTCCACAGCAACATTTTGTAAACAGCCATATTCTGATGTAAAATAAGCTATCCAATCACAAAGCCTCCAGCACAAGCATTAGATATCTTTATATAGGGGCAAGCAAATCATTCAGTCAACCGACACAACCTTTATTTAAACGCAGTGATGTGACTGGTCCACTTATGACCAGGTTTTGTCTGCACAAGGGGGGTGTTAAGAAACAAATTTCAATCAACTTTACTTTTGGAAAAACATTGTGAAAGTTGACTCAATTTCTAAGCTCAATTGAAGTGCTTTGCACCACATAGTTTTATACGCATAAATTGCAAACATGGTAGTCTATTATATCACAAGTCTTTCAATATCTCTCTCCCTTCCCCTCTTTTATCTTGAAATATCTTCATAAGCAACTCACAGTACACAAAACGTAAAGGGCCACAGAGTATGTTGATACAAATTTTAAAAAAGTGCCAAAAATCCATCTCGTTGAAATGTCTTTACATAATAATTGGCGAGAAATGTAACTAATTAGTAATGGTCATTTCCGTGTCTATAAATAGATCGACTTTATTATTTTATTGCGCAAAGCATTGTGGTGGTAGTTGGCTCTCATCTTTTAAAGATAACCACATTGGGACAGACAATAGAAGCAGGATACAGTTGAAAGGATGATAGACCATAGTTGGTCGACAAAAGGTCAAAACGGTGAAACACATATTTGATTAGTTTGAAAGTCAAACTCGCTTTACTTTGATTCGTTTTGATATTGACATGTTATTCGACTATTCAGCGCGCCCATTGTACGTTGTTTTCAATTAAATATATCATGATCAAAGAAATTCTTATAAACTTCCAATAGCAAGGCGAGATAATTAGCATAAATACACCTTGTGACAACTGAATTTATTATAATTTCTCAGTCTTCGATGGAACAAGTCTCTTTAATTTGCATACGTACTGTGAATATGTTTTATATTAAACAACAACATCCTTTTGTTTTGCAAATTTTGGTCACCTTTTTGTGTACAAAAAATCATTTTTTTTCACAAATTTCAAGTGTTTTAAGAAAAGATATTCTATTTGTTTATTTGTTATCAGGAAAGGAAAATCCGCATAATGACATAATTCAGTAGCTACTCGTGCGGGTGAAATATAATTACAACTACTTGTCGTGATAAATACTTTTTCAAACATATGTTGTAAATGAAACAATTATCTACCAATTGATATAATTTATAAGGCGTTTTTGAAAAAAATGTTGTATTAGAAATACTAACATACTCAGTGGCCCTTTAAAACGGACCTGTTGAAGGTTTCCAATGAAATAGGCCATATCAAATTTAGGAAAAACCCTGAATGACATAATTCAGTAGCGCGCGCTATTCGTGCGTGTGAAATATAATTACAATGACTTGTCGTGGTATATATACTTTTTCAAACATTACATCAATTGGTAGATAATTGTAAGGCGTTTAGAAATACTAACATACTCAGTGGCCCTTTAAATGAACCTGTTGAAGGTTTCCAATGAAATATGCCATATCAAATTTAGGTCCATTTAAATATTTCTAATAGTTAGATCTGTATATAACCAGTTAATTCTAAGTTGCTTTCATTTCAATAGGCAAATTTATATGCAATGAATGCAAGTCAAAACTGATTACATCAGGAGCAAAGTTTTAGGAAGATATTAATTATTTTATTTCTGCTCCTGAAACTTGCCAAGGCATACCAAGATAAAACTCGAAAATTGCTTCACTTGGAACTAAATTCATTGGAAATCATCCAAAGTAAGCTTAATATTCATATAAAGAATCCACATAACACCAAAATTCAACTGACAAAACTCTAAGAATGATACATATCTAATATCTAACTAGATATCAAAACTCAATCAAAAACGCTTATCTGTGGATATTCAATGAGCGCCAAGACTTCCAATCAACTGAACGTCACCGCACGTTGCCCTACAGGGTCATAGTCAGCCACCACATCAGAGTTCTCTGCATATGCTGCAATTCAGTCTTCGTACGGCCTTGTATGTGTTTCAGCTCTCATCGCTCACACTAAAGCACCAGTTTCTATCGGCTTGCTGTAACTTCTGGTGCTTCAGAGCAACTGCTTCAGGAGGCACTGCTTCATCTACTTCTGAGAGTGGCTGGAGCAAACATTTGCAATCTGTTAATCCAAATATAAAGCTATGGCAAAGCTAAAAACCAAAAAATACAAAAATTCTTCAACAGTTGGACAACCTATAATTTTAATCACTGCAGCTACAGACATGAAAATGGGTTTGTTTGAAGATTTTTATATTACTCTTCACACTGATGTCTTTATGCCCTAGTTCTGCAGGAGAAGTCTCGAATGTCACACGTTTAGGTCAACGTCTACAGGAAGAATGCAGTTTAATGGGCCATGCCAAACACTCATTTATGGGCCGAACTCACAACATAAACCTTCCTCAGAAACCTACTAAAGAAAGTAGACATGTGCAAAACTTGATTTCAATGAATAATTATCCAGCTTCATTCAGGGTCATTAGATCTGGCGAAGATGAAAATAGGTTTCAAGATCATAAAGTACCTAAATCTTAGTCAAAATGTCTGGACGTAAGATTCCATATTTGTAGAGGCCTTGGTTCTTGGGAAGTCAAACAAGTGCAAAATTCACTCACGTACATACAAGGGTATCTCGTCAAATCAACATACATTTGATATGTCAAATATTATGGCGTCAAACTGACAAGTATTTCAATTGCAATGTATGTTAACGTTTAGACAGCCAAGGACCCAGCATTCTAAATTTGCAGGTGGGTTTCAATTGGGAATTCATTTTCAATTGTCATATGTCAAGGCTATGAACAAATTCAAACTCAGTGTTTGAGGTTTTTTTAAATTTAAACAAAGTAGAATAACAAAGCACCAATGAATTAGCGGTGGCCTCATCTTAATAAAATATAGCCTTTGGCTCTGTAGCTTGGCACGCTATCTTTTTTTACAAATGTCAGCATTTGGAACCCACAGATTCACAAAATCTAAATCACATCCCCTATGAGCAAAGTCTGAATACAAGGTTTTAGATTTCCAAGCATTGTGTCTTGATAAAATGGAAATAGGTTTTTAGGTTGTTGTCCCTGGGTCCCTTATAAAAAGACACCGGTTCATCTATAAAATAGAATTCCTATCATCTAAGAAGCCCCCTTCAAAGGATGGCCTATTCTTACAACACTCCTTGATTTGCAAATAAAGCCCTTGCCGAATTGCTTTGACTTTGGTGCATGGTGTCAAGGCTGCTGCCAGTGTATATGTTCCGTGTTATCTGGGAATGATCACATTCTGCAGATTGTTCGAACAATCTAGGAATATTTTTCATTCCCAGATTGCAGATTGTGAGACCTGAACAATCTGGGAATGATCACAATCTGGGAATATGCTTGTTTGTAGTACATCTTGCATTATCACATGAGAATTGTTTAGTTTATTTAGCTTTTTACTTGTGTATGTGCCTATATGTCAAACTGAGGGAGTATAGGGTTCTATTCCCAGATTGAGAAGGGCTCATAGCTCGCCTTTAGATTCCTAGATTGTGAAAGGCATTACGCTTGTCCTTGTGTGTTTTTAGCTACTAGAGGGTTCAATTCACATATTGTGAATATGTGGATGTAGAAAATTAGTTTGTATATCGATTCTGCGATTTTAGATTTTCATTGATCATAGTTTGCTGTAACCCGTATAACACTGTTTGGAGGGTGTTACTATTCATGTAGAAATAAGAATTATTTCGTATATGTGTAAAAGGTTTGCATATGGAAATCAATAAGTAATTCACTATGAAAAGTATACTTAACATCTGAAGAGTTAATTACACTGAAATTTAATTCTTCATTCTCGCTTAATTGTCTTAGTAATTATGCTCAATTAACTTATCTGTATCAACACAAAACACTAATCTCCTCTGGTATGAATTACTTGCATAGACACTTACACTTACAAGGTACAATGAAGGCAATAGTCTCGTGATGCTAAAAAGAAAGTTTCGAACATCAAAGACAACAAACTCTGATTCTTATATTTATTGTTCGTTATGGAAACTTGATAACTGTTACCTTCTCCCCTAATTTTCTTCCTTGACCGTGACATTGAAAGTTTTTATGCGAACGATGCATAAATTCGGAAATTTACTTATGAGTTTGTATATGAACAGTTTTTAAATATATATATTTATAATTTTGTTTATAATACTCGAACTGTTAACATTGTGTTGTGAATAATTAGACCAGATGTCTAGCTGGGTCTGCTTATCAAAGCAACGTGTCACCGTGTCGCGTCTGTACTCAGACATGCATGTAAATTCGAGTACAATCACATTAATTCCCCCTCTGCAATTTAATGTTTATCTATCGCACGATATCATGGAACAAATACTCATGAAATAATAAATTGACTGGAGTAAAATGTTGATTTGCTCTTCGATCACACTATTGTCAACATTTTGACACGTTTTTCTGTAACATTTTTAATAGTTTCCGTTTTATATATATATATATATATATATATATATATATATATGTGAATTTATTATGTTTTAATGTTTTATTTGATAAATTCATTATCTGTTCATGATTCAATATTTTAACAATATTTTGATGTGGACGGATTATTTACTACGCTGCAAGAACAATCATATAACGGCATCGTCTCCTCTCCGTGCTGCGATCAAAGTGACGGGAGTGGCAAACAACTAATTTAACTGATTTAAATAATTTAATTTCCATGAAATATAATACATATCATCCAGAATATATATATATTCAAAAGTAAAATGGATTAGCAAACAGGCAGCAAATGCCTATATACACGCTTCTCCTAAAACAAATTTGAAACGATTAAGGTATCAAGTACATTGGGGACATATATATATATGCAATTTTTCTTACTAAAATCAAATTCATATTAAGCTTTGTCTACCTTTGCATTTGGTACAGATTTCATAAAAGAGCTATACAAATCGGTTGGTATCATTTATGAAATGATATACAGATATTATTAGGAATTCGTTAGCACTCTGTGACAAGGATTTGTCGCTGCTCAAGGTAGATTTTAATGTTGTATCGTTTTTAAAAAAGTATTGATTTGATAGGAATTCATCGTAAAGTGGGCATAAAAAGAAGTAAAGGATCCTCCCGAATGTTTCCACAAGAACAGGCGGGATTTACCGACAACAATAAGTGGACTTTGCGTAGTGTATTTTCAATATGATGCTGTCATTTTCCATTTTCATCTGTGTAAACATGTTTCTATACTCCCTTAATTTGACGTTAAGACGAGCTATGAGCCCTTCACAATCTGAGAATAGATCCCTATACTCCCTTAGTTTTGCAAATAGGCGCGCTGTGAGCCCTTCACAATCTGGGAATCGGCAATCGAACAATCTGTTCGAACACTCTGCAGATTGTGATATACCCCAGATTGTTCGTAACATACACATTTCAGATTTTCTGAGTCAATGGTTCTGAGGTGAGGTGAGGTGAGTTGGTGTTTAACGCCGCTTTCAAGATTATTTCACTTATATCGCGGCTGCTAGTATTATGGCAGGGAGAAAGCCCGCAACACTATTGTGGCTATGCATTGCGGTGAAACCTGCGAGCATCGGCTGGAACTAGCGAACCATGGGTGGTACTGCGCTGAATTTCAGTGTAGCATTGCACCCTAACCTGACTGCGTGTAGAACAGTTCTCTACTGCAGACAAAGTTGCCGAGCCCCTGGCGGGACAATGGTTCTGAAGAAAATGAAATAGTGATGTTTACATTCAAACAAGATAAACTAAAAATATGGTCTTCAAATTTCGGCCAAACAAATGGATCCCAAATGCATTTAAGAACGGCCAAGAACTTTACTCAGCAAAATCTGCATTCTAAGTATTAAAAAAAGTTCAGCAACAACTGCAGTTCAACATCCTTAGTTTGTGTTGAGTGTCAGTCTGCAAGTTGTAATCAAAATGTAAAACCCCTATAATTGATAATTTGAATTAACTTGGCTGTATGGTTTGTGAATTGCCCTGTTTAAATCATTTAAAAAAAAAGATTGATAGCGATTTGATGGTACAAGACAATATGAATAATCCAAAAAAGTTTCCATTGGAACCACTACATACTATTGTTCATTAGCCAGGCCTTATGGTTTTTCAGTGCTCGTTGCCGTTTAGAAAACAAATTCTATGTTGTATGTTCAGAAAAATGCTAAATAATTTAAGTAAGAAGATGAAACCCTGAAACACCCATTTGCATAATGATTGTTCCATACATTAAGTTTAACTCTGGTAAGAATAAGCTTAGTAAAATTTTTGCCCAGACAATATATTTAGGACCATACATTGGACAACTAACAATCGGCAAAAAAATTTGAATTAATCCTGTTTTGCTTTCAATTTAGTTGGAAAAAGAACTAAAAGCAATATACGTCTTTTACCAAAATAAATGGTATCTTAGGAATAAACTATTCTGCGTCAATGACATTGGTTGAATACAAATGACCAAAATTCACATCTTTAAAATTGCATTATATATGGACAAGAATGAAATTGAGCAATATCGTCTGTAGCTTATCAAGGTTTGTATTGTTGGATGTTGAATATTACTAAACCTGTCTGGAGAAGTTAAAGTTAATTCAGGGTGAAATACAACCATCGCAATTGTGTTCTCTAGAATGAAAGAAGAGATTTAATATTCCTACCCTGATTACTCATTCCTTCATAGCTCATTTCAATGTTTCCCATTGTGCCAGCAGACTCCTACCATTTTATACTCCTTGTCAAAAGGGCCGTATCAACTAGATTCGATTGTTATCTCATTGCATAGAGCATCAATGAGTAGATGAACTCATAATATATGGTATTAATCGGGTTAAATTAAGTCTCACAGTGCCCTTTTAGTTATAATTATGATAGTATCAGTTTAGGGATGGATTTATCTTATTGACTCAATGACTAATATCCTTCATGGTCAACAAATCAAAATGTTCAGAGATAAAGGCTTACTAGAGGCGGCCTCCTGAACTTGGTTGACATCACATTAGTTATTCACCGTCACAGCTGAAGTTATTACTTGTCAGAATGCTGCTATAATAATATAACACCAATATCAAGTCAGAAAATGTTTATGATGAACCTTACTAAAAATGTTTTAAGAGACTCCCATCATCTTCAAAGTTTGACCTCAGGCCCAAGATTTTTTCTATTTGATCTCCATAAAGCATGCTGTTCAAAACTTCCTTACAGATATTGGAGAGAAACTTATGTTACACCACCTCAAGTTACATTGTCAACTCACCGAATTTATCAGGTCAAAATCTGATCAATCCTCAGTTGAATAACGCCATCGGAGATCTGGTTCCAAGGCATGGTCAAAGTCTTCCTTTCAGCAGCCGACCATTGGCAAGGAGGGGGTCCTGAAAACCGGTTCTTATAGGTTAAAGGTGGAGAGTTGATTCAACATGACATTCAACATTACATGTTTTTATTTGAATCAAGAAGTATGTCGTCGACTGATGTGACCTCAAAATAAAGAATGCAAATAGAAATATCTAAAATACATTATCCCTCTGATTAACAATTTGAACAAGTTCTGCAAGACTAGTCCACACACTTAGTCAAGCGTTATCACAAGCACTAGATGTTCTGCAAGACTAGTCCACACACTTAGTCAAGCGTTATCACAAGCACCAGATGTCTTTAAGCGAGGAATTTCGAATTGTGTTTAATTTGCATTCACAAATTGCGAGTCAAAGGGAAAGTAACAATTGTACAGGGCATAAGTATAGGTCACGGCATCATTGCATGTTAAACAAATTCCCTTTCTGTGCCAGTAAAGTATTATCTTATCTTAGTTTTGCAAGTTTTTCGAATGAAAAATTTGCAACCCAACAAGGTAGCACATAAAAAAGAAACCTTTAAATTAATTTGTAAGTAAGCGAGTGATTTATCGTTTAACACCGCTTTGGCAATATTACAGCCAATACGTTGTTCCTTTAAGAACCACTCTGTGAGTTGTTGTAGTCATATATGTCAAATTTAATCAATTTTGTCATTTGATCGCGAAGTATCGACTGTTACCCTAAAGACACATTTTAAAGGTTGTTTTTTTAACAGTTTAAATATGAAGGTAGAATGTCGCAATTATGATCGAAAACCGGACAGTGACGCGCGTAATGCAGTCAAACGTAATTCTGGAGACTTATCTAAAAGTCAGGAGGGCAATTAGGAGTTGATAGTGTTTGTTAGGTTATATAACTAGTATCCATGTATATTGGACGTAATATCCACACCTCTGTGCATTGATAAGGCCGTTTAGATTTTCATGGAAAACCAGTATTTGTCGTGTAATGGGGGCTTGTTTTATATAATATATTTAATTATGTTTAGGGTAACTTACGGGTATTTAGGGTATAGAGGCCAAAATGGTAGTATTTATTTACCTGTTCCATGCGGTGAAGGGCTTCCGGGTTACTTTAGGCTTCACCAGGCAGCGGTGATTGGATGAACGTGCTGGGTCATTCCACTTACGTAAGGGTGTTATACACATACTGGGACCTTGCTAGAGAGGGTATAAAAAGCAGTGTGCACGGTTAAGTAAGCGTCTACACACCGTTGGAGCGGTGAACGGCAGGCAATATTTTATCACTGAAAGTGAACTATTTGATGCGCGAGAGGTCGGAACGTTTTGTGTTTTAAGTGCAGGAAAATTGTCAATATCTATATATTCATAAGCCACACTTCCACCAAAATCCATGCTGTAAAATAGAAGGCCTTTATGCGTATTATCGCCAAATTTCTGTTTACAGACTAGCCTATAGGCCTGAAAAACAATGTCTTGCCGCCACAAAGTGTCCGTCAAAATATTTTAGGTATCTTTGATAAATAAAGACAAATCTAAACACACCAAAATTAAGAATATTTATCAAACCATCGTCATGCCAAATTTGACGGCTTTTTGTTGCGCCGTTTTCGAGCCGTCATGTTAGAAACCACAACACCATCAAATTCTTAGTGAAAGATTTCATAACATCATGGTGAACTATTTAATGTCAAAGTATTAATTGTGTAGTGTACGCTTTAATGTCACCGTTCAATAAGTTTTCTAGTCAGAAGGGGCGCTGTATCGTGCATGAAACTAGAATCCAAAAGCTAGCTTATAACATGCTTTTCCATTTAGATAACATTGGCAAAATTACATGGGCATCCCACATCAGAAACCTGTTCTCCCACGGGTTTGGTTATATTTGGATGAACCAAACTATTGGAAATATTGATCTTTTAATATATGATTTTAGAAACCAAGCTATTAATGTTTCATCAAGATTGGCATTCTACGGTATGATTGTTACAGGACTTTCAAAAGTTTACTTCAACCAGAAAAAGATTTGTCAATTTTATATTCCAAAGACTTAAGAAAATATTTCATCAGATTTAGACTTGGGTTGTTAGACTTAATGGTAAATGAAGGGAGAAAAATGTTTATCATCCAAAACTGTGGTCCACAGGAGATATCGCTGGTGGAAGATCAAGCGATATCTCCTAGGAGATATATTTTTGGCAGTAGATTTTGAACAATGCCCCTCTGACGTCAAGTATATGACATCAGTTGTTTTACATCATCAAGTAATGACATCACAATGCTATGACGTCATAAATACTACGACGTCACAATGCTATGACATCACCGCACTTGGAGTCTTAGGGCAGCAGGGTGTCAATCAAATGTAATGAAAAATGATTTTGGATGATAAATAGAATCTCACCCTCGTGTCTTCTGATATCAAATATATCAACACTCATTGATAAAAGTAAAATATCCTCGGCAAGCCTCGTATATTTGTAACTTTTATCAACTTGTGTTGATATATTTGATATCAGAAGACACTTGGGTGAGATTCTCTATGTATCGAAAAGAATAGAAGAATTTGTCCTTTATGTAAATCAGCAGTTGAAAATGAAATACATTTTATGCTAGTTTGCCCATCTGATTCCGTGTTCAGAAGAAAGTACATTCCTGAAAAGTTTTCATCACAATCACCTAATGTTGCCTTTACATCCTTAATGTCCTCTCAAAACGAAAATGTTATTCATTTATCATTATTTATCAAGCATAGTTTAAGACTTAAGAGATGAACTGTTAAAGACTTGTAACTAAAACGGGATTTTTCAATTTGTTGAATTGTATAGTGTTTGTGTCGTCACTATTTGTATATGTACTTTTGTATGTGGACCGGAAGCCTTAAATACAATAAACTCTTTTGACTTTGACTTGATTAGTGTATTTACATGATGTTTATGACAATCATGTAAATCCTGATCACCTTGATTATATTAAAAAAAAATTCTTAACCGCATAGTGATTATATTTCTTACTTATGGGCCTTCCATATCCAAAAGTTTAACTTGAATTAAAAAGTGCCATTCCTTCGATTCTTAACTATTTTTTTAATCATAGTTATATTAATCTTAAATTATTTGCAGATGGAGATACTATAAACGTGAGTGAAATTATTTTTGACGGGTCATTACATTGGACAAGTGTTATTCCAATGTCAAGAATCTACTCCCGTGAAAAGCTGCTCCCTGTAAATAACTTCCTTTGTACTTTCGGCCAGCAATATGCGTCTCGGAATGGTTTAAGGAGCCACACCCAGTTTGTACATGAGAAACATGCCACCTGTCGCACATTACATTGGCGACATGAACACTCATTCTAAATTGAAGTCATATAAAGGTTTAGAATGTAAGACCAAGTTTTGTTAAGACGCGGCACTTAAACCCAGGTTTGGTTTCCTCACCATACTCTTTCTGAATGATATCAAGAGAGTCTACAATAATTCCTGGTTTTATCTCATTTGCAAGGATGTTTTCGCTTGTACTGTCGAGAGTTGTCTGGGAACACCGAGTATGTTGTTAGCGTCAAATATGTCGCACTTAATTGTCTTATATATATATATATATATATATTTTATCGTAAATTAATGTCAGTCTCTGAAAATCATCTTATTGCTGATAAGTTCAGTAGGGAGACAAACAGGTTCATGATCAAGTGGTCGTTTATGATCGAAAACCGGACAATGGCGCGCTAATGACTCAATCGAATCTAAGGAATTTGGCATAGGAAATGCCGCTAACCAAAACATTTTCACAGTGTCACTGCAACGAATTTGACATGTACATACCGAGCTGTAAAACGCCACACCACCAATGAAAAGAAAAGCTATATTCTCAAGCGGAAAGGTCGGTCACTTAGCATTATATGTTAATTTTTGTTGCCTTTTTTGTTGTCATATATTTATCATTCTATTCATCTATATTTTCTCTGTTTGATGGTCATGATGATGTTTTACCCTTTTTCACACAAAAACCCAGTTACTCTGGTTCCCTGGAGACAATATCTATATCAATATCTTTTGGGACATATTTAAGATCTTTTTCTTTAGTTTGATAATGTTGGTGTGTTTAGATTTTTCTTCATCAAAAATACCTAAAAAATGTTAAAATTCAAATATTTTGACGGACGAGTTGTCGCGGCAAGACATTGTTTTTCAGGCGTATAGGTAGGGAGCTCGCGTCTTCGATCCTATACAAAATGATTCGACTGCGGCTGTGACGTCACAGCAAAGTTGTGACAATTTTCGTAATCTCACGTGCCTTCACGTGCAAGTCGCGAGAAATTGACATGCATTCGACTATAGAAGTTCGCTTGAAAAAATCATTTTTTTCTCTTCGGATATTATAATTTTTTTGTGGGAAGATCTTCCGACAGCTTCAAGTCAAGAAATATGATTAAGTCGAATTACTCATCACATATTTACGGGAATATTGAATGCTAGCGATTTCATTGGTAAACTTTTCATGTGTTGTCAATTAGATTACCATATCCACATATTTTGCTTATATCACACTTTACCGTCCACAAGCATTCTTAAAAACCTGTACATAGGTTTATGTCAATATTTTACGTATTTTGCTTCATCTAAAAATCGTGCTTGAGGCCGGTAAAAAAATTGCTTACGTTTTTTTTCTACATACAGCCATTTCCGGTCATTATAAAATGTAATGCAAACGACAGAAAGGAATTTTACAATCCGGAAAAATGTACTTTGTAAACCATATTTAATTGTTATCTTATACTTACATGTGTGTAAACTTTATACGTTGCAAATGTGTATTTATTTGTAAGATATCGTTTTTAAGTTCTTTTCCGTCATTGACATCTTCTCTTCAGATGTGTCCATGATTGTTATTTACGAAATATCAATGAAAACATATTGGAAATTAGTTTTGTATCTTAATGACTCGTAATCAGAAGATTGTCTTTAAAATGTCAATAAAATACCTCATATGTTATTTGTATCTTTCTTTTGAAAAGGTCCTAATTAAGAGATAAATAAAATCATAATGAAGACCCATCATACTTATGATTTTTTAAATACGTGATTACGAGGCAAAATTTTGACAGTTGTACTTTTATCTCTGCAAAAAGGGGATAACCTATTTTTGTTTCTTATTAAAAATTAGTTACAACACTTTTTAAGCCACTCATTTTAAAGTTGTATTTCATCTTTGCAAAATATTTTGTACGTTACATGAACTTGTATAACGAGGTTTTACTACCCCATTTGCAATTTGTATTGTATCTGTAAAACTATTAACTTTCCACTTGAGGAAATCTTTCCGTACAAGAAGTCTTTATAACATTAAAACTCTCTTACTATCGCATATTCGTTTTCTACATCTCTCTATATTTCTGCTAAGAATTCTTATCTTCTTACGATAATGCTTTCTCGGAAAAAGTCTTGACACTGTCAATATCCATCTTAATTAAGGGTTCTCGTCATAACCAGTTATTACACACAAAAATAACAATTTCCAATGAGTTACAATAGGTCTGTCGTAGTTATGACATACACATTTACCGTTTCATATTGAATTGGCATGCGCAATTCTTAACAATTGGCATATGCAACCTTTCAAACTGTTTATTTGTGTACTGTACAATATAGATTAACTTTGTCAAATAAGTAAAGAGTGTTTTTTAAGAGGATTTGAAGGTTTTTTTTAGGATTGTCAATTTCTGTATTTATTCAAACCATGAAATTGGCAACCGCATTCTTAGAATAACTAACGTTAAAACATTCACCAAACTCAAAGCGATTCTTTCATGGGACACTTTATCGTATATACATTTTAGGCAAAGCAATATGTTTCCAAAGATCGTTCGGTAATTTTTTAAATAAATGACAACCGAATCCTGCCTAATATTAATTATAAAAGATTTTTGGTACACGATGCTGCAGAAGACTTCTTTTCCGGCGAAATTGTTCTTCGTGCGCAATGATATGTTGAAACCAGTTTGCCACTACGTACACTAGTTTCGTGATAACATTGGGTGACGTTTCAGTGAAAAATTATTGGATTTTTCAACTTTTAATATTTATTATACAGATACAAAACATAAATATGTATATTAATGAACATGATCTTGTTGTTGGAGTTTTTACATGTAGGGAATGGATGATTGTTTGCCCTTGCAAGTGAATTCTGCCTTGCGTATTTTATGTTCGCTTCAAATTTATTACTTAAATCTCGGTGTTTGATGATCTGTACGTGTAAACTCTATTAAAAAGGCTGTTACAAATGGAAAAGGTTACAATTAATGATAAACGTTTAACAAGTAATGAGATATGTGCTTGTTATTAAATTTGATATTTGTGATAAAAAGTATTATTTGTAATTAAAGGTGTAAAACGTATTTTTTCTGTCATTTTTTCTGTGATATATACACCAACATATTCTGTAAAATAAATTAGTTATATATATTCCAATAATGAATATGTTATAATTTAATGGAATTAAACACATAAACCCTGAACAGATGTCTGTTTTATTTGTGAAGTCAATGTATGAAACAAAACATAATGAAAGTTACAAGTCGATGAAAGCATGACGCATATTAATTGAAGTTCCATAAAATGCAATATTACTGTAAAGGAATACTTCGTTTCGTAAGGACGTTAAAATTTTACATAGCACAATCTATATTTAGGACTTCCGGAATAAACACGGCGGGTCAGCCAGCCATTTTGACGAAATACATTTGAAATTGTTCGTGAGAGCGAAAGTAAATGATGGATTAAAAGGTTCACTTAATGAGTACACTCATTTAGGTATTGAAAGACTTTGTAATGATAAGCACTTTTATCCGCCACCAATTTTAAATCTGTTGGCTCAAGGGTTTGTGTTTTAGGAATTTGACGCGAGCTCCCTAGTATAGGCTAGTCTGTGGACGGAATATAAAGAAATCTGTGGCGTTAATACGCTTAAAGGCCTTATATTTAACAGCATGGATTTCGGTGGAAGTGTGGCTTAAGAATATATAGACATTGACAATTTTCCTGCACTTAAAACACAAAACGTTCCGACCTCTCGCGCATCAAATAGTTCACTTTCAGTTATTAAATATTGCCTGCCGTTCACCGCTCCTACGGTTTGGTCTAGTTGCATACATAGAGAATACTAAACGACGTCCCGTATAATTACATTTTTATGAAACTCGTGAATGGTATCGGCATCTAACTCGCTTTCGCTCGTTAGATACCAAACCACACACTCGTTTCATAAATATGTTATTAAACGGGACGTCGTTTAGTATTCTCTATTTATGAAACGAGTGTTTGGTTTGGTATTAAACGAGCGAAAGCGAGTTAGATACCGATACCATTCACGAGTTTCATAAAAATGTAATTATACGGGACTGAGTTTAGTATTTTATTTATTACTCGCTGAATTATAGCAAAGAAAAATCATTAAATCGCCGGGATAGCCATTGTCGCTGCGCCGCTAACATTGTGACGTCATGCTTGACGATTGTGACGTCATATGACGTCAATCGACACGCGATGTTATTAAACATTGTGTAATAACTTTGTAGATTTATTAAACGGCGGTATCTTCAACGGGAGAGTAATAACTAGCTTTAAGTGAGACTTGTTCTGGTCAGAACAGTCCACCCCTTGCATTGTTTATTGCGGCGCTTGTCCAGTGATTGGACAGTTCTTGTCTCGCCGAGACTCGGCATGAGACAGATGACCCTTCCCTCATAGCCTGTTAGCTGTAGAATTTAGATTAGAAAAGTTTACTTTTTGTTATATAAAATATTTGAAGGTAACTTAATTGTGTTATTTATCGCAAAAGCTACATCGCGAATCTGGGGAAACTGCGTTGACATTGGTTTTAAAATCACAACGTAATTTAAAGTCTTGGAAAGTTTTCAGTTATACAAATATCCACGTCTGTTACAGTCATATATATGTCTTTTGGACATGAAAAGTTAAGATATTTTGATTTTATTTCACCACATATGACATTTAGGTTCGTGTCAAAGGTAAATAATATGTTATGAAAATCATGGAGTGGCTCTTTAAGATGCTTAACACTTTAAGCTACAAAGTCAAAAGGCAGTTAATTTAAAGTGAATATTCATTTACCTCTCAAGTGCCTCAAGTTTAGCTCCTAAGTATAGCTGCCGTCCGCTTGTCGGAACAATCCCACATGAATCGACTCTCGGTTCCCTCGCATTCAGTGCTACACAATACCTTTAGGTTCACATGTCCGGACTATCAACTCTACCTTCAACGTTCACAATTGAAGATATCTGACAGACAGGGTGTCGGACGTGTCAGCGTTTCTTATGCCATGATAGCACGCTTTATCGTCGCAACTTCTTCGTTTTGTCACGTGACCGCATCATTTGCACGTGCACCATACTCAAGAGCGCCGACAATCGTTACCGTAGTTACTCAACAATAAAACAGACACAAACAAATGTAAAATGTAATAAGCTGGACTTTTGTACATGAATCATGTACAAGTTCAATGTTTCATTTTAAGACTCACCAAAAACGTTTGTGTCTTAAATTAGTTTTTGCCCTGTAATCTGTTCTCGGAATTCAGACGGCTGCGTTCGACGGTTGCACGTTCAACCAGTCGGCGATATGCCGTATTTCCTCATATAAACAACTTAATTATAACTCTCACTCAGACTCTAAGACAAGGCCAAGTACTTATTCATTAAGTAGGTTTTACAATAAGCAACTGAGTGATGCACATGTTTAAATCATTCCGAGGTATTCTCCTCGATTTTCATGAAATGTATATATGCTGATGTGATTTAAAAACATATCTCACATGTACGTCTTTTTCCACAAAAACTATGACAAATTATAGTTGTAATACGTAGGATGTGACGGTAGGGAATGTTGAATTTTAAATCAGTATGCGATTTGATTCTACACTTAATGGTCGACATAGACAACGACATACTGCTCATCGCAGCACTATCGATAACTCAGTCAGTTTTGATCTTTTATGCATATCATTTATGCTAATATTACTGAAATATGTTGAAATACCTGGTTTCAAGTCACATCCGTCCAGAGCGGCCGTCGGGTGAGAGTTTTTGTCCATTACACTTTAACAATAGGAGACTGTTATCTTATCTTATATAAGTATTTGTTTTAAATCCCCTCTGCTCCAAAGTAACAGCTTGTCTTTAAACAATATGGAAAATCGGAAATTATGAATTCTTAAACGACATTTGCAAGTGATGACCTAGAGATCTATACCATTTAGATAGTGAACAAAAGAACATATCTATGTTTTAGTTGGTCCTTGATATTTGTCGAGGCAAGATAGGTAAGTTGATAAGCTGATGGTAAGGTCAATGCTGACCTTGTTGCCTACCTCTGGGGATTCGAATACAATGGACTTGACCTGAAAAAGTAGAAGAGTTTTCCTTTTGCAGACAGTGCTATCCCACATATCATAACGATGTCACAATTCGTTACTATCTGATTTCAAATTCATTCAGACTAAGGAACCCCCAATCAGAGGGGCAGTGAGTGAACAAAAGCCTATAACAACCGCTTGCTGGACCTCGATTTTAGTCGGGGCGAGGTAGGCGAGTCGGTACAGTCATTGCTGACGGTATACCCTGACTTTGAGGGTGTTGGTTCAATTCCCGTACCGGAATTTAAGACTTACAGTATATGCGATTTTGTGGTAAACAACTGAAAAACGAATCAAACACAAAATAAAATCAATACATTTCTACTCACAAAATGTAGAGGAAATATCAAATTAAATCAGTTTATTCATCATTTCGACCATTTGGCTTGAGTACAATTGAATGCGACCACAGGACACAAATATTGTTAAGAGCGATGTTATGACATGCCTTGAACCATTTTAAGGACGATGAAAACAAAACGCCTTGGCAGTTATAATATGTAACAGTTTAATCTTCCTTGTCTCCAATATACCACTTTTCCTTCCTGCTTATAATATATATCTTCTACTTGTAAAGCATTTGACATCAAGAAGATAAACAATATACTGCAATAAATGTACTTCTAACACAGGTACTGATTGTACGTGATTTAATCTACAAATTCTAGAAGACACTAGAGCTAACTTGGATACGTTGTATCAGCTGAAAACGGTTAAACTAATAATGAGTGCAGCTTTTGAATTTGAATTTGCGTATTCCGGGAATGGATATGACTCGAATCCCGAAATCTTGTTTGTAATTTTGGGCATGCGGTATCTAAAAATCTCATATTGTATCATCACAAAATATTTCGGCAATATAAGCGAAGGACTTTGCGGAGAATTGTATACATAAACAGCAATGTGTTTCAATTTATATTTGTAGATTCAGACAGGCTTCATTATTCAATTTCTCAATGATTACTACTTTATAGGATAAGTGGCACGTGGTCCTGTGCATAGCTCAGTCGACCGCTATCAGTGAAGTTCAGCAACTTCTGGCGTGACTCGCTGGATGGATGAGTTACCCAATTTTTGTTGTATTCAATTATTGTCGTATTAACTGAGAGTTCAAGGGTCATTCCCTGCCCCACACTGAGACACGAGATGACAAACTTGTAATGTCTCCTTAGGCAAGAGATTATACTAAAGATGTGCCTCTGTTCACCCAGCAGTACTAATTGGGTACTTGGTGTAGATTGAGTTGGAGGTGACCTTTAAGCGCTTAATCGGCAGCTTGGGTAAGACCAGGGTAATAATATCCATGACTCTTGTATGCGCTATGAACACTCACAGTGGAGTTTAGCGCTATATAAATGGATTTATTATTATCATAAGTAAGAAGTGTTTCGCTCATGCCAGTTCGTCAATAATAATCACGTATAAATTGTTACACTTTTAAGGTATTTACCCTTTCGGGATTCGAACCTGCACTCGCAGAGTCTGGTCTCCGCCGTTGAGAGGCTCGGCTGATTTATACCGCTACATTGCTTACAGCGCTGTGTTGGATTAAACATCGTGTACCTACATCGAAACCCTCTTTTCCTTAGGTTTGTTTCCTCCGTGAACTTCGTATAGATTTAGATTCTCATTTATGGTTTTCTATATATATATATATATATATATTTCATCATTTACATATTAAAATAAAAAATCTCAAGCTATAACTGTAAAAATATGTATTATTAATTTATTTATATAAAATTCTTATCAACTCAAAACATTTTACCTTTATTGTGATTATGCTTATAACCGTTAGCCTAACAATCAGTGTATTGTTTATTTCATATGTTTTATTGTCTCATGAGCAAACATCGGCTGGAAAAAAACTAAATGGAAATACGAAATTATAAAAGAAAATGTACCAATTCTTTAGTAAATTATTGAAATTAGCAGACATGAAATTTCCGATAGCACTTACTTATTTTGTCAAGTATATTGATTTTTTTCAAATTCATGTACATTTTTAACTAATATGATGCTCAAATAAATAGTTCGTCATTTGATTTCTATCATATCGTGAGGGCAATGGTGTACACGGCGACTATGATATTCGGCTAATGATAGGGTCACGTGATTAAATAAGATCAGGGATCTCGTGCTGCACGAGCAAAGGGAAATGTGCGTGCACTTAGTACGCGATACACGTGTTCACAGTCATTTGCTTTCAGAACACAAGCGTCAGTTGTTGATTGAAGGTAAGTGTTTTCGAATGATAAATTCAAGATAGTACGAAATATTGAAAAAATATATTACATGAGACCACGTTAACTCATCAACAGAAACATTACACGGTATCAAATTATTTGCATTGTAATAACGTAAAAACAATTCGACTGGTATTAAGTGGAATATAACTCTGCCGCGCTTATTGAAATGTAAGTGAGAATAATTCGTCAAATGCTGAAAAAGTCAACAATTGCATACTAACTTATAAAAATGTGTCCGAATTTACAAACATAAATTCGACAATCTAAATTGACTGATTCATTTAGAAATAATTAGTTCCAAATGATAATAACGGGCGGGATAGCTTCATTTTCGGACCAAGAGGTCCGTGGTTCGAATCCTGTCAGGGGCTCTGCATTTTTGTCTCCAGTAGAGAACTGTTCTACACGCAGTAAGGTCTGAGTGCAATGCTACACTGAATTCTGTCTAGTATCACCGAAGGTTCGCCAGATCCAAGTTTCACCGCAGTGGATAGCCACGTTAAAGGCGGCGTTAAACCCCATTTCGCTTAACCTCAGCAAGTGATAATATAGTTAATTAACAATTGTCAAAGCATCTATTTTAAACAAAACATTGCTTTTATTAATGAATTTAGTTTAAACTGAGACTGAAAGCGCAGTGGTTAGCGCGTTCGGCTTCGGATCAAGATGTCCGTGGTTCGAATCCCGCCAAGGGCTCGGCAACTTTGTTTGCAAAGAACTGTTCTAGACGCTGTCGGGTTTGGGTGCAATGCTGCACTTAGTTTCAGCGCAGTACCACACATGGTTCGCTAGTTCCAGCCGATGCTCGCAGGTTTCACCGCAATGCATAGACACATTGATGTTGCGGGCTTTCTCCCTGTACTAATACTAGCAGCCGCGATATAAGTGAAATACTCGTGAAAACGGCGATAAACCCCATTTCACCTCACCTCACCGTGATACGGGCGGATAGTGCAGTGGTTAAGGATCAAGAGGTCCGTGTTTCGAATCCCGCTAAGACGTGTCTGCAGTAGAGAACTGTTCTACACACTGTAAGGTTTGGGTGCAATGCAACATTGAACTTTAGCAGGGTACCATCCATGGTTGGTTAGTTCCAGGCGATGTCGCAGTTTCACCGCAATACATATCCACAATGTTGTTGCAGGCTTTCTCCCTGCAATAATACTAGCAGCCGAGAGTAACTTAAATACTCTTGAAAGCAGTTTTAAATCCCAATTCACTCGGTCGTCCGTGACAACATATTTTCCGGGCTAGAGCTAGAAAACTGTAGGCCTGGCTTAACAAAACCAAGAGGTGCCATCAATTTTGCCGAGTTTTGACGTCATGTTTGCATTGAATTTTTCCTTCGAACTTACATGATGACGTCAAAACTCGGCAAAATTGATGGCACTACTTTATTCCCAGCCTCCATACTTTGCTCGTGCGGCGGACTAATTTTTTAATTGACATCAAAATACACTAATTTGTCGACTAGTAGAACTTCCGGTTTTGAAAAGACGAGTCGATGAAAAGTCAATGTTGTGGTTCTCGTAAGTTTTGGGAAGTTAAGGATTGTTTTTGTGTTCTTATTTAACGTTTTGACGCTTTGTTTACGGACAGTGTTGATATTTATTGCCTTCAAACTCTAAAAGTGGAGGGTTTCAAGTTATAAATTACATATAATCGGCAAAGTGATGCATGGCGTGTTTGATTAGACATTTGCCGAATGCTCGGAAAACGGCGTACACAAATCATCGGACCAAAATGTTCACTATACGTCGATCTACGTATGGTTTTCTACCTAGATCGGCGTATTATACGTCGATTGACGTATTATACGTCGATTTCAGGATTTCCCCAACCTGTACAAGTAGTTAATATATAAAAGGAGCTGCTACTGTTTGCTATATTTCTATTAGACCTGTGTATTGGACTGAGAGTTTATACAAGTAGTTAATATATAAAAGGAGCTGCTACTGTTTGCTATATTTCCATTAGACCTGTCTATTGGACTGAGTTTATACAAGTAGTTCATATATAAAAGGAGCTGCTACTGTTTGCTATATTTCTATTAGACCTGTGTATCGTGACGATACATCCCGGTTTCAGTTTTATTAGGCGAGACAATATATCATTGAAGTATTGTAAGGGAACCTGCGGGACGATTATCATCGCCATACAGTGGTTGCGATACAATACGTATCACGATGCTCTACATTTCATGAAAGTTTAATATATAGGACATAGAAAATTTTTTTTTCTTAGATACATACAAGGCAGGCAAAGTTATGAAATATGATTGTTTTATCGTCCTTTTAAATTTGCTGATACTTTGCATATCTTAAATGCTTATTATCATTATCAATACTCAATTATTGTCCATTCTGTAACATAAAATGTACAAATATTTGCCAGATATCACAGAACATTTGTGAATCTTACTCTTGTCAAATCCTCTGTATATATTGTTTTAGCTGGAAGTCAATTCCCAGGATTTCAGGAGTGTTTGAAAAATGTGAACAGTATTAAAGTTTTCATCCAACTAAGTGAAGTAAATATAACTGCCAAGATGGATATAACCATACAAAATCTTTACATAATCATGTACTTTAAAGAAACAAGTAAAACAGTGAGCAAACCTCACATACCCGCTACAAACTACCTTCTGGCTTTCTTGAAAGAAAGAAATGTCAAATCTTTTGTAAAAATTATGCAAACATTACAAATAAAATACTTGTAAATCAATTTAGGAGACAGCCCGCATCACTATTGTGGCTATGCATTGCGGTGAAACCTGCGAGCATCGGCTGGAACAAGCGTACCATGGGTGGTACTGCACTGAATTTCAGTGTAGCATTGCACCCACACCTGACTGCTTGTAGAACAGTTCTCTACTGCAGACAAAGTTGCCGAACCCCTGGCGGGATTCGAACCATGGACCTCCTGATCCCAAGCCGAATGTGCTAACCACTGCGCTATCCCGCCCCTGTACGGTTTAGGAGATATGCTCCGGATAAAATAACTTCTCATAGAGTCACTGTTCATGAATGTTTCAATGGGATCCACACAAAATTATAAAATAAAACCCATACAGATCTAAAAAATACCCAAAAAATTTCACACGGGCAGATAGTTCAGTGGTTAGGGATCAAGAGGTCCGTGTTTCGAATCCTGCTAAGACTTGTCTGCAGTAGAGAACTGTTCTACACACTGTAAGGTTTGGGTGCAATGCAACATTGAACTTTAACAGGGTACCATCCATTGTTGGTAAGTTCCAGGGGATGTCGCAGATTTCACCGCAATACATATCCACAATGTTGTTGCAGGCTTTCTCCCTGCAATAATAGTAGCAGCCGAGAGTTACTAAAATATTCTTGAAAGCAGTTTTAAATCCCAATTCACTCAGTCGTCCGTGACAACATATTTTCCGGGCTAGAGCTAGAAAACTGTAGGCCTAGCTTAACAAAACCAAGAGATGTGATTGATGTAATAAGGTTCGGTGCCCACATATAATCCAACCCCCGCCCCCGTCAAAGATTAACTTCAACATCTAAATAAGGCCTATACCTATGTTAATCACTGAATTTCGTCGGGATGTCCACAATTAAACGTTACTTTGAAGATCTCGCCACTATGACTGAAATAATGCCAAATCTTTCAATATACAAAATAACATTGTCATTGCAGCTTACAAAGTTGTTCACATTTCATGATTCGTTCAATTTAGCGTTGTTCACAGCATAACATTTTACGTAAGATATATTGAGTACTGTAAATATATCGATTTGTTAGATACTCAATGTTTTAAATGAAAACTGAAAGATCAAAAATTTGTGCAAGAGTGATTTTAATTCTTAAAAACTGATGTTTATGTGAATAATCACAATAAATTCAGTCTAATTCATGTTCTTCATACTAATAGAACAAAGAGTAGAAAAGATATGTTGGACTGAGAGTTTATACACAGGGGCGTGTATCGCTTAGAAATAGCTTTAGAAAGACATATATACCCATAGACCCTACCCTACTACTATATATATATATATATATATATCCTTTTATATAGTAGTAGGGTAGGGTCTATGGGTATATATGTCTTTCTAACGCTATTTCTAAGCGATACACGCCCCTGTGCTCCATTGCTTACTTCACTAACTGACTTCACCATTCCCCGACTTCTTTTTCTAACTCTAACTGCCCGTGCATCCCCTTTTTAACCATTGACCACATTAATCACCTTAAGGGTGTGTTTTTCTCTAGACCAATCATTTCTTTACCATACCTTATGACATACGTCATTCCGAAGTGTACTCTGACCTTCGACCTTGATAACTTTGAACCGTAACCTCTTTGTGACGTCACTACCTACTTTCTCTAATTGAATAATACACTTTAGCAAATGCTTAGTAATTCATAACGTCACGATAATGCATTTCATCTCTCATTAAGGATTCAGCAGAAATCCTGAATCCTTATTGTTATTGGCGTGTTTTTTATTATTATTCCACGATTCTTGTGTACAAAATTCAGCCAAAACTAGCGACTCATTTACAACCAAACTTTACAATCTTATAGCCCTTACAAAGACCCCGCGACACGAAGCTTTTCAGCCAGTTCGGACATTGCATTAAAGGCTCAGTACCATTCAAAATTTTCAAAATTAACATTGGAAATTTTTTCAAAATGCACTTAGAGACTTGGAACTATTTTTAAACGATGCGCAATAACATTTCAAGCAAAAACGTAAATCATGGCAAATTCGTAGCATGAATACTTTCGCTGCCTTATTGCTTTTTTTGACTTTTTGAAATTTCCGGACCCCATGCATCTTTGAAATGTAACTCCTCTGAAGATACTTGCGTCTAAGAGCTGAAAATCTCCAATAATGTAGCTGAGACATTGGGCATTTCAGGGTGATTCAGATTTTGATGAAAGTCAAATATTTATTTCTCGGTAACCCTTCAAAGTCGGGCGACTTTGCTCATGTAAGCATATTCAAAGGGAGATAATTAAAAAAGTTAGACTCACAATTGCACCAATTTTTCAGGGATGTAAGAACAGTATATGGACTTGGTGAAACTGTCAAAACATTGCTCGCGAACAATAATTTTCGTTCACAATAAAGGATCAAAAATGTGAAAAATCATTTTGAACAAAATTAACATGGGCTATTTTTGCAAACTGTACTTAGAGAGTTGAAACTTGTTTTGAAAGATGCGCAGTAACAGTACAAACAAAAAAGTAAATCATGACGAATTCATAAGTAGCATGGTTTTTTCACATTATCAACTTCTTTGCAATAATCACACATTAGGTCAGAGGAAACATGCTGTTGTAGCCAAATGCGTCGGCCAATTTTCATGAAACTTTCAGGGATGATTGCTAACATCACTATGTACGTAATGAATGTTCTTTGAAAGCGCTGAATCCGTTTGTCGTCGCTTGCGACTATATTTTATTCTTCTTACTAAGCTTTCTTTGACATAAGAATTATTACATGTTAGGCTTGGTCGTTAATTCCAATTGACCAAATGTCACATATGTCAGAATACTTGGCCTAAACTCATTTCTCTTCCTTGTTCCTCATAATTAATAACTAAAGAACACGCAACTTTTGATCACCTGTCCGATTATGTCTTTTGTCTACACATTCGCTACTTTCAAATAATATCTCACTATTCTAACCTTATTTTAAATATACTCAATATTTCCTTAAACCCATTTTCGACTTACTTTTAATTTCACTACATAACCGCTATCCCGCCCCTGTACGGTTTAGGAGATATGCTCCGAATAAAATAACTTCTCATAGAGTTACTGTTTCAATGAATGTTTCAAATGAATGTTTCAATGGGGTCCACACAGAATTATAAAATAAAACCCATACTGATCTTAAAAATACCAAAAAAATTTCACAAAAAAGTTTTTACCCTTAAAAGGCTTATCTAGATACATTGGCAATAGTTTGGTGAAGATAAGATGTATTTTTCAGGACATAATCCAGACAAACGACCTTGTCATAGTCACTTTGTTTGTAATGTTTCCATGGCAACCGCAAACATAAAAATCATTGTTGTTGCCTCAAAAGGCTCATTTGGGGGTCATGGTTGATATGTGCCGTATAAAGTCTGGTGAAGCCAGCATGTATAGTTTAGGAGATATGCTCAGGTCGAGGACTTTCGACGGACAGACAGAATGCTATACCTTACAGCGTAAGCGTGGATCTTCTTTCTACGCAAAGCTTTACTATCGCCAGTCTCGAACTGTCTAACCCTTCATGCCAACGGACGACTTTCCTGTGCTAGCTCTACTGCAAAGGAATTAAATAGTTCAATCAGAAAGCTCATGGCAAAAGCTACATACAGGGACCCAAAAAAACATGGTGGCCCCTTTGTCGCCGTCAACTGAAAGAAGAGAGCCATGTATCCATGTTCATGTTTTTAGTCAATTTGTGCAAGTAATGTTCTACAACCCCGTAACGGACAGTGGCCTATAAAAGAAATTGTTCTTATAATGCTTCAGTAAACTAATCAAGGTCAAATTTATCATGATTTGAACACAGACTCCAGGGATTTTCCTGGGCTCAAAGAGGAGTGAGATAATTATCTCGCACCACTAACAAGAGTGAGATATTTTGAAATTGAGTGAGATTTTGTTATCCATATTGAATGAGTTATGATTGCCAATCTATATGAGTAATGTAATTGCAATAATATAAAACAACCACAAAGTGTCAACAACTACACAAGTGTTGAAATAGGACTGAATCGTGTTTTATCTCGTTAACCATTTTGATAATCTTAAATAACATATAACATAACGTCCTGGATTTAGGTTGGCACTTTTTTTTTAATAACATTTTCATTCTCATTAGATGAAGGTCTCTATTATCTTGGGTCTAATCATTATAAATGTATATTTTCATAAAAATGAGTACAATTAACACATTGTTGATTTTTTTAAATAACTGCACAATTATCCTAAAATATATATGTGAAATTACAAGCCAAATGCGGACTGATATTTTATGAAGACAGAATAATTTTTCAATTTAAGCAAATATTTCCGAAATGAAAATAACATTTACGACTTCAAATCAGTGAAGATGGAAGAATATATAACTAGATAATAGATAACCTTTCCTTTTTTAGATACCTGTGCATTTGGTTTATTCATTTACAGTGTTCTGCCAAGCATTTCAAAACTTAGGGCCAATGGCCCCACTTCAGAAAAAAGTTGGGGTCAATTTTTGTTGGGTAGGGGTCAAGTCAGTTTCAAGCCTTTATTTTTTATTAAATTAAAAATCGCATTAAAATCATAAAATTATTTCTTTTGTTTGTATATACATTATGTGCATGCATTGTGTACATTATGAGTTCAAAATCTTCAAAATTATATAAGAAATATAACCTATTTGTTTGCAGCTAACACATCTCTATGTTTCATCTAAAAATAAGAATATAGCAAGATGTTCTTTAGTTGATTTTTAAAACATTCATGTCTCCCCAAAAAACCCCCACCAAAATGATAGTGACCATCACCCAGCCATTTATTTTCCATTATGAAATTGATTAATTTCTGTAAATTATAAAAGATATCTAATCACGAATACACCGAGACATGCTTAATGTGGAAAAATGGTAAGCAACTCGCAACTCGTGTGAAGAAAATGATAAGATAAAAATTGAAAAAATGTTTTATTAGAATGTCAGTGGGTCATCTTTGGACATAAAAAAGTGAAAGATATTTTTCATTTTTCTCTGTTGACATAAATAAGTAACACGATTGAAGGAAATATTAAAACAAAACGAAATATTAATCTGGATTCGCGTCTGAGAAGTTGGCAATGTCAATGATTATCGATTCGTTTCTGTACCAAAAATAAATAAAAATAGTCAATTCCATACAATTAAAGTCTATGAATACGTGATGAATATTTATGCATTAAAATAGATATTTTCTGTTTCTTATACACATAGAGGTTTGATAACTTATCTCATTTCTTTGAACCATCGCGAAAAGCGTCTGCTTGTTCACGCCCGATTCGCTAGTGATTAGAGTTACTTCCCTTGCATAAATAATGTATTGACAATCGTGATTGGTGCAATAGTGAACGGAAGCTTATCAACGTCCAATGAAATCAGATGTTATAGAATAAGTCGGTCGAAGTGTTGTTACGGGCTCTCTTTACCGATCCAAATACGAAGTAGCTCAGATATGAATTGACATTTAATTTTAATGATCATAAATCGATTTAAGATACATTTTAACGCGCCCATTGACCCGCTTACTTTAAAATCATAGCGTCAATTGTAAATTTATTGCGGGAATGGCGCAAGGGCGCGGCCTCGCAGAACACTGCATTTATTAGAGTTTTTAATTGATATTCTTGGTTAGCGCTGGAGACTTGCAACGATAATATGGTCACCTCAACCAACGATATTTAGTTTCCAACGATCTTTGATATTTCAGATGTTGTGTGACATCTTAACCGATAGTGTCATCTTTATCAACACTATCATGGTTATTTACAGTCTGATCTTTCTCACTTACTATTCTCAAGCAGCCGCTTTCGCGGGATTTTGACAGCTCTGCTTCCGGTAAACAAACTCCTTACACCAATCAACTCATTAATAGTACACTGCAGGCAATGTTAAGAGTTTTTGAATATTGAACTCCCTACAGCGTCAGAATCGCGATGTTGAGATTTTTTTACCGGAAGTTTTTGTACTTGTTTACTCACTTGTTTGTCACAAAATTTAACAACTACGATTATCATGCGATTTTAAATCGCATTTAGCAGAATTTAATGGGATATTTCTAATATTTATGCGATAATATCGCGTTATCGCGGCCAAAGTCAATCCCTGAGACTCAATGCACTACGCCCCGCAAGACTTTATTACCTGTCATCGTACAATTGTTTTGTCATTTGTGCTTGCAAAAAGTTGTATCGAAACTTTGATTAAAATTTGATCAAATTGACCGATAAAATTTAAGCATATGTTAATTGATGTCATAACACTCGAAAGGTAGTAAACAGCGGCCTGTCAAAAAATGTTTTCTACAAACGCTTTGGTAAACTATTCAAACTTGAGAAAATAGGCCATGATTTGTAGCACCGACTCGACTCTGTCATAGTACAATTGTTTAGTCATTTGTGCTTGCATAAACTTTATTGAATACCTGCTGAACCGAAACATTGTTTAAATTTTACATTAAAGACCGATAAAATTTGACATATCTCAAAGTCATAACAACCGAAATGTAATAGCCTGCGACTTTGTTCGATCGCAGCAGTGACTGATTTTTTAACAAACTTTACTTTTTGCAGCCAAAATCAGGTTAATTTTAATGTTTGTCTTTTGAATATGATGTCCTCAATAAAAAATTTAAAAAGTAAAAGTGTTATATCAAGTTTTATTTTTTCATGTTCATTGATTTAAGCTCATCGGGGTTATTTTCATTTTGAAAATATTGCTGCAAGTGCCTTAATTGAAAAATTACTCTCGTCATACAATATTTCCCATACACTTGTACACATGGAACATGTATTGATGGTTTTGATTCCATTTAGTACAAAAATAAGAATCAATTTTACAAAAACATTTCCTCCAAATTATAAATGTTACAGGGTTTAGTATAATTTGAAAAAATCTTATTTCATGATAAAGGCAGAACATTGTTCTGAATACAATGTTCACATTATTCTGAAATAAATTGACTTGAAGGTTATAAGATTTATTGTAAAAAATACCTTGTTGCTGATAGTGTCGAAGCTTACCCATTAAAAATGAATGAGTGGTAAAACTACGACAGTTCTTTTGTACCAGAATACGTTTTGTAGTTTTGCAAATGATTTTATCTATTCTTAATATAAACCAAAATGACATTTAATTTCTTTTAATGATAATATTACTTTGTTTTGTTAAAGGTTAATTTATTTATCAAAATCAAAGGACCCTGGAAATAGGGACATCTCTGTTAATATACATTGCATAGACAATATGTAATTTTCATTGTATGTCTAAAATATATTCTCCCCTGATAGAATTTGATTTTCAACTCTGTGCAGCTACTAAACAAATCAACAATGTGTAAGCCGTACTTACTTGTTTTGATGAAAATATACATGTAATACCACGATAATAGATGCCTCCATAATATTTTCCTTGGAAAAAAAAGGGGCGCATTCGTATGTTATTCATTTCCCATAACCAGTCCTAGTAACAACAAAAACTTCCTTTCCGTCCGCATTAATAAACTCAATCTTATTGTTAGAAAGGTTTGCAATGCCGTCTTTTTCATCTGATCAAACTTTTTCACTTTCACTTTGATCATAAGACACGGCGTCGTCGATTGGTAAGAGATTACTGTAAATCGCCAGAGGGGACTCCCTTATCGAACCAGAAAAGTTTTACGTCGTCAACAAGCGTTAACTTGGACATTTTGAGACTGGCAATACTTCAACTTTTCGTAGGAAGATCGGTGAGGGGTATGAAATCACAGGTTTAGTTTTGTTACAGGAAAGACATTGTGTTTTTCCCCCCATTAGATTAATTAGTCTTCATATAGATATTAGACTTGATTAAGCATCAAATACATTTGAAATTTGACCCTGAATGATATAGCTTTCTATTTGTGAACATTACAATTCATGCATTTTAAATTTTTATTGTTTCGAAATTTGCACACTCAAAAGCTGAAACTCTGGAGAAAGACTCATAGATGGAAGTTGAAATGTGAATGCCCCTGTGTAAACAACAAATTGTCGCAATATAGCTCTGTTCCTAGCCTCCTTATCAAACTGGCGTTGCGTGATTAAGGTGTATCTTAAAGGCTCATTCTTTTCATAAACTTACATCAGTTATTTCAGAGATTTAGTAACTCTGAACAAAGGCTATGTACAAGCAAGTGCAAGCTAAACTGTCTGAAATGCAGGACCTTTATTCTATTTTGATGGACAACTCATGTTTTTTCTTTTTTTTCAGAATTGGAAAATGGCAGATTCCATGAAAGTTGGTATCAAAGTGCGTCCTTTGTTGGAAAGGTAGGTCTTTTATCGGACAAGTTTAACATCATTATCATTATCTATGTAAATCTTGTAATGCTTCCACCACAAATGTATTGTCTGACAAATGATACTCCTAAGTTTACATTTTTGGAAAAATTAAAGAAATCTGTCAAACATAAATGTCTGAATTTTATCAGGAGTTCTTTAAACATTGAAAAATCAAATCACTCCAAACAACATATCATCAGGCGCTCGTGTTATTTCTGTTGTTTTCAATTAATTAGTCTCCTTTTGACAGAGAACTTAAGAACCAATGCATCAAACTGTGGGAGGTGGATGAGAGAAAGATTTCATCAAAAGCTGGAGAATTTGAATTTGGTAAGTCTTTGTTCATTGACTAGTATAACCTGCTGACTATTACACCTTTCAAACTAAGTATATGATACAAGTTATTAGCTCAAGTTAACCCAAACTAAAGTAAAGTGTGTTATAAATATAATTACAAATTAAGGTTAATATCGGCTACATTTAATGCTTTAAGTGATGAGCTATATAATAATGAGATCTGTGAGATGTTATGTGTTGATATATATACATATGTGTATTCTTTTACCCTGTTACAGATGCTGTCTTTGATGAAGCGACCAATTTACAGATTTATGAAGGAATGATCAAGGATTTGGTCAAGTCATCCCTCGATGGATTCAACGGTACGTTCATACTTTATCAAGCCTTTACAAACTGTTCAAAATATAAACAATTATTTTTTAATAAAGCACAAACGCTATAACACAAAATAACAATATTTATCCACGTATACATTTGATTAAGTCATTCCGTATATAAATGCCAACTACTACGGACATGGCTGAAAGTGATGAAGTAATTAAAACAAGCGTATGACTCATACACATGGAACATGTCAATACGTATTCTGCAACTCATGGAAAGGTTGAGACTTTTGCACCAATGCGTAAGATTTCAAAGTGGTATCATCTCAGAATTCTGCACAAGCCTTAAAAGAATTAAAATATCTCTGCAACAACTTTTTTCTCACTTTTTAGAAGATTATTCAAATTTAGAGATTCCTTATTTTGATGAAAGACAACTGAATATTTGACTGTACACACTCTGCCATTCAATGGGTACCCGGGTAATGAAGCACAAGTAGAGAAGGGGCATTACTCGCAGGAACCTGTTAAATGAGTAATTGTCTGAGACAGTTACCAGGGGCTGGAGAGTCAATTGTTTGTTTGGCTTTGGATCAATAGGTCTGAGATTTGAAATTGCCAGAGGCTCGACAACTTTGTCCGCAGTAGAGAACTGTTCTACACACAGTATGTTTGGGTGCAATGCTACACTGTATTTCATTGAGGTATGTGAAATTCCAACAGAAAGTGGCGTTAAACTCAAAATCATCTTAGAGATATCTTTTTATCCCTTCCCCTTCAAATGTGTACATGAAATAAGTCAGGGTTGTCAGTATAAAAGGTACAACCATTACGTTTCAGCAATCCAAATACTTTCCCTGAATGGAATCTGTAACATAAGTATTTCTTATGTGTACTTTTTTATATAAGAATATTTTCACTAGAGCTGTAGTGATTTATTGTTGTATTAAAATTTCTGATGCATAGTTTGACAATATACACATCATATTATACTTTCTGTATCGTGGAACATATCGCTGACTTTGTATTTCGATTCCCTAGTTGCAAGGTGCTTTGATACAATGAGCTCAAAAGTTATGTAAAATCAGGTTTACATTTCCAAATGCAATTTAAACTCATTTCTTTACACTTACTCATGAATGAAACAATAGAGCCCTTGACTGCAACTTATCAGGTGATCTCTGATTCATCATATACAGGCTCACAGGATCAAGTTTGAAGGGCCCAGAACTTCATAAAGCATAATCTCATGAGATAAAGAATAAGATTTCAGCTTTCAAGGCCTTTATCTTCTGGTGAAGATTAAAAAAGGTTTTTAGGGTATGGCACCTGTGACCTTTATTAAGGGTGATTTCAAATTTCATGACTCAATGGTTCTTTGAGAAGATTAGGAAATAGTGAAAAGTTGACAGACGGATGACAAACGCAATGCCCATGCCACGAGTAGCTAAAACTTACTTAAATATTTTACATACTGTCTTCATGCAACCTTTTTCCTTTTTTTATCAGGGACCATTTTCGCATACGGCCAGAGTGGTTCAGGAAAGACTCACTTGATCAATGGGACTGAAAGCGAACCGGGGCTCCTCGGAATCGGAGTTCAAGATATTTTTCAGCTTATTAATTCAGTAAGTTGATGATGTTACTTCAAATAACATAATGTAAGTTTCTTCAATAGTTGTATGTATGTAGTTCCTGACAACGTGCACAATGGAGATAATTCATTCAGTAAGTCAGTAAGTCGATGATGTTACTTCAGTTAAAATAATGTAAGTTTCTTCAATAGTTGTATGTATGTAGTTCCTCAAAGTAAAATCTAGATTAAGGTCAAAAGTCATTGTTCCAGAGGAGGAGGAACTGTTTTAACATTTCTAGTTAGATTTTATTGCAATAAACTTGTTATGCCGATTGTTGCAAAATTAATAGAACAACCTTTCTTTGCAGGATACCGAGAGGGAATACCTGTTGAGGGTCGCATATCTGGAATTGTACAAAGAAAAAATAATTGACCTCATTGGTTCCAAGCCTGGACAAATTAAGTTGCAGGAAGCAGCCGTAAGTAACCGGTTTTAAAAATAGTACTATCATGAAAATACCGATTCATTCTTAGAAAATATGCTTTGATATTCGACCATCACATCATTCATAGAACTAACAACACAACTTGTTGAAGGTGCCGAACACTTCAAGCCTAATGCTGATAATGAGAGTTATTTCAAACTTCAGTCAGCTAACCAAGTCAAAATCCAAACTAGGTTCAGGCAAACATGGCCGACCTTTGTTATCCTGTAAAACATGTTCACCCTCGCTCCACCATTGCAACACCAAGACTAGCTCTAGTTGAACAAAAGGATAACAAGATCGACAAAGTGAGTAGAATGAACAGATTCACCCTCGCTCCAATTATATACCCTCTGGATATAACCACTCAAACTGGCTCAATGTAACATATTATCCAGCCACTTAACAATTGTATCGCGATGGTTCATCATAAATTGTCAGCCTACTATGGAGAGAACCCTACATCACATGTTGTCATTCATACACCAGCGGTATAAGATCAAATGCTAATACCAAATAATCAAAGCAGGTGAGGTCAATCTTAAAACGCTGCTTTGAGAACCTTTTCTGCAAGAATACAAAAATCTTTGGGTGTGTACTTTCTTTTTCACTTTAGTCTGAATCCCATACATGTCATTGACAGATGAAGGGGCAGGATAGTGCAGTGGTTATCGTGTTTGGCTTCGGAATAAGAGGTCTGTGGTTTGAATCCCGCCAACTTTGTCTGCAGTAGAAAACTGTTCTACAAGCAGTAAGGTTTGGGTGCAATGCTGCACTGAATTTCAGCACAGTACCACCCATGGTTTGCTAGTTCCAGCCGATGCTCGCAGGTTTCACCGTAAAGCATAACCACAATGGTGTTGCAGGCTTTCTTCCTGCATTAATACTAGCAGCCGCGATTTTAGTGAAATCATCTTGAAAGCGGCGTTATAAACATGCAAGGAAAAAAATTCCTTCTCTACAGAAATACAAGATGGACAGAAGCTGTTTGATTGTTGATATTTCCATGTTTAAATCACCAAGTGTTCATCACTAATCTAAGTGAGGAAGTGGTGACAAGTGAGGAGGCGGTGTTGGATTTGCTTAAAAAAGGCAACAGTGAGTCACTCTTTTCAAATAGCCACCTGACAAATCTTTTGCTACAACGTTTTTTCTCAATGACTGTCATGATTAAAACATTGATATTCCATTGATTGGTAAAAGTAACTAGACAGAAATCAAGGAAAACTTTGTATTGCAATTTTTTTCCAGGTGTATTTTGAATATCAACTAATTTCATTAATTCACTACTATCCAGTATCTACAATGATATATTTTTATTAATTCACCCTAGGTCATGATTGAAGCATTTAGATTAAAATTTCCTAAATTCAAGAAGTATGTCAATGTCACTGCTTGTATATGTATTTCTTCAAACTGGTGTAAGCTCCCTGATTACTGAAGTTCATTGATTCTGGAATCTTCGTTGAACCTATCCCCTTCTTACAGAATCTGGGGGCGGAATAGCGCAGTGGTTAGCGCGTTCGGCTTCGGACTGAGGTCTGTGGTTCGAATCCCGCCAGGGGCTCGGCAACTTTGTCTGCAGTAGAGAACTTTTCTACATGCAGTCATGTTTGGGTGCAATGCTACACTAAATTTCAGCGCAGTACCACCAATTGTTCGCTAGTTCCTGCCGATGCTCGCAGGTTTCACCGCAGTGCATAGCCACAATGGTTTTGTGGGCTTTCTCCCTGCTATGATACTAGCAGCCGTGATATAAGTGAAATAATCTTGAAAGTGGCGTTAAACCCCAAATCACTCACTCAATCTTACAGAATCTACCCCCTAACTCCCAGAATCTACCATCTTCCCCCTCAGGGAATCTACCCCATATCCCCTTCAAGAAGCTACCCTCCTCCCAGAATCTACCATCTTCCCCCTCAGAGAATCTACCCCCTACCTCCTTCCAGAATCTACAAAAGACCTAATGGTTTTTGAATAAATTGACCGGTCGGAAGGACAGACGGAAAATGCATTTAAAATGAATAAGCCCTGATAACATATGTTTTCTTCCTTCCAAGGCGTCAGAATGAGCGAATCCACTCGCCTCAACATGAGAAGCTCAAGATCCCATGCTATCTTGAGAATTGTAAGTACAGCACATTGTTTTATATATATATATATATTAGGTCACAGGTCGGTCTGAAATATGAAGGAAATAATCATAAATGGCATGCGGAAACATGCCATAGTTCTGCTTCATTTTGAAAACAACTTGTACTAATCATCTGATTCCAGGAAGGGGAGAGTTTCAAGAGGTCCTGGGAAGTAAAGAGATTGAAATTTGGGCTATGTTGGCAGTAATAAGAATGAGATTTTGGTCTCTAGTGGAAACTGCAATGTGTATAAATAGTAAGTTAATAGTAAATATGACAAGACTCTACTATAAGATCCTTTGTAATTATTATGATAGGAAGGGGCGGGCGATCATTCACCATGACTGACATTAGCATTGAAACTCTTTCCACAGATCATCGAGAGCAGACACTATGGTGGAGAGGACAACATTTGTGTTTCACACTTGGTATGTACAATAGTTCCATAAAGCAAGCCGCTAATGGATGAAATATCGCCAAAACAGCATATAACAATAACTCACTTTTTCAACAAGTAAAGCATTTCAAGTAAAGGGTCATTATTGGCCTTTTCGAGGGTAGTTATATGACATAATGTCAGAAAGAGGGGATATCACAAAGAATGTATTGGTGAATACAAACCAAATGGTCACTGTAGCGTAAGTGATCCTTGTCTAGTTCCTGGGTCAACAATAGTCTTTTTCGCGACAGCCGGTTTTATGTCTGTGACCAAATAGCACAGAACTCCCTATTATGGAGACAATTGAGGCGCATAGTGTAATTTAGTTTTTACTTTTGAAGGGTTATACTGCACTTCAAATTCATGAGATGAAATATGTTTATGACAATGACAGCCCATTCCTATGACTCTGTTGTGAGATGGAAAAGGAATTTCCAAACAGGCCACATGTCCCTCACAGATGAGTCAAGAAGTAGACGCCCCTCACTTACTGATGATATGGATGTCATCAAGAAGGTTGAGACGCTGGTTCACGTAACTCTACAAATGATAATGCATGAAACAGGTCTGAGTTATGGCAGTGCATGGATCATACTCCATTACCAGTTGCATTTGTCCAAAACTGTCATCACGCTGGGTTCCTCGCTTACTGACACCATTGCAAAAACAGAATCGATGGGACATGTCACGGCAGGCATTGGAGCTTCTTGAACAAGACAAAGAGGATTTCATCAAACGTCTTGTTACCATGGATGAATGCTGGGTCAATCAATATGATCCTAAGAAAAGAGATGAGCAAAGAGTGGAAGCATGCTACGTCACCACCTCCCAAAAAGGCCAAGGTGCAAAAGTCTACAGGAAAGGTCATGGTTTATTCTTGGAGTCATCTTGACGGATTATCTAGCTAAGGGTCAGACCATTACTTGAGCTTATTACTGCAACCTGCTGAGCATGTGGCGAGATGCTATTAAACAGAAGCTACGCGGTATGATCACCAAAGGGGTACGTGTAGGCCTGTTAGCTGACAATGGCCCACCTCACTTGTCAAACAGCTGCTGTGCAGGCACGGCGATGTCGCTTTATAAGTTTACCGCATCCCCCCTTTTCACCCGATCATCTATTGTACCCTGAAGTAAAATATCAACTTCATGGACGTTGTTTTGAGGACACCAATGACATCATTCGAGATGTGAATGCTTGGTTATCCATGAATTCAAGGGTCTTCTATTCAGACGGTCTGCGCAAGGTCAAGAAGTAATGGGGGAAAATGTGTATCTCTGAATGGTGATCAACAAAGTAAAGGTTGTACTTTTGCTATGCGTTTGTGATAATTGGTCTTTTGTATCCCATAATATGGTTGCCATTACTCATCATTCTGTTGGATGTTTCTGTCCAATTTGTTGACAATGAATTGAGGGTTTACAACGATTCCCACAAAAGAGCTTCTTGTGTATCGGTAAAACAAAGTCCTGTCTTCTTTCCCATTGATTGTGCTATACTTTTTAGTTTATTCTTCTTCCAAATATTCCAATGACCTGCAAGACACCATTGTTCAATCACATCTAACAACTGGTCTACAATAATGCTGTAGCAGACTGGTTGAAAATGACATGTTTGAAAAGTATTTGTTGAAAATCCTTTCCAGCATTGTTTTGGTAAAGATCAAAGGCGCTGTTTATCCATTATTATATATACAACTTTGTCTGCAGTAGAGAACTGTTCAACATGCAGTCAGGTTTTGGTGCAATGCTGCATTGAATTCCAGTACAGTACCACCCATGGTTCGCTAGTTCCAGCCGAAGGTTTTATCGCAATGCATAGCCACAATGGTGTTGTGGGCTTTCTCTCTACAATAACACTAGAGGCAGCGATATAAGTGAAATAATCTTGAAAACGGCGTTAAAACCCCAAGTAACCTCACCTCACCTTCCATTCGTTGCCAAATTCTCACAATATCATTTACGTTCATTTTTGCCGAAAATATAATTTATTGAGTACCAGAGTTAAAGAAAAGAAATAAAGTATCCTCAACCTCTTCCTTTAAAGAACCAACAGTGTTGAGCAATCGTAAATCAAACAAGAACTACTATGAGTTCGCCGAAGGATATTGATGATCACTAAGCTGAACTAGCCGAATAATCATGACAACACTGCTTTTCAAGAATATCTTTTGAGAGTTACTTCCCCCATTTCAGCGACGTTGACAAGTTATTTATAAAGTTCAGAATTATTTAAAAACAATGATTTAACTTGATGCTATTATAACACTTTTTAATAATCTCTTGTTGATCTCTGTATAAGCAACTGTTTCCTTGAATTAAATGTTTATACTGTTATAAGGGGACGGTTCCCTTTTCCCAATTGCCCATTCTCTCTCGACCTGTCTACAAAATGCTACAAAAATGTCTATTTGAAAGTTTCTTAAAATGTAAGAGCAGGACAAAATGAAGTAATGATGTGCCTTCTTTCAGAACTTCGTGGACCTAGCTGGGTCGGAAAAGCCCTCAGAAAACTCAGGCGAAAGATTCCGCGAAGGATGCTTAATAAACAAAAGCCTGTTAGCCTTGAGTAAGGTTGTTAGGAATCTCAGCGAGGGAGTTCAGTGAGTTGTATTGGCTTGCACATCTTTCAATAGCACTACCAATCCTTAATTGTCCTGTAATTATTATTTTATGTAACTGTCAAGAACTGACAAGTTCAAAACATCTTTTTACTTTTATTTGCCTAACCTCATGATATATGCATTCTATAACCACATCATTTTGTAACTTGCTAGTAACTGCTTGTCTTCATTTCTCCAACCTGCAAGCAGTCACCACAAATTAGGGCAACTGCAGTTTTAGTTTTCTAGGATTCACTCCAACTTAATTATTTTTACTATATTGTTCTTCTTTCAACCTAATCATTCTCAGTTTTCACGACATATTATCTTTAAGGCATGCCCAAACACTTGTTAGCAATTATTGGTAAAGCTTAGTAAAGGCTATAATTGTTACTCGAGCACTATTCTAATATTTAGGGTCACAGGGTTACCAAATATGAAAATAATAATTAATATAATCCACAGTCTTACACAAGCGATAACTTAATAGGTTCTTGTATTTGGCAAACACCAGAAAATGTCCATGGACATTGTAAGGGGTCAGAGGGTCACTATGGCTTTGGATTTGTACCTCCGTCAGGAAATAGGTGAAAAAGATTTCAGGTTTTTAGGCTTTTTGCTTCCAGAGAATAAGATGAAAAAAGTTTTCTATTTAAATCTGTTGTTCATGATAAGAGGTTAAAAAGCAAAAAAATGAATAGATGCTCCACACTGTGACCCACAAAAGCCCAGGTGAGCCGTTAAGGAATGGTCTCCCCAAGTTTCCATCCTAGCGCAAATTGACACATTGTACGATATTCTTATGTTACTTAAAATAAACAAATGTAGACAATTGCAAGATCATACTCTTTCACAAATGTAAAATGTAAAGAAATGTAGACAATGGTTGCCATAGAGTTACACCAGTTTCTTCTTGCATCTTTGTAGAATGTTAAATTGTCCAAATGGTTTCAATCCTCAACTGAAACAACATTTTTCTAGAAATACCCATATCACCTACCGAGATTCAAAACTAACAAGGATTTTACAGAACTCCCTTGGGGGTAGTTCAAAGACAGCGATTGTTTGCACAATATCCCCGGGTCACTTGGAAGAAAGCGTATCAACACTGAAGGTACAAATACTCCTCATATTAATTGAATTCTTGTCGATTGCTGCTTGTTGTCTATATGCCGCTATCACAACATTGAAGAGCTTTAATGTGGTAAGACATTATGTAATGATTTAGAAATATACTGGCACAAGCTGAATTTGAAATATTTTGTATCAGGTTGATTCAAACTCGTTGTGACTTATGGGTATTAACACCAGAAAAAAAGTTACGTAATTTAAGATTATTAACAAGTATAAAGGGGAATGAAACATCAATAAATCATATTTAATTAATCGACCTCAGCTATTTAAAAATAAGTCAATGACATTGTCTATGAAATTATTCCATAAGACCATCACTAGCAGGGAGTGAGTAGTTGGGGTTTATCATGTTTTGAACTCATTAGCAGGTAGACATAGCACGAGCTTCAGAGGAAAAACATTAGAATTTTCCTAACATGAGATATAGAAATAAGCATAAACTGTTAATAACATCTTTATCTGTTGATAACATAAGAATAACAGAAGTGTAATGTGGAATTGGATGTTTAAGATATTTATCAAGACATTATTTCCTTTTATCTAGGCTTTACAGTAGAGTAGAGCATAATTTTCATCTTCAATTAAATTAAGATTAGACAGTTTACAAAAAGGGCAGAATCTTGAATTGTAAAGGAAATTGTTATATCTACCAGTCTCTTGATCCAAACAGGAAGTACAAATTATCAATCTACTAGTTTCCCGTCTACTAGCTTTAGATCACACAAATTGCTAATTTGCTAAGAAACTTGATAAATGAACTTCATAATTCATTGATCAATATACAAGATTGTTCCCAACATAATAAAACAAAATTCTGATTGACTGAACCAAGTTTATGCCGTTAAATTTGTATTAAAAGTATTCAGATGTCAATTCCTTATTGCCCTGATTGATAAACATGCCCCAATTTGATTAAAATCAGATTATGTGTTAGAAATTCTGAGCCAGACAAGATTTGAAAATGTTATCTAACGGTCACCACCTTTTTCCAAAAATGTTCTTCAAAGATGATACTCCCGCCAGGGGCTCGGTCTGCAGTAGAGAACTGTTCTACATGCAGTGAGGTTTGGGTGCAATGCTGCACTGAATTTCCGCACAGTTCCACCCATGGTTTGCTAGTTCCAACTGATGCCCGCAGGTTTCACTGCAGTTCATAGCCACATATATTGCAGGCTTTCTCCCTGCAATAATACTTTCGGCTGCAATTAAAGGGAAATAATCTTGAAAGCAGCATAAACACCATCTAACATCACAAAGATAAGTTAGTCACATAAATCTATAAATAAGAATCCCCATCAGCTCACTAGCTTCTAACCCACTAGCTCCAGAGAAAGAAAATGATTTATAGGGTTTATAGGGCATGGTCCCTGTTGACCTTCTTAGGGTTCACAGGGTCACAATCTATAAATTACAAACCTCATTTGTCAAAGTTAGCACACAAGACTTCAGCCAATTCATAAGCCCTATTTGCCTTACAGACCAGATGAGCTACAAACCCTTTCCCAGCGCCAATGAAATCTCATGTTCAGCTTGTGCCTTGTATGGGTTGAAGTTTACCTCTTAGTGTTGACATTTAGCCCAAGTAGTGCTAAACAATAACTCACTATTTAAGTGCATGCTTGCTTTTTTTTTCAGTTTGCCTCACAGGCGAAGAAAATCCAAATATTGCCAAAGAAAAATACAATACGCAAGGAGCATGCGCTCCTTGAGCAATATCAAAAAAAAATAAGAGAGCTGGAACAGCAGGTGGAAGAGGTAAGCAAAACAAACCTGTTAATTGGACCAATAATTTCGAATTCTTAACATTTATTGGGTCGTTTTCCGAATAATGGTGAAAACAAGAAAAGATCATAATGTTCGCATTTTAGAAAAAAAGATGCAAGCTAACGGAAGGGGGGCGATTTTAACTCAACTCAGGTCATAAGGTATTTTGACTCTTACACATTAGAAATAATGAAACATACTCTGCGTCACCTTAACAGTGCCCCTTTAGAGCAACAGATCTGTTTATCGCTCCAAGTCCAATTGAGCAATCATAGGCCATCACTCTTTAAAAAGAACAATTTCATAAACGGCTTTCGAACCCAATCAAAGGTATCATCAGGTGTAACCATAACCAAAGTTTCACTCCTCTAGGTGTAATAGTTTCTGAGGAAATCTGTCCCCATTGTACACCATATAACTAAGTCCAAAAAATGATATTTCCATGGACATTTAGAAAATAATTGATTCAAGAAAATTCAAAAGTGGTCAAAACTGTAGACAAGGTTATGGTTAACAAGTGTGCAATGGTTTTTGAGTAAATTGACAGGACAGACAGACGGATGGAATGATCGCCATAAAACATTCCCTATCAGAAGGAACATTGTCCCACATCTGATGTATACAAACTTTCTGAATTCATGTTTGAATCCAGACCAACACATGTCAAAGTAGCACAGATTGAACACTCCCTGGTTTGATGAATAGTTTTTAATCTGCAATTATTAGTGTTTCAAAGTGTGATCATTACTGACAACAGATGTACAAGGTGGAATGTCTGGTTAGTGTTTCAAAGTGTGATCATTACTTGCAACAGATGTACAAGGTGGAATGTCTGGTTAGTGTTTCAAAGTTTGATCATTACTTGCAACAGATGTACAAGGTGGAATGTCTGGTTAGTGTTTCAAAGTGTTATCATTACTTGCAACAGATGTACAAGGTGGAATGTCTGGGTGTTTCAAAGTGTGATCATTACTTGCAACAGATGTACAAGGTGGAATGTCTGGTTAGTGTTTCAAAGTGTTATCATTACTTGCAACAGATGCACAAGGTGTAATATCTGGGTGTTTCAAAGTGTGATCATTACTTGCAACAGATGTACAAGGTGGAATGTCTGGTTAGTGTTTCAAAGTGTTATCATTACTTGCAACAGATGCACAAGGTGTAATATCTGGGTGTTTCAAAGTGTGATCATTACTTGCAACAGATGCATAAGGTGGAATGTCAGGTTAGTGTTTCAAAGTGTGATCATTACTTGCAACAGATGTACAAGGTGGAATGTCTGGTTAGTGTTTCAAAGTGTGATCATTACTGGCAACATATGTACAAGGTGGAATGTCCGGTAAGTGTTACAAAGTGTGAATTATTACTGACAACAGGCGTACAAGGTGGAATGTCTGGTTAGTGTTTCAAAGTGTGATCATTACTTGCAACATGTGCACAAGGTGGAATGTTGGGTTAGTGTTTCAAAGTGTGATAATTACTGGCAACATATGTACAAGGTGGAATGTCTGGTTAGTGTTTCAAAGTGTGATCATTACTTGCAACAGATGCACAAGGTGGAATGTCAGGTTAGTGTTTCAAAGTGTGATCATTACTTGCAACATGTGCACAAGGTGGAATGTTGGGTTAGTGTTTCAAAGTGTGATCATTACTTGCAACAGATGCAGAAGGTGCAATGTCAGGTTAGTGTTTCAAAGTGTGATCATTACTTGCAACATGTGCACAAGGTGGAATGTCAGGTTAGTGTTTCAAAGTGTGATCATTACTTGCAACAGATGCACAAGGTGGAATGTCTGGTTAGTGTTTCAAAGTGTGATCATTACTTGCAACAGATGCACAAGGTGGAATGTCAGGTTAGTGTTTCAAAGTGTGATCATTACTTGCAACAGGTGTACAAGGTGGAATGTCTGGGTGTTTCAAAGTGTGATCATTACTTGCAACAGATGCACAAGGTGGAATGTCTGGTTAGTGTTTCAAAGTGTGATCATTACTGACAACAGGCGTACAAGGTGGAATGTCTGGGTGTTTCAAAGTGTGATCATTACTGGCAACAGATGCACAAGGTGGAATGTCAGATTAGTGTTACAAAGTGTGATCATTACTGGCAACAGATGTACAAGGTGGAATGTCAGATTAGTGTTACAAAGTGTGATCATTACTTGCAACAGATGCACAAGGTGGAATATCTGGTTAGTGTTACAAAGTGTGATCATTACTGGCAACAGGTGTACAAGGTGGAATGTCTGGGTGATTCAAAGTGTGGTTCATTACTGGCAACAGGTGTACAAGGTGGAATGTCAGATTAGTGTTACAAAGTGTGACTCATTACTTGCAACAGATGCACAAGGTGGAATATCAGATTAGTGTTACAAAGTGTGAATCATTAATTGCAACAGGTGTACAATTTGGTATGTCGGTTTAGTGCTACAAAGTGTGGTTCATTATTTGAATATTTATTTTCTTTTTTCTCCCCTAGACTGCCATTCAGAAAAAATTCAACCTCTTAATGAAGCTGGAAGAGTGGATCATAAGATCACCCAAGTTATTGAAGGTAAATATTAAGTTTGCAGACGCTGGGATAATTGGAAACAATCATGTAACTAACATTAAACAGTGATTTCCAACAGCAGTGGGAGTTATAGCATTCAAACTGTTTTCCCTTATACAGGGATGAGAATAGGCAATTGCAATTTCAGAGGTGAAAAGTTTTGTGACCCTACACCAGGTGGGGTTTGGGGACCTCCCCCTAATTTTAAAAAATTAATTTAAAGTGAAATGGTTGCATGGTTATTTCTGGTGAATAGGTTATCATAATCAGATGACATAAAATGACCTTCTCGTCGTAAAAATATATCAAGATGTTAAGAGTTTTCGTTTGGAACAATGTTTAATAAACGCTACACATCCACGAGATCCATATTCAAAACGTTAATGCATTATAAACACAGCGCTTACACAGGCACATCACATTTCGATATGAAAGCCAAAATTTTTTCCACCACTTGCTCCTTTGAGTCAATGTCACCAATGTTTGCAGCCATTCCCACTGAACTTTGTTTTTGATGCCTTTGTCTACCTCAAGTACGCGTGCTTTGTTTTTTTTCGTTAATTTTAGGTTCACCATTTTCACGAGATATTTTACTTGGTAAATTAACTTTCGTGTCTAAACGGCTGCCATTAAACTTGCGCTTCGCTACTGAATACAAATCATTCAGCACTAGTTACAAGGGTGCTGATTGGCTATCGCTACATTATTGACCAATCAGGTGACCCGATGCGCTTACGAACTCGGTCTCGAGCTGTAAAATATACATAAACCCCCCCTAATATTTTCTCCTCGAATTAACACGATTTACAAAAATGACCCAATCGTGATTTCTGTTTATATCAAGTCTTATGATTAATTTAAAAGATAAACGGATAGGAACATTGGGATAAATGTGATCTTCTGATGAATCTCAACTCCAAGATAAGAAAACTTGAAATGTATTGATACATATTCTTCCCCGTTTCAGAAAAAAACTGCAAGAAGGGAGACATGGGGTCCAGGGAAACATCTCGAGGAATCCGGTAAATATAAATCTGTCAAGATGCAAGACCAAATATTTCTCAATAACATAAACATGTATTGACACACTTTGATTGTAGGTTAACTATAATTCACACCTGAATCTTGAGGACGTGCTGTAGCACCAAAATACCATAATACTGCAATCTCGCTGGTGTTCTGGTGATACTCACTGACGGTCCAGAGTTGTGTTCCCTTTTCTTATTTAAGCCCTATATGTCTGGCGCATACGGGTCAATAATTAATTCAAATTTCCCTCCTAGGGCTTTGGTAGGCACATTTTCTATATTTGATACAATCCTACCTTCCTTATTAGACACAAGTTTGACTGTTTAGGGAACTGACTATTTAGGTATTTTACTTGCCAAAAATGTCTTTTTAAGCTTAACTTCACATACAAGTAAATAATGTCCTTCATTAATTCTCTCCAAAAAATGCAGAAACCATGGCAACACCCAAAATGGTTCTTGTAGAACAAAAGGAAACGGAAATTAACAAACTGTGAGTAGAATTAACACATTCCATTTGCTTTGTTTATTTGCCAAACATTTATTTAGAAGTTGGACGTCTGTCGGACGTCTATTTGGCAGCGTCCGTCTATGCTATTGTGTTAAAAAAAATTCCAATCTGATTAAAATCTGCCATGTTTTAAACTCATTCTATCAGGGACTTTCCTGTCAGTAATAGTCTCAAACAGCCTCACTACTCACACCCTCTGAGACGGGGTGGGGGGTTGGGGTTGGAGATAGTGCAGTGGATAGCCCGTTCCACCTCAGATCAAGAGCTCCATGCTTAGAATCCCTCCAGGAGCTCGGCAACTTTGGCTGGAGTAGGGAACTGTTCTACATGCAGTAAGGTTTAGGTGCAATAATGCACCCATGGTTCGCTTGTTCCAGCCGATGCTCACAAGTTTCAAAGCATTGCATACCCACAATGATGATGCATGCTTTCTCCCTGCAATAATACTAGCAGCTACGATATAGAGAGTATAAATACTCTTGAAAGTGGCGTTTAACCCCATATAACCACACCGTAAAAGACAATACCTAATCATTATTGGTAAATAACTTGATTTACAGATACAAAGCACATGATTTTGCCAAATTTCTAAAGAGGAAAAACATAGCCATTGCCTTATAGCTCATCTGGATTTACAATTAATCATTACTTCGTTCGATGAAATATGTATCACAATAGTCTTTTCTCTCTACGGAGGAGTCTTTCACAAATTATTAGTTATTACAATGTGACCCCTGTGATCCTCATTGAGTCACCAATTCGCCCTATCTGTTGAAAATATATCAATATTTTAGAACTTGATTCTATGAGTTTTTGGAATGTGGCCTGTTTTGGACCATACCATATCATTAGACCATTAGACCTGATGACCAAAAAATGTTAGGCTGAATCAAGTTCAATATGAATTGTTGATGAAATTTCCAATGAATAGAAAAACATCTCTGAAAGCAATTTAGCATGACATAAAGATTCACTTCTGTAATTTTCAACATCACTCAAAATTATTGTTTTAAAAGTCATTAGAACAAAACCATTTTTTTCAAAGTGAAACATGTAGTTTCAAGGGGTAACAGTTATCATCTGTAGATCCTACATTAGAAGTTGTCATACTTTTGAATTTTAAGACATCCTTATTACATTACGATAATATAAGATACATTTGTTCAGACATTTTTCTAACTTAGTGTTGGTTTACAAATCTATATGCGAGAGAATACAAGAAGATAACTTATTATAAGTTATTCAAAATTGATACTTGTTGTTTCACACATTTCAACATACCTAAAATAAAATCAATTAAAAAGCTATTCCCTGTAGACAGTCTAATTCATCTTACTACCGTCGAAAGGGAATTGTTTACATTCCTAGAAATGTTAAAAAGAAATTCAGTAGGTGAGTAATTTGTATGCAAATTATCAAAAGAAATGGCTAAGATTTGTTGTTTTGCTATGGATGTAAAGCTGTAGTACAAATTCAACTTAATTCCATTGAAACAAAACATTAAGTAACTCCTGGACATACCTAACAGCAGCATTCAAGTAGGTAGATATCATGCATGCAAAGCTTCAGATGGATCTGATCAACCGTTTCTTTACTTTAACCCTAAATGATTACGGATGGACAGACATACAGACAGGGGGAGTGTGATGAAAATGGTACCAGGTTATTATCTTTAATATTATTATTCCCCTGTGTAATATACTGCAGTGTAATATTTATACGGCGATATTAAACTAGTGTTATACCGCTGTACGTATGACGTCATAATAGTGTGTGGTTGTGACGTCACAATGGCGGCCAGGTCGCGGAAATGTTTCATTCAGGACACTTTCCGCAATCATGCTTGATTAATGAGGTCGAGCAATAAACATAATACTAAACGTTCTTCAATTTGATACTATTTTTATTAAACTTGTTAATGATTTGGTATCAAACTCGCTTTAACTCGTTTAATGCTTCATCTTTAACTCGTTTAATGAATTAGTATTAAATGGAAGGTCGTTTAGCATCCTCTATATATGACATTGTTCTTGCAGGCGCAGAGAAAATAAAGAGATGAAGGAAAAATTAATAACGCAAGAAAACAGCATTAAAGAAATGGAAAAAAAAATATCTAACCTGGAGAGGTAGGTATTACCCTGAAAAACTGAAATATTGCGACGTATGTTTTGCCATATGGACATAGTTATTGCAGTTTAATGAAATTGTGCAAGTGTATTTTGAGAGCGTAAAACTATGGTCTGTTTGTATTGAAAATGTACATGATGTATTCACACATATTGCGCAGTCAAGCAAATTTATCTATAGTCTGTTTGTATTGAAAATGCACTGATGAATTTCACTATTAACAACAAAATAAAAGTAATAAAGTGAAATTAGGACTCCGACTCGTCATTATTATTCCTTGCAAATTCAACATTTAAGTTTCAGAATTTTGGTCAACTTAGGAAAACAGTTGTTTAACAAACGATCATTGTTTCAAGTTCTTGTTATTAGTTACATTTACAAGGGGGTATGTACACTGAACGAAACACCGGGAATTGTTACAGAATGTTTGGGTCAAGTTTCCGTTGCACCAGTTTTGTACGACATCATCAAAGCTAACAAGACATGACCAATATATAAAGTGGACAAACTTTTAAGATCACATGGACATGAGGTTCTGAGGTTACCCCCACATCAGTCATCTGAACCCTATTGAAATGATATGGGGTGTGGTTAAGAATGAGGTTGGGAGACGAAACAATACTTTTAAGTTGTCCGACGTCAAAAACATTATTACGGAATGTTTTGGTCAAGTTTCCGTTGCAACATGGGAGAGAAGTGTTCAGAAGGTAGAAGATATAGACGAACATTCATATTGGGAACGTGGTGGCCTAAACAGATAAACAGTGAAACCTATAATCATATCAGTGGACAGTGATAACAGTAATAGTGACACTGAGACTGATGAATATTCAGATTAAAAATTTTGAAACCAACCCTTCCTATTCCCGGTGTTTCGTTCAGTGTACATACCCCCTTGAAAAAGAAACTAATAACAAGAACTTGATACAATGATCGTTTGTTAAACAACTGTTTTTCCTAAGTTGACCAAAATTCTGAAACTTAAATGTTGAATTGGCAAGGAATAATAACGACGAGTCGGAGTCCTAATTTCACTTTATTACTTATATTTTGTTGTTAATAGTGAAATTCATCGGTACGTTTTCAATACAGACTATAGATAAATTTGCTTGACTGCGCAATATGTGTGAATACATCATGTACATTTCTATAATTAGTTTGACAAATGATATGATATTTATTAATGATTTAAAGAAAGTGCGCTATATCCATAACTTGGCTTGAAGCAAGTTTTGTTATCTTGATATCGTATATCATGCAGATATAATCTAACATTGCATTTATTACTTTAGGTCTTGAAGAATAAACTGACTGACTACATACATATTTGCTAAGTGACTTACGAAGTAGATTAGCTAAATGTGTATAAGTTAGTATATATCAATAGATTTGCTTATCTGTGCATTATGTTTACAAAATATATTTTTCCTAGTGTTAAACTTCCATAGCTACATTATGTATAGCTTCGGAAGGTTTTGAAACCGAATTTGGTTTCCATGGTACCAATTTACATGATAGTTTTGGAAATGAAATTCCATGTAATATTTCAATGGAAAAGGTCAGAAGTAACAAGTTGAAAACACCAATATGCACTACCATGAATGATACCATACTTGGTAATGATCAGTTATAACTTATGATGTTCTTGCAGGTGCGAAGAAGAAAAAACTAACCGGATCCATGAATTAACCAAAACCATTGGAATGATGGAAGTCAAATTAAAAGAATTTGAAGAGGTAAATCTGAAGGAACAGCAGGGGTTAAGTCTGCAGGTCCCAGGTCTCTTACGCAAATTTACCTTTCATCAACTAGAAAAAGAGGCATTGACTCCGTAACTCATCTGGTCTTACAATATATTAAGTAAGATGAAGTAAATCTGCAGGTCCCAGGTCTCTTACGCAAATTAACCTTTCATCAACTAGAAATAGAGGCATTGACTCCGTAAATCATCAGGTTTTACAATATATTAAGTAAGATGAAGTAAATCTGCAGGTCCCAGGTCTCTTACACAAATTTACCTTTCATCAACTAGAAATAGAGGCATTGACTCCATAAATCATCAGGTTTTACAATATATTAAGTAAGATGAAGTAAATCTGCAGGTCCCAGGTCTCTTACACAAATTTACCTTTCATCAACTAGAAATAGAGGCATTGACTCCGTAAATCATCAGGTTTTACAATATATTAAGTAAGATGAAGTAAATCTGCAGGTCCCAGGTCTCTTACACAAATTTACCTTTCATCAACTAGAAATAGAGGCATTGACTCCATAAATCATCAGGTTTTACAATATATTAAGTAAGATGAAGTAAATCTGCAGGTCCCAGGTCTCTTACGCAAATTTACCTTTCATCAACTATAAAAATAGAGGCATTGACTCCGTAAATCATCAGGTTTTACAATATATTAAGTAAGATGAAATAAATCTGCAGGTCCCAGGTCTCTTACGCAAATTTACCTTTCCATATTTAGCAACAACTTTCAATCTGAACAATACCTACTAAGAATATCAAGTTTAGCTTGGAGACCTCTATGATTAAGATAAGGTCATCAGCAAATAAAAGAAGGAATATATGTATAACATCAGGATATTATCAAACACCAAACTGACATTCGCATTCAATGACATGGACTAGTTCATTAATATAAAATTCAAACAGAAAAAAAAGGATTACCATATATCCTTGCCTTACTTCTGAGAAAATGTACTGCGATGTATTCTTATTGACGGTTCAGTGCACGAAACTTTGCTTCGAATAAAACATACTTTTGGTTTTTGTGAATTTCATCTTTCTATTTTCTTCAAAATCGCTAAAAAACGTCGACTCAAACACATTGTCATCTACATTATTTAATCCAAAGTTGGAACGTCATCCAAACGTACTAACAATCTAACTTCCGTAGTATATGTCAGATGTATGTGTATAAATGTATATGCAGCATCGGCAATATTCATCAGTTAATAGCTTTCAAAAAAAAATAGATACATAAAGAGCTTTCATAATGTATTTAATTAGTAATTAAGTTCGTACTTAATGACATAATATTCTTCCACACGTTGGACGCACACGCTACCTGCTTTGCCGATCGATAAGTGAATTGGTGGTGTGGTCCGTGGACCAATGATATTGCAGAAAGCTCCAAGCCGGTGACATGTGAGACAATGATAACGTTAGTCATCAATGTGTTACCATAGATACAGAGAATTACAAATTGATTTATTGTTTCTGACATGACAAGTGATTTATTTAGTTAATACTCATTTCATGAATACACGTGATGGGGGCGAGATTCAGTTTGTTTTGACATTTCTTAAACAAGCTATTTTTTCTTGGAATTTAGTCACGAAAGTAGTTTACTTTTCTTTGAACTCAGTGACAATGAAATCCCCATGTAGTCAATACATTCTTGAGTTGCATCGCTTAATTTAGTAACCAGTGAATATTTGATGTGTCAATGAACAGGGATTGATTTATATAAAGAAATAAAAATAAAGTATTAGATTTTGAAAATAAGTTATATAATTTGAATTTGCAAAAATCACAAACTTCAATGGTTTCATTGGATTTGAAATAATTCTTTAGTTAAACTTAAGCTAAAGACTTGAAAAATAATTTGAAAATATGAATAGCAGCCCCGTCCCCCGTCCCCCGTCCCCCGTCCCCCGTCCCCAACATCTGTTACTAGTGACACATGGGTGTAACTGCAGACAAGAATGCTGCGCCCCTTTATGTTCATCCAAACCACATACCAAAAAGGTATTTTGAGGAGATAATAAAATTATCTTAGGTTAAATCTGAAAGGCCTGCTGCAGGAACTTTCTAACTGAAAACTCTGATCTGTATCAAATTTGGTCATAATAATATAATATTTTTTAAATGAAGCATTTTGATGAATGAGGCTCTCTCCAATGAATCCCTTTAATTTCCAGCCTGACAATGCAGCAGATGAAGTACATGAAGATGAAGATGTCGGGGAGAATGGTATGTTGTAGCCTCCCTATTTTACTGCATTACTGACTTGTGTGGTAAATCTGTGTTTTTCTGATGTTGTAAAACTGCAGAAAATAAACCGCCATTTTACCGCATTTTAACAAATTATTCATTTCTTAATAGATGATGAAGCTAATGAAGATGAAGATGAAAATGAAGATGAAGATGAAGATGAAAATGAAGATGTCAATGAGAATGGTAGGTAGTCGCCATTTGATACACTTTAGAATGAAGTCTACGAGAGGTCACCCAGGAAATGTCAGAGTTAGCATCACATGACAACAAACCATCAGCAAACTTAACAATTCTGAAGCCCTTTAGCCTAATAGCTGTGGATGTATATTTTGATACATTTTGATACAATTTGTAATGAAAAGAAGATGCTTAGAAAATCATATTGGCTCTCTTGTTTCTAACAACTTAATTTGTTGCCTCCTGTACATAGGTCAGGCTCAGTAACTCAGTAACAGTTTCTCTTTTGTATTGAATATCATATGACATGGTCAATGGACTCGATATTATTCCCCGTCAGCTGATGATTTTATACAGAGGGGTGACTGTTGAACAAAATTTACCATTGCGACAGCAAGACTATTATGATCCAAAATTGCAATGATAATATAGTTTTGGATCTAAAAACATACATATTTCAGTTTTGACTAATCTAATTAAGTCGCTATCCAGGAAAAATATTTCTTTTGATGGTATCGATAGTTCACATTACTGAAGTGTTTACAGTGCTTTCATGTTGTAAAGATGACTATTGAAATAAATAGGTCATTTAGGAGAAACAGATTAGATTTTAAAGAGCGGGAGACAATTCGATATTTTTATTTTTTACATGATGGACAAGGCAGCTGGTCATCGAAAATGATCAACCTTATGTTGACTGCGGTAATCGTCACACGAGGTTATCATAACAATCTGATGACCTGGAGCTATAAATAGATCACCAATGCCAAACTCCTTACAGTGCTGTTACGACTCGCAGTACCAATGGGTGATCGGTGCTGTGTACGAGGTTGCACCACTGCAAGAAGCTTAGGAGCGCAGTTTCACAGGGCGGATATACCCTGAATCCGGTAGTCAGATCCCTTGCTGAATCCTCCAGATCCTCGCAACAATAGTACACCGCCGGATTTCTTGCCTAGTGGTTCTGCTCGAGAAAGTATCAAATAATCAAGCTTATAATTTGTCATGCACTCTTAGGAGATAAACCTCGTGTGTTTGAAAGTCAGACTATTTGTAAAAGGTTCCGACAAAAATGAACTCGTGTGTATAGGAGATTTTGCCTCTTAGTTTTGAAAATAAATTAAACTGTTAACAAAGTTTAACCTAATACTGCATGTTCACGAAAAGGTTTTGTCATAGTACGTAGTACAAATATAAATATCGTATCTTTTAAGGGGTTTTATTCTTGTTCTTACAGCAAACAAAGACCCCAACACCCCTATGCAGCAAATAGGTGACTGTAACAGTAAACCACTATGACGTCGTGATAAAGATTATATACAATTTTAATAACTTGTTTTCTTATAATACAGTTTCAGATTACTTTGTGTTACATGTTTGATGGTTTCAAAATATAATTTTGTATTGGAGCGGCATTAATATAAGCTTCCAGCTTGTTTGCCAATCCATTTCATTGAAATGAATAAAATATGTTAAAACCAAAATCAAAGGAACATTTGTTACCTATAACAACATAATTACATTGGTTGTTAGCCCTCTGATAAATTGCTTAGCCTGAAATATCGTTTACCACGGAAAAGTTTGGACATTTTTTATAAGTCCTTCATCTTACCAATTTCTTTTATTTTTGTGCTCACATTTGGGATTATTGTACTTAAGAACAATGCAGTTCACTGTAAAAATGAAAGTTAGACGCTTTAAGATCAATATGTGGAGCAGTTTGCAGTACAAGCCATATGATAACCTATTATATGAAAAAACTAATAAAAAAACAATATCTGAACGCAAATAAATTTCTAAAGTAACACGTTTATATGAAATGAAGAATCACCTAGCGCCTCAATATCTCTGCGACCTCCTTCCTAGAATACCCAGTGCAAATGATTACAACCTTGGAGACAATTCATCTGTGCGAACAGTACAATGCAGAACGGCGACATATGTCAAATCTTTTTTACCAGATACAATAATACTGTGGAATTCATTAACTCCTGACATTCAAACTGCTTAAAAAATTCCTCTTACTTTACTCCGATCACCCATTTCAACGTAGTTCACCAGGTCACGTTGTCATTGTTGCTATCATCTAAAAAGTACTGGATGTTGTAACATCAATGAGCATGAATAATTTTCATAAAGGAAGCACATTTTTGCTTATTTTTACTTGATCATGTTTGCTAGAGTACAGCCGCATGAAATTGGTATTTCAATTGAAGGGAACAACAAATTAAACTAATTCGTTTTTCTATTTAATAAAGCAATCAGACTTATAATAAAATTTTACAAAATACTTCAAATATAGATTGTTTCATGAAATCTATAGTAAATTTGTTCAACGATCAAGAGTATGTATTGCAGGAATGGGGGGAGGGGGTTGATTTCATTACTATCCAAATGAATGTAACGTTTCCATTCATCATTAAATAGACAGACAGACAGACGGATAGTCTCACCACATTACATGACAAAAATATATACATAAAATATACACTCAAATAAACATGTAATGAGCCACTCTTAATAGAGTTACAAGAGACATAAAAGAGTACAATATGTTGTAAATGTAAAACATAAATAAAAGTAAGGTAAAAATATGTAAAAAGTATTACAACCAAAAGATTGGTACAGGTAAATACAAATTAAAAAGATTAAGATACGAATACAGGAATATAATTATTGCACATACAGATAATTACTTCTTGCAAGGAGAATAAAATAGCAGGTCTTGGCTGATAAATAGCATAAAAGGGGTGTAGACAGGATAAAATCTAATTTGCTATTATCACACATCGTTCTAAAATCGGCATATGCTTCAAAACACATAGATAAAAGCTAAGACCTCTCCTCTGCATACAATGGGCATTTCAACAATACGTGTCGCTCATCTTCTATTTGATCTCAACAGTTAAAACAGGTTCTCTCCTCTAGTGGTATATTTGTATATCATCCGCTTTCTTTCCTCAAAGGTGCGACTCCACATCTAAACTTAGCAAGGGCATTTCTAGGATGGCAGGGCATATTTATAAAAACAAGTAAAGAAGTGAGCACAGCTCACAGACCCCCGCTTCAAATTATAGTCTGGCTTTCTTTCAGGGATCATGGTTGATAATTGTATGAAGTTTGGTGAAGCTAGCATGTATAGATTAGGAGATATGCTCCGGACAAAGGACTTGGTCATAGAGTCGCTGTTTTAGTCATGTTTCCATAGAAACCGCAAAATATAAAAATCTTTTGGTGGTCTAACCCTCAAAAGGCACATCAAGGGATCATGGTTGATAAGTGTATGAAGTTTGGTGAAGCTAGCATGTATAGTTTAGGAGATATGCTCCGGACAAAGTTTTGTGACGGACGGACAGACGGACGGACAGAATGAACGCTTATTACCCCCGCTTACGCTGTAAGGCGGGGGTATAACAATAGGATTCTGCTACATGGGACAGCTAAATATTGTAATAGCAGTAATTATAACCCATACACATGAAATATACTGTTTATAATGAGTTCTTTCTTTGAAAAAATAATGCCGCTCAATTCCAAGATCTATTATAAATCTTGAAGACGTACCAATTTCAAAATGATGTTGTGGATATGATGCAAATAAAGGAGCTTTCCTGAATCTAGAAAATGTGAGGTGGGGGAGAGAGGAGCAGGGAAGGTTTCAATGGTGAAATAAACATAATTTAAACAAATATAAAAAATAAAAAATAAAATATAAAAATTGATCGTTAAAAAAAACTGCACATATTTCATCACTAGGCAACTTTTGGTTCATGCATCCATAGCCAGTACCCTTTTTGAAGATTACCGTATATTACAATGTATAAGGTGACCCAGTGCATAAGGTGACCCCCTTTCTCAGACCTCGTACATGAGGCGACCTCTCTCCTTGACCCCTCAGTTTCTGGTATAAAAAAACTGGCCTGATACACTGTAATATACGGTTTATCATTTCACTCACAGAATGGGTTTCATGATTTTCTAAAATCTGACAATTTTGCAAATACCTTTGTTCATGTGTATGCTTGATTTTGTAAAAATATGTTTATATAAAATCACACATGAAATAGCTACAAACACTACCCATAGGTGCATACAGATTTATAGATATATATGTTTATATGATTTTTTATATATTTAAGTGTGTGTGCATTTGTAAAAAAATTATCTGGCAAGGGGTCCGGCGGTGTCCGGGCTTTCTCCCTGCAATAATACTAGCAGCCGCGATATAAGTGAAATAATCTTGAAAGCGGTGTTAAACAACTCACTCACTCCATGATATGTATCATTTTTAGATAATAATCTCAGCTATAAGAAAATTCATAGTTGAGCATTTTTGAAGGTCTAGATTGCATTTTACAGTTAATTTAGAGACCTGTCATCGGGACCCCTAAATTACTCTTAGGGCTCAAATAGGTTCTTCTTTGACAAACATTTAAATGATAGAAGTGTCAGAAGATAAGTAATGATTTATGCTGCCACAAAAATGTCTCTTGAAGCAATGTTCATAATGATAGTCAGGTTATTGACAGATACATTCCTAACCTGGTTATGGATTTATAGTCTCCTTTACAGAGAATGTCAGAAATTCTAGGCTATTTCCAACCCTAAGGGTTGCCTTGTGCATTCATACTCCAAACATGTAATCATGCAAGGTTTTGATATTGCGCCAAAATTACAGTAAAATGTGACGGGTAAAGCCGCAGTAAAATTGACGCAATACAAAATGTATAGCAATTAACCAATATTTTACTGCATTACTAGCTTGTGTGATAAATCTGCTGTTTTCTGATGTTGTAAAACTTCGGGCAATAAAATAACCACAAATACACCACTTTTACACGATCAGAGCAAATCTGAATTTTTCAAATACCGTAATTTCTTTGGTTTATTTGAGGTTTAGGTTTTTTGGACTAGGCTTCCACGTGGGCTGGGGGTTACCTGGGCAGCAAATGTCAAAGTAGCATCCCATCCATTTAGGGAGTCTGAACCCAAATTACGGCTTTCTTGGCCTCTGGAGAAAATTGAAATAGGTTTTAAGGGCATGATTCCTGTGGCCCTTTTCTGGTTTGGAGAACATTTCCTGTCTGCTCTAAATTTTTACAATGGAAATGGGACATTTGGAACTGGACAACTTTCTAGTTAATTTTAAAAAAATTTCCGAGAAACTGCTAATTTTTGCTTTTAAATTGAGGTTAACTGCGGTAAATGCGGTTTTCTCATATATGTATAGGGTTAGGCTAACCTGGGCTTGGGGTCACTGGGGTAGCAAATCATTAAAATAGCATTCCATTCATCTGTACACAACTTGCAGCTTTCCTGGCTTCTGGAGAACATTGAATTAGATTTTAAGGCATGATTCCTGTGGCCCTTATTTGGGATCATAGTTCACGAAATCCATGAATTCAACACCTTATTAGTCAAGTAGTCTGTACACAAAGGTTTCAGATTCGTGAATTCAATGGTTCTTGAGAAGATGAAATTATTGACAAGTGATCATAAAGAGGATTGACAAATACCTAAAAATTGGTTGTTTCTTTCACAGAACAACCTCCAAAGAGGGTGACCAGGGGGTCAATCCGCGCACAACAGAAAAGAGCCCAACAGACAGAGTGAGTAGTCATCTGTGTAATATATATGCAACATAGACTTTAACAGATTAAAATCAAGCCATTCAGACAGTTGTAAGTTTTATGTATCATTGCATTATTTTGGAATACACTTGCTGCATAATTGCCATATCTTGGTGGTCGAGTGGTACTGTCAGATTTGCCAATTGTTTCCTTAGTCTGGAAATATGGTCTCGAGTGCAGGAAACAAAACCAAAAATTGTATTTTGAAACAAAGTATGATTCAAAAATAAAAATGTTAAAACTAAATTAAAAATACATGATCAATGAACAAGGTGAACGCATCTAAGAATGCTGTTAACTTAAACATCCTTACCATGATCAATATGATTTTGTCTTCCTTTTTGTTATGCTTTTTCAGATAGATTACTCATTGGCTCTAAAAACTGATTTGGATCATATTTATAGGTAGTTCAGAGTTCTAAAGCAAATCTTCACTGTCAGGGAAAACTTGATCTTGATGACGTCTTCTAATGATATGCGATACTCTCCCAAACGGGATAATCAGCTTCCTTGTGCGCTGCTCGAATATTTGTCATATACATTTTTGGTACATTTGTGAATCATCTACATAGATATCAAACGTGTCGGACCCCATCCAGCATCTGTTGCTTCTAAATACAGCGACCATACTATATTACGTTAGAAATTGTATTGAGGGTAAGGGTAACTTAAGGGGAATATGTTTCAGAAAATAGTATATCACACGATCATGATATGTCCAATAATGAGCACAACTTGCGAGAGCATTAATAATTTGTCTCAATTTCTTTGAAGAAATATTATTGGATGGGGACCATCAATTTTTAACAAAGCACAGCAAATCGGTTGATCAATAAAAGTGGAGAGTCGTCGTAAAATATTTTCATCATAATCTGAGTGTATGATGGCAAAATCAAATGTAAAACAGTCTCTAGTACCGTGCCTTAAAGTTGTTCTGTGTTTTTGTTTAGAGATGTTTTTTCAATCTAAAGAATAGTACATAATACAAGAGATAAAACTCATCATAAATTATATCCTTGTTAAGATAAAGTTAATTATTTTGATGGCCTGTTTATTTATATTTACCATTGAAGTGGGATAAAACTCAACGCTCAAAATTTACTCAAACAATTAGACCTTTAATTTGAAAATGGAAAATAGACAGCAGAGTTGTTTTTTAGCTACATTACATAGATATGTAGATACTACTTTGGTGATAGGTTTTGGATGGTTAACTCTGTCATTTTCATATGAAAAATATAAAGGTGTGGGTTTGTTGCTGTCCTGAGATCAAAACAACTGACTGTATGAGCATTTTTGGGCAATAAAGTTCATTTCCCTATAAATTTCAAGGAAAATGGTTAACTGTCTTCTGATGTTGTTTTTTGATCTGGAAAGAGTAAATAATTTAGGTTTCTATGATTTTAAGATTGTGATCCGAACTGCTTAATATCTACAGTTGGATCGCAGGCAATTTATATACAAAAATTAATTTCACATGTATAAAGTTAACAGTGAAAAAATGTAATATTGCTATATTGATTTCATCACACTATTTCAATAGCATGAACTTCAACCAAAAAAAATAAGAAAGTGTATCTGGGTTTGAAAGACTTCAGCCACTGATTTAGGAGTGAGGCCGGAAGTTCATGTTCATGTTGTCTATAGATTGAAATAATTAGATCTGTTATTCATTTTCTCCACAGTTCCAACAGGGGAGAGGCAGAGAAAGAGGCAGACAAGCGGAGAAAGGTAAGAATATTTGTCTAGATAAGCTTGTGCTTTTTAATGTTTTTAAAGATATTCAAACAAGGATTGATTATAAATCACGGCAAGGTCGTTATCTTAACTTCTCTGTGAGCTAACAAACACTTCTTTGGTATCATGAAATGTAATAAGGGAGTTATTTCCATTGAGAGAACATCAAGGTTGTGCCGCGAATGAATTGGTCCTTGTTACTTGTCCATTCCCTTGTAATGCAAAGCCAAACGTTACTTACAAGCTGCTTTCAACATGAGTTTGTTGAATATCATGTCAAATGTAGAGGAACCAGTAGAGCCAGTTGAAAGCTAATGAATGATTAGCAGCACAGAATTGAAGTATTAAAACCTAGGAAAATCATGAAGATAGTCCCTACAAAATAATTATTGAGCTCTCATCTATTAGACAGTCAACAAACCACTGTTCATCAACACTTCGAACTATTCTTGCAAGAAGCGCATTTGTAGATTACGTCCTCCCATCGATCCGTAAATAATAACAATCGATCTGTAATTTTTTAATTTTATGTGACTATCACAGACTTTTGATTTTCTGAATGAAATGTTACTCAATTAATATTTTCAAGTAACTGTTATTTCGAAGACAGCTTAATCATGAAAGTAGATTTAAGTGATACAATTGCCAATTTGTTATGGTAAGGAGGGATGGAAAGCCTACTAGTAATTAATTCTTGATGCATCTTCTACAATTTCTAAACAAATTTTCTGCTGATTTTACAACAAACTCAGTAAATCAATTTTGCATCTTCCCGGTAATTGTTTTGATCTTATGATCCTGACCTGTTGGCACACCCAATTTGTTCAGGGCACACACAAATTTTACAAATCACATTTCTATCCCTGAAGATATGAGAAATAAAAAAAATAATATGATGTGAGTAGTTATTTATGATTTGAATACAATAAAAATACTCGTGCTGCACCAAAATAACATTACATTCATGGTAATATGATTTACTGTTAATAAGGGCACACATTTTTCAGCAATGAATTTAACCTGTTACAATAATGATGAATATTATTGGTTAATGACCAATTTTGAAAGGGGATACAGAATTGTTCGTTCAAGAGTTTCAAGAAACTTCAGGAATTCTATGTAATCATTTATGGTGGAATCACATACAGGCCCATGCACCATACAACAAACTCCTTCAAGCATGAGCCTTAACAGTGCATTCTTATATCGAGCTTTGATTTACAACTCCACCATTGTCAAATTTCAATGCTCTGACATCTTAAATCTTTTCTTTTGCAATTTATCTCTCTGCTAAGGGAAGTTGACTAACCAGGAAGTTCTCAAGACCAATACGTTCGTGGCTCACTATATCACCAAGATATAACTGTAAACAGTTAGCTATTGCATAAGAGTTTAAAATTGAATCATTTAAAAGAAAAGCAACGTTTCGGTATATCATCTTGTCTTCCTTATACTGACAACTTTTAGAATGCCACTCAAACAGATACATCATTATATTTCATAAAGTAGCTTTGTGTGGGAATGATGCAAATTGTTAATCCTTGCTAATGTTTTTTTTCTGTTCTACTTTTCAGACTTGTCACATATGTGACAAACATTTCAAAAAATTTGAAAGCTCATGTTGAAGAGACCTTCATTCAAAAAACAGGATCACCTTAAGTCATGTAAAAACTCACAATGGAGAGAGACCACACATTTGTGAAGTGTGCGAAAAAAAATTTGTTAGGGTGTTTCATTTAGAGAGACACATGAAAATACACAACTATGGAAAAACTTGAGATTCTGCAGTTGTGTTTTTTCATGTGACAATGTGAATGATAATAGATTGGTTGGTCAATCAGTTATCGCACCCTATTCTCCATGGATAGCAGGTAGAAATGTTAACCTCATGCACAGGTGGGGTAGTGGTATTGATTTTGGCCTAACATGCAACGATTACAGAAAATGAAAATATTGTTAGGGTCTCTCCCAACCTCCCCCCCTGCCCCCTCGCTCGCCTTTCCACATCAATATTTTAAATTTGAATGTGGTTCCTACACGCAGTCAGGTTTGGGTGCAATGCTACACTGAGTCTCAGCGCAGTACCACCCATGTTTCGCTAGTTCCAGCCGATGCTCGCAGGTTTCACCGCAATGCATAGCCACAATGGTGTTGCGGGCTTTCTCCCTGCAATAATACTAGCAGCGGCGATATAAGTGAAATAATCTTTAAAGCGGCGTTAAAAAACCGACCTCACTCGCTCAAATTTGAATGGGCCATTTTCTCATCCAATGTGCAAAATGGCACATTGCCCCTACCTTTCCCAATTTTAAAGGGATAGAAGATCGCCTTTTCAAAATAAACAGTCATTTCAAGCAAACAATATTACCGATTGCAAAATCAAAAAGACACTTCTCAGTGTAATTGGTTAGGCAAAGCAAATCTACCCTAAATATTTACAAAGTGTTTACACTTTGTTCATTTATATAACTGGTTGTAGGCCTTTTACGCCCTAAAGAATATGCATTGTGCATATACAAATATATCGATTAAACAATTTAAGAAACTTTTTTAGATAAACGTGCTACTGCCTCTTTAAAAATTTTGAAGTTTGTTTTCATATTTCATACATATTTGCATGAATTAAGCACTGATTTTGTTGTAAATGTGGATCCAAATAAGCCATTCATGATTCGTGTCCATATGGTTTCTGCATATTGAAAGGCTAATGGTACATGTTCAGTTGTTTCACCCCATTCATTAAATGAGGAATGTATATCTAATCTTCATTAAGATTTATATACATACAAGATTTAGTACATATATTCGTTTAATATGTTTTAACTTGAACCATAATTGTTCACTACAGAATGTCAATCTTTGACATTTGTTTGATATGCTATTGAGAATATTAGTCAAAATCTTCTTTTTTGTAGTTTTTATTTATTTTGGTAAATTTTGGATTGAATAAAACCAAATCGAATGCTAAACAGCTTTTTTGTTTTTCTTCACAACTTAATAATAAGAATAATTGTGTGCTTCACGTTTTTTTAAACTGCAAAGTAAAGGTACCCTTAAGCTTCATACCAAACTGGTTTATAATCTCTAAATAGAGCCGGGAAAAGATTTCCAAAGTCCACAGAAAAATGTCCTCGAGCAGAATCACTCTCAATAGGGCCAAAAAAAAGTAGTAAACATCTCTGTTTATAAAACACAATCTACGTACCAATACCATGATGCCACACACGCTATCTGACTTTATACACATTGAAAGCTCTTCACTTTGAAGATACAATGTCATTTCAACAAAGCTGCAAGAGCATAGCAGCCCTGAACCTGTTTTGCCTGCCCGTTCAGTCTTCTTCTTAATCTCAATATGATGGGCACTTTTCTAAAGACAATTGAACAACATAACAGTTAAAAAACTGCACATATACATCTTGTAGCATTTTGTTGTGTGACTGCACATAATTTTGTTAATTTTTTAATGATTTCAGAAGTTGTGGCTTTGAACTTTGACCTTGAATGTGAACATATCAAAAAAACTTCAGGGAATATAATCAAGAAATGATTAATTCTATTTCGAAAAAAGCTTATTTAGAACCTAACCTCATTTTACGCTTATGATAACCTTTCTTAGGGTATAGCAATTCTAATGAGGAAAAGCATTAAAAGTCCATATAAAGCATTTTCAAAAATTATTCGTAACTTAAGTTGTGACCGGGCTGTGGCCCTCAGCTTTGACCAACTGGCCTATTCAAATCTTGATACTGCTCCATAGTTAATATTTACAAAATAAGAGCCACTAATCACACACGTTTCAAGTAATTTTATTTTTAACCAATGGCCAAAAGTTTAGAGGTTTTTCCCCTTGAGTTGATGTGCAAGAGGCGTTGCGACTGTAGTCCTAAATCCTTATTCCCGTTGGGCAAAGCGTTACTTGACAATCCGACAACTTTGAACTTAATTTCATGGGAAATCTTGATGTTTTTTTACTATTTATCTAAGGAGAGCATTCGAGCGGCTTTCATCCGCCATCTTGAAGTTATATATTGAAAATCAATAGTTTTTGAGCAAACTCATTGTTTGTATTTTACGAACGCTTCTTAACTCTTAGTACTAAGGTTTAAAGGAGGTTACTCTTATAGAAACAAAACGCCCGCTGTCGTCCTGGTAACGACGCTGAAGATTTGTTTTTTGCTAATAAACAGAATTTTTCAAAAACAATACTTCTTTCTTGGCATATTTTGCAAGATAAGTTTATAATCTAGTTGGGCAAACGTTTTAAACGGATCTAGATGAGGTTATATAGTGGCAAAATGAAAATGCGTTCACCCCATTATATACAGTAGCAAGCCTGTTTGTGAACGCATTTGGTAATAACCAAATTAATTTATTAAAAAACACGTTTTTTGTCATATTTTGGAAGATAACTTTCTAATCTAGTTGAGCATAGGTTTTAAACGGGTCTAGGTGAGGGTTTTATTGTGGCAAAATGAAAAGGCGTTCAACGCATTATATACTTTGCCCAACTAGATTAGTCACATATCTTGCATAACATGCCAAATAACCTGTGTATTGACAGAAACATTCTTTCAATCAGCAAATGCGTTCACAAACAGGCGAAAATATAAATATATCTAAAATGCACGCATTTTCATTTTTCGACTGTATCATCCTCATTTAGACCCGTTTATAACCTTTGCCCAACTAGATTAGTCACTTATCTTGCATGACATGCCAAATAACCTGTGTTTTTGTCAGAAAAGTTATTTGAATTAGCAAATGCGTTCACAAACAGGCGTGGTACTGTGAATATCCGAGTTGAACGCATTTTCATTTTTCGACTGTATAACACTCATTTAGACCCGTTTAAAAACTTTGCCCAACTAGATTAGTCACTTACCTTGCATGACATGCCAAATAACCTGTGTTTTTGTCAGAAAAGTTCTTTGAATTAGCAAATGCGTTCACAAACAGGCGTAGTACTGTGTATATATAAATTAAACGCATTTTCATTTTTCGACTGTATAAACCACATTTAGACCCGTTTATAACCTTTAATTGCCCAAGTAGATTAGTCACTTATCTTGCATGACATGCCAAATAACCTGTGTTTTTGTCAGAAAAGATCTTTGAATTAGCAAATGCGTTCACAAACAGGCGTAGTACTGTATATATCTAAATTAAAAGCATTTTCATTTTTCGACTGTATAAACCTCATTTAGACCCGTTTTTAACCTTTACCCAACTAGATTAGTCACTTATCTTGCATGACATGCCAAATAACCTGTGTTTTTGTCAGAAAAGATCTTTGAATTAGCAAATGCGTTCACAAACAGGTGTAGTACTGTATATATCTAAATTAATCGCATTTTCATTTTTCGACTGTATAAACCTCATTTAGACCCGTTTATTAACTTTGCCCAACTAGATTAGTCACTTATCTTGCATGACATGCCAAATAACCTGTGTTTTTGTCAGAAAAGTTCTTTGAATTAGCAAATGCGTTCACAAACAGGCGTGGTACTGTGTATATATAAATTAAACGCATTTTCATTTTTCGAATGTATAAACAACATTTAGGCCCCTTTTATTACCTTAGCCCAACTAGATTAGTCACTTATCTTGCATGACATTCCAAATAACCTGTGTTTTTGTCAGAAAAGTTCTTTGAATTAGCAAATGCGTTCACAAACAGGCGTAATACTGTGTATATCTGAGTTGAACGCATTTCCCTTTTTGACTTTTGACACTCATTTAGACCCGTTTATAACCTTTGCCCAACTAGATTAGTCACTTATCTTGCATGACATGCCAAATAACCTGTGTTTTTGTCAGAAAAGTTCTTTGATTTAGCAAATGCATTCACAAACAGGCGTAGTACTGTGTATATCTGAGTTGAACGCATTTTCATTTTTCGACTGTATAAACCTCATTTAGACCCGTTTATAACCTTTGCCCAACTAGATTAGTCACTTATCTTGCATAACATGCCAAATAACCTGTGTTTTTGTCAGAAAGGTTCTTTGAATTAGCAAATGCGTTCACAAACAGGCGTAGTACTGTATATATCTATATTAAACGCATTTTCATTTTCAGACTGTATAAACCTCATTTAGACCCGTTTATAACCTTTGCCAAACTAGATTAGTCACTTATCTTTCATGACATGCCAAATAACCTGTGTTTTTGTCAGAAAAGTTCTTTGAATTAGCAAATGCGTTTACAAACAGGCGTACTACTGTATATATCTTAGTTGAACGCTTTTCCCTTTTCGATTTTCCACCGTCATTTAGACCCGTTTATTAGCTTTGCCCAGCTAGATTAGTCACTTATCTTGCATGACATGCCAAATAACCTGTGTTTTTGTCAGAAAAGTTCTTTGAATTAGCAAATGCGTTCACAAACAGGCGTAGTACTGTGTATATATAAATTAAACGCATTTTCATTTTTCAAATGTATAAACAACATTTAGACCCGTTTATTACCTTAGCCCAACTAGATTAGTCACTTATCTTGCATGACATGCCAAATAACCTGTGTTTTTGTCAGAAAAGTTCTTTGAATTAGCAAATGCGTTCACAAACAGGAGTAGTACTGTGTATATCTGAATTAAATGCATTTTCATTTTTCGACTGTATAACACTCTTTTAGACCCTTTTATTACCTTTGCCCAACTAAATCAGTCACTTATCTTGCATGACATGCCAAATAACCTGTGTTCTTGTCAGAAAAGTTCTTTGAATTAGCAAATGCGTTCACAAACGGGCGTGGTACTGTGTATATCTGAATTAAATGCATTTTCATTTTTCGACTGTATAACACTCATTTAGACCCGTTTAAAACCTTTGCCCAACTAGATTAGTCACTTATCTTGCATGACATGCCAAATAACCTGTGTTTTTGTCAGAAAAGTTCTTTGAATTAGCAAATGCGTTCACAAACAGGCGTACTACTGTATATATCTTAGTTATACGCTTTTCCCTTTTCGATTTTCCACCGTCATTTAGACCCGTTTATTAGCTTTGCCCAACTAGATTAGTCACTTATCTTGCATGACATGCCAAATAACCTGTGTTTTTGTCAGAAAAGTTCTTTGAATTAGCAAATGCGTTCACAAACAGGCGTAGTACTGTGTATATCTGAGTTGAACGCATTTTCATTTTTCGACTGTATAACACTCATTTAGACCCGTTTATTACCTTTGCCCAACTAGATTAGTCACTTATCTTGCATAACATGCCAAATAACCTGTGATTTTGTCAGAAAAGTTCTTTAAATTAGCAAATGCGTTCACAAACAGGCGTAGTGTTGTGTATATCTGAGTTGAACGCTTTTCCCTTTTTGACTTTTGACACTCATTTAGACCCGTTTATAACCTTTGCCCAACTAGATTAGTCACTTATCTTGCATGACATGCCAAATAACCTGTGTTTTTGTCAGAAAAGTTCTTTGATTTAGCAAATGCATTCACAAACAGGCGTAGTACTGTGTATATCTGAGTTGAACGCATTTTCATTTTTCGACTGTATAAACCTCATTTAGACCCGTTTATAACCTTTGCCCAACTAGATTAGTCACTTATCTTGCATAACATGCCAAATAACCTGTGTTTTTGTCAGAAAGGTTCTTTGAATTAGCAAATGCGTTCACAAACAGGCGTAGTACTGTATATATCTATATTAAACGCATTTTCATTTTCAGACTGTATAAACCTCATTTAGACCCGTTTATAACCTTTGCCAAACTAGATTAGTCACTTATCTTTCATGACATGCCAAATAACCTGTGTTTTTGTCAGAAAAGTTCTTTGAATTAGCAAATGCGTTTACAAACAGGCGTACTACTGTATATATCTTAGTTGAACGCTTTTCCCTTTTCGATTTTCCACCGTCATTTAGACCCGTTTATTAGCTTTGCCCAGCTAGATTAGTCACTTATCTTGCATGACATGCCAAATAACCTGTGTTTTTGTCAGAAAAGTTCTTTGAATTAGCAAATGCGTTCACAAACAGGCGTAGTACTGTGTATATATAAATTAAACGCATTTTCATTTTTCAAATGTATAAACAACATTTAGACCCGTTTATTACCTTAGCCCAACTAGATTAGTCACTTATCTTGCATGACATGCCAAATAACCTGTGTTTTTGTCAGAAAAGTTCTTTGAATTAGCAAATGCGTTCACAAACAGGAGTAGTACTGTGTATATCTGAATTAAATGCATTTTCATTTTTCGACTGTATAACACTCTTTTAGACCCTTTTATTACCTTTGCCCAACTAAATCAGTCACTTATCTTGCATGACATGCCAAATAACCTGTGTTCTTGTCAGAAAAGTTCTTTGAATTAGCAAATGCGTTCACAAACGGGCGTGGTACTGTGTATATCTGAATTAAATGCATTTTCATTTTTCGACTGTATAACACTCTTTTAGACCCGTTTAAAACCTTTGCCCAACTAGATTAGTCACTTATCTTGCATGACATGCCAAATAACCTGTGTTTTTGTCAGAAAAGTTCTTTGAATTAGCAAATGCGTTCACAAACAGGCGTACTACTGTATATATATTAGTTATACGCTTTTCCCTTTTCGATTTTCCACCGTCATTTAGACCCGTTTATTAGCTTTGCCCAACTAGATTAGTCACTTATCTTGCATGACATGCCAAATAACCTGTGTTTTTGTCAGAAAAGTTCTTTGAATTAGCAAATGCGTTCACAAACAGGCGTAGTACTGTGTATATCTGAGTTGAACGCATTTTCATTTTTCGACTGTATAACACTCATTTAGACCCGTTTATTACCTTTGCCCAACTAGATTAGTCACTTATCTTGCATAACATGCCAAATAACCTGTGATTTTGTCAGAAAAGTTCTTTAAATTAGCAAATGCGTTCACAAACAGGCGTAGTGTTGTGTATATCTGAGTTGAACGCTTTTCCCTTTTCGATTTTCCACCGTCTATTAGACCCGTTTATAAGCTTTGCCCAACTAGATTAGTCACTTATCTTGCATGACATGCAAAATAACCTGTGTTTTTGTCAGAAAAGTTCTTTGAATTAGCAAATGCATTCACAAACAGGCGTAGTGTTGTGTATATCTGAGTTGAACGCATTTTCATTTTTCGACTGTATAACACTCATTTAGACCCGTTTATTAACTTTGCCCAACTAGATTAGTCACTTATCTTGCATAACATGCCAAATAACCTGTGTTTTTGTCAGAAAAGTTCTTTGAATTAGCAAATGCGTTCACAAACAGGAGTAGTACTGTGTATATCTGAATTAAATGCATTTTCATTTTTCGACTGTATAACACTCTTTTAGACCCGTTTAAAACCTTTGCCCAACTAGATTAGTCACTTATCTTGCATGACATGCCAAATAACCTGTGTTTTTGTCAGAAAAGTTCTTTGAATTAGCAAATGCGTTCACAAACAAGCGTACTACTGTATATATCTTAGTTATACGCTTTTCCCTTTTCGATTTTCCACCGTCATTTAGACCCGTTTATTAGCTTTGCCCAACTAGATTAGTCACTTATCTTGCATGACATGCCAAATAACCTGTGTTTTTGTCAAAAGAGATCTTTGAATTAGCAAATGCGTTCACAAACAGGCGTAGTACTGTATATATCTACTAAACGCATTTTCATTTTCCGACTGTATAAACCTCATTTAGACCCGTTTATAACCTTTGCCAAACTAGATTAGTCACTTATCTTTCATGACATGCCAAATAACATGTGTTTTTGTCAGAAAAGTTCTTTGAATTAGCAAATGCGTTCACAAACAGGCGTAGTGTTGTGTATATCTGAGTTGAACGCTTTTCCCTTTTCGATTTTCCACCTTCTATTAGACCCGTTTATTAGCTTTGCCCAACTAGATTAGTCACTTATCTTGCATGACATGCCAAATAACCTGTGTTTTTGTCAGAAAAGTTCTTTGAATTAGCAAATGCATTCACAAACAGGCGTAGTGTTGTGTATATCTGAGTTGAACGCATTTTCATTTTCGACTGTATAACACTCATTTAGACCCGTTTATTAACTTTGCCCAACTAGATTAGTTACTTATCTTGCATAACATGCCAAATAACCTGTGTTTTTGACAGAAAAGTTCTTTGAATTAGCAAATGCGTTCACAAACAGGCGTAGTACTGTGTATATCTGAGTTGAACGCATTTTCATTTTTCGACTGTATAAACCTCATTTAGACCCGTTTAAAACCTTTGCCCAACTAGATTAGTCACTTATCTTGCATAACATGCCAAATAACCTGTGTTTTTGTCAGAAAAGTTCTTTGAATTAGCAAATGCGTTTACAAACAGACGTACTACTGTATATATCTTAGTTGAACGCTTTTCCCTTTTCGATTTTCCACCGTCACTTAGACCCGTTTATTAGCTTTGCCCAGCTAGATTAGTCACTTATCTTGCATGACATGCCAAATAACCTGTGTTTTTGTCAGAAAAGTTCTTTGAATTAGCAAATGCGTTCACAAACAGGCGTAATGTTGTGTATATCTGAATTAAATGCATTTTCATTTTTCGACTGTATAACACTCTTTTAGACCCGTTTATAACCTTTGCCCAACTAGATTAGTCACTTATCTTGCATGACATGCCAAATAACCTGTGTTTTTGTCAGAAAATATCTCTGAATTAGTAAATGCGTTCACAAGCAGGCGTAGTACTGTATATACCTCAATTAAATGCATTTTCATTTTTCTACTGTATAACACTCTTTTAGACCCGTTTATAACCTTTGCCCAACTAGATTAGTCACTTATCTTGCATGACATGCCAAATAAACTGTGTTTTTGTCAGAAAAGTTCTTTGAATTAGCAAATGCGTTCACAAACAGGCGTAGTACTGTATATATCTATATTAAACGCATTTTCATTTTCAGACTGTATAAACCTCATTTAGACCCGTTTATAACCTTTGCCCAACTAGATTAGTCACTTATCTTTCATGACATGCCAAATAACCTGTGTTTTTGTCAGAAAAGTTCTTTGAATTAGCAAATGCGTTCACAAACAGGCGTAGTGTTGTGTATATCTGAGTTGAACGCTTTTCCCTTTTCGATTTTCCACCGTCTATTAGACCCTTTTATTAGCTTTGCCCAACTAGATTAGTCACTTATCTTGCATGGCATGCCAAATAACCTGTGTTTTTGTCAGAAAAGTTCTTTGAATTAGCAAATGCATTCACAAACAGGCGTAGTGTTGTGTATATCTGAGTTGAACGCATTTTCATTTTTCGACTGTATAACACTCATTTAGACCCGTTTATTAGCTTTGCCCAACTAGATTAGTCACTTATCTTGCATGACATGCCAAATAACCTGTGTTTTTGACAGAAAAGTTCTTTGAATTAGCAAATGCGTTCACAAACAGGCGTAGTACTGTGTATATCTGAGTTGAACGCATTTTCATTTTTCGACTGTATAAACCTCATTTAGACCCGTTTATAACCTTTGCCCAACTAGATTAGTCACTTATCTTGCATAACATGCCAAATAACCTGTGATTTTGTCAGAAAAGTTCTTTGAATTAGCAAATGCGTTCACAAACAGGCGTAGTGTTGTGTATATCTGAGTTGAACGCTTTTCCCTTTTCGATTTTCCACCGTCTATTAGACCCGTTTATTAGCTTTGCCCAACTAGATTAGTCACTTATCTTGCATGACATGCCAAATAACCTGTGTTTTTGTCAGAAAAGTTCTTTGAATTAGCAAATGCGTTCACAAACAGGCGTAGTACTGTGTATATATGAATTAAACGCATTTTCATTTTTCCAATGTATAAACAACATTTAGACCCGTTTATTACCTTAGCCCAACTAGATTAGTCACTTATCTTGCATGACATGCCAAATAACCTGTGTTTTTGTCAGAAAAGTTCTTTGAATTAGCAAATGCGTTCACAAACAGGAGTAGTACTGTGTATATCTGAATTAAATGCATTTTCCCTTTTCGACTGTATAACACTCTTTTAGACCCTTTTATTACCTTTGCCCAACTAGATTAGTCACTTATCTTGCATGACATTCCAAATAACCTGTGCTTTTGTCAGAAAAGTTCTTTGAATTAGCAAATGCGTTCACAAACAGGCGTAATACTGTGAATATCTGAGTTGAACGCATTTCCCTTTTTGACTTTTGACCCTCATTTAGACCCGTTTATAACCTTTGCCCAACTAGATTAGTCACTTATCTTGCATGACATGCCAAATAACCTGTGTTTTTGTCAGAAAAGTTCTTTGAATTAGCAAATGCGTTCACAAACAGGCGTAATACTGTAAATATCTGAGTTGAACGCATTTTCATTTTTCGACTGTATAAACCACATTTAGACCCGTTTATAACCTTTGCCCAACTAGATTAGTAACTTATCTTGCATGACATGCCAAATTACCTCTGTTTTTGTCCAAACAAAATCTTTCAATTAGCAAATGCGTTCACAAACAGGCGTGGTACTGTGCTTATCTGAGTTGAACGCATTTTCATTTTTCGACGGTATCATCCTCATATAGACCCATTTATAACCTTTGCCAAACTAGATTAGTCACTTATCGTGCATGACATGCCAAATAACCTGTGTTTTTGTCAGAAAAGTTATTTGAATTAGCAAATGCGTTCACAAACAGGCGTGGTACTGTGCTTATCTGAGTTGAACGCATTTTTATTTTTCGACTGTATCATCCTCATATAGACCCGTTTATAACCTTTGCCCAACTAGATTAGTCACTTATCTTGCATGACATGCCAAATAACCTGTGTTTTTGTCAGAAAAGTTCTTTGAATTAGCAAATGCGTTTACGAACAGGCGTAGTACTGTGTATATCTGAATTATATGCATTTTCATTTTCCGACAATATAACACTCTTTTAGACCCGTTTAAAACCTTTGCCCAACTAGATTAGTCACTTACCTTGCATGACATGCCAAATAACCTGTGTTTTTGTCAGAAAAGTTCTTTGAATTAGCAAATGCGTTCACAAACAGGCGTAGTACTGTGTATATATAAATTAAACGCATTTTCATGTTTCGACTGTATAAACCACATTTAGACCCGTTTATAACCTTTAATTGCCCAAGTAGATTAGTCACTTATCTTGCATAACATGCCAAATAACCTGTGTTTTTGTCATAAAAGTTATTTGAATTAGCAAATGCGTTCACAAACAGGCGTGGTACTGTGCTTATCTGAGTTGAACGCATTTTCATTTTTCGACGGTATCATCCTCATATAGACCCGTTTATAACCTTTGCCCAACTAGATTAGTCACTTATCTTGCATAACATGCCAAATAACCTGTGTTTTTGTCAGAAAAGTTCTTTGAATTAGCAAATGCGTTTACGAACAGGCGTAGTACTGTGTATATCTGAATTATATGCATTTTCATTTTCCGACAATATAACACTCTTTTAGACCCGTTTATAACCTTTGCCCAACTAGATTAGTCACTTATCTTGCATGACATGCCAAATAACCTGTGTTTTTGTCAGAAAAGATCTTTGAAATAGCAAATGCGTTCAAAACCAGGCGTAGTACTGTGTATATATAAATTAAACGCATTTTCTTTTTTCGAATGTATAAACAACATTTAGGCCCCTTTTATTACCTTAGCCCAACTAGATTAGTCACTTATCTTGCATGACATTCCAAATAACCTGTGTTTTTGTCAGAAAAGTTCTTTGAATTAGCAAATGCGTTCACAAACAGGCGTAATACTGTGAATATCTGAGTTGAACGCATTTCCCTTTTTGACTTTTGACCCTCATTTAGACCCGTTTATAACCTTTGCCCAACTAGATTAGTCACTTATCTTGCATGACATGCCAAATAACCTGTGTTTTTGTCAGAAAAGTTCTTTGAATTAGCAAATGCGTTCACAAACAGGCGTAGTACTGTATATATCTATATTAAACGCATTTTCATTTTCAGACTGTATAAACCTCATTTAGACCCGTTTATAACCTTTGCCAAACTAGATTAGTCACTTATCTTTCATGACATGCCAAATAACCTGTGTTTTTGTCAGAAAAGTTCTTTGAATTAGCAAATGCGTTTACAAACAGGCGTACTACTGTATATATCTTAGTTGAACGCTTTTCCCTTTTCGATTTTCCACCGTCATTTAGACCCGTTTATTAGCTTTGCCCAGCTAGATTAGTCACTTATCTTGCATGACATGCCAAATAACCTGTGTTTTTGTCAGAAAAGTTCTTTGAATTAGCAAATGCGTTCACAAACAGGCGTAGTACTGTGTATATATAAATTAAACGCATTTTCATTTTTCAAATGTATAAACAACATTTAGACCCGTTTATTACCTTAGCCCAACTAGATTAGTCACTTATCTTGCATGACATGCCAAATAACCTGTGTTTTTGTCAGAAAAGTTCTTTGAATTAGCAAATGCGTTCACAAACAGGAGTAGTACTGTGTATATCTGAATTAAATGCATTTTCATTTTTCGACTGTATAACACTCTTTTAGACCCTTTTATTACCTTTGCCCAACTAAATCAGTCACTTATCTTGCATGACATGCCAAATAACCTGTGTTCTTGTCAGAAAAGTTCTTTGAATTAGCAAATGCGTTCACAAACGGGCGTGGTACTGTGTATATCTGAATTAAATGCATTTTCATTTTTCGACTGTATAACACTCATTTAGACCCGTTTAAAACCTTTGCCCAACTAGATTAGTCACTTATCTTGCATGACATGCCAAATAACCTGTGTTTTTGTCAGAAAAGTTCTTTGAATTAGCAAATGCGTTCACAAACAGGCGTAGTACTGTATATATCTTAGTTATACGCTTTTCCCTTTTCGATTTTCCACCGTCATTTAGACCCGTTTATTAGCTTTGCCCAACTAGATTAGTCACTTATCTTGCATGACATGCCAAATAACCTGTGTTTTTGTCAGAAAAGTTCTTTGAATTAGCAAATGCGTTCACAAACAGGCGTAGTACTGTGTATATCTGAGTTGAACGCATTTTCATTTTTCGACTGTATAACACTCATTTAGACCCGTTTATTACCTTTGCCCAACTAGATTAGTCACTTATCTTGCATAACATGCCAAATAACCTGTGATTTTGTCAGAAAAGTTCTTTGAATTAGCAAATGCGTTCACAAACAGGCGTACTACTGTATATATCTTAGTTATACGCTTTTCCCTTTTCGATTTTCCACCGTCATTTAGACCCGTTTATTAGCTTTGCCCAACTAGATTAGTCACTTATCTTGCATGACATGCCAAATAACCTGTGTTTTTGTCAGAAAAGTTCTTTGAATTAGCAAATGCGTTCACAAACAGGCGTAGTACTGTATATATCTACTAAACGCATTTTCATTTTCCGACTGTATAAACCTCATTTAGACCCGTTTATAACCTTTGCCAAACTAGATTAGTCACTTATCTTTCATGACATGCCAAATAACATGTGTTTTTGTCAGAAAAGTTCTTTGAATTAGCAAATGCGTTCACAAACAGGCGTAGTGTTGTGTATATCTGAGTTGAACGCTTTTCCCTTTTCGATTTTCCACCTTCTATTAGACCCGTTTATTAGCTTTGCCCAACTAGATTAGTCACTTATCTTGCATGACATGCCAAATAACCTGTGTTTTTGTCAGAAAAGTTCTTTGAATTAGCAAATGCATTCACAAACAGGCGTAGTGTTGTGTATATCTGAGTTGAACGCATTTTCATTTTCGACTGTATAACACTCATTTAGACCCGTTTATTAACTTTGCCCAACTAGATTAGTTACTTATCTTGCATAACATGCCAAATAACCTGTGTTTTTGACAGAAAAGTTCTTTGAATTAGCAAATGCGTTCACAAACAGGCGTAGTACTGTGTATATCTGAGTTGAACGCATTTTCATTTTTCGACTGTATAAACCTCATTTAGACCCGTTTATAACCTTTGCCCAACTAGATTAGTCACTTATCTTGCATAACATGCCAAATAACCTGTGTTTTTGTCAGAAAAGTTCTTTGAATTAGCAAATGCGTTTACAAACAGACGTACTACTGTATATATCTTAGTTGAACGCTTTTCCCTTTTCGATTTTCCACCGTCACTTAGACCCGTTTATTAGCTTTGCCCAGCTAGATTAGTCACTTATCTTGCATGACATGCCAAATAACCTGTGTTTTTGTCAGAAAAGTTCTTTGAATTAGCAAATGCGTTCACAAACAGGCGTAATGTTGTGTATATCTGAATTAAATGCATTTTCATTTTTCGACTGTATAACACTCTTTTAGACCCGTTTATAACCTTTGCCCAACTAGATTAGTCACTTATCTTGCATGACATGCCAAATAACCTGTGTTTTTGTCAGAAAATATCTCTGAATTAGTAAATGCGTTCACAAGCAGGCGTAGTACTGTATATACCTCAATTAAATGCATTTTCATTTTTCTACTGTATAACACTCTTTTAGACCCGTTTATAACCTTTGCCCAACTAGATTAGTCACTTATCTTGCATGACATGCCAAATAAACTGTGTTTTTGTCAGAAAAGTTCTTTGAATTAGCAAATGCGTTCACAAACAGGCGTAGTACTGTATATATCTATATTAAACGCATTTTCATTTTCAGACTGTATAAACCTCATTTAGACCCGTTTATAACCTTTGCCCAACTAGATTAGTCACTTATCTTTCATGACATGCCAAATAACCTGTGTTTTTGTCAGAAAAGTTCTTTGAATTAGCAAATGCGTTCACAAACAGGCGTAGTGTTGTGTATATCTGAGTTGAACGCATTTTCATTTTTCGACTGTATAACACTCATTTAGACCCGTTTATTAGCTTTGCCCAACTAGATTAGTCACTTATCTTGCATGACATGCCAAATAACCTGTGTTTTTGAGAGAAAAGTTCTTTGAATTAGCAAATGCGTTCACAAACAGGCGTAGTACTGTGTATATCTGAGTTGAACGCATTTTCATTTTTCGACTGTATAAACCTCATTTAGACCCGTTTATAACCTTTGCCCAACTAGATTAGTCACTTATCTTGCATAACATGCCAAATAACCTGTGATTTTGTCAGAAAAGTTCTTTGAATTAGCAAATGCGTTCACAAACAGGCGTAGTGTTGTGTATATCTGAGTTGAACGCTTTTCCCTTTTCGATTTTCCACCGTCTATTAGACCCGTTTATTAGCTTTGCCCAACTAGATTAGTCACTTATCTTGCATGACATGCCAAATAACCTGTGTTTTTGTCAGAAAAGTTCTTTGAATTAGCAAATGCGTTCACAAACAGGCGTAGTACTGTGTATATATGAATTAAACGCATTTTCATTTTTCCAATGTATAAACAACATTTAGACCCGTTTATTACCTTAGCCCAACTAGATTAGTCACTTATCTTGCATGACATGCCAAATAACCTGTGTTTTTGTCAGAAAAGTTCTTTGAATTAGCAAATGCGTTCACAAACAGGAGTAGTACTGTGTATATCTGAATTAAATGCATTTTCCCTTTTCGACTGTATAACACTCTTTTAGACCCTTTTATTACCTTTGCCCAACTAAATCAGTCACTTATCTTGCATGACATGCCAAATAACCTGTGTTCTTGTCAGAAAAGTTCTTTGAATTAGCAAATGCGTTCACAAACGGGCGTGGTACTGTGTATATCTGAATTAAATGCATTTTCATTTTTCGACTATATAACACTCTTTTAGACCCGTTTAAAACCTTTGCCCAACTAGATTAGTCACTTATCTTGCATGACATGCCAAATAACCTGTGTTTTTGTCAGAAAAGTTCTTTGAATTAGCAAATGCGTTCACAAACAGGCGTACTACTGTATATATCTTAGTTATACGCTTTTCCCTTTTCGATTTTCCACCGTCATTTAGACCCGTTTATTAGCTTTGCCCAACTAGATTAGTCACTTATCTTGCATGACATGCCAAATAACCTGTGTTTTTGTCAGAAAAGTTCTTTGAATTAGCAAATGCGTTCACAAACAGGCGTAGTACTGTGTATATCTGAGTTGAACGCATTTTCATTTTTCGACTGTATAACACTCATTTAGACCCGTTTATTACCTTTGCCCAACTAGATTAGTCACTTATCTTGCATAACATGCCAAATAACCTGTGTTTTTGTCAGAAAAGTTCTTTAAATTAGCAAATGCGTTCACAAACAGGCGTAGTGTTGTGTATATCTGAGTTGAACGCTTTTCCCTTTTCGATTTTCCACCGTCTATTAGACCCGTTTATAAGCTTTGCCCAACTAGATTAGTCACTTATCTTGCATGACATGCAAAATAACCTGTGTTTTTGTCAGAAAAGTTCTTTGAATTAGCAAATGCATTCACAAACAGGCGTAGTGTTGTGTATATCTGAGTTGAACGCATTTTCATTTTTCGACTGTATAACACTCATTTAGACCCGTTTATTAACTTTGCCCAACTAGATTAGTCACTTATCTTGCATAACATGCCAAATAACCTGTGTTTTTGTCAGAAAAGTTCTTTGAAATAGCAAATGCGTTCACAAACAGGCGTAGTACTGTGTATATCTAAGTTGAACGCATTTTCATTTTTTCGACTGTATAACACTCATTTAGACCCGTTTATTACCTTTGCCCAACTAGATTAGTCACTTATCTTGCATAACATGCCAAATAACCTGTGATTTTGTCAGAAAAGTTCTTTGAATTAGCAAATGCGTTCACAAACAGGCGTAATGTTGTGTATATACCTCAATTAAATGCATTTTCATTTTTTGACTGTATAACACTCTTTTAGACCCGTTTATAACCTTTGCCCAACTAGATTAGTCACTTATCTTGCATGACATGCCAAATAACCTGTGTTTTTGTCAGAAAAGTTCTTTGAATTAGCAAATGCGTTCACAAACAGGCGTAGTACTGTATATATCTATATTAAACGCATTTTCATTTTCAGACTGTATAAACCTCATTTAGACCCGTTTATAACCTTTGCCAAACTAGATTAGTCACTTATCTTTCATGACATGCCAAATAACCTGTGTTTTTGTCAGAAAAGTTCTTTGAATTAGAAAATGCGTTCACAAACAGGCGTAGTGTTGTGTATATCTGAGTTGAACGCTTTTCCCTTTTCGATTTTCCACCGTCATTTAGACCCGTTTATTAGCTTTGCCCAACTAGATTAGTCACTTATCTTGCATAACATGCCAAATAACCTGTGTTTTTGTCAGAAAAGTTCTTTGAATTAGCAAATGCATTCACAAACAGGCGTAGTGTTGTGTATATCTGAGTTGAACGCATTTTCATTTTCGACTGTATAACACTCATTTAGACCCGTTTATTAACTTTGCCCAACTAGATTAGTCACTTATCTTGCATAACATGCCAAATAACCTGTGTTTTTGACAGAAAAGTTCTTTGAATTAGCAAATGCGTTCACAAACAGGCGTAGTACTGTGTATATCTGAGTTGAACGCATTTTCATTTTTCGACTGTATAAACCTCATTTAGACCCGTTTATAACCTTTGCCCAACTAGATTAGTCACTTATCTTGCATGACATGCCAAATAACCTGTGTTTTTGTCAGAAAAGTTCTTTGAATTAGCAAATGCGTTCACAAACAGGCTTACTACTGTATATATCTTAGTTATACGCTTTTCCATTTTCGATTTTCCACCGTCATTTAGACCCGTTTATTAGCTTTGCCCAACTAGATTAGTCACTTATCTTGCATGACATGCCAAATAACCTGTGTTTTTGTCAGAAAAGTTCTTTGAATTAGCAAATGCGTTCACAAACAGGCGTAGTACTGTGTATATCTGAATTAAATGCATTTTCATTTTTCGACTGTATAAACCTCATTTAGACCCGTTTATAACCTTTGCCCAACTAGATTAGTCACTTATCTTGCATAACATGCCAAATAACCTGTGTTTTTGTCAGAAAAGTTCTTTGAATTAGCAAATGCGTTCACAAACAGGCGTGGTACTGTGTATATCTGAATTAAATGCATTTTCATTTTTCGACTGTATAACACTCTTTTAGACCCGTTTAAAACCTTTGCCCAACTAGATTAGTCACTTATCTTGCATAACATGCCAAATAACCTGTGTTTTTGTCAGAAAAGTTCTTTGAATTAGCAAATGCGTTTACGAACAGGCGTAGTACTGTGTATATCTGAATTAAATGCATTTTCATTTTTCGACTGTATAACACTCTTTTAGACCCGTTTATTACCTTTGCCCAACTAGATTAGTCACTTATCTTGCATGACATGCCAAATAACCTGTGTTTTTGTCAGAAAAGATCTTTGAAATAGCAAATGCGTTCAAAAACAGGCGTAGTACTGTGTATATATAAATTAAACGCATTTTCATTTTTCGAATGTATAAACAACATTTAGGCCCCTTTTATTACCTTTGCCCAACTAGATTAGTCACTTATCTTGCATGACATTCCAAATAACCTGTGCTTTTGTCAGAAAAGTTCTTTGAATTAGCAAATGCGTTCACAAACAGGCGTAATACTGTGAATATCTGAGTTGAACGCATTTCCCTTTTTGACTTTTGACCCTCATTTAGACCCGTTTATAACCTTTGCCCAACTAGATTAGTCACTTATCTTGCATGACATGCCAAATAACCTGTGTTTTTGTCAGAAAAGTTCTTTGAATTAGCAAATGCGTTCACAAACAGGCGTAATACTGTAAATATCTGAGTTGAACGCATTTTCATTTTTCGACTGTATAAACCACATTTAGACCCGTTTATAACCTTTGCCCAACTAGATTAGTAACTTATCTTGCATGACATGCCAAATTACCTCTGTTTTTGTCCAAACAAAATCTTTCAATTAGCAAATGCGTTCACAAACAGGCGTGGTACTGTGCTTATCTGAGTTGAACGCATTTTCATTTTTCGACGGTATCATCCTCATATAGACCCATTTATAACCTTTGCCAAACTAGATTAGTCACTTATCGTGCATGACATGCCAAATAACCTGTGTTTTTGTCAGAAAAGTTATTTGAATTAGCAAATGCGTTCACAAACAGGCGTGGTACTGTGCTTATCTGAGTTGAACGCATTTTCATTTTTCGACTGTATCATCCTCATATAGACCCGTTTATAACCTTTGCCCAACTAGATTAGTCACTTATCTTGCATGACATGCCAAATAACCTGTGTTTTTGTCAGAAAAGTTCTTTGAATTAGCAAATGCGTTTACGAACAGGCGTAGTACTGTGTATATCTGAATTATATGCATTTTCATTTTCCGACAATATAACACTCTTTTAGACCCGTTTAAAACCTTTGCCCAACTAGATTAGTCACTTACCTTGCATGACATGCCAAATAACCTGTGTTTTTGTCAGAAAAGTTCTTTGAATTAGCAAATGCGTTCACAAACAGGCGTAGTACTGTGTATATATAAATTAAACGCATTTTCATGTTTCGACTGTATAAACCACATTTAGACCCGTTTATAACCTTTAATTGCCCAAGTAGATTAGTCACTTATCTTGCATAACATGCCAAATAACCTGTGTTTTTGTCATAAAAGTTATTTGAATTAGCAAATGCGTTCACAAACAGGCGTGGTACTGTGCTTATCTGAGTTGAACGCATTTTCATTTTTCGACTGTATCATCCTCATATAGACCCGTTTATAACCTTTGCCCAACTAGATTAGTCACTTATCTTGCATAACATGCCAAATAACCTGTGTTTTTGTCAGAAAAGTTCTTTGAATTAGCAAATGCGTTTACGAACAGGCGTAGTACTGTGTATATCTGAATTATATGCATTTTCATTTTCCGACAATATAACACTCTTTTAGACCCGTTTATAACCTTTGCCCAACTAGATTAGTCACTTATCTTGCATGACATGCCAAATAACCTGTGTTTTTGTCAGAAAAGATCTTTGAAATAGCAAATGCGTTCAAAACCAGGCGTAGTACTGTGTATATATAAATTAAACGCATTTTCTTTTTTCGAATGTATAAACAACATTCACTACAGAAATGACTTGGTTTCCTGAATCCTGGAAACCACAAGTAAAGTGGGTAATTAAGGTATCCAGTTGGTATCCATTCACTGAAACTAAGTAACTTGGTTTCCAGCTACAATCCATTTTGGATTCTTTGATTTGTATATATCCATCTATGGAAACCAACATGAAACTGTGGTCATAAGTATCGTGTTCGTTTCCATTTCTGGAAAGTGAAAATGATGATTTCTTTGAATGGAAACTAACATGAAACCATAACGTTAAGTTTCATGTTGGTTTCCAATCTTGTTTTGAACTAAATGAATAGATTGACAAATTATTTAGTTTTATCATAAGCATTTTTGTTTGACTAGTATGGCATCCACTTGGTATCCATCCACCGAAACTGGGTAACTTGGTTTCCTACTGGAATCCATTTGGCATTCAGGTTTTATATATTTCCGGAATGGAAACCAACAAGATACGATGGTTGCGCGTATCTATACTATGACTGTGTGGCTTCAAGATTAACCCTAGAAAACATCTAGAAAATTGCAATACTTCGGCTACATCGTGGCAATGTTTAAACTTTGAGTCAAATCCTGTTTAAGGAGCAAAATAGTTTTCCATCATCTTAAGATCGTTAACAAATTATTAACATCAACGGACAAGATTTGATATGCAAGATAAAAACAATGCATCAAAGTTTACATAAGAACACTCATTTTATCGATATGTTGAATTGAATAGAATAGATGTTTTCCTTTAATGTGTTATGAATCAATGATATCGTCGTAATAAGAAATTTTAGTTTCATATTCAGTTACAAAAGGATTTAAGTGAATGTTGTTGACATGAACAGTAATCGGCTATATTGATGGAGATGGGCGCAGCCTATAATTTATTAATGGACGAAAGAAATGTGAAGTGAAAAAGTATCAATTGTCCACCACGGTAAATAGTCTTGAATGTTGATTGTTACCATTATTGCTAAATCCCTTTATCGGTCAATAAGTTGTAAACAGATTTGGTTGTTTGTTTAGTAAAGGACACCAGTTACTCAGCATAGAGAAATATAATCTCTATGATCAGCTTGCAAACAAATGATTAGATATGGACTGTTGAAAACGCCTGAATTAGTAACAGACAGACAGACAGCAGATATTTTATTTCAGTCTCACCTCACATAAATACAGTAAAAAGTATATACATATAAAATCGAACATTAAAGTGAGCCACCCTTTAAGGGTTATGAGAGACTATTGTAAAATTGTATAATGTATAAAATAGGCTAAGACATGTGCAGCTTTTGAGTTAGCGTTAATATTTGAACTCATAATTAAGGAAGAAATATATTTCTTAAGACACCCCTGAAAATGAACCGATTTCTTAAGCACAGTTGCATTAAATATTTCCGGTCTTATAAAATAGGCTTTGAAACCTGTATGCGTACATATTTGCCGAATAATATCTTTGATAGGTTACCTTAGTGTTGGTCGTTAGAGATAATATTATAGAAAGATAGGTATTATTGGCATGCGCTATAGCTTTTAAGTTTCCCTAATAGATCTTTTATTCTATAGTGTAAACACGGATTGTGTCGGATTCTCTATCACAAGATTCAGAGCTAATGGCCTCTTTATTTATTTTGAATCATCAGTTAACTTTTTCAAACATATGCGTATTTCATTTGTAAATAGATAAAATATTAACTAAAGATAACAAATAATTTTTTTAAAGAATTAACTAATTAAGGAAACTAACAATTCAATATTCAATAGAAACAAAAATAAAATTAGGAATATCTTGTATTTGATACATCATTTCCTTATTTCAGCCAAAAAGATGTTCATGGAATACTTTATTACTTTCTGAAAAACATAACCTTTTAAAATACTCTTCTGTTAGTAAATCATCACCTTCATCGTATCTCTACAACATTAAATACATTTCGCTTCACTCCTTAAGAGGCTAGACAAAATCTACCAATCAGAACCTCTGTAATTGAACTGGCTGATTGCATAACACTTCCTGCTTGACACCTGGCCTTACCGGACACAGGTCAGTCACTAATGAAGGAGACAAACATGGCCGCCATCAACATAAACGACTGTAGATAATCTATCAGCTGAGTAATAAGTTCATAGGCAGCTCTACAGTAAAGGATACCAAAGTAAGTACCCCTTAACTGCATCAAACTCACTTACATTGCTCTTATAAACTGTTTTTTTAAACTCCCGTGAGAGAACTGAATAAAATCAACCTTAAATGTTGGCTTCACACTCAGTCGAAATGAGTGTTTTTAACTGACAAGCTTTATGGATTGGTGTGCTTATAAGAATGTTAAATTTGCATTGCCATCAGGTTTGTATGTATTATGTTGACCTGTATATAGATGAGTCACTTAGTTCCCCTTATTTAACAATTTTTAGCCGAAGATACGACATTGTTTACACAAGGGTGCACTGAACCATGACAGCCGTGAGCTGAGACAAAGGAAGTGGCCATGGATTATGCAACAGGTAACATCACAGTCAGCATGCTGACCTAATTCTTGAATAATCACGCAGTATATTACTTAACTGTTTATATTGGAAAATTCAATAGGTAATGCAACCAAGGCAATTGGTGGTCGAAATAGATTGATTTGTTTAATCTATTGTAACTGCATGTGTTTTGATATGGGAGTAGTCGACATCAATTGCTTTTGACTTAGAACAAGAATTTATTTTGGGATTTCATATTTCCGTCAATTTCTACTATATCTATTTGTTTTCATTGAAAGTATGTAGGTTTTCTGTGTAATAGTAGAATTTCAACAAGATGGGAACAGTAACAGTTGTTATACCATGATTCAACTAAACTTTCGATTTCAACTAAATGTTTGTGTTTTTCTTTGGATACTATTTAAGGTGCAAGTCACAAACTCAATGGTTTTCCTTTATTCAACTTATAAGAATATTGTAAAATGAAATATTTAAAAAAAATATAACTTATGCAAAAGAATATTATTTTGCTAGATGAAAATGAAACAATTGGTTTTTAAAACTGCTCGACTTATGTAAACTTTTAGAAGATTAACTATGTTGCTGATGTTAATTTTAGTGTGAACCATCAAGATACATACAGTGCCTCACAGTAATGCTTATTCAATGTGAGTTGCTCTTTATTTACCAATCAATCAGTGTTACTATTGTAAGTTTTACTGATATTACTCTATGCACTTGGTTGCAAGTTGGGCAATTGAAGACTGCTGTAAAAAAATAATTGTTGTGGTTTAAACATAGTTTATTCAATTAAACATACAGTATGTTCTTTTGTTATCTACAAATTATGATTTTATGACGGCTTTGTAAAAGATTTTTCACTCATTTTTATCTTTTTATATGTCTTAATGGTATTCGTTGTTATGGTGATAAATCCAACATATTCTAGTATAACTTGAAAATTAAATTGCTGATTTTTATCGAAATTCAAAATAAGAGATATATCAATTTCATTTTCAATTCAATTTGCTTATCTGAGGTGTTCACTGACGCAACAAGGAGGGTTGCAAGGCCGTAAGTACATTCAATTGTTAAGTAAGCATACGGATTGATTGTTAACTACTCTCCCTTGAGAGTTGATATGTATGCTTGCGAAAAGAAGTAACCGTGGAAGATTGAAAGTGTCTCATCTTCATGTATTCATATGAATATTTTAAATATCTATACAATTGTTTTCTGTTTCAGAATAAAGACCAATCCAAAACATCTGAAAAGTGAACAGGGTGAATTGTGTATATTTTGCACTTTTGTAGATTGTTAATTTTGCAATGAATAACTAAAGGCATTTCTAAACCATCATATGCATATATTTATATTCATAGCTGTCATACAATAATTATTTCAATGAAGATTGGAGATTTAATTAAAAGGGATTAATTTGTAAACTTACGTTTTCTTACTACAAGTTTAAAGATGAATTCATTCTTCTAAATTGTGTGTTTGAATAAACGTTGATAGTGAATGGATTGGTAATATTTTCTATAAAATGTTTTTATAGGAGGAATGATTTTTAAAAGATCGGCATACACTGTGAACCACCTTAAATTCACACTTACATTTTACCTTGTAGGTATTTTAACTTTCCATGGATGTTTTTTGTCTTTATTGCAATAAATATTTTATGGCAATTAATGTGTTTGTTCATTGTACAACCTACATAACACACAATAAACACTACATGGAAACTAATTTGAAACCTACGATAAACTTACAAAACACGGAAACCAAGTTGAAACCTATAATATATAAGGTTATGGAAACCAGTTTGAAACCTACGATAAACTAACAAAACACGGAAACCAAGTTGAAACCTACAATAAACCTGAATATGGAAACCAGGTTGAAACATACAATAAACTGACTAAACAAGGAAACCAAGTGGAAATCTACAGTAAACTAAAATCATGGAAACCAAGTGGATCCTACTTGGAGGAGTGTGTAAAGAACGGTGATGGATACCATCCGGATCTGGGGCAAAAGTAGGTTTCAGTTTCATGGAAACCAACATGAAACTTCAATCACGGAAACCAAGTGGATCCTACTTGGAGGAGTGTGTAAAGAACGGTGATGGATACCGTCCGGATCTGGGGCAAAAGTAGGTTTCAGTTTTCACGGAAACCAACATGAAACTTCAATCACGGAAACCAAGTGGATCCTACTTGGAGGAGTGTGTAAAGAACGGTGATGGATACCGTCCGGATCTGGGGCAAAAGTAGGTTTCAGTTTTCATGGAAACCAACATGAAACTATAGAAACCTACCTGGATACCAAGTGGAAATACTGGTTTCCATGTCGTTTCATGGTGGTTTCAGTGATCTGGAAACCAAGTCATTTCTGTAGTGATTTAGGCCCCTTTTATTACCTTAGCCCAACTAGATTAGTCACTTATCTTGCATGACATTCCAAATAACCTGTGTTTTTGTCAGAAAAGTTCTTTGAATTAGCAAATGCGTTCACAAACAGGCGTAATACTGTGAATATCTGAGTTGAACGCATTTCCCTTTTTGACTTTTGACCCTCATTTAGACCCGTTTATAACCTTTGCCCAACTAGATTAGTCACTTATCTTGCATGACATGCCAAATAACCTGTGTTTCTGTCAGAAAAGTTCTTTGAATTAGCAAATGCATTCACAAACAGGCGTAGTACTGTGTATATCTGAGTTTAACGCATTTTCATTTTTCGACTGTATAACACTCATTTAGACCCGTTTAAAACCTTTGCCCAACTAGATTAGTCACTTACCTTGCATGACATGCCAAATAACCTGTGTTTTTGTCAGAAAAGTTCTTTGAATTAGCAAATGCGTTCACAAACAGGCGTAGTACTGTGTATATATAAATTAAACGCATTTTCATGTTTCGACTGTATAAACCACATTTAGACCCGTTTATAACCTTTAATTGCCCAAGTAGATTAGTCACTTATCTTGCATAACATGCCAAATAACCTGTGTTTATGTCATAAAAGTTCTTTGAATTAGCAAATGCGTTCACAAACAGGCGTAGTACTGTGTATATCTGAGTTGAACGCATTTTCATTTTTCGACTGTATAACACTCATTTAGACCCGTTTATTACCTTTGCCCAACTAGATTAGTCACTTATCTTGCATAACATGCCAAATAACCTGTGATTTTGTCAGAAAAGTTCTTTGAATTAGCAAATGCGTTCACAAACAGGCGAAGTACTGTGTATATCTAGTTGAATCGCATTTTCATTTTTCGACTGTATAAACCACATTTAGACCCGTTTTTAACCTTTACCCAACTAGATTAGTCACTTATCTTGCGTGACATGCCAAATAACCTGTGTTTTTGTCAGAAAAGATATTTGAATTAGCAAATGCGTTCACAAACAGGCGTGGTACTGTGTATATCTGAATTAAATGCATTTTCATTTTTCGACTGTATAACACTCTTTTAGACCCGTTTTTAACCTTTACCCAACTAGATTAGTCACTTATCTTGCGTGACATGCCAAATAACCTGTGTTTTTGTCAGAAAAGTTTTTTGAATTAGCAAATGCGTTCACAAACAGGCGTACACTGCAAAAATGGTGTTTGGATATTAAACACAAACCCAAACACATATCTTGTCCTGTTTTTTAAACACATGGATTTTCAAAACATGTTTAAATCCAAAACACATTCCGTAAAGTGTTTAATATCAAAACATGTTTTGGGTTAGAACATGTTGTAGAAAGTGTTTTGATCTTAAACATGTTGTGTAAGTGTTTTGATTTTAAACATGTTGTGAAAAGTGTTTTGATATTAAACATGTTGTGAAAAGTGTTTTGGTATTAAACATATTGTGAAAAGTGTTTTGGTATTAAACATATTGTGAAAAGTGTTCTGGTATTTAACATGTTCTGAAAAGTGTTTTAATCTTAAACATGTTGTGACAAGTGTTTTGGTATTAACCATGTTGTAAACTATTAAACTAAATATTTTCTAAGATATTCAAGACTTGAAACAAAAAACATGTAACCTTTAGAAAACATACAACAATCACAAACGGCATTGAAATGGATATCAGTTTTGCTTTAGTTCATTAACAACATTCTAGCACCTCACCATATGATAGAAATAATATTTATACATTTTAATGATATAACTTCTTTTAACACCTTCAATACATGATTTAATGAAGTCAATAACTGATAACCGATAATTTTAGGAATAATATAAAATGTGATTTTGTATCAAAAGGATTCTAAAGTTGGTTTTAAAAAATATGCAATATTATATTGATTAACTTCCAAATGCGAAAATATGCTTAAAAAACAAAGGATAAATGAAAAGATAAGACATTGATAGGTTGACAATATTTATTTGTTTTACGGCCAAATTTGACCTGATCAAGACTCAAAATTAAACAAATTACAGATGGGAAGCGACAGCAAAAAACTTTAGAGCTAGTGGCACTGTGGCTCTTCAAGTTGTGCGTGATTACATGATGGTCAAAATAGGTGAGGGACTTGTTGGTGATAACCAGTAGTCAGGGTGCTTCCTTGTGGCTGCTGGTCAGGTCATCATTCTCCAACTAAAAAGAAAAGTAAGAAATGCTAAACTAACTGTTCTACTGAATTTAAGTGAAGAACTTCAAATAAGGAATCTCATCAAAGTGTCTTCTGCTATCAAATGTAATTATGACAGCAGCAGTTGATCAAAAATTTAATAATATTAGGCTTTTTGGTAGCTAGTTTGGTAATAACTTTGCCACACAAAAATGGAAGTTTAAATAATATTCCAAAGCTGCATATGATTTAATCAGTATATGAAGTTGTTGCCAATGCTTTGGTTATGACCCCATAAAAATGTATTCAGCAAACGCAACCTTAAATAAGTATATATTTGTTAATTTAACATCAAGCGATAACTTACATAAACTTTTGAGATCATGTTTGGTAAGGCCTTTTTGCTGTTTCTTGGGACTGTCAGGGCTAGTTTTTTCCTCAGTCAGCATGGTCATTTCTAAATATGCCTCCGTGGTGTCGCATGGTTCATCAAGATCGTCATTCTAAAAAACAAAGTTAACAAAAGGTTCCATGAGTTCATATCATTTCGTGCTTTCTTCATAAATTACTCAGCATTATTTCTAATGACTGACTATACATGCTAAATGGAATGAACCACTTTGTTTAAGATGTGATCTCAATAAAACAAAATAAAATGTTTCAAATTGCAAGACAATGTTTTTTTCTGATCCCAAGAATCATTTTTAAAGTTATGATAATCCATTTCCATTCATTTCACACAATTGGCCGCAACTGATTATTTCATGATACTCGAATTTTTTTCTAGGACTACATATGGTTGGGTTGTGTAACGAGAAGTTTTGACAGTCCGGAGACAAAATTCGGTATAGACTTAAATAATGTTTCCTTTGAAGGAAAACTTATTTCAAAAAACGTGCTGCTATCCCTTTACCGTATCATAAATAAGTTTCATGAAATAAGTTTTTGACGGATCAGCGTAAAACATTTAACAAATCTAATCGAAATTTTCATAGCTTAAAGTAAATAACTTATAATTAATCATTCGATCAAGTGACGCAATAACAAGATAACTGTTTACAAGATTTATATGACCCATACAACAATTATCAATATCAATATTTTTGTAAGAGAAGCCTGTAATATTCGAATGGTAGTTTTGAAAAAGTTTTGTTAAATGTATTTGCTTTATGGTATGTCAGGTCGACAAAACACTAATATTTAACCTTTAGTTTCATTATTATCTGAGTTCGTTATAGCATCGTAATTTTGTGACGTCACGTGTATTGAGCCAAATCTTACCTTGCAAAATGTTGATTCCTTTGTCTGAATAGTTCAGTTGTCGAAGGAATTCAAGCACACCTCTGACCGTTGAATCTTCATTCAAACTTTGAACACTCATGTTTGGTGGTATTGTCCGTTTTCAGTGTATATAACAGAAACGTATCGAACAAAGGAACAGCTTCGCGAAGTTCGCGCAATCAATTAAGAGGGAAGTAACTCTTACTGAATGCTGAAGTCCTTTGTTCTAAACCCACGTGCTTTAGGAGAATATAGCTTCGAAACAAAGAGAAGCTGAAAATTTACACAATTTACACAATTATACACACAAGCTTTTTCTAGTTTTTACATACTTAATCAAATCAATTTTCAACTTGAAAACAATTTTGGTTAAATTTCAACTAGTAGTAGTAAACTTTTATTGTTTAAAAGTACACCGAAGAAACCTGTTTTCATGGGTCACCTGTTCTCGTGATATTTACAAAGATGACTGTTGTCTCTAACTCCGTTCCGCTCCCAGTCGGTTAACGCTTATTTCATTGAAAAGTTGTTCATGAAATCATTGAGATTTCGTGCTTGTTTTGGTTGACATTGATTGTTAATATAAAACATATATACATATTTTTGCGAAAATGTTTTCCAGTTAACCCCTGTTATTCTTATCGTGATTACCTGACTTTTGAGTATGATACCAGTTAAATTGATAAATATATGAACATATAGAATGGTTAAGTCTTATTCATTTTTTGCTATTTTGTAAGACTTTCCGGTGCAAGGAAAATAAGTTATTTGAACAGTTTGCTTTGCTTGCTCATTTTAAATCTTAAAGTACATGAAATTCAAGATGTTTGGCGACAAAAAGCTCTTCTGATAGTATAAATAAACTCTAAGCGGCCTAATGATTTCTAAACTTTACCAGAAATAAATAAAGACTAATCCTATTCGTGAAAATTAAATAATTCAATGTCAACGTAAATATTTTAAACACATATCAATATCAATTTAATTGCTGATGTACACTATCGGTCTGTGATTTTTTTGAAAACAACATAAACAGTTTGAAGTTGTGGCATGTGTTGTATCGTCTTAAATTAACTTTATAGAAATACAATGAAAACGGGTGACACCAAATATGATATTAAAATTGCCATCTGTTTTTTTCAAATGTCAACAAGATCTATCAAACGAATAAAACAACTGTTATTTATCATGAAATAGTGAAGATTTATGTACTTTATATAGAAGTGGAGTTCTTTATACACTTAACAAGAGGGTAATTTATTCTGTAGATTCTTCGGGTGGTAATAATAATGATGAAATTAATAATGATGATAACAATAATGACAACAAAAACAATGATAATAATATGATTATCATCGTCGTTAACTTTAATATAAATGTAACTCCTACTGATATAATCACATTGTGTTTTTGTGACATTCAGAAAAAGGATATACTATACATCAAAGTAAACAATATAGCAACATGTATAAGCATTCAACATTTTATCACGACTACATGCTTTCTCATACTTAACTCATATGAGAATAATTTGTGGGTTGTACAATGTGTTTATATTTGAAACATGTTTTGATGTGTTTAGCAATTAAACACATTTCGCAACATGTTATGTGTGGAACATGTACGCAACATGTTTAAAACCACAACGCCACTTTTGAAGTAAAGTGCAATGTGTTTACATTTGAAACATGTTTTGATATACAACACATGATAATTTATGTGTTTAGCATTTAAACACATTTCGCAACATGTTTTGAGTAAAACACGTACGCAACATGTTTAAAACCCAAACGCCATTTTTGCAGTGTAGTACTGTATATATCTATATTAAACGCATTTTCATTTTCAACTTTTGACCCTCATTTAGACCCGTTTAAAACCTTTGCCCAACTAGATTAGTCACTCATCTTGCATGACATGCCAAATAACCTGTGTTTTTGTCAGAAAAGTTCTTTGAATTAGCAAATGCGTTCACAAACAGGCGTAGTACTGTGTATATCTGAGTTTACCGCATTTTCATCTTTAGACTGTATAAACCTCATTTAGACCCGTTTATAACCTTTACCCAACTAGATTAGTCACTTATCTTGCATGACATGCCAAATAACCTTTGTTTTTGTCATAAAAGTTCTTTGAATTAGCAAATGCGTTCACAAACAGGCGTAGTACTGAATATATCTGAGTTGAACGCATTTTCATTTTTCGACTGTATAAACCACATTTAGACCCGTTTATAACCTTTACCCAACTAGATTAGTCACTTATCTTGCATGACATGCCAAATAACCTGTGTTTTTGTCAGAAAAGTTCTTTGAATTAGCAAATGCGTTCACAAACAGGCGTAGTACTGTATATATCTATATTAAACGCATTTTCATTTTGAACTTTTGACCCTCATTTAGACCCGTTTAAAACCTTTGCCCAACTAGATTAGTCACTCATCTTGCATGACATGCCAAATAACCTGTGTTTTTGTCAGAAAAGTTCTTTGAATTAGCAAATGCGTTCACAAACAGGCGTAGTACTGTGTATATCTGAGTTGAACGCATTTTCATCTTTAGACTGTATAAACCTCATTTAGACCCGTTTATAACCTTTACCCAACTAGATTAGTCACTTATCTTGCATGACATGCCAAATAACCTGTGTTTTTGTCAAAAAAGTTCTTTGAATTAGCAAATGCGTTCACAAACAGGCGTAGTACTGTGTATATCTGAGTTGAACGCATTTTCATTTTTCGACTGTATAACATTCATTTAGACCCGTTTATTACCTTTACCCAACTAGAGTAGTCACTTATCTTGCATAACAAGCCAAATAACCTGTGTTTTTGTCAGAAAAGTTCTTTGAATTAGTAAATGCGTTCACAAACAGGCGTGGTACTGTGTATATCTGAATTAAATGCATTTTCATTTTTCGACTGTATAACACTCTTTTAGACCCGTTTAAAACCTTTGCCCAACTAGATTAGTCACTTATCTTGCATGACATGCCAAATAACCTTTGTTTTTGTCATAAAAGTTCTTTTAATTAGCAAATGCATTCACAAACAGGCGTAGTACTGTGTATATCTGAATTGAATGCATTTTCATTTTCAACTTTTGACCCTCATTTAGACCCGTTAATTACCTTTGCTCAACTAGATTAGTCACTCATATTGCATGACATGCCAAATAACCTGTGTTTTTGTCAGAAAAGTTCTTTGAATTAGCAAATGCGTTCACAAACAGGCGTAGTGTTGTGTATATCTGATTTGAACGCATTTTCATTTTTCGACTGTACATTGTATAACACTCATTTAGACCCGTTTTTAACCATTGCCCAACTACCGGGTAGATTAGTCACTTATCTTGCATGACATGCCAGATAACCTGTGTTTTTGTCATAAAAGTTCTTTGAATTAGCAAATGCGTTCACAAACAGGCGTAATACTGATTATATTTGACTTGAACGCATTTTCATTTTTCGACTGTATAAACCACATTTAGACCCGTTTATAACCTTTACCCAACTAGATTAGTCACTTATCTTGCATGACATGCCAAATAACCTGTGTTTTTGTCAGAAAAGTTCTTTGAATTAGCAAATGCGTTCACAAACAGGCGTAGTACTGTATATATCTATATTAAACGCATTTTCATTTTCAACTTTTGACCCTCATTTAGACCCGTTTAAAACCTTTGCCCAACTAGATTAGTCACTCATCTTGCATGACATGCCAAATAACCTGTGTTTTTGTCAGAAAAGTTCTTTGAATTAGCAAATGCGTTCACAAACATGCGTAGTACTGTGTATATCTGAGTTGAACGCATTTTCATCTTTAGACTGTATAAACCTCATTTAGACCCGTTTATAACCTTTGCCCAACTAGATTAGTCACTTATCTTGCATGACATGCCAAATAACCTGTGTTTTTGTCAGAAAACTTCTTTGAATTAGCAAATGCGTTCACAAACAGGCGTAGTACTGTGTATATCTGAGTTGAACGCATTTTCATTTTTCGACTGTATAACACTCATTTAGACCCGTTTATTACCTTTACCCAACTAGAGTAGTCACTTATCTTGCATAACAAGCCAAATAACCTGTGTTATGGTCAGAAAAGTTCTTTGAATTAGCAAATGCGTTCACAAACAGGCGTGGTACTGTGTATATCTGAATTAAATGCATTTTCATTTTTCGACTGTATGACACTCTTTTAGACCCGTTTAAAACCTTTGCCCAACTAGATTAGTCACTTATCTTGCATGACATGCCAAATAACCTTTGTTTTTGTCATAAAAGTTCTTTGAATTAGCAAATGCGTTCACAAACAGGCGTAGTACTGAATATATCTGAGTTGAACGCATTTTCATTTTTCGACTGTATAAACCACATTTAGACCCGTTTATAACCTTTACCCAACTAGATTAGTCACTTATCTTGCATGACATGCCAAATAACCTGTGTTTTTGTCAGAAAAGTTCTTTGAATTAGCAAATGCGTTCACAAACAGGCGTAGTACTGTGTATATCTGAATTGAATGCATTTTCATTTTCAACTTTTGACCCTCATTTAGACCCGTTTATTACCTTTGCCCAACTAGATTAGTCACTCATCTTGCATGACATGCCAAATAACCTGTGTTTTTTTTAGAAAAGTTCTTTGAATTAGCAAATGCATTCACAAACAGGCGTAGTACTGTGTATATCTGAATTGAATGCATTTTCATTTTCAACTTTTGACCCTCATTTAGACCCGTTAATTACCTTTGCTCAACTAGATTAGTCACTCATCTTGCATGACATGCCAAATAACCTGTGTTTTTGTCAGAAAAGTTCTTTGAATTAGCAGATGCGTTCACAAACAGGCGTAGTGTTGTGTATATCTGAGTTGAACGCATTTTCATTTTTCGACTGTACATTGTATAACACTCATTTAGACCCGTTTTTAACCATTGCCCAACTACCGGGTAGATTAGTCACTTATCTTGCATGACATGCCAGATAACCTGTGTTTTTGTCATAAAAGTTCTTTGAATTAGCAAATGCGTTCACAAACAGGCGTAGTACTGAATATATTTGACTTGAACGCATTTTCATGTTTCGACTGTATAAACCACATTTAGACCCGTTTAAAACCTTTGCCCAACTAGATTAGTCACTTATCTTGCATGACATGCCAAATAACCTGTGTTTTTGTCAGAAAAGTTCTTTGAATTAGCAAATGCGTTCACAAACAGGCGTAGTACTGTGTATATCTGAGTTTAACGCGATTTCATCTTTAGACTGTATAAACCTCATTTAGACCCGTTTATAACCTTTTCCCAACTAAATTAGTCACTCATCTTGCATGACATGCCAAATAACCTGTGTATTTTTCAGAAAAGTTCTTTGAATTAGCAAATGCGTTCACAAACAGGCGTAGTACTGTGTATATCTGAATTGAAAGCATTTTCATTTTCAACTTTTGACCCTCATTTAGACCCGTTAATTACCTGTGCTCAACTAGATTAGTCACTCATCTTGCATGACATGCCAAATAACCTGTTTTTTTGTCAGAAAAGTTCTTTGAATTAGCAAATGCATTCACATACAGGCGTAGTACTGTGTATATCTGAGTTGAACGCATTTTCATTTTTCGACTTCAGACCCTCATTTAGACCCGTTTATTACCTTTGCCCAACTAGATTAGTCACTTATCTTGCATGACATGTCAAATAACCTATGTTTTTGTCAGAAAAGTTCTTTGAATTAGCAAATGCGTTCACATACAGGCGTAGTACTGTGTATATCTGAGTTAAACGCATTTTCATTTTTCGACTATATCACCCTCATTTAGACCCGTTTATAACCTTTGCCCAACTAGATTAGTCACTTATCTTGCATGACATGCCAAATAACCTGTGTTTTTGTCAGAAAAGTTCTTTGAATTAGCAAATGCGTTCACAAACAGGCGTAGTACTGTGTATATCTGAGTTGAACGCATTTTCATTTTCAACTTTTGACCTTCATTTAGACCCGTTTATTACCTTTGCCCAACTAGATTAGTCACTCATCTTGCATGACATGCCAAATAACCTGTTTTTTTGTCAGAAAATTCTTTGAATTAGCAAATGCATTCACATACAGGCGTAGTACTGTGTATATCTGAGTTGAACGCATGTTCATTTTCTGACTGTATAACACTCATTTAGACCCGTTTATAACCTTTGCCCAACTAGATTAGTAACTCATCTTGCATGACATGCCAAATAACCTGTTTTTTTTTTGTCAGAAAAGTTCTTTGAATTAGCAAATGCGTTCACAAAATGGCGTAGTATTGTGTATATCTGAATTGAACGCATTTTCTTTTTTCGACTATATAAACCACATTTAGACCCGTTTATAACCTTTACCTAACTAGATTAGTCACTTATCTTGCATGACATGCCAAATAACCTGTGTTTTTGTCAGAAAAGTTCTTTGAATTAGCAAATGCGTTCACAAACAGGCGTAGTACTGTGTATATCTGAGTTGAACGCATTTTCATTTTCGACTTTTGACCCTCAATTAGACCCGTTTATTACCTTTGCCCAAATAGATTAGTCACTCATCTTGCATGACATGCCAAATAACCTGTGTTTTTGTCAGAAAAGTTCTTTGAATTAGCAAATGCGTTCACAAACAGGCGTAGTACTGTGTATATCTGAGTTGAACGCACTTTCAATTTTCGAATGTATAACACTCATTTAGACCCGTTTATTACCTTTGCCCAAGTAGATTAGTAACTCATCTTGCATGACATGCCAAATAACCTGTGTTTTTGTCAGAAAAGTTCTTTGAATTAGCAAATGCGTTCACAAACAGGCGTAGTACTGTGTATATCTGAGTTGAACGCATGTTCATTTTCTGACTGTATAACACTCATTTAGACCCGTTTATAACCTTTGCCCAACTAGATTAGTAACTCATCTTGCATGACATGCCAAATAACCTGTGTTTTTGTCTGAAAAGTTCTTTGAATTAGCAAATGCGTTCACAAACAGGCGTAGTACTGTGTATATCTGAGTTGAACGCATTTTCATTTTCGACTTTTGACCCTCATTTAGACCCGTTTATTACCTTTGCCCAACTAGTTTAGTCACTCATCTTGCATGACATGCCAAATAACCTTTGTTTTTGTCAGAAAAGTTCTTTGAATTAGCAAATGCGTTCACATACAGGCGTAGTACTGTGTATATCTGAGTTGAACGCATTTTCATTATTCGACTTTTGACCCTCATTTAGACCCGTTTATTACCTTTGCCCAACTAGATTAGTCACTCATCTTGCATGACATGCCAAATAACCTGGTTTTTTTTGTCAGAAAAGTTCTTTGAATTAGCAAATGCGTTCACAAAATGGCGTAGTATTGTGTATATCTGAATTGAACGCATTTTCTTTTTTCGACTATATAAACCACATTTAGACCCGTTTATAACCTTAACCTAACTAGATTAGTCACTTATCTTGCATGACATGCCAAATAACCTGTGTTTTTGTCAGAAAAGTTCTTTGAATTAGCAAATGCGTTCACAAACAGGCGTAGTACTGTGTATATCTGAGTTGAACGCATTTTCATTTTCGACTTTTGACCCTCAATTAGACCCGTTTATTACCTTTGCCCAAATAGATTAGTCACTCATCTTGCATGACATGCCAAATAACCTGTGTTTTTGTCAGAAAAGTTCTTTGAATTAGCAAATGCGTTCACAAACAGGCGTAGTACTGTGTATATCTGAGTTGAACGCACTTTCATTTTTCGAATGTATAACACTCATTTAGACCCGTTTAAAACCTTTGCCCAACTAGATTAGTCACTCATCTTGCATGACATGCCAAATAACCTGTGTTTTTGTCAGAAAAGTTCTTTGAATTAGCAAATGCGTTCACAAACAGGCGTAGTACTGTGTATATCTGAGTTTAACGCATTTTCATCTTTAGACTGTATAAACCTCATTTAGACCCGTTTATAACCTTTGCCCAACTAGATTAGTCACATATCTTGTATGACATGCCAAATAACCTGTGTTTTTGTCATAAAAGTTCTTTGAATTAGCAAATGCGTTCACAAACAGGCGTAGTACTGAATATATCTGAGTTGAACGCATTTTCATTTTTCGACTGTATAAACCACATTTAGACCCGTTTATAACCTTTACCCAACTAGATTAGTCACTTATCTTGCATGACATGCCAAATAACCTGTGTTTTTGTCAGAAAAGTTCTTTGAATTAGCAAATGCGTTCACAAACAGGCGTAGTACTGTATATATCTATATTAAACGCATTTTCATTTTGAACTTTTGACCCTCATTTAGACCCGTTTAAAACCTTTGCCCAACTAGATTAGTCACTCATCTTGCATGACATGCCAAATAACCTGTGTATTTTTCAGAAAAGTTCTTTGAATTAGCAAATGCGTTCACAAACAGGCGTAGTACTGTGTATATCTGAATTGAAAGCATTTTCATTTTCAACTTTTGACCCTCATTTAGACCCGTTAATTACCTGTGCTCAACTAGATTAGTCACTCATCTTGCATGACATGCCAAATAACCTGTTTTTTTTGTCAGAAAAGTTCTTTGAATTAGCAAATGCATTCACATACAGGCGTAGTACTGTGTATATCTGAGTTGAACGCATTTTCATTTTTCGACTTTAGACCCTCATTTAGACCCGTTTATTACCTTTGCCCAACTAGATTAGTCACTTATCTTGCATGACATGTCAAATAACCTATGTTTTTGTCAGAAAAGTTCTTTGAATTAGCAAATGCGTTCACATACAGGCGTAGTACTGTGTATATCTGAGTTGAACGCATTTTCATTTTTCGACTATATCACCCTCATTTAGACCCGTTTATAACCTTTGCCCAACTAGATTAGTCACTTATCTTGCATGACATGCCAAATAACCTGTGTTTTTGTCAGAAAAGTTCTTTGAATTAGCAAATGCGTTCACAAACAGGCGTAGTACTGTGTATATCTGAGTTGAACGCATTTTCATTTTCAACTTTTGACCTTCATTTAGACCCGTTTATTACCTTTGCCCAACTAGATTAGTCACTCATCTTGCATGACATGCCAAATAACCTGTTTTTTTGTCAGAAACTTCTTTGAATTAGCAAATGCATTCACATACAGGCGTAGTACTGTGTATGTCTGAGTTGAACGCATGTTCATTTTCTGACTGTATAACACTCATTTAGACCCGTTTATAACCTTTGCCCAACTAGATTAGTAACTCATCTTGCATGACATGCCAAATAACCTGGTTTTTTTTTTGTCAGAAAAGTTCTTTGAATTAGCAAATGCGTTCACAAAATGGCGTAGTATTGTGTATATCTGAATTGAACGCATTTTCTTTTTTCGACTATATAAACCACATTTAGACCCGTTTATAACCTTTACCTAACTAGATTAGTCACTTATCTTGCATGACATGCCAAATAACCTGTGTTTTTGTCAGAAAAGTTCTTTGAATTAGCAAATGCGTTCACAAACAGGCGTAGTACTGTGTATATCTGAGTTGAACGCATTTTCATTTTCGACTTTTGACCCTCAATTAGACCCGTTTATTACCTTTGCCCAAATAGATTAGTCACTCATCTTGCATGACATGCCAAATAACCTGTGTTTTTGTCAGAAAAGTTCTTTGAATTAGCAAATGCGTTCACAAACAGGCGTAGTACTGTGTATATCTGAGTTGAACGCACTTTCATTTTTCGAATGTATAACACTCATTTAGACCCGTTTATTACCTTTGCCCAAGTAGATTAGTAACTCATCTTGCATGACATGCCAAATAACCTGTGTTTTTGTCAGAAAAGTTCTTTGAATTAGAAAATGCGTTCACAAACAGGCGTAGTACTGTGTATATCTGAGTTGAACGCATGTTCATTTTCTGACTGTATAACACTCATTTAGACCCGTTTATAACCTTTGCCCAACTAGATTAGTAACTCATCTTGCATGACATGCCAAATAACCTGTGTTTTTGTCTGAAAAGTTCTTTGAATTAGCAAATGCGTTCACAAACAGGCGTAGTACTGTGTATATCTGAGTTGAACGCATTTTCATTTTCGACTTTTGACCCTCATTTAGACCCGTTTATTACCTTTGCCCAACTAGTTTAGTCACTCATCTTGCATGACATGCCAAATAACCTTTGTTTTTGTCAGAAAAGTTCTTTAAATTAGCAAATGCGTTCACATACAGGCGTAGTACTGTGTATATCTGAGTTGAAGGCATTTTCATTATTCGACTTTTGACCCTCATTTAGACCCGTTTATTACCTTTGCCCAACTAGATTAGTCACTCATCTTGCATGACATGCCAAATAACCTGGTTTTTTTTGTCAGAAAAGTTCTTTGAATTAGCAAATGCGTTCACAAAATGGCGTAGTATTGTGTATATCTGAATTGAACGCATTTTCTTTTTTCGACTATATAAACCACATTTAGACCCGTTTATAACCTTAACCTAACTAGATTAGTCACTTATCTTGCATGACATGCCAAATAACCTGTGTTTTTGTCAGAAAAGTTCTTTGAATTAGCAAATGCGTTCACAAACAGGCGTAGTACTGTGTATATCTGAGTTGAACGCATTTTCATTTTCGACTTTTGACCCTCAATTAGACCCGTTTATTACCTTTGCCCAAATAGATTAGTCACTCATCTTGCATGACATGCCAAATAACCTGTGTTTTTGTCAGAAAAGTTCTTTGAATTAGCAAATGCGTTCACAAACAGGCGTAGTACTGTGTATATCTGAGTTGAACGCACTTTCATTTTTCGAATGTATAACACTCATTTAGACCCGTTTAAAACCTTTGCCCAACTAGATTAGTCACTCATCTTGCATGACATGCCAAATAACCTGTGTTTTTGTCAGAAAAGTTCTTTGAATTAGCAAATGCGTTCACAAACAGGCGTAGTACTGTGTATATCTGAGTTTAACGCATTTTCATCTTTAGACTGTATAAACCTCATTTAGACCCGTTTATAACCTTTGCCCAACTAGATTAGTCACATATCTTGTATGACATGCCAAATAACCTGTGTTTTTGTCATAAAAGTTCTTTGAATTAGCAAATGCGTTCACAAACAGGCGTAGTACTGAATATATCTGAGTTGAACGCATTTTCATTTTTCGACTGTATAAACCACATTTAGACCCGTTTATAACCTTTACCCAACTAGATTAGTCACTTATCTTGCATGACATGCCAAATAACCTGTGTTTTTGTCAGAAAAGTTCTTTGAATTAGCAAATGCGTTCACAAACAGGCGTAGTACTGTATATATCTATATTAAACGCATTTTCATTTTGAACTTTTGACCCTCATTTAGACCCGTTTAAAACCTTTGCCCAACTATATTAGTCACTCATCTTGCATGACATGCCAAATAACCTGTGTTTTTGTCAGAAAAGTTCTTTGAATTAGCAAATGCGTTCACAAACAGGCGTAGTACTGTGTATATCTGAGTTTACCGCATTTTCATCTTTAGACTGTATAAACCTCATTTAGACCCGTTTATAACCTTTACCCAACTAGATTAGTCACTTATCTTGCATGACATGCCAAATAACCTGTGTTTTTGTCAGAAAAGTTCTTTGAATTAGCAAATGCGTTCACAAACAGGCGTAGTACTGTGTATATCTGAGTTGAACGCATTTTCATTTTTCGACTGTATAACATTCATTTAGACCCGTTTATTACCTTTACCCAACTAGAGTAGTCACTTATCTTGCATGACATGCCAAATAACCTGTGTTTTTGTCAGAAAAGTTCTTTGAATTAGTAAATGCGTTCACAAACAGGCGTGGTACTGTGTATATCTGAATTAAATGCATTTTCATTTTTCGACTGTATAACACTCTTTTAGACCCGTTTAAAACCTTTGCCCAACTAGATTAGTCACTTATCTTGCATGACATGCCAAATAACCTTTGTTTTTGTCATAAAAGTTCTTTGAATTAGCAAATGCATTCACAAACAGGCGTAGTACTGTGTATATCTGAATTGAATGCATTTTCATTTTCAACTTTTGACCCTCATTTAGACCCGTTAATTACCTTTGCTCAACTAGATTAGTCACTCATCTTGCATGACATGCCAAATAACCTGTGTTTTTGTCAGAAAAGTTCTTTGAATTAGCAGATGCGTTCACAAACAGGCGTAGTGTTGTGTATATCTGAGTTGAACGCATTTTCATTTTTCGACTGTACATTGTATAACACTCATTTAGACCCGTTTTTAACCATTGCCCAACTACCGGGTAGATTAGTCACTTATCTTGCATGACATGCCAGATAACCTGTGTTTTTGTCATAAAAGTTCTTTGAATTAGCAAATGCGTTCACAAACAGGCGTAATACTGATTATATTTGACTTGAACGCATTTTCATTTTTCGACTGTATAAATCACATTTAGACCCGTTTATAACCTTTACCCAACTAGATTAGTCACTTATCTTGCATGACATGCCAAATAACCTGTGTTTTTGTCAGAAAAGTTCTTTGAATTAGCAAATGCGTTCACAAACAGGCGTAGTACTGTATATATCTATATTAAACGCATTTTCATTTTCAACTTTTGACCCTCATTTAGACCCGTTTAAAACCTTTGCCCAACTAGATTAGTCACTCATCTTGCATGACATGCCAAATAACCTGTGTTTTTGTCAGAAAAGTTCTTTGAATTAGCAAATGCGTTCACAAACAGGCGTAGTACTGTGTATATCTGAGTTGAACGCATTTTCATCTTTAGACTGTATAAACCTCATTTAGACCCGTTTATAACCTTTGCCCAACTAGATTAGTCACTTATCTTGCATGACATGCCAAATAACCTGTGTTTTTGTCAGAAAAGTTCTTTGAATTAGCAAATGCGTTCACAAACAGGCGTAGTACTGTGTATATCTGAGTTTAACGCATTTTCATCTTTAGACTGTATAAACCTCATTTAGACCCGTTTATAACCTTTTCCCAACTAAATTAGTCACTCATCTTGCATGACATGCCAAATAACCTGTGTATTTTTCAGAAAAGTTCTTTGAATTAGCAAATGCGTTCACAAACAGGCGTAGTACTGTGTATATCTGAATTGAAAGCATTTTCATTTTCAACTTTTGACCCTCATTTAGACCCGTTAATTACCTGTGCTCAACTAGATTAGTCACTCATCTTGCATGACATGCCAAATAACCTGTTTTTTGGTCAGAAAAGTTCTTTGAATTAGCAAATGCATTCACATACAGGCGTAGTACTGTGTATATCTGAGTTGAACGCATTTTCATTTTTCGACTTTAGACCCTCATTTAGACCCGTTTATTACCTTTGCCCAACTAGATTAGTCACTTATCTTGCATGACATGTCAAATAACCTTTGTTTTTGTCAGAAAAGTTCTTTGAATTAGCAAATGCGTTCACAAACAGGCGTAGTACTGTGTATATCTGAGTTGAACACATTTTTATTTTTCGACTATATCACCCTCATTTAGACCCGTTTATAACCTTTGCCCAACTAGATTAGTCACTTATCTTGCATGACATGCCAAATAACCTGTGTTTTTGTCAGAAAAGTTCTTTGAATTAGCAAATGCGTTCACAAACAGGCGTAGTACTGTGTATATCTGAGTTGAACGCATTTTCATTTTCAACTTTTGACCTTCATTTAGACCCGTTTATTACCTTTGCCCAACTAGATTAGTCACTCATCTTGCATGACATGCCAAATAACCTGTTTTTTTGTCAGAAAATTCTTTGAATTAGCAAATGCATTCACATACAGGCGTAGTACTGTGTATATCTGAGTTGAACGCATGTTCATTTTCTGACTGTATAACACTCATTTAGACCCGTTTATAACCTTTGCCCAACTAGATTAGTAACTCATCTTGCATGACATGCCAAATAACCTGTTTTTTTTTTGTCAGAAAAGTTCTTTGAATTAGCAAATGCGTTCACAAAATGGCGTAGTATTGTGTATATCTGAATTGAACGCATTTTCTTTTTTCGACTATATAAACCACATTTAGACCCGTTTATAACCTTTACCTAACTAGATTAGTCACTTATCTTGCATGACATGCCAAATAACCTGTGTTTTTGTCAGAAAAGTTCTTTGAATTAGCAAATGCGTTCACAAACAGGCGTAGTACTGTGTATATCTGAGTTGAACGCATTTTCATTTTCGACTTTTGACCCTCAATTAGACCCGTTTATTACCTTTGCCCAACTAGATTAGTCACTCATCTTGCATGACATGCCAAATAACCTGTGTTTTTGTCAGAAAAGTTCTTTGAATTAGCAAATGCGTTCACAAACAGGCGTAGTACTGTGTATATCTGAGTTGAACGCACTTTCATTTTTCGAATGTATAACACTCATTTAGACCCGTTTATTACCTTTGCCCAAGTAGATTAGTAACTCATCTTGCATGACATGCCAAATAACCTGTGTTTTTGTCAGAAAAGTTCTTTGAATTAGCAAATGCGTTCACAAACAGGCGTAGTACTGTGTATATCTGAGTTGAACGCGTGTTCATTTTCTGACTGTATAACACTCATTTAGACCCGTTTATAACCTTTGCCCAACTAGATTAGTAACTCATCTTGCATGACATGCCAAATAACCTGTGTTTTTGTCTGAAAAGTTCTTTGAATTAGCAAATGCGTTCACAAACAGGCGTAGTACTGTGTATATCTGAGTTGAACGCATTTTCATTTTCGACTTTTGAACCTCATTTAGACCCGTTTATTACCTTTGCCCAACTAGTTTAGTCACTCATCTTGCATGACATGCCAAATAACCTTTGTTTTTGTCAGAAAAGTTCTTTGAATTAGCAAATGCGTTCACATACAGGCGTAGTACTGTGTATATCTGAATTGAACGCATTTTCATTATTCGACTTTTGACCCTCATTTAGACCCGTTTATTACCTTTGCCCAACTAGATTAGTCACTCATCTTGCATGACATGCCAAATAACCTGGTTTTTTTTGTCAGAAAAGTTCTTTGACTTAGCAAATGCGTTCACAAAATGGCGTAGTATTGTGTATATCTGAATTGAACGCATTTTCTTTTTTCGACTATATAAACCACATTTAGACCCGTTTATAACCTTTACCTAACTAGATTAGTCACTTATCTTGCATGACATGCCAAATAACCTGTGTTTTTGTCAGAAAAGTTCTTTGAATTAGCAAATGCGTTCACAAACAGGCGTAGTACTGTGTATATCTGAGTTGAACGCATTTTCATTTTCGACTTTTGACCCTCAATTAGACCCGTTTATTACCTTTGCCCAAATAGATTAGTCACTCATCTTGCATGACATGCCAAAAAACCTGTGTTTTTGTCAGAAAAGTTCTTTGAATTAGCAAATGCGTTCACAAACAGGCGTAGTACTGTGTATATCTGAGTTGAACGCACTTTCATTTTTCGAATGTATAACACTCATTTAGACCCGTTTATTACCTTTGCCCAAGTAGATTAGTAACTCATCTTGCATGACATGCCAAATAACCTGTGTTTTTGTCAGGAAAAGTTCTTTGAATTAGCAAATGCGTTCACATAGAGGCGTAGTATTGTGTATATCTGAATTGAACGCATTTTCATTTTTCGACTGTATAAACCACATTTAGACCCGTTTATAACCTTTACCAAACTAGATTAGTCACTTATCTTGCATGACATGCCAAATAACCTGTGTTTTTGTCAGAAAAGTTCTTTGAATTAGCAAATGCGTTCACAAACAGGCGTAGTACTGTGTATATCGGAGTTGAACGCATTTTCATTTTCGACTTTTGACCCTCATTTAGACCCGTTTATTATTTTTGCCCAATTAGATTAATCACTTATCTTGCATGACATGCCAAATAACCTATGTTTTTGTCAGAAAAGTTCTTTGACTTAGCAAATGCGTTCGCAAACATGCGTAGTACTGTGTATATCTGAGTTGAACGCATTTTCATCTTTAGACTGTATAACACTCATTTAGACCCGTTTATAACCTTTGCCCAACTAGATTAGTCACTTATCTTGCATGACATGCCAACTAACCTGTGTTTTTGTCAGAAAAGTTCTTTGAATTAGCAAATGCGTTCACAAACAGGCGTAGTACTGTGTATATCTGAGTTGAACGCATGTTCATTTTCTGACTGTATAACACTCATTTAGACCCGTTTATAACTTTTGCCCAACTAGATTAGACATATCTTGCATGACATGCCAAAAAACCTGTGTTTTTGTCAGAAAAATTCTTTGAATTAGCAAATGCGTTCACAAACAGGCGTAGTACTGTGTATATCTGAATTGAAAGCATTTTCATTTTCATCTTTTGACCCTCATTTAGACCCGTTAATTACCTGTGCTCAACTAGATTAGTCACTCATCTTGCATGACATGCCAAATAACCTGTGTTTTTGTCAGAAAAGTTCTTTGAATTAGCAAATGCGTTCACATACATGCGTAGTACTGTGTATATCTGAGTTGAACGCATTTTCATCTTTAGTCTGTATAACACTCATTTAGACCCGTTTATAACCTTTGCCCAACTAGATTAGTCACTTATCTTGCATGACATGCCAACTAACCTGTGTTTTTGTCAGAAAAGTTCTTTGAATTAGCAAATGCATTCACATACAGGCGTAGTACTGTGTATATCTGAGTTGAACGCGTGTTCATTTTCTGACTGTATAACACTCATTTAGACCCGTTTATAACCTTTGCCCAACTAGATTAGTAACTCATCTTGCATGACATGCCAAATAACCTGTGTTTTTGTCAGAAAAATTCTTTGAATTAGCAAATGCGTTCACAAACAGGCGTAGTACTGTGTATATCTGAGTTGAACGCATTTTCATTTTCGACTTTTGACCCTCATTTAGACCCGTTTATAACCTTTGCCCAACTAGATTAGTCACTCATCTTGCATGACATGCCAAATAACCTGTGTTTTTGTCAGAAAAGTTCTTTGAATTAGCAAATGCGTTCACATACAGGCGTAGTACTGTGTATATCTGAGTTGAACGCATTTTCATTTTCGACTTTTGACCCTCATTTAGACCCGTTTATTACCTTTGCCCAACTAGATTAGTAACTCATCTTGCATGACATGCCAAATAACCTGTGTTTTTGTCAGAAAATTCTTTGAATTAGCAAATGCATTCACATACAGGCGTAGTACTGTGTATATCTGAGTTGAACGCTTGTTCATTTTCTGACTGTATAACACTCATTTAGACCCGTTTATAACCTTTGCCCAACTAGATTAGTAACTCATCTTGCATGACATGCCAAATAACCTGTGTTTTTGTCTGAAAAGTTCTTTGAATTAGCAAATGCGTTCACAAACAGGCGTAGTACTGTGTATATCTGAGTTGAACGCATTTTCATTTTCGACTTTTGACCCTCATTTAGACCCGTTTATTACCTTTGCCCAACTAGTTTAGTCACTCATCTTGCATGACATGCCAAATAACCTTTGTTTTTGTCAGAAAAGTTCTTTGAATTAGCAAATGCGTTCACATACAGGCGTAGTACTGTGTATATCTGAGTTGAACGCATTTTCATTTTTCGACTTTTGACCCTTATTTAGACCCGTTTATTACCTTTGCTTAACTAGATTAGTCACACATCTTGCATGACATTCCAAATAACCTGTTTTTTTTTGGTCAGAAAAGTTCTTTGAATTAGCAAATGCGTTCACAAACAGGCGTAGTATTGTGTATATCTGAATTGAACGCATTTTCTTTTTTCGACTATATAAACCACATTTAGACCCGTTTATAACCTTTGCCCAACTAGATTAGTAACTCATCTTGCATGACATGCCAAATAACCTGTGTTTTTGTCAGAAAATTCTTTGAATTAGCAAATGCGTTCACAAACAGGCGTAGTACTGTGTATATCTGAGTTGAACGCATTTTCATTTTCGACTTTTGACCCTCATTTAGACCCGTTTATTACCTTTGCCCAACTAGTTTAGTCACTCATCTTGCATGACATGCCAAATAACCTTTGTTTTTGTCAGAAAAGTTCTTTGAATTAGCAAATGCGTTCACATACAGGCGTAGTACTGTGTATATCTGAGTTGAACGCATTTTCATTTTTCGACTTTTGACCCTCATTTAGACCCGTTTATTACCTTTGCTTAACTAGATTAGTCACACATCTTGCATGACATTCCAAATAACCTGTTTTTTTTTGGTCAGAAAAGTTCTTTGAATTAGCAAATGCGTTCACAAACAGGCGTAGTATTGTGTATATCTGAATTGAACGCATTTTCTTTTTTCGACTATATAAACCACATTTAGACCCGTTTATAACCTTTACCCAACTAGATTAGTCACTTATCTTGCATGACATGCCAAATAACCTGTGTTTTTGTCAGAAAAGTTCTTTGAATTAGCAAATGCGTTCACAAACAGGCGTAGTACTGTGTATATCTGAGTTGAACGCATTTTCATTTTCGACTTTTGACCCTCAATTAGACCCGTTTATTACCTTTGCCCAAATAGATTAGTCACTCATCTTGCATGACATGCCAAATAACCTGTGTTTTTGTCAGAAAAGTTCTTTGAATTAGCAAATGCGTTCACAAACAGGCGTAGTACTGTGTATATCTGAGTTGAACGCACTTTCATTTTTCGAATGTATAACACTCATTTAGACCCGTTTATTACCTTTGCCCAAGTAGATTAGTAACTCATCTTGCATGACATGCCAAATAACCTGTGTTTTTGTCAGGAAAAGTTCTTTGAATTAGCAAATGCGTTCACAAAGAGGCGTAGTATTGTGTATATCTGAATTGAACGCATTTTCATTTTTCGACTGTATAAACCACATTTAGACCCGTTTATAACCTTTGCCCAACTAGTTTAGTCACTCATCTTGCATGACATGCCAAATAACCTGTGTTTTTGTCAGAAAAGTTCTTTGAATTAGCAAATGCGTTCACAAACAGGCGTAGTACTGTGTATATCGGAGTTGAACGCATTTTCATTTTCGACTTTTGACCCTCATTTAGACCCGTTTATTATTTTTGCCCAATTAGATTAATCACTTATCTTGCATGACATGCCAAATAACCTGTGTTTTTGTCAGAAAAGTTCTTTGACTTAGCAAATGCGTTCGCAAACATGCGTAGTACTGTGTATATCTGAGTTGAACGCATTTTCATTTTCGACTTTTGACCCTCATTTAGACCCGTTTATTACCTTTGCCCAACTAGTTTAGTCACTCATCTTGCATGACATGCCAAATAACCTTTGTTTTTGTCAGAAAAGTTCTTTGAATTAGCAAATGCGTTCACATACAGGCGTAGTACTGTGTATATCTGAGTTGAACGCATTTTCATTTTTCGACTTTTGACCCTCATTTAGACCCGTTTATTACCTTTGCCCAACTAGATTAGTCACTCATCTTGCATGACATGCCAAATAACCTGTTTTTTTTGTCAGAAAAGTTCTTTGAATTAGCAAATGCGTTCACAAACAGGCGTAGTACTGTGTATATCTGAGTTGAACGCACTTTCATTTTTCGAATGTATAACACTCATTTAGACCCGTTTATTACCTTTGCCCAAGTAGATTAGTAACTCATCTTGCATGACATGCCAAATAACCTGTGTTTTTGTCAGGAAAAGTTCTTTGAATTAGCAAATGCGTTCACAAAGAGGCGTAGTATTGTGTATATCTGAATTGAACGCATTTTCATTTTTCGACTGTATAAACCACATTTAGACCCGTTTATAACCTTTACCCAACTAGATTAGTCACTTATCTTGCATGACATGCCAAATAACCTGTGTTTTTGTCAGAAAAGTTCTTTGAATTAGCAAATGCGTTCACAAACAGGCGTAGTACTGTGTATATCGGAGTTGAACGCATTTTCATTTTCGACTTTTGACCCTCATTTAGACCCGTTTATTATTTTTGCCCAATTAGATTAATCACTTATCTTGCATGACATGCCAAATAACCTGTGTTTTTGTCAGAAAAGTTCTTTGAATTAGCAAATGCGTTCACAAACAGACGTAGTACTGTGTATATCGGAGTTGAACGCATTTTCATTTTCGACTTTTGACCCTCATTTAGACCCGTTTATTATTTTTGCCCAAATAGATTAATCACTTATCTTGCATGACATGCCAAATAACCTGTGTTTTTGTCAGAAAATTCTTTGAATTAGCAAATGCATTCACATACAGGCGTAGTACTGTGTATATCTGAGTTGAACGCATGTTCATTTTCTGACTGTATAACACTCATTTAGACCCGTTTATAACGTTTGCCCAACTAGATTAGTCACTTATCTTGCATGACATGCCAAATAACCTGTGTTTTTGTCAGAAAAGTTCTTTGAATTAGCAAATGCGTTCACAAACAGGCGTAGTACTGTGTATATCTGAGTTTAACGCATTTTCATCTTTAGACTGTATAAACCTCATTTAGACCCGTTTATAACCTTTTCCCAACTAGATTAGTCACTCATTTTGCATGACATGCCAAAAAACCTGTGTTTTTGTCAGAAAAGTTCTTTGAATTAGCAAATGCGTTCACAAACAGGCGTAGTATTGTGTATATCTGAATTAAATGCATTTTCATTTTCAACTTTTGACCCTCATTTAGACCCGTTTATTACCTTTGCCCAACTAAATTAGTCACTCATCTTGCATGACATGCCAAATAACCTGTGTTTTTTTCAGAAAAGTTCTTTGAATTAGCAAATGCGTTCACAAACAGGCGTAGTACTGTGTATATCTGAATTGAAAGCATTTTCATTTTCAACTTTTGACCCTCATTTAGACCCGTTAATTACCTGTGCTCAACTAGATTAGTCACTCATCTTGCATGACATGCCAAATAACCTGTTTTTTTGTCAGAAAAGTTCTTTGAATTAGGAAATGCATTCACATACAGGCGTAGTACTGTGTATATCTGAGTTGAACGCATTTTCATTTTTCGACTTTAGACCCTCATTTAGACCCGTTTATTACCTTTGCCCAACTAGATTAGTCACTTATCTTGCATGACATGCCAAATAACCTGTGTTTTTGTCAGAAAAGTTCTTTGAATTAGCAAATTCGTTCACAAACAGGCGTAGTACTGTGTATATCTGAGTTGAACGCATTTTCATTTTCAACTTTTGACCTTCATTTAGACCCGTTTATTACCTTTGCCCAACTAGATTAGTCACTCATCTTGCATGACATGCCAAATAACCTGTTTTTTTGTCAGAAAATTTTTTGAATTAGCAAATGCATTCACATACAGGCGTAGTACTGTGTATATCTGAGTTGAACGCATGTTCATTTTCTGACTGTATAACACTCATTTAGACCCGTTTATAACCTTTGCCAAACTAGATTAGTAACTCATCTTGCATGACATGCCAAATAACCTGTGTTTTTGTCTGAAAAGTTCTTTGAATTAGCAAATGCGTTCACAAACAGGCGTAGTACTGTGTATATCTGAGTTGAACGCATTTTCATTTTCGACTTTTGACCCTCATTTAGACCCGTTTATTACCTTTGCCCAACTAGTTTAGTCACTCATCTTGCATGACATGCCAAATAACCTTTGTTTTTGTCAGAAAAGTTCTTTGAATTAGCAAATGCGTTCACATACAGGCGTAGTACTGTGTATATCTGAGTTGAACGCATTTTCATTTTTCGACTTTTGACCCTCATTTAGACCCGTTTATTACCTTTGCCCAACTAGATTAGTCACTCATCTTGCATGACATGCCAAATAACCTGGTTTTTTTTGTCAGAAAAGTTCTTTGAATTAGCAAATGCGTTCACAAACAGGCGTAGTATTGTGTATATCTGAATTGAACGCATTTTCTTTTTTCGACTATATAAACCACATTTAGACCCGTTTATAACCTTTACCCAACTAGATTAGTCACTTATCTTGCATGACATGCCAAATAACCTGTGTTTTTGTCAGAAAAGTTCTTTGAATTAGCAAATGCGTTCACAAACAGGCGTAGTACTGTGTATATCTGAGTTGAACGCATTTTCATTTTCGACTTTTGACCCTCAATTAGACCCGTTTATTACCTTTGCCCAAATAGATTAGTCACTCATCTTGCATGACATGCCAAATAACCTGTGTTTTTGTCAGAAAAGTTCTTTGAATTAGCAAATGCGTTCACAAACAGGCGTAGTACTGTGTATATCTGAGTTGAACGCACTTTCATTTTTCGAATGTATAACACTCATTTAGACCCGTTTATTACCTTTGCCCAAGTAGATTAGTAACTCATCTTGCATGACATGCCAAATAACCTGTGTTTTTGTCAGGAAAAGTTCTTTGAATTAGCAAATGCGTTAACAAACAGGCGTAGTATTGTGTATATCTGAATTGAACGCATTTTCATTTTTCGACTGTATAAACCACATTTAGACCCGTTTATAACCTTTACCCAACTAGATTAGTCACTTATCTTGCATGACATGCCAAATAACCTGTGTTTTTGTCAGAAAAGTTCTTTGACTTAGCAAATGCGTTCGCAAACATGCGTAGTACTGTGTATATCTGAGTTGAACGCATTTTCATCTTTAGACTGTATAACACTCATTTAGACCCGTTTATAACCTTTGCCCAACTAGATTAGTCACTTATCTTGCATGACATGCCAACTAACCTGTGTTTTTGTCAGAAAAGTTCTTTGAATTAGCAAATGCGTTCACAAACAGGCGTAGTACTGTGTATATCTGAGTTGAACGCATGTTCATTTTCTGACTGTATAACACTCATTTAGACCCGTTTATAACTTTTGCCCAACTAGATTAGACATATCTTGCATGACATGCCAAATAACCTGTGTTTTTGTCAGAAAAATTCTTTGAATTAGCAAATGCGTTCACAAACAGGCGTAGTACTGTGTATATCTGAGTTGAACGCATTTTCATTTTCGACTTTTGACCCTCATTTAGACCCGTTTATTACCTTTGCCCAACTAGATTAGTCACTCATCTTGCATGATATTCCAAATAACCAGTGTTTTTGTCAGAAAAGTTCTTTGAATTAGCAAATGCGTTCACATACAGGCGTAGTACTGTGTATATCTGAGTTGAACGCATTTTCATTTTCGACTTTTGACCCTCATTTAGACCCGTTTATTACCTTTGCCCAACTAGATTAGTAACTCATCTTGCATGACATGCCAAATAACCTGTGTTTTTGTCAGAAAATTCTTTGAATTAGCAAATGCATTCACATACAGGCGTAGTACTGTGTATATCTGAGTTGAACGCATGTTCATTTTCTGACTGTATAACACTCATTTAGACCCGTTTATAACCTTTGCCCAACTAGATTAGTAACTCATCTTGCATGACATGCCAAATAACCTGTGTTTTTGTCTGAAAAGTTCTTTGAATTAGCAAATGCGTTCACAAACAGGCGTAGTACTGTGTATATCTGAGTTGAACGCATTTTCATTTTCGACTTTTGACCCTCATTTAGACCCGTTTATTACCTTTGCCCCACTAGTTTAGTCACTCATCTTGCATGACATGCCAAATAACCTGTGTTTTTGTCAGAAAAGTTCTTTGACTTAGCAAATGCGTTCGCAAACATGCGTAGTACTGTGTATATCTGAGTTGAACGCATTTTCATCTTTAGACTGTATAACACTCATTTAGACCCGTTTATAACCTTTGCCCAACTAGATTAGTCACTTATCTTGCATGACATGCCAACTAACCTGTGTTTTTGTCAGAAAAGTTCTTTGAATTAGCAAATGCGTTCACAAACAGGCGTAGTACTGTGTATATCTGAGTTGAACGCATGTTCATTTTCTGACTGTATAACACTCATTTAGACCCGTTTATAACCTTTGCCCAACTAGATTAGACATATCTTGCATGACATGCCAAATAACCTGTGTTTTTGTCAGAAAAATTCTTTGAATTAGCAAATGCGTTCACAAACAGGCGTAGTACTGTGTATATCTGAGTTGAACGCATTTTCATTTTCGACTTTTGACCCTCATTTAGACCCGTTTATTACCTTTGCCCAACTAGATTAGTCACTCATCTTGCATGATATTCCAAATAACCAGTGTTTTTGTCAGAAAAGTTCTTTGAATTAGCAAATGCGTTCACATACAGGCGTAGTACTGTGTATATCTGAGTTGAACGCATTTTCATTTTCGACTTTTGACCCTCATTTAGACCCGTTTATTACCTTTGCCCAACTAGATTAGTAACTCATCTTGCATGACATGCCAAATAACCTGTGTTTTTGTCAGAAAATTCTTTGAATTAGCAAATGCATTCACATACAGGCGTAGTACTGTGTATATCTGAGTTGAACGCATGTTCATTTTCTGACTGTATAACACTCATTTAGACCCGTTTATAACCTTTGCCCAACTAGATTAGTAACTCATCTTGCATGACATGCCAAATAACCTGTGTTTTTGTCTGAAAAGTTCTTTGAATTAGCAAATGCGTTCACAAACAGGCGTAGTACTGTGTATATCTGAGTTGAACGCATTTTCATTTTCGACTTTTGACCCTCATTTAGACCCGTTTATTACCTTTGCCCCACTAGTTTAGTCACTCATCTTGCATGACATGCCAAATAACCTTTTTTTTTGTCAGAAAAGTTCTTTGACTTAGCAAATGCGTTTGCAAACATGCGTAGTACTGTGTATATCTGAGTTGAACGCATTTTCATCTTTAGACTGTATAACACTCATTTAGACCCGTTTATAACCTTTGCCCAACTAGATTAGTCACTTATCTTGCATGACATGCCAACTAACCTGTGTTTTTGTCAGAAAAGTTCTTTGAATTAGCAAATGCGTTCACAAACAGGCGTAGTACTGTGTATATATGAGTTGAACGCATGTTCATTTTCTGACTGTATAACACTCATTTAGACCCGTTTATAACTTTTGCCCAACTAGATTAGACATATCTTGCATGACATGCCAAATAACCTGTGTTTTTGTCAGAAAAATTCTTTGAATTAGCAAATGCGTTCACAAACAGGCGTAGTACTGTGTATATCTGAGTTGAACGCATTTTCATTTTCGACTTTTGACCCTCATTTAGACCCGTTTATTACCTTTGCCCAACTAGATTAGTCACTCATCTTGCATGATATTCCAAATAACCAGTGTTTTTGTCAGAAAAGTTCTTTGAATTAGCAAATGCGTTCACATACAGGCGTAGTACTGTGTATATCTGAGTTGAACGCATTTTCATTTTCGACTTTTGACCCTCATTTAGACCCATTTATTACCTTTGCCCAACTAGATTAGTAACTCATCTTGCATGACATGCCAAATAACCTGTGTTTTTGTCAGAAATTCTTTGAATTAGCAAATGCATTCACCTACAGGCGTAGTACTGTGTATATCTGAGTTGAACGCATGTTCATTTTCTGACTGTATAACACTCATTTAGACCCGTTTATAACCTTTGCCCAACTAGATTAGTAAATCATCTTGCATGACATGCCAAATAACCTGTGTTTTTGTCTGAAAAGTTCTTTGAATTAGCAAATGCGTTCACAAACAGGCGTAGTACTGTGTATATCTGAGTTGAACGCATTTTCATTTTCGACTTTTGACCCTCATTTAGACCCGTTTATTACCTTTGCCCCACTAGTTTAGTCACTCATCTTGCATGACATGCCAAATAACCTTTTTTTTTGTCAGAAAAGTTCTTTGAATTAGCAAATGCATTCACAAACAGGCGTAGTACTGTGTATATCTGAGTTGAACGCATTTTCATTTTCGACTTTTGACCCTCATTTAGACCCGTTTATTACCTTTGCCCAACTAGATTAGTCACTCATCTTGCATGACATGCCAAATAACCTGTGTTTTTGTCAGAAAAGTTCTTTGAATTAGCAAATGCGTTCACAAACAGGCGTAGTATTGTGTATATCTGAATTGAACGCATTTTCTTTTTTCGACTGTATAAACCACATTTAGACCCGTTTATAACCTTTACCCAATTAGATTAGTCACTTATCTTGCATGACATGCCAAATAACCTGTGTTTTTGTCAGAAAAGTTCTTTGAATTAGCAAATGCGTTCACAAACAGGCATAGTACTGTGTATATCTGAGTTGAACGCATTTTCATTTTTAGACTGTATAACACTCATTTAGACCCGTTTATAACGTTTGCCCAACTAGATTAGTCACTTATCTTGCATGACATGCCAAATAACCTGTGTTTTTGTCAGAAAAGTTCTTTGAATTAGCAAATGCGTTCACAAACAGGCGTAGTACTGTGTATATCTGAGTTGAACGCATTTTCATTTTCGACTTTTGACCCTCATTTAGACCCGTTTATTACCTTTGCCCAACTAGATTAGTCACTTATCTTGCATGACATGCCAAATAACCTGTGTTTTTGTCAGAAAAGTACTTTGAATTAGCAAATGCGTTCACATACAGGCGTAGTACTGTGTATATCTGAGTTGATCGCATTTTCATTTTTTGACTGTATAACACTCATTTAGACCCGTTTATAACGTTTGCCCAACTAGATTAGTCACTTATCTTGCATGACATGCCAAATAACCTGTGTTTTTGTCAGAAAAGTTCTTTGAATTAGCAAATGCGTTCACAAACAGGCGTAGTACTGTGTGTATCTGGGTTGAACGCATTTTCATTTTCGACTTTTGACCCTCATTTAGACCCGTTTATTACCTTTGCCCAACTAGATTAGTCACTTATCTTGCATGACATGCCAAATAACCTGTGTTTTTGTCAGAAAAGTACTTTGAATTAGCAAATGCGTTCACAAACAGGCGTAGTACTGTGTATATCTGAGTTGAACGCATTTTCATTCTTTGACTGTATAACACTCATTTAGACCCGTTTATTATTTTTGCCCAATTAGATTAATCACTTGTCTTGCATGACATGCCAAATAACCTGTGTTTTTGTCAGAAAAGTTCTTTGAATTAGCAAATGCGTTCACAAACAGGCGTAGTACTGTGTATATCTGAGTTGAACGCATTTTCATTTTCGACATTTGACCCTCAGTTAGACCCGTTTATAACCTTTGCCCAACTAGATTAGTCACTCATCTTGCATGACATGCCAAATAACCTGTGTTTTTGTCAGAAAAGTTCTTTGAATTAGCAAATGCGTTCACAAACAGGCGTAGTACTGTGTATATCTGAGTTGAACGCATTTTCATTTTCAACTTTTGACCCTCATTTAGACCCGTTTATTACCTTTGCCCAACTAGATTAGTCACTCATCTTGCATGACATGCCAAATAACCTGTGTTTTTGTCAGGAAAAGTTCTTTGAATTATCAAATGCGTTCACAAACAGGCGTAGTATTGTGTATATCTGAATTGAACGCATTTTCATTTTTCGACTGTATAAACCACATTTAGACCCGTTTATAACCTTTACCCAATTAGATTAGTCACTTATCTTGCATGACATGCCAAATAACCTGTGTTTTTGTCAGAAAAGTTCTTTGAATTAGCAAATGCGTTCACAAACAGGCATAGTACTGTGTATATCTGAGTTGAACGCATTTTCATTTTTAGACTGTATAACACTCATTTAGACCCGTTTATAACGTTTGCCCAACTAGATTAGTCACTTATCTTGCATGACATGCCAAATAACCTGTGTTTTTGTCAGAAAAGTTCTTTGAATTAGCAAATGCGTTGATAAACAGGCGTAGTATTGTGTATATCTGAGTTGAACGCATTTTCATTTTCGACTTTTGACCCTCATTTAGACCCGTTTATTACCTTTGCCCAACTAGATTAGTCACTTATCTTGCATGACATGCCAAATAACCTGTGTTTTTGTCAGAAAAGTACTTTGAATTAGCAAATGCGTTCACATACAGGCGTAGTACTGTGTATATCTGAGTTGAACGCATTTTCATTTTTTGACTGTATAACACTCATTTAGACCCGTTTATAACGTTTGCCCAACTAGATTAGTCACTTATCTTGCATGACATGCCAAATAACCTGTGTTTTTGTCAGAAAAGTTCTTTGAATTAGCAAATGCGTTCACAAACAGGCGTAGTACTGTGTGTATCTGGGTTGAACGCATTTTCATTTTCGACTTTTGACCCTCATTTAGACCCGTTTATTACCTTTGCCCAACTAGATTAGTCACTTATCTTGCATGACATGCCAAATAACCTGTGTTTTTGTCAGAAAAGTACTTTGAATTAGCAAATGCGTTCACAAACAGGCGTAGTACTGTGTATATCTGAGTTGAACGCATTTTCATTCTTTGACTGTATAACACTCATTTAGACCCGTTTATTATTTTTGCCCAATTAGATTAATCACTTGTCTTGCATGACATGCCAAATAACCTGTGTTTTTGTCAGAAAAGTTCTTTGAATTAGCAAATGCGTTCACAAACAGGCGTAGTACTGTGTATATCTGAGTTGAACGCATTTTCATTTTCGACATTTGACCCTCAGTTAGACCCGTTTATAACCTTTGCCCAACTAGATTAGTCACTCATCTTGCATGACATGCCAAATAACCTGTGTTTTTGTCAGAAAAGTTCTTTGAATTAGCAAATGCGTTCACAAACAGGCGTAGTACTGTGTATATCTGAGTTGAACGCATTTTCATTTTCAACTTTTGACCCTCATTTAGACCCGTTTATTACCTTTGCCCAACTAGATTAGTCACTCATCTTGCATGACATGCCAAATAACCTGTGTTTTTGTCAGGAAAAGTTCTTTGAATTATCAAATGCGTTCACAAACAGGCGTAGTATTGTGTATATCTGAATTGAACGCATTTTCATTTTTCGACTGTATAAACCACATTTAGACCCGTTTATAACCTTTACCCAATTAGATTAGTCACTTATCTTGCATGACATGCCAAATAACCTGTGTTTTTGTCAGAAAAGTTCTTTGAATTAGCAAATGCGTTCACAAACAGGCGTAGTACTGTGTATATCTGAGTTGAACGCATTTTCATTTTTCGACTGTATAACACTCATTTAGACCCGTTTATAACGTTTGCCCAACTAGATTAGTCACTTATCTTGCATGACATGCCAAATAACCTGTGTTTTTGTCAGAAAAGTTCTTTGAATTAGCAAATGCGTTCATAAACAGGCGTAGTATTGTGTATATCTGAGTTGAACGCATTTTCATTTTCGACTTTTGACCCTCATTTAGACCCGTTTATTACCTTTGCCCAACTAGATTAGTCACTTATCTTGCATGACATGCCAAATAACCTGTGTTTTTGTCAGAAAAGTACTTTGAATTAGCAAATGCGTTCACATACAGGCGTAGTACTGTGTATATCTGAGTTGAACGCATTTTCATTTTTTGACTGTATAACACTCATTTAGACCCGTTTATAACATTTGCCCAACTAGATTAGTCACTTATCTTGCATGACATGCCAAATAACCTGTGTTTTTGTCAGAAAAGTTCTTTGAATTAGCAAATGCGTTCACAAACAGGCGTAGTACTGTGTGTATCTGGGTTGAACGCATTTTCATTTTCGACTTTTGACCCTCATTTAGACCCGTTTATTACCTTTGCCCAACTAGATTAGTCACTTATCTTGCATGACATGCCAAATAACCTGTGTTTTTGTCAGAAAAGTACTTTGAATTAGCAAATGCGTTCACAAACAGGCGTAGTACTGTGTATATCTGAGTTGAACGCATTTTCATTCTTTGACTGTATAACACTCATTTAGACCCGTTTATTATTTTTGCCCAATTAGATTAATCACTTGTCTTGCATGACATGCCAAATAACCTGTGTTTTTGTCAGAAAAGTTCTTTGAATTAGCAAATGCGTTCACAAACAGGCGTAGTACTGTGTATATCTGAGTTGAACGCATTTTCATTTTCGACATTTGACCCTCATTTAGACCCGTTTATAACCTTTGCCCAACTAGATTAGTCACTCATCTTGCATGACATGCCAAATAACCTGTGTTTTTGTCAGAAAAGTTCTTTGAATTAGCAAATGCGTTCACAAACAGGCGTAGTACTGTGTATATCTGAGTTGAACGCATTTTCATTTTCAACTTTTGACCCTCATTTAGACCCGTTTATTACCTTTGCCCAACTAGATTAGTCACTCATCTTGCATGACATGCCAAATAACCTGTGTTTTTGTCAGGAAAAGTTCTTTGAATTATCAAATGCGTTCACAAACAGGCGTAGTATTGTGTATATCTGAATTGAACGCATTTTCATTTTTCGACTGTATAAACCACATTTAGACCCGTTTATAACCTTTACCCAAATAGATTAGTCACTTTTCTTGCATGACATGCCAAAAAACCTGTGGTTTTGTCAGAAAAGTTCTTTGAATTAGCAAATGCGTTCACAAACAGGCGTAGTACTGTGTATATCTGAGTTGAACGCATTTTCATTTTCGACATTTGACCCTCATTTAGACCCGTTTATTATTTTTGCCCAATTAGATTAATCACTTATCTTGCATGACATGCCAAATAACCTGTGTTTTTGTCAGAAAAGTTCTTTGAATTAGCAAATGCGTTCGCAAACAGGCGTAGTACTGTGTATATCTGAGTTGAACGCATTTTCATCTTTAGACTGTATAACACTCATTTAGACCCGTTTATAACCTTTGCCTAACTAGAGTAGTCACTTATCTTGCATGACATGCCAACTAACCTGTGTTTTTGTCAGAAAAGTTCTTTGAATTAGCAAATGCGTTCACAAACAGGCGTAGTACTGTGTATATCTGAGTTGAACGCATTTTAATTTTTTGACTGTATAACACTCATTTAGACCCGTTTATAACTTTTGCCCAACTAGATTAGTCACTTATCTTGCATGACATGCCAAATAACCTGTGTTTTTGTCAGAAAAATTTATTGAATAAGCAAATGCATTCACAAACAGGCGTAGTACTGTGTATATCTGAGTTGAACGCATTTTCATTTTCGAATTTTGACCCTTATTTAGACCCGTTTATTACCTTTGCCCAAGTAGATTAGTAACTCATCTTGCATGACATGCCAAATAACCTGTGTTTTTGTCAGGAAAAGTTCTTTGAATTAGCAAATGCGTTCACAAACAGGCGTAGTATTTTGTATATCTGAATTGAACGCATTTTCATTTTTCGACTGTATAAACCACATTTAGACCCGTTTATAACCTTTAACCAACTAGATTAGTCACTTATCTTGCATGACATGCCAAATAACCTGTGGTTTTGTCAGAAAAGTTCTTTGAATTAGCAAATGCGTTCACAAACAGGCGTAGTACTGTGTATATCTGAGTTGAACGCATTTTCATTTTCGACTTTTGACCCTCATTTAGACCCGTTTATTATTTTTGCCCAATAAGATCAATCACTTATCTTGCATGACATGCCAAATAACCTGTGTTTTTGTCAGAAAAGTTCTTTGAATTAGCAAATGCATTCGCAAACATGCGTAGTACTGTGTATATCTGAGTTGAACGCATTTTCATTTTTCGACTGTATAACACTCATTTAGACCCGTTTATAACTTTTGCCCAACTAGATTAGTCACTCATCTTGCATGACATGCCAAATAACCTGTGTTTTTGTCAGAAAAGTTCTTTGAATTAGCAACTTCGTTCACAAACAGGCGTAGTACTGTGTATATCTGAGTTGAACGCATTTTCATTTTCAACTTTTGACCCTCATTTAGACCCGTTTATTACCTTTGCCCAACTAGATTAGTAACTCATCTTGCATGACATGCCAAATAACCTGTGTTTTTGTCAGAAAAGTTCTTTGAATTAGCAAATGCGTTCGCAAACATGCTTAGTACTGTGTGTATCTGAGTTGAACGCATTTTCATCTTTAGACTGTATAACACTCATTTAGACCCGTTTATAACCTTTGCCCAACTAGATTAGTCACTCATCTTGCATGACATGCCAACTAACCTGTGTTTTTGTCAGAAAAGTTCTTTGAATTAGCAAATGCGTTCACAAACAGGCGTAGTACTGTGTATATCTGAGTTGAACGCATTTTCATTTTTTGACTGTATAACACTCATTTAGACCCGTTTATAACTTTTGCCCAACTAGATTAGTCACTTATCTTGCATGACATGCCAAATAACCTGTGTTTTTGTCAGAATAGTTCTTTAAATTAGCAAATGCGTTCACAAACAGGCGTAGTACTGTGTATATCTGAGTTGAACGCATTTTCATTTTCGACTTTTGACCCTCATTTAGACCCGTTTATTACCTTTGCCCAAGTAGATTAGTAACTCATCTTGCATGACATGCCAAATAACCTGTGTTTTTGTCAGGAAAAGTTCTTTGAATAAGCAAATGCGTTCACAAACAGGCGTAGTATTGTGTATATCTGAGTTGAACGCATTTTCATTTTTCGACTGTATAAACCACATTTAGACCCGTTTATAACCTTTAACCAACTAGAGTAGTCACTTATCTTGCATGACATGCCAAATAACCTGTGGTTTTGTCAGAAAAGTTCTTTGAATTAGCAAATGCGTTCACAAACAGGCGTAGTACTGTGTATATCTGAGTTGAACGCATTTTCATTTTCGACTTTTGACCCTCATTTAGACCCGTTTATTATTTTTGCCCAATTAGATTAATCACTTGTCTTGCATGACATGCCAAATAACCTGTGTTTTTGTCAGAAAAGTTCTTTGAATTAGCAAATGCGTTCGCAAACATGCGTAGTACTGTGTATATCTGAGTTGAACGCATTTTCATCTTTAGACTGTATAACACTCATTTAGACCCGTTTATAACCTTTGCCCAACTAGATTAGTCACTTATCTTGCATGACATGCCAACTAACCTGTGTTTTTGTCAGAAAAGTTCTTTGAATTAGCAAATGCGTTCACAAACAGGCGTAGTACTGTGTATATCTGAGTTGAACGCATTTTCATTTTTTGACTGTATAACACTCATTTAGACCCGTTTATAACTTTTGCCCAACTAGATTAGTCACTTATCTTGCATGACATGCCAAATAACCTGTGTTTTTGTCAGAAACGTTCATTGAATTAGCAAATGCATTCACAAACAGGCGTAGTAATGTGTATATCTGAATTGAACGCATTTTCATTTTCAACTTTTGACCCTCATTTAGACCCGTGTATAACTTTTGCCCAACTAGATTAGTCACTCATCTTGCATGACATGCCAAATAACCTGTGTTTTTGTCAGAAAAGTTCTTTGAATTAGCAAATTCGTTCACATACAGGCGTAGTACTGTGTATATCTGAGTTGAACGCATTTTCATTTTCGACTTTTGACCCTCATTTAGACCCGTTTATTACCTTTGCCCAACTAGATTAGTCACTTATCTTGCATGACATGCCAAATAACCTGTGTTTTTTTGTCATAAAAGTTCTTTGAATTAGCAAATGCGTTCACAAACAGGCGTAGTACTGAATATATCTGAGTTGAACGCATTTTCTTTTTTCGACTGTATAAACCACATTTAGACCCGTTTATTACCTTTGCCCAACTAGATTAGTCACTTATCTTGCATGACATGCCAAATAACCTGTGTTTTTGTCAGAAAAGTACTTTGAATTAGCAAATGCGTTCACATACAGGCATAGTACTGTGTATATCTGAGTTGAACGCATTTTCATTTTTTGACTGTATAACACTCATTTAGACCCGTTTATAACGTTTGCCCAACTAGATTAGTCACTTATCTTGCATGACATGCCAAATAACCTGTGTTTTTGTCAGAAAAGTTCTTTGAATTAGCAAATGCGTTCACAAACAGGCGTAGTACTGTGTATATCTGAGTTGAACGCATTTTCATTTTCGACTTTTGACCCTCATTTAGACCCGTTTATTACTTTTGCCCAACTAGATTAGTCACTCATCTTGCATGACATGCCAAATAACCTGTGTTTTTGTCAGAAAAGTTCTTTGAATTAGCAAATGCGTTCGCAAACATGCGTAGTACTGTGTATATCTGAGTTGAACGCATTTTCATCTTTAGACTGTATAACACTCATTCAGACCCGTTTAAAACCTTTGCCCAACTAGATTAGTCACTTATCTTGCATGACATGCCAAATAACCTGTGTTTTTGTCAGAAAAGTTCATTGAATTAGCAAATGCGTTCACAAACAGGCGTAGTACTGTGTATATCTGAATTGAACGCATTTTCATTTTCAACTTTTGACCCTCATTTAGACCCGTTTATTACCTTTGCCCAACTAGATTAGTCACTTATCTTGCATGACATGCCAAATAACCTGTGTTTTTGTCAGAAAAGTTCTTTGAATTAGCAAATGCATTCACAAACAGGCGTAGTACTGTGTATATCTGAGTTGAACGCATTTTCATTTTCGACTTTTGACCCTCATTTAGACCCGTTTATTACCTTTGCCCAACTAGATTAGTCACTCATCTTGCATGACATGCCAAATAACCTGTGTTTTTGTCAGAAAAGTACTTTGAATTAGCAAATGCGTTCACATACAGGCGTAGTACTGTGTATATCTGAGTTGAACGCATTTTCATTTTTTGACTGTATAACACTCATTTAGACCCGTTTATAACGTTTGCCCAACTAGATTAGTCATTTATCTTGCATGACATGCCAAATAACCTGTGTTTTTGTCAGAAAAGTTCTTTGAATTAGCAAATGCGTTCACAAACAGGCGTAGTACTGTGTATATCTGAGTTGAACGCATTTTCATTTTCGACATTTGACCCTCATTTAGACCCGTTTATAACCTTTGCCCAACTAGATTAGTCACTTATCTTGCATGACATGCCAAATAACCTGTGTTTTTGTCAGAAAAGTTCTTTGAATTAGCAAATGCGTTCACAAACAGGCGTAGTACTGTGTATATCTGAGTTGAACGCATTTTCATTTTCAACTTTTGACCCTCATTTAGACCCGTTTATTACCTTTGCCCAACTAGATTAGTAACTCATCTTGCATGACATGTTAAATAACCTGTGTTTTTGTCAGAAAAGTTCTTTGAATTAGCAAATGCGTTCACAAACAGGCGTAGTATTGTGTATATCTGAATTGAACGCATTTTCTTTTTTCGACTGTATAAACCACATTTAGACCCGTTTATAACCTTTACCCAACTAGATTAGTCACTTATCTTGCATGACATGCCAAATAACCTGTGTTTTTGTCAGAAAAGTTCTTTGAATTAGCAAATGCGTTCACAAACATGCATAGTACTGTGTATATCTGAGTTGAACGCATTTTCATTTTTAGACTGTGTAACACTCATTTAGACCCGTTTATAACGTTTGCCCAACTAGATTAGTCACTTATCTTGCATGACATGCCAAATAACCTGTGTTTTTGTCAGAAAAGTTCTTTGAATTAGCAAATGCGTTCACAAACAGGCGTAGTACTGTGTATATCTGAGTTGAACGCATTTTCATTTTCGACTTTTGACCCTCATTTAGACCCGTTTATTACCTTTGCCCAACTAGATTAGTCACTTATCTTGCATGACATGCCAAATAACCTGTGTTTTTGTCAGAAAAGTACTTTGAATTAGCAAATGCGTTCACATACAGGCGTAGTACTGTGTATATCTGAGTTGAACGCATTTTCATTTTTTGACTGTATAACACTCATTTAGACCCGTTTATAACGTTTGCCCAACTAGATTAGTCACTCATCTTGCATGACATGCCAAATAACCTGTGTTTTTGTCAGAAAAGTTCTTTGAATTAGCAAATGCGTTCACATACAGGCGTAGTACTGTGTATATCTGAGTTGAACGCATTTTCATTTTTCGACTTTTGACCCTCATTTAGACCCGTTTATTACCTTTGCCCAACTAGATTAAAGTCACTCATCTTGCATGACATGCCAAATAACCTGTTTTTTTGTCAGAAAAGTTCTTTGAATTAGCAAATGCGTTCACAAACAGGCGTAGTATTGTGTATATCTGAGTTGAACGCATTTTCATTTTCAACTTTTGACCCTCATTTAGACCCGTGTATAACCTTTGCCCAACTAGATTAGTCACTCATCTTGCATGACATGCCAAATAACCTGTGTTTTTGTCAGAAAAGTTCTTTGAATTAGCAAATTCGTTCACATACAGGCGTAGTACTGTGTATATCTGAGTTGAACGCATTTTCATTTTCAACTTTTGACCCTCATTTAGACCCGTTTATTACCTTTGCCCAACTAGATTAGTAACTCATCTTGCATGACATGCCAAATAACCTGTGTTTTTGTCAGAAAAGTTCTTTGAATTAGCAAATGCGTTCACAAACAGGCGTAGTATTGTGTATATCTGAATTGAACGCATTTTCAATTTTCGACTGTATAAACCACATTTAGACCCGTTTATAACCTTTACCCAACTAGATTAGTCACTTATCTTGCATGACATGCCAAATAACCTGTGTTTTTGTCAGAAAAGTTCTTTGAATTAGCAAATGCGTTCACAAACAGGCGTAGTACTGTGTATATCTGAGTTGAACGCATTTTCATTTTCGACTTTTGACCCTCATTAAGACCCGTTTATTACCTTTGCCCAACTAGATTAGTCACTTATCTTGCATGACATGCCAAATAACCTGTGTTTTTGTCAGAAAAGTTCTTTGAATTAGCAAATGCGTTCACATACAGGCGTAGTACTGTGTATATCTGAGTTGAACGCATTTTCATTTTTTGACTGTATAACACTCATTTAGACCCGTTTATAACTTTTGCCCAACTAGATTAGTCACTTATCTTGCATGACATGCCACATAACCTGTGTTTTTGTCAGAAAAGTTCTTTGAATTAGCAAATTCGTTCACATACAGGCGTAGTACTGTGTATATCTGAGTTGAACGCATTTTCATTTTCGACATTTGACCCTCATTTAGACCCGTTTATAACCTTTGCCCAACTAGATTAGTCACTCATCTTGCATGACATGCCAAATAACCTGTGTTTTTGTCAGAAAAGTTCTTTGAATTAGCAAATGCGTTCACAAACAGGCGTAGTACTGTGTATATCTGAGTTGAACGCATTTTCATTTTCAACTTTTGACCCTCATTTAGACCCGTTTATTACCTTTGCCCAACTAGATTAGTAACTCATCTTGCATGACATGTTAAATAACCTGTGTTTTTGTCAGAAAAGTTCTTTGAATTAGCAAATGCGTTCACAAACAGGCGTAGTATTGTGTATATCTGAATTGAACGCATTTTCTTTTTTCGACTGTATAAACCACATTTAGACCCGTTTATAACCTTTGCCCAACTAGATTAGTCACTCATCTTGCATGACATGCCAAATAACCTGTGTTTTTGTCAGAAAAGTTCTTTGAATTAGCAAATGCGTTCACAAACAGGCATAGTACTGTGTATATCTGAGTTGAACGCATTTTCATTTTTAGACTGTATAACACTCATTTAGACCCGTTTATAACCTTTGCCCAACTAGATTAGTTACTCATCTTGCATGACATGCCAAATGACCTGTGTTTTTGTCAGAAAAGTTCTTTGAATTAGCAAATGCGTTCACAAACAGGCGTAGTACTGTGTATATCTGAGTTGAACGCATTTTCATTTTCGACTTTTGACCCTCATTTAGACCCGTTTATTACCTTTGCCCAACTAGATTAGTCACTCATCTTGCATGACATGCCAAATAACCTGTGTTTTTGTCAGAAAAGTTCTTTGAATTAGCAAATGCGTTCACAAACAGGCGTAGTATTGTGTATATCTGAGTTGAACGCATTTTCATTTTCAACTTTTGACCCTCATTTAGACCCGTGTATAACCTTTGCCCAACTAGATTAGTCACTCATCTTGCATGACATGCCAAATAACCTGTGTTTTTGTCAGAAAAGTTCTTTGAATTAGCAAATTCGTTCACATACAGGCGTAGTACTGTGTATATCTGAGTTGAACGCATTTTCATTTTCAACTTTTGACCCTCATTTAGACCCGTTTATTACCTTTGCCCAACTAGATTAGTAACTCATCTTGCATGACATGCCAAATAACCTGTGTTTTTGTCAGAAAAGTTCTTTGAATTAGCAAATGCGTTCACAAACAGGCGTAGTATTGTGTATATCTGAATTGAACGCATTTTCTTTTTTCGACTGTATAAACCACATTTAGACCCGTTTATTACCTTTGCCCAACTAGATTAGTCACTTATCTTGCATGACATGCCAAATAACCTGTGTTTTTGTCAGAAAAGTACTTTGAATTAGCAAATGCGTTCACATACAGGCATAGTACTGTGTATATCTGAGTTGAACGCATTTTCATTTTTTGACTGTATAACACTCATTTAGACCCGTTTATAACGTTTGCCCAACTAGATTAGTCACTTATCTTGCATGACATGCCAAATAACCTGTGTTTTTGTCAGAAAAGTTCTTTGAATTAGCAAATGCGTTCACAAACAGGCGTAGTACTGTGTATATCTGAGTTGAACGCATTTTCATTTTCGACTTTTGACCCTCATTTAGACCCGTTTATTACTTTTGCCCAACTAGATTAGTCACTCATCTTGCATGACATGCCAAATAACCTGTGTTTTTGTCAGAAAAGTTCTTTGAATTAGCAAATGCGTTCGCAAACATGCGTAGTACTGTGTATATCTGAGTTGAACGCATTTTCATCTTTAGACTGTATAACACTAATTTAGACCCGTTTAAAACCTTTGCCCAACTAGATTAGTCACTTATCTTGCATGACATGCCAAATAACCTGTGTTTTTGTCAGAAAAGTTCATTGAATTAGCAAATGCGTTCACAAACAGGCGTAGTACTGTGTATATCTGAATTGAACGCATTTTCATTTTCAACTTTTGACCCTCATTTAGACCCGTTTATTACCTTTGCCCAACTAGATTAGTCACTTATCTTGCATGACATGCCAAATAACCTGTGTTTTTGTCAGAAAAGTTCTTTGAATTAGCAAATGCATTCACAAACAGGCGTAGTACTGTGTATATCTGAGTTGAACGCATTTTCATTTTCGACTTTTGACCCTCATTTAGACCCGTTTATTACCTTTGCCCAACTAGATTAGTCACTCATCTTGCATGACATGCCAAATAACCTGTGTTTTTGTCAGAAAAGTACTTTGAATTAGCAAATGCGTTCACATACAGGCGTAGTACTGTGTATATCTGAGTTGAACGCATTTTCATTTTTTGACTGTATAACACTCATTTAGACCCGTTTATAACGTTTGCCCAACTAGATTAGTCATTTATCTTGCATGACATGCCAAATAACCTGTGTTTTTGTCAGAAAAGTTCTTTGAATTAGCAAATGCGTTCACAAACAGGCGTAGTACTGTGTATATCTGAGTTGAACGCATTTTCATTTTCGACATTTGACCCTCATTTAGACCCGTTTATAACCTTTGCCCAACTAGATTAGTCACTTATCTTGCATGACATGCCAAATAACCTGTGTTTTTGTCAGAAAAGTTCTTTGAATTAGCAAATGCGTTCACAAACAGGCGTAGTACTGTGTATATCTGAGTTGAACGCATTTTCATTTTCAACTTTTGACCCTCATTTAGACCCGTTTATTACCTTTGCCCAACTAGATTAGTAACTCATCTTGCATGACATGTTAAATAACCTGTGTTTTTGTCAGAAAAGTTCTTTGAATTAGCAAATGCGTTCACAAACAGGCGTAGTATTGTGTATATCTGAATTGAACGCATTTTCTTTTTTCGACTGTATAAACCACATTTAGACCCGTTTATAACCTTTGCCCAACTAGATTAGTCACTTATCTTGCATGACATGCCAAATAACCTGTGTTTTTGTCAGAAAAGTTCTTTGAATTAGCAAATGCGTTCACAAACATGCATAGTACTGTGTATATCTGAGTTGAACGCATTTTCATTTTTAGACTGTGTAACACTCATTTAGACCCGTTTATAACCTTTGCCCAACTAGATTAGTCACTTATCTTGCATGACATGCCAAATAACCTGTGTTTTTGTCAGAAAAGTTCTTTGAATTAGCAAATGCGTTCACAAACAGGCGTAGTACTGTGTATATCTGAGTTGAACGCATTTTCATTTTCGACTTTTGACCCTCATTTAGACCCGTTTATTACCTTTGCCCAACTAGATTAGTCACTTATCTTGCATGACATGCCAAATAACCTGTGTTTTTGTCAGAAAAGTACTTTGAATTAGCAAATGCGTTCACATACAGGCGTAGTACTGTGTATATCTGAGTTGAACGCATTTTCATTTTTTGACTGTATAACACTCATTTAGACCCGTTTATAACGTTTGCCCAACTAGATTAGTCACTCATCTTGCATGACATGCCAAATAACCTGTGTTTTTGTCAGAAAAGTTCTTTGAATTAGCAAATGCGTTCACATACAGGCGTAGTACTGTGTATATCTGAGTTGAACGCATTTTCATTTTTCGACTTTTGACCCTCATTTAGACCCGTTTATTACCTTTGCCCAACTAGATTAAAGTCACTCATCTTGCATGACATGCCAAATAACCTGTTTTTTTGTCAGAAAAGTTCTTTGAATTAGCAAATGCGTTCACAAACAGGCGTAGTATTGTGTATATCTGAGTTGAACGCATTTTCATTTTCAACTTTTGACCCTCATTTAGACCCGTGTATAACCTTTGCCCAACTAGATTAGTCACTCATCTTGCATGACATGCCAAATAACCTGTGTTTTTGTCAGAAAAGTTCTTTGAATTAGCAAATTCGTTCACATACAGGCGTAGTACTGTGTATATCTGAGTTGAACGCATTTTCATTTTCAACTTTTGACCCTCATTTAGACCCGTTTATTACCTTTGCCCAACTAGATTAGTAACTCATCTTGCATGACATGCCAAATAACCTGTGTTTTTGTCAGAAAAGTTCTTTGAATTAGCAAATGCGTTCACAAACAGGCGTAGTATTGTGTATATCTGAATTGAACGCATTTTCAATTTTCGACTGTATAAACCACATTTAGACCCGTTTATAACCTTTACCCAACTAGATTAGTCACTTATCTTGCATGACATGCCAAATAACCTGTGTTTTTGTCAGAAAAGTTCTTTGAATTAGCAAATGCGTTCACAAACAGGCGTAGTACTGTGTATATCTGAGTTGAACGCATTTTCATTTTCGACTTTTGACCCTCATTAAGACCCGTTTATTACCTTTGCCCAACTAGATTAGTCACTTATCTTGCATGACATGCCAAATAACCTGTGTTTTTGTCAGAAAAGTTCTTTGAATTAGCAAATGCGTTCACATACAGGCGTAGTACTGTGTATATCTGAGTTGAACGCATTTTCATTTTTTGACTGTATAACACTCATTTAGACCCGTTTATAACTTTTGCCCAACTAGATTAGTCACTTATCTTGCATGACATGCCACATAACCTGTGTTTTTGTCAGAAAAGTTCTTTGAATTAGCAAATTCGTTCACATACAGGCGTAGTACTGTGTATATCTGAGTTGAACGCATTTTCATTTTCGACATTTGACCCTCATTTAGACCCGTTTATAACCTTTGCCCAACTAGATTAGTCACTCATCTTGCATGACATGCCAAATAACCTGTGTTTTTGTCAGAAAAGTTCTTTGAATTAGCAAATGCGTTCACAAACAGGCGTAGTACTGTGTATATCTGAGTTGAACGCATTTTCATTTTCAACTTTTGACCCTCATTTAGACCCGTTTATTACCTTTGCCCAACTAGATTAGTAACTCATCTTGCATGACATGTTAAATAACCTGTGTTTTTGTCAGAAAAGTTCTTTGAATTAGCAAATGCGTTCACAAACAGGCGTAGTATTGTGTATATCTGAATTGAACGCATTTTCTTTTTTCGACTGTATAAACCACATTTAGACCCGTTTATAACCTTTACCCAACTAGATTAGTCACTTATCTTGCATGACATGCCAAATAACCTGTGTTTTTGTCAGAAAAGTTCTTTGAATTAGCAAATGCGTTCACAAACAGGCATAGTACTGTGTATATCTGAGTTGAACGCATTTTCATTTTTAGACTGTATAACACTCATTTAGACCCGTTTATAACCTTTGCCCAACTAGATTAGTTACTCATCTTGCATGACATGCCAAATGACCTGTGTTTTTGTCAGAAAAGTTCTTTGAATTAGCAAATGCGTTCACAAACAGGCGTAGTACTGTGTATATCTGAGTTGAACGCATTTTCATTTTCGACTTTTGACCCTCATTTAGACCCGTTTATTACCTTTGCCCAACTAGATTAAAGTCACTCATCTTGCATGACATGCCAAATAACCTGTTTTTTTGTCAGAAAAGTTCTTTGAATTAGCAAATGCGTTCACAAACAGGCGTAGTATTGTGTATATCTGAGTTGAACGCATTTTCATTTTCAACTTTTGACCCTCATTTAGACCCGTGTATAACCTTTGCCCAACTAGATTAGTCACTCATCTTGCATGACATGCCAAATAACCTGTGTTTTTGTCAGAAAAGTTCTTTGAATTAGCAAATTCGTTCACATACAGGCGTAGTACTGTGTATATCTGAGTTGAACGCATTTTCATTTTCAACTTTTGACCCTCATTTAGACCCGTTTATTACCTTTGCCCAACTAGATTAGTAACTCATCTTGCATGACATGCCAAATAACCTGTGTTTTTGTCAGAAAAGTTCTTTGAATTAGCAAATGCGTTCACAAACAGGCGTAGTATTGTGTATATCTGAATTGAACGCATTTTCAATTTTCGACTGTATAAACCACATTTAGACCCGTTTATAACCTTTACCCAACTAGATTAGTCACTTATCTTGCATGACATGCCAAATAACCTGTGTTTTTGTCAGAAAAGTTCTTTGAATTAGCAAATGCGTTCACAAACAGGCGTAGTACTGTGTATATCTGAGTTGAACGCATTTTCATTTTCGACTTTTGACCCTCATTAAGACCCGTTTATTACCTTTGCCCAACTAGATTAGTCACTTATCTTGCATGACATGCCAAATAACCTGTGTTTTTGTCAGAAAAGTTCTTTGAATTAGCAAATGCGTTCACATACAGGCGTAGTACTGTGTATATCTGAGTTGAACGCATTTTCATTTTTTGACTGTATAACACTCATTTAGACCCGTTTATAACTTTTGCCCAACTAGATTAGTCACTTATCTTGCATGACATGCCACATAACCTGTGTTTTTGTCAGAAAAGTTCTTTGAATTAGCAAATTCGTTCACATACAGGCGTAGTACTGTGTATATCTGAGTTGAACGCATTTTCATTTTCGACATTTGACCCTCATTTAGACCCGTTTATAACCTTTGCCCAACTAGATTAGTCACTCATCTTGCATGACATGCCAAATAACCTGTGTTTTTGTCAGAAAAGTTCTTTGAATTAGCAAATGCGTTCACAAACAGGCGTAGTACTGTGTATATCTGAGTTGAACGCATTTTCATTTTCAACTTTTGACCCTCATTTAGACCCGTTTATTACCTTTGCCCAACTAGATTAGTAACTCATCTTGCATGACATGTTAAATAACCTGTGTTTTTGTCAGAAAAGTTCTTTGAATTAGCAAATGCGTTCACAAACAGGCGTAGTATTGTGTATATCTGAATTGAACGCATTTTCTTTTTTCGACTGTATAAACCACATTTAGACCCGTTTATAACCTTTACCCAACTAGATTAGTCACTTATCTTGCATGACATGCCAAATAACCTGTGTTTTTGTCAGAAAAGTTCTTTGAATTAGCAAATGCGTTCACAAACAGGCATAGTACTGTGTATATCTGAGTTGAACGCATTTTCATTTTTAGACTGTATAACACTCATTTAGACCCGTTTATAACCTTTGCCCAACTAGATTAGTTACTCATCTTGCATGACATGCCAAATGACCTGTGTTTTTGTCAGAAAAGTTCTTTGAATTAGCAAATGCGTTCACAAACAGGCGTAGTACTGTGTATATCTGAGTTGAACGCATTTTCATTTTCGACTTTTGACCCTCATTTAGACCCGTTTATTACCTTTGCCCAACTAGATTAGTCACTCATCTTGCATGACATGCCAAATAACCTGTGTTTTTGTCAGAAAAGTTCTTTGAATTAGCAAATGCGTTCACAAACAGGCGTAGTATTGTGTATATCTGAGTTGAACGCATTTTCATTTTCAACTTTTGACCCTCATTTAGACCCGTGTATAACCTTTGCCCAACTAGATTAGTCACTCATCTTGCATGACATGCCAAATAACCTGTGTTTTTGTCAGAAAAGTTCTTTGAATTAGCAAATTCGTTCACATACAGGCGTAGTACTGTGTATATCTGAGTTGAACGCATTTTCATTTTCAACTTTTGACCCTCATTTAGACCCGTTTATTACCTTTGCCCAACTAGATTAGTAACTCATCTTGCATGACATGCCAAATAACCTGTGTTTTTGTCAGAAAAGTTCTTTGAATTAGCAAATGCGTTCACAAACAGGCGTAGTATTGTGTATATCTGAATTGAACGCATTTTCAATTTTCGACTGTATAAACCACATTTAGACCAGTTTATAACCTTTACCCAACTAGATTAGTCACTTATCTTGCATGACATGCCAAATAACCTGTGTTTTTGTCAGAAAAGTTCTTTGAATTAGCAAATGCGTTCACAAACAGGCGTAGTACTGTGTATATCCGAGTTGAACGCATTTTCATTTTCGACTTTTGACCCTCATTTAGACCCGTTTATTACCTTTGCCCAACTAGATTAGTCACTTATCTTGCATGACATGCCAAATAACCTGTGTTTTTGTCAGAAAAGTTCTTTGAATTAGCAAATGCGTTCACATACAGGCGTAGTACTGTGTATATCTGAGTTGAACGCATTTTCATTTTTTGACTGTATAACACTCATTTAGACCCGTTTATAACTTTTGCCCAACTAGATTAGTCACTTATCTTGCATGACATGCCACATAACCTGTGTTTTTGTCAGAAAAGTTCTTTGAATTAGCAAATTCGTTCACATACAGGCGTAGTACTGTGTATATCTGAGTTGAACGCATTTTCATTTTCGACTTTTGACCCTCATTTAGACCCGTTTATTACCTTTGCCCAACTAGATTAGTCACTCATCTTGCATGACATGCCAAATGACCTGTGTTTTTGTCAGAAAAGTTCTTTGAATTAGCAAATGCGTTCACATACAGGCGTAGTACTGTGTATATCTGAGTTGAACGCATTTTCATTTTCAACTTTTGACCCTCTTTTAGACCCGTTTATTACCTTTGCCCAACTAAATAAGTAACTCATCTTGCATGACATGTTAAATAACCTGTGTTTTTTTCAGAAAAGTTCTTTGAATTAGCAAATGCGTTCACAAACAGGCGTAGTTTTGTGTATATCTGAATTGAACGCATTTTCTTTTTTCGACTGTATAAACTACATTTAGACCCGTTTATAACCTTTACCCAACTAGATTAATCACTTATCTTGCATGACATGCCAAATAACCTGTGTTTTTGTCAGAAAAGTTCTTTGAATTAGCAAATGCGTTCACAAACAGGCGTAGTACTTTGTATATCTGAGTTGAACGCATTTTCATTTTCGACTTTTGACCCTCATTTAGACCCGTTTATTACCTTTGCCCAACTAGATTAGTCACTTATCTTGCATGACATGCCAAATAACCTGTGTTTTTGTCAGAAAAGTTCTTTGAATTAGCAAATGCGTTCACAAACAGGCGTAGTACTTTGTATATCTGAGTTGAACGCATTTTCATTTTCGACTTTTGACCCTCATTTAGACCCGTTTATTACCTTTGCCCAACTAGATTAGTCACTTATCTTGCATGACATGCCAAATAACCTGTGTTTTTGTCAGAAAAGTACTTTGAATTAGCAAATGCGTTCATATACAGGCGTAGTACTGTGTATATCTGAGTTGAACGCATTTTCATTTTTTGACTGTATAACACTCATTTAGACCCGTTTATAACGTTTGCCCAACTAGATTAGTCACTTATCTTGCATGACATGCCAAATAACCTGTGTTTTTGTCAGAAAAGTTCTTTGAATTAGCAAATGCGTTCACAAACAGGCGTAGTACTGTGTATATCTGAGTTGAACGCATTTTCATTTTCGACTTTTGACCCTCATTTAGACCCGTTTATTACCTTTGCCCAACTAGATTAGTCACTCATCTTGCATGACATGCCAAATAACCTGTGTTTTTGTCAGAAAAGTTCTTTGAATTAGCAAATGCGTTCACATACAGGCGTAGTACTGTGTATATCTGAGTTGAACGCATTTTCATTTTCGACTTTTGACCCTCATTCAGACCCGTTTATTACCTTTGCCCAACTAGATTAGTAACTCATCTTGCATGACATGCCAAATAACCTGTGTTTTTGTCAGAAAAGTTCTTTGAATTAGCAAATGCGTTCACAAACAGGCGTAGTACTGTGTATATCTGAATTGAACGCATTTTCATTTTCAACTTTTGACCCTCATTTAGACCCGTTTATTACCTTTGCCCAACTAGATTAGTCACTTATCTTGCATGACATGCCAAAGAACCTGTGTTTTTGTCAGAAAAGTTCTTTGAATTAGCAAATGCATTCACAAACAGGCGTAGTACTGTGTATATCTGAGTTGAACGCATTTTCATTTTCGACTTTTGACCCTCATTTAGACCCGTTTATTACCTTTGCCCAACTAGATTAGTAACTCATCTTGCATGACATGCCAAATAACCTGTGTTTTTGTCAGAAAAGTACTTTGAATTAGCAAATGCGTTCACATACAGGCGTAGTACTGTGTATATCTGAGTTGAACGCATTTTCATTTTTTGACTGTATAACACTCATTTAGACCCGTTTATAACCTTTGCCCAACTAGATTAGTCATTTATCTTGCATGACATGCCAAATAACCTGTGTTTTTGTCAGAAAAGTTCTTTGAATTAGCAAATGCGTTCACAAACAGGCGTAGTACTGTGTATATCTGAGTTGAACGCATTTTCATTTTCGACATTTGACCCTCATTTAGACCCGTTTATAACCTTTGCCCAACTAGATTAGTCACTCATCTTGCATGACATGCCAAATAACCTGTGTTTTTGTCAGAAAAGTTCTTTGAATTAGCAAATGCGTTCACAAACAGGCGTAGTACTGTGTATATCTGAGTTGAACGCATTTTCATTTTCAACTTTTGACCCTCATTTAGACCCGTTTATTACCTTTGCCCAACTAGATTAGTAACTCATCTTGCATGACATGTTAAATAACCTGTGTTTTTGTCAGAAAAGTTCTTTGAATTAGCAAATGCGTTCACAAACAGGCGTAGTATTGTGTATATCTGAATTGAACGCATTTTCTTTTTTCGACTGTATAAACCACATTTAGACCCGTTTATAACCTTTACCCAACTAGATTAGTCACTTATCTTGCATGACATGCCAAATAACCTGTGTTTTTGTCAGAAAAGTTCTTTGAATTAGCAAATGCGTTCACAAACAGGCATAGTACTGTGTATATCTGAGTTGAACGCATTTTCATTTTTAGACTGTATAACACTCATTTAGACCCGTTTATAACGTTTGCCTAACTAGATTAGTCACTTATCTTGCATGACATGCCAAATAACCTGTGTTTTTGTCAGAAAAGTTCTTTGAATTAGCAAATGCATTCACATACAGGCGTAGTACTGTGTATATCTGAGTTGAACGCATTTTCATTTTTTGACTGTATAACACTCATTTAGACCCGTTTATAACGTTTTCCCAACTAAATTAGTCACTTATCTTGCATGACATGCCAAATAACCTGTGTTTTTGTCAGAAAAGTTCTTTGAATTAGCAAATGCGTTCACAAACAGGCGTAGTACTGTGTATATCTGAGTTGAACGCATTTTCATTTTCGACTTTTGACCCTCATTTAGACCCGTTTATTACCTTTGCCCAACTAGATTAGTCACTTATCTTGCATGACATGCCAAATAACCTGTGTTTTTGTCAGAAAAGTACTTTGAATTAGCAAATGCGTTCACATACAGGCGTAGTACTGTGTATATCTGAGTTGAACGCATTTTCATTTTTTGACTGTATAACACTCATTTAGACCCGTTTATAACGTTTGCCCAACTAGATTAGTCATTTATCTTGCATGACATGCCAAATAACCTGTGTTTTTGTCAGAAAAGTTCTTTGAATTAGCAAATGCGTTCACAAACAGGCGTAGTACTGTGTATATCTGAGTTGAACGCATTTTCATTTTCGACATTTGACCCTCATTTAGACCCGTTTATAACCTTTGCCCAACTAGATTAGTCACTCATCTTGCATGACATGCCAAATAACCTGTGTTTTTGTCAGAAAAGTTCTTTGAATTAGCAAATGCGTTCACAAACAGGCGTAGTACTGTGTATATCTGAGTTGAACGCATTTTCATTTTCAACTTTTGACCCTCATTTAGACCCGTTTATTACCTTTGCCCAACTAGATTAGTAACTCATCTTGCATGACATGTTAAATAACCTGTGTTTTTGTCAGAAAAGTTCTTTGAATTAGCAAATGCGTTCACAAACAGGCGTAGTATTGTGTATATCTGAATTGAACGCATTTTCTTTTTTCCACTGTATAAACCACATTTAGACCCGTTTATAACCTTTACCCAACTAGATTAGTCACTCATCTTGCATGACATGCCAAATAACCTGTGTTTTTGTCAGAAAAGTTCTTTGAATTAGCAAATGCGTTCACAAACAGGCATAGTACTGTGTATACCTGAGTTGAACGCATTTTCATTTTTAGACTGTATAACACTCATTTAGACCCGTTTATAACCTTTGCCCAACTAGATTAGTTACTCATCTTGCATGACATGCCAAATAACCTGTGTTTTTGTCAGAAAAGTTCTTTGAATTAGCAAATGCGTTCACAAACAGGCGTAGTACTGTGTATATCTGAGTTGAACGCATTTTCATTTTCGACTTTTGACCCTCATTTAGACCCGTTTATTACCTTTGCCCAACTAGATTAGTCACTCATCTTGCATGACATGCCAAATAACCTGTGTTTTTGTCAGAAAAGTTCTTTGAATTAGCAAATGCGTTCACATACAGGCGTAGTACTGTGTATATCTGAGTTGAACGCATTTTCATTTTCAACTTTTGACCCTCATTTAGACCCGTGTATAACCTTTGCCCAACTAGATTAGTCACTCATCTTGCATGACATGCCAAATAACCTGTGTTTTTGTCAGAAAAGTTCTTTGAATTAGCAAATGCGTTCACAAACAGGCGTAGTATTGTGTATATCTGAATTGAACGCATTTTCAATTTTCGACTGTATAAACCACATTTAGACCCGTTTATAACCTTTACCCAACTAGATTAGTAACTCATCTTGCATGACATGCCAAATAACCTGTGTTTTTGTCAGAAAAGTTCTTTGAATTAGCAAATGCGTTCACAAACAGGCGTAGTATTGTGTATATCTGAATTGAACGCATTTTCAATTTTCGACTGTATAAACCACATTTAGACCCGTTTATAACCTTTACCCAACTAGATTAGTCACTTATCTTGCATGACATGCCAAATAACCTGTGTTTTTGTCAGAAAAGTTCTTTGAATTAGCAAATGCGTTCACAAACAGGCGTAGTACTGTGTATATCTGAGTTGAACGCATTTTCATTTTCGACTTTTGACCCTCATTTAGACCCGTTTATTACCTTTGCCCAACTAGATTAGTCACTCATCTTGCATGACATGCCAAATAACCTGTGTTTTTGTCAGAAAAGTTCTTTGAATTAGCAAATGCGTTCACATACAGGCGTAGTACTGTGTATATCTGAGTTGAACGCATTTTCATTTTTCGACTTTTGACCCTCATTTAGACCAGTTTATTACCTTTGCCCAACTAGATTAGTCACTCATCTTGCATGACATGCCAAATAACCTGTGTTTTTGTCAGAAAAGTTCTTTGAATTAGCAAATTCGTTCACATACAGGCGTAGTACTGTGGATATTTGAGTTGAACGCATTTTCATTTTCAACTTTTGACCCTCATTTAGACCCGTGTATAACCTTTGCCCAACTAGATTAGTCACTCATCTTGCATGACATGCCAAATAACCTGTGTTTTTGTCAGAAAAGTTCTTTGAATTAGCAAATTCGTTCACATACAGGCGTAGTATTGTGTATATCTGAGTTGAACGCATTTTCATTTTCAACTTTTGACCCTCATTTAGACCCGTGTAAAACCTTTGCCCAACTAGATTAGTAACTCATCTTGCATGACATGCCAAATAACCTGTGTTTTTGTCAGAAAAGTTCTTTGAATTAGCAAATGCGTTCACAAACAGGCGTAGTATTGTGTATATCTGAATTGAACGCATTTTCAATTTTCGACTGTATAAACCACATTTAGACCCGTTTATAACCTTTACCCAACTAGATTAGTCACTTATCTTGCATGACATGCCAAATAACCTGTGTTTTTGTCAGAAAAGTTCTTTGAATTAGCAAATGCGTTCACAAACAGGCGTAGTACTGTGTATATCTGAGTTGAACGCATTTTCATTTTCGACTTTTGACCCTCATTTAGACCCGTTTATTACCTTTGCCCAACTAGATTAGTCACTTATCTTGCATGACATGCCAAATAACCTGTGTTTTTGTCAGAAAAGTTCTTTGAATTAGCAAATGCGTTCACATACAGGCGTAGTACTGTGTATATCTGAGTTGAACGCATTTTCATTTTTTGACTGTATAACACTCATTTAGACCCGTTTATAACTTTTGCCCAACTAGATTAGTCACTTATCTTGCATGACATGCCACATAACCTGTGTTTTTGTCAGAAAAGTTCTTTGAATTAGCAAATTCGTTCACATACAGGCGTAGTACTGTGTATATCTGAGTTGAACGCATTTTCATTTTCGACTTTTGACCCTCATTTAGACCCGTTTATTACCTTTGCCCAACTAGATTAGTCACTCATCTTGCATGACATGCCAAATGACCTGTGTTTTTGTCAGAAAAGTTCTTTGAATTAGCAAATGCGTTCACATACAGGCGTAGTACTGTGTATATCTGAGTTGAACGCATTTTCATTTTCAACTTTTGACCCTCTTTTAGACCCGTTTATTACCTTTGCCCAACTAAATAAGTAACTCATCTTGCATGACATGTTAAATAACCTGTGTTTTGTTCAGAAAAGTTCTTTGAATTAGCAAATGCGTTCACAAACAGGCGTAGTATTGTGTATATCTGAATTGAACGCATTTTCTTTTTTCGACTGTATAAACTACATTTAGACCCGTTTATAACCTTTACCCAACTAGATTAATCACTTATCTTGCATGACATGCCAAATAACCTGTGTTTTTGTCAGAAAAGTTCTTTGAATTAGCAAATGCGTTCACAAACAGGCGTAGTACTGTGTATATCTGAGTTGAACGCATTTTCATTTTCGACTTTTGACCCTCATTTAGACCCGTTTATAACCTTTACCCAACTAGATTAATCACTTATCTTGCATGACATGCCAAATAACCTGTTTTTTTGTCAGAAAAGTTCTTTGAATTAGCAAATGCGTTCACATACAGGCGTAGTACTGTGTATATCTGAGTTGAACGCATTTTCATTTTCAACTTTTGACCCTCTTTTAGACCCGTTTATTACCTTTGCCCAACTAAATAAGTAACTCATCTTGCATGACATGTTAAATAACCTGTGTTTTGTTCAGAAAAGTTCTTTGAATTAGCAAATGCGTTCACAAACAGGCGTAGTATTGTGTATATCTGAATTGAACGCATTTTCTTTTTTCGACTGTATAAACTACATTTAGACCCGTTTATAACCTTTGCCCAACTAGATTAGTCACTCATCTTGCATGACATGCCAAATAACCTGTTTTTTTGTCAGAAAAGTTCTTTGAATTAGCAAATTCGTTCACATACAGGCGTAGTACTGTGTATATCTGAGTTGAACGCATTTTCATTTTCAACTTTTGACCCTCATTTAGACCCGTTTATTACCTTTGCCCAACTAGATTAGTAACTCATCTTGCATGACATGCCAAATAACCTGTGTTTTTGTCAGAAAAGTTCTTTGAATTAGCAAATGCGTTCACAAACAGGCGTAGTATTGTGTATATCTGAATTGAACGCATTTTCAATTTTCGACTGTATAAACCACATTTAGACCCGTTTATAACCTTTACCCAACTAGATTAGTCACTTATCTTGCATGACATGCCAAATAACCTGTGTTTTTGTCAGAAAAGTTCTTTGAATTAGCAAATGCGTTCACAAACAGGCGTAGTACTGTGTATATCTAAGTTGAACGCATTTTCATTTTCGACTTTTGACCCTCATTTAGACCCGTTTATTACCTTTGCCCAACTAGATTAGTCACTTATCTTGCATGACATGCCAAATAACCTGTGTTTTTGTCAGAAAAGTTCTTTGAATTAGCAAATGCGTTCACATACAGGCGTAGTACTGTGTATATCTGAGTTGAACGCATTTTCATTTTTTGACTGTATAACACTCATTTAGACCCGTTTATAACTTTTGCCCAACTAGATTAGTCACTTATCTTGCATGACATGCCACATAACCTGTGTTTTTGTCAGAAAAGTTCTTTGAATTAGCAAATTCGTTCACATACAGGCGTAGTACTGTGTATATCTGAGTTGAACGCATTTTCATTTTCGACTTTTGACCCTCATTTAGACCCGTTTATTACCTTTGCCCAACTAGATTAGTAACTCATCTTGCATGACATGCCAAATAACCTGTGTTTTTGTCAGAAAAGTTCTTTGAATTAGCAAATGCGTTCACATACAGGCGTAGTACTGTGTATATCTGAGTTGAACGCATTTTCATTTTCAACTTTTGACCCTCATTTAGACCCGTTTATTACCTTTGCCCAACTAGATAAGTAACTCATCTTGCATGACATGTTAAATAACCTGTGTTTTTTTCAGAAAAGTTCTTTGAATTAGCAAATGCGTTCACAAACAGGCGTAGTATTGTGTATATCTGAATTGAACGCATTTTCTTTTTTCGACTGTATAAACTACATTTAGACCCGTTTATAACCTTTACCCAACTAGATTAATCACTTATCTTGCATGACATGCCAAATAACCTGTGTTTTTGTCAGAAAAGTTCTTTGAATTAGCAAATGCGTTCACAAACAGGCGTAGTACTGTGTATATCTGAGTTGAACGCATTTTCATTTTCGACTTTTGACCCTCATTTAAACCCGTTTATTACCTTTGCCCAACTAGATTAGTCACTCATCTTGCATGACATGCCAAATAACCTGTTTTTTTGTCAGAAAAGTTCTTTGAATTAGCAAATGCGTTCACAAACAGGCGTAGTAATGTGTAAATCTGAGTTGAACGCATTTTCATTTTCAACTTTTGACCCTCATTTAGACCCGTGTATAACTTTTGCCCAACTAGATTAGTCACTCATCTTGCATGACATGCCAAATAACCTGTGTTTTTGTCAGAAAAGTTCTTTGAATTAGCAAATTCGTTCACATACAGGCATAGTACTGTGTATATCTGAGTTGAACGCATTTTCATTTTCAACTTTTGACCCTCATTTAGACCCGTTTATTACCTTTGCCCAACTAGATTAGTAACTCATCTTGCATGACATGCCAAATAACCTGTGTTTTTGTCAGAAAAGTTCTTTGAATTAGCAAATGCGTTCACAAACAGGCGTAGTATTGTGTATATCTGAATTGAACGCATTTTCATTTTTCAAATGTATAAACCACATTTAGACCCGTTTAAAACCTTTACCCAACTAGATTAGTCACTTATCTTGCATGACATGCCAAATAACCTGTGTTTTTGTCAGAAAAGTTCTTTGAATTAGCAAATGCGTTCACAAACAGGCGTAGTACTGTGTATATCTGAGTTGAACGCATTTTCATTTTCGACTTTTGACCCTCATTTAGACCCGTTTATTACCTTTGCCCAACTAGATTAGTCACTTATCTTGCATGACATGCCAAATAACCTGTTTTTTTGGCAGAAAAGTTCTTTGAATAAGCTAATGCGTTCACAAACAGGCGTAGTACTGTGTATATCTGAGTTGAACGTATTTTCATTTTCGACTTTTGACCCTCATTTAGACCCGTTTATTACCTTTGCCCAACTAGATTAGTCACTCATCTTGCATGACATGCCAAATAACCTGTGTTTTTGTCAGAAAAGTTCTTTGAATTAGCAAATGCGTTCAGAAACAGGCGTAGTACTGTGTATATCTGAGTTGAACGCATTTTCATTTTTTGACTGTATAACACTCATTTAGACCCGTTTATTACCTTTGCCCAACTAGATTAGTCACTTATCTTGCATGACATGCCAAATAACCTGTGTTTTTGTCAGGAAAGTTCTTTGAATTAGCAAATGCGTTCACAAACAGGCGTAGTACTGTGTATATCTGAGTTGAACGCATTTTCATTTTCGACTTTTGACCCTCATTTAGACCCGTTTATTACCTTTGCCCAACTAGATTAGTCACTCATCTTGCATGACATGCCAAATAACCTGTGTTTTTGTCAGAAAAGTTCTTTGAATTAGCAAATGCGTTCACATACAGGCGTAGTACTGTGTATATCTGAGTTGAACGCATTTTCATTTTTCGACTTTTGACCCTCATTTAGACCCGTGTATAACCTTTGCCCAACTAGATTAGTCACTCATCTTGCATGACATGCCAAATAACCTGTGTTTTTGTCAGAAAAGTTCTCTGAATTAGCAAATTCGTTCATATACAGGCGTAGTACTGTGTATATCTGAGTTGAACGCATTTTCATTTTCAACTTTTGACCCTCATTTAGACCCGTTTATTACCTTTGCCCAACTAGATTAGTAACTCATCTTGCATGACATGCCAAATAACCTGTGTTTTTGTCAGAAAAGTTCTTTGAATTAGCAAATGCGTTCACAAACAGGCGTAGTATTGTGTATAATTAAATTGAACGCATTTTCAATTTTCGACTGTATAAACCACATTTAGACCCGTTTATAACCTTTACCCAACTAGATTAGTCACTTATCTTGCATGACATGCCAAATAACCTGTGTTTTTGTCAGAAAAGTTCTTTGAATTAGCAAATGCGTTCACAAACAGGCGTAGTACTGTGTATATCTGAGTTGAACGCATTTTCATTTTCGACTTTTGACCCTCATTTAGACCCGTTTATTACCTTTGCCCAACTAGATTAGTCACTTATCTTGCATGACATGCCAAATAACCTGTGTTTTTGTCAGAAAAGTTCTTTGAATTAGCAAATGCGTTCACATACAGGCGTAGTACTGTGTATATCTGAGTTGAACGCATTTTCATTTTTTGACTGTATAACACTCATTTAGACCCGTTTATAACTTTTTCCCAACTAGATTAGTCACTTATCTTGCATGACATGCCACATAACCTGTGTTTTTGTCAGAAAAGTTCTTTGAATTAGCAAATGCGTTTACATACAGGCGTAGTACTGTGTATATCTGAGTTGAACGCATTTTCATTTTCAACTTTTGACCCTCATTTAGACCCGTTTATTACCTTTGCCCAACTAGATAAGTAACTCATCTTGCATGACATGTTAAATAACCTGTGTTTTTTTCAGAAAAGTTCTTTGAATTAGCAAATGCGTTCACAAACAGGCGTAGTATTGTGTATATCTGAATTGAACGCATTTTCTTTTTTCGACTGTATAAACTACATTTAGACCCGTTTATAACCTTTACCCAACTAGATTAATCACTTATCTTGCATGACATGCCAAATAACCTGTGTTTTTGTCAGAAAAGTTCTTTGAATTAGCAAATGCGTTCACAAACAGGCGTAGTATTGTGTATATCTGAGTTGAACGCATTTTCATTTTCAACTTTTGACCCTCATTTAGACCCGTGTATAACTTTTGCCCAACTAGATTAGTCACTCATCTTGCATGACATGCCAAATAACCTGTGTTTTTGTCAGAAAAGTTCTTTGAATTAGCAAATTCGTTCACATACAGGCGTAGTACTGTGTATATCTGAGTTGAACGCATTTTCATTTTCAACTTTTGACCCTCATTTAGACCCGTTTATTACCTTTGCCCAACTAGATTAGTAACTCATCTTGCATGACATGCCAAATAACCTGTGTTTTTGTCAGAAAAGTTCTTTGAATTAGCAAATGCGTTCACAAACAGGCGTAGTATTGTGTATATCTGAATTGAACGCATTTTCATTTTTCGACTGTATAAACCACATTTAGACCCGTTTATAACCTTTACCCAACTAGATTAGTCACTTATCTTGCATGACATGCCAAATAACCTGTGTTTTTGTCAGAAAAGTTCTTTGAATTAGCAAATGCGTTCAAAAACAGGCGTAGTACTGTGTATATCTGAGTTGAACGCATTTTCATTTTCGACTTTTGACCCTCATTTAGACCCGTTTATTACCTTTGCCCAACTAGATTAGTCACTCATCTTGCATGACATGCCAAATAACCTGTGTTTTTGTCAGAAAAGTTCTTTGAATTAGCAAATGCGTTCACAAACAGGCGTAGTACTGTGTATATCTGAGTTGAACGCATTTTCATTTTTTGACTGTATAACCCACATTTAGACCCGTTTATTACCTTTGCCCAACTAGATTAGTCACTTATCTTGCATGACATGCCAAATAACCTGTGTTTTTGTCAGAAAAGTTCTTTGAATTAGCAAATGCGTTCACATACAGGCGTAGTACTGTGTATATCTGAGTTGAACGCATTTTCATTTTTCGACTTTTGACCCTCATTTAGACCCGTTTATTACCTTTGCCCAACTAGATTAGTCACTCATCTTGCATAACATGCCAAATAACCTGTTTTTTTGTCAGAAAAGTTCTTTGAATTAGCAAATGCGTTCACAAACAGGCGTAGTACTGTGTATATCTGAGTTGAATGCATTTTCATTTTCAACTTTTGACCCTCATTTAGACCCGTGTATAACTTTTGCCCAACTAGATTAGTCACTCATCTTGCATGACATGCCAAATAACCTGTGTTTTTGTCAGAAAAGTTCTTTGAATTAGCAAATTCGTTCACATACAGGCGTAGTACTGTGTATATCTGAGTTGAACGCATTTTCATTTTCGACTTTTGACCCTCATTTAGACCCGTTTATTACCTTTGCCCAACTAGATTAGTCACTCATCTTGCATGACATGCCAAATAACCTGTGTTTTTGTCAGAAAAGTTCTTTGAATTAGCAAATGCGTTCACATACAGGCGTAGTACTGTGTATATCTGAGTTGAACGCATTTTCATTTTTTGACTGTATAACACTCATTTAGACCCGTTTATAACTTTTGCCCAACTAGATTAGTCACTTATCTTGCATGACATGCCACATAACCTGTGTTTTTGTCAGAAAAGTTCTTTGAATTAGCAAATGCGTTTACATACAGGCGTAGTACTGTGTATATCTGAGTTGAACGCATTTTCATTTTCAACTTTTGACCCTCATTTAGACCCGTTTATTACCTTTGCCCAACTAGATAAGTAACTCATCTTGCATGACATGTTAAATAACCTGTGTTTTTTTCAGAAAAGTTCTTTGAATTAGCAAATGCGTTCACAAACAGGCGTAGTATTGTGTATATCTGAATTGAACGCATTTTCTTTTTTCGACTGTATAAACTACATTTAGACCCGTTTATAACCTTTACCCAACTAGATTAATCACTTATCTTGCATGACATGCCAAATAACCTGTGTTTTTGTCAGAAAAGTTCTTTGAATTAGCAAATGCGTTCACAAACAGGCGTAGTATTGTGTATATCTGAGTTGAACGCATTTTCATTTTCAACTTTTGACCCTCATTTAGACCCGTGTATAACTTTTGCCCAACTAGATTAGTCACTCATCTTGCATGACATGCCAAATAACCTGTGTTTTTGTCAGAAAAGTTCTTTGAATTAGCAAATTCGTTCACATACAGGCGTAGTACTGTGTATATCTGAGTTGAACGCATTTTCATTTTCAACTTTTGACCCTCATTTAGACCCGTTTATTACCTTTGCCCAACTAGATTAGTAACTCATCTTGCATGACATGCCAAATAACCTGTGTTTTTGTCAGAAAAGTTCTTTGAATTAGCAAATGCGTTCACAAACAGGCGTAGTATTGTGTATATCTGAATTGAACGCATTTTCATTTTTCGACTGTATAAACCACATTTAGACCCGTTTATAACCTTTACCCAACTAGATTAGTCACTTATCTTGCATGACATGCCAAATAACCTGTGTTTTTGTCAGAAAAGTTCTTTGAATTAGCAAATGCGTTCACAAACAGGCGTAGTACTGTGTATATCTGAGTTGAACGCATTTTCATTTTTTGACTGTATAACCCACATTTAGACCCGTTTATTACCTTTGCCCAACTAGATTAGTCACTTATCTTGCATGACATGCCAAATAACCTGTGTTTTTGTCAGAAAAGTTCTTTGAATTAGCAAATGCGTTCACATACAGGCGTAGTACTGTGTATATCTGAGTTGAACGCATTTTCATTTTTCGACTTTTGACCCTCATTTAGACCCGTTTATTACCTTTGCCCAACTAGATTAGTCACTCATCTTGCATAACATGCCAAATAACCTGTTTTTTTGTCAGAAAAGTTCTTTGAATTAGCAAATGCGTTCACAAACAGGCGTAGTACTGTGTATATCTGAGTTGAATGCATTTTCATTTTCAACTTTTGACCCTCATTTAGACCCGTGTATAACTTTTGCCCAACTAGATTAGTCACTCATCTTGCATGACATGCCAAATAACCTGTGTTTTTGTCAGAAAAGTTCTTTGAATTAGCAAATTCGTTCACATACAGGCGTAGTACTGTGTATATCTGAGTTGAACGCATTTTCATTTTCGACTTTTGACCCTCATTTAGACCCGTTTATTACCTTTGCCCAACTAGATTAGTAACTCATCTTGCATGACATGCCAAATAACCTGTGTTTTTGTCAGAAAAGATCTTTGAATTAGCAAATGCGTTCACAAACAGGCGTAGTATTGTGTATATCTGAATTGAACGCATTTTCATTTTTCGACTGTATAAACCACATTTAGACCCGTTTATTACCTTTACCCAACTAGATTAGTCATTTATCTTGCATGACATGCCAAATAACCTGTGTTTTTATCTGAAAAGTTCTTTGAATTAGCAAATGCGTTCACAAACAGGCGTAGTACTGTGTATATCTGAGTTGAACGCATTTTCATTTTCAACTTTTGACCCTCATTTAGACCCGTTTATTACCTTTGCCCAACTAGATTAGTCACTTATCTTGCATGACATGCCAAATAACCTGTGTTTTTGTCAGAAAAGTTCTTTGAATTAGCAAATGCGTTCACAAACAGGCGAAGTACTGTGTATATCTGAGTTGAACGCATGTTCATTTTCTGACTGTATAACACTCATTTAGACCCGTTTATAACTTTTGCCCAACTAGATTAGACATATCTTGCATGACATGCCAAATAACCTGTGTTTTTGTCAGAAAAATTCTTTGAATTAGCAAATGCGTTCACAAACAGGCGTAGTACTGTGTATATCTGAGTTGAACGCATTTTCATTTTCGACTTTTGACCCTCATTTAGACCCGTTTATTACCTTTGCCCAACTAGATTAGTCACTCATCTTGCATGACATGCCAAATAACCTGTGTTTTTGTCAGAAAAGTTCTTTGAATTAGCAAATGCGTTCACATACAGGCGTAGTACTGTGTATATTTGAGTTGAACGCATTTTCATTTTCGACTTTTGACCCTCATTTAGACCCGTTTATTACCTTTGCCCAACTAGATTAGTCACTTATCTTGCATGACATGCCAAATAACCTGTGTTTTTGTCAGAAAAGTTCTTTGAATTAGCAAATGCGTTCACAAACAGGCGTAGTACTGTGTATATCTGAGTTGAACGCATTTTCATTTTCGACTTTTGACCCTCATTTAGACCCGTTTATTACCTTTGCCCAACTAGATTAGTCACTCATCTTGCATGACATGCCAAATAACCTGTGTTTTTGTCAGAAAAGTACTTTGAATTAGCAAATGCGTTCACATACAGGCGTAGTACTGTGTATATCTGAGTTGAACGCATTTTCAATTTTAGACTGTATAACACTCATTTAGACCCGTTTATAACGTTTGCCCAACTAGATTAGTCACTCATCTTGCATGACATGCCAAATAACCTTTGTTTTTGTCAGAAAAGTTCTTTGAATTAGCAAATGCGTTCACATACAGGCGTAGTACTGTGTATATCTGAGTTGAACGCATTTTCATTTTCGACTTTTGACCCTCATTTAGACCCGTTTATTACCTTTGCCCAACTAGATTAGTCACTCATCTTGCATGACATGCCAAATAACCTGGGTTTTTTTGTCAGAAAAGTTCTTTGAATTAGCAAATGCGTTCACAAACAGGCGTAGAACTGTGTATATCTGAATTGAACGCATTTTCTTTTTTCGACTGTATAAACCACATTTAGACCCGTTTATAACCTTTACCCAACTAGATTAGTCACTTATCTTGCATGACATGCCAAATAACCTGTGTTTTTGTCAGAAAAGTTCTTTGAATTAGCAAATGCGTTCACATACAGGCGTAGTACTGTGTATATCTGAGTTGAACGCATTTTCATTTTCGACTTTTGACCCTCATTTAGACCCGTTTATTACCTTTGCCCAACTAGATTAGTCACTCATCTTGCATGACATGCCAAATAACCTGTGTTTTTGTCAGAAAAGTTCTTTGAATTAGCAAATGCGTTCACATACAGGCGTAGTACTGTGTATATTTGAGTTGAACGCATTTTCATTTTCGACTTTTGACCCTCATTTAGACCCGTTTATTACCTTTGCCCAACTAGATTAGTCACTTATCTTGCATGACATGCCAAATAACCTGTGTTTTTGTCAGAAAAGTTCTTTGAATTAGCAAATGCGTTCACAAACAGGCGTAGTACTGTGTATATCTGAGTTGAACGCATTTTCATTTTCGACTTTTGACCCTCATTTAGACCCGTTTATTACCTTTGCCCAACTAGATTAGTCACTCATCTTGCATGACATGCCAAATAACCTGTGTTTTTGTCAGAAAAGTACTTTGAATTAGCAAATGCGTTCACATACAGGCGTAGTACTGTGTATATCTGAGTTGAACGCATTTTCAATTTTAGACTGTATAACACTCATTTAGACCCGTTTATAACGTTTGCCCAACTAGATTAGTCACTCATCTTGCATGACATGCCAAATAACCTTTGTTTTTGTCAGAAAAGTTCTTTGAATTAGCAAATGCGTTCACATACAGGCGTAGTACTGTGTATATCTGAGTTGAACGCATTTTCATTTTTCGACTTTTGACCCTCATTTAGACCCGTTTATTACCTTTGCCCAACTAGATTAGTCACTCATCTTGCATGACATGCCAAATAACCTGGGTTTTTTTGTCAGAAAAGTTCTTTGAATTAGCAAATGCGTTCACAAACAGGCGTAGAACTGTGTATATCTGAATTGAACGCATTTTCTTTTTTCGACTGTATAAACCACATTTAGACCCGTTTATAACCTTTACCCAACTAGATTAGTCACTTATCTTGCATGACATGCCAAATAACCTGTGTTTTTGTCAGAAAAGTTCTTTGAATTAGCAAATGCGTTCACATACAGGCGTAGTACTGTGTATATCTGAGTTGAACGCATTTTCATTTTCGACTTTTGACCCTCATTTAGACCCGTTTATTACCTTTGCCCAAATAGATTAGTCACTCATCTTGCATGACATGCCAAATAACCTGTGTTTTTGTAAGAAAAGTTCTTTGAATTAGCAAATGCGTTCACAAACAGGCGTAGTACTGTGTATATCTGAGTTGAACGCATTTTCATTTTTCGACTGTATAACACTCATTTAGACCCGTTTATTACCTTTGCCCAAGTAGATTAGGAACTCATCTTGCATGACATGCCAAATAACCTGTGTTTTTGTCAGGAAAAGTTCTTTGAATTATCAAATGCGTTCACAAACAGGCGTAGTATTGTGTATATCTGAATTGAACGCATTTTCATTTTTCGACTGTATAAACCACATTTAGACCCGTTTATAACCTTTACCCAACTAGATTAGTCACTTATCTTGCATGACATGCCAAATAACCTGTGGTTTTGTCAGAAAAGTAATTTGAATTAGCTAATGCGTTCACAAACAGGCGTAGTACTGTGTATATCTGAGTTGAACGCATTTTCATTTTCGACTTTTGACCCTCATTTAGACCCGTTTATTATTTTTGCCCAATTAGATTAATCACTTATCTTGCATGACATGCCAAATAACCTGTGTTTTTGTCAGAAAAGTTCTTTGAATTAGCAAATGCGTTCGCAAACAGGCGTAGTACTGTGTATATCTGAGTTGAACGCATTTTCATCTTTAGACTGTATAACACTCATTTAGACCCGTTTAAAACCTTTGCCCAACTAGATTAGTCACTTATCTTGCATGACATGCCAACTAACCTGTGTTTTTGTCAGAAAAGTTCTTTGAATTAGCAAATGCGTTCACAAACAGGCGTAGTATTGTGTATATCTGAGTTGAACGCATTTTCATTTTCAACTTTTGACCCTCATTTAGACCCGTGTATAACTTTTGCCCAACTAGATTAGTCACTCATCTTGCATGACATGCCAAATAACCTGTGTTTTTGTCAGAAAAGTTCTTTGAATTAGCAAATTCGTTCACATACAGGCGTAGTACTGTGTATATCTGAGTTGAACGCATTTTCATTTTCAACTTTTGACCCTCATTTAGACCCGTTTATTACCTTTGCCCAACTAGATTAGTAACTCATCTTGCATGACATGCCAAATAACCTGTGTTTTTGTCAGAAAAGTTCTTTGAATTAGCAAATGCGTTCACAAACAGGCGTAGTATTGTTTATATCTGAATTGAACGCATTTTCATTTTTCGACTGTATAAACCACATTTAGACCCGTTTATAACCTTTACCCAACTAGATTAGTCACTTATCTTGCATGACATGCCAAATAACCTGTGTTTTTGTCAGAAAAGTTCTTTGAATTAGCAAATGCGTTCACAAACAGGCGTAGTACTGTGTATATCTGAGTTGAACGCATTTTCAATTTTAGACTGTATAACACTCATTTAGACCCGTTTATAACGTTTGCCCAACTGGATTAGTCACTCATCTTGTATGACATGCCAAATAACCTTTGTTTTTGTCAGAAAAGTTCTTTGAATTAGCAAATGCGTTCACATACAGGCGTAGTACTGTGTATATCTGAGTTGAACGCATTTTCATTTTTCGACTTTTGACCCTCATTTAGACCCGTTTATTACCTTTGCCCAACTAGATTAGTCACTCATCTTGCATGACATGCCAAATAACCTGGGTTTTTTTGTCAGAAAAGTTCTTTGAATTAGCAAATGCGTTCACATACAGGCGTAGTACTGTGTATATCTGAGTTGAACGCATTTTCAATTTTAGACTGTATAACACTCATTTAGACCCGTTTATAACGTTTGCCCAACTAGATTAGTCACTCATCTTGCATGACATGCCAAATAACCTTTGTTTTTGTCAGAAAAGTTCTTTGAATTAGCAAATGCGTTCACATACAGGCGTAGTACTGTGTATATCTGAGTTGAACGCATTTTCATTTTTCGACTTTTGACCCTCATTTAGACCCGTTTATTACCTTTGCCCAACTAGATTAGTCACTCATCTTGCATGACATGCCAAATAACCTGGGTTTTTTTGTCAGAAAAGTTCTTTGAATTAGCAAATGCGTTCACAAACAGGCGTAGAACTGTGTATATCTGAATTGAACGCATTTTCTTTTTTCGACTGTATAAACCACATTTAGACCCGTTTATAACCTTTACCCAACTAGATTAGTCACTTATCTTGCATGACATGCCAAATAACCTGTGTTTTTGTCAGAAAAGTTCTTTGAATTAGCAAATGCGTTCACAAACAGGCGTAGTACTGTGTATATCTGAGTTGAACGCATTTTCATTTTCGACTTTTGACCCTCATTTAGACCCGTTTATTACCTTTGCCCAAATAGATTAGTCACTCATCTTGCATGACATGCCAAATAACCTGTGTTTTTGTCAGAAAAGTTCTTTGAATTAGAAAATGCGTTCACAAACAGGCGTAGTACTGTGTATATCTGAGTTGAACGCATGTTCATTTTCTGACTGTATAACACTCATTTAGACCCGTTTATAACTTTTGCCCAACTAGATTAGACATATCTTGCATGACATGCCAAATAACCTGTGTTTTTGTCAGAAAAATTCTTTGAATTAGCAAATGCGTTCACAAACAGGCGTAGTACTGTGTATATCTGAGTTGAACGCATTTTCATTTTCGACTTTTGACCCTCATTTAGACCCGTTTATTACCTTTGCCCAACTAGATTAGTCACTCATCTTGCATGACATGCCAAATAACCTGTGTTTTTGTCAGAAAAGTTCTTTGAATTAGCAAATGCGTTCACATACAGGCGTAGTACTGTGTATATCTGAGTTGAACGCATTTTCATTTTCGACTTTTGACCCTCATTTAGACCCGTTTATTACCTTTGCCCAAATAGATTAGTCACTCATCTTGCATGACATGCCAAATAACCTGTGTTTTTGTCAGAAAAGTTCTTTGAATTAGCAAATGCGTTCACAAACAGGCGTAGTACTGTGTATATCTGAGATGAACGCATTTTCATTTTTCGACTGTATAACACTCATTTAGACCCGTTTATTACCTTTGCCCAAGTAGATTAGTAACTCATCTTGCATGACATGCCAAATAACCTGTGTTTTTGTCAGAAAAGTTCTTTGAATTAGAAAATGCGTTCACAAACAGGCGTAGTACTGTGTATATCTGAGTTGAACGCATGTTCATTTTCTGACTGTATAACACTCATTTAGACCCGTTTATAACTTTTGCCCAACTAGATTAGACATATCTTGCATGACATGCCAAATAACCTGTGTTTTTGTCAGAAAAATTCTTTGAATTAGCAAATGCGTTCACAAACAGGCGTAGTACTGTGTATATCTGAGTTGAACGCATTTTCATTTTCGACTTTTGACCCTCATTTAGACCCGTTTATTACCTTTGCCCAACTAGATTAGTCACTCATCTTGCATGACATGCCAAATAACCTGTGTTTTTGTCAGAAAAGTTCTTTGAATTAGCAAATGCGTTCACAAACAGGCGTAGTACTGTGTATATCTGAGTTGAACGCATTTTCATTTTCAACTTTTGACCCTCATTTAGACCCGTTTATTACCTTTGCCCAACTAGATTAGTCACTCATCTTGCATGACATGCCAAATAACCTGTGTTTTTGTCAGAAAAGTACTTTGAATTAGCAAATGCGTTCACATACAGGCGTAGTACTGTGTATATCTGAGTTGAACGCATTTTCAATTTTAGACTGTATAACACTCATTTAGACCCGTTTATAACGTTTGCCCAACTAGATTAGTCACTCATCTTGCATGACATGCCAAATAACCTTTGTTTTTGTCAGAAAAGTTCTTTGAATTAGCAAATGCGTTCACATACAGGCGTAGTACTGTGTATATCTGAGTTGAACGCATTTTCATTTTTCGACTTTTGACCCTCATTTAGACCCGTTTATTACCTTTGCCCAACTAGATTAGTCACTCATCTTGCATGACATGCCAAATAACCTGGGTTTTTTTGTCAGAAAAGTTCTTTGAATTAGCAAATGCGTTCACAAACAGGCGTAGAACTGTGTATATCTGAATTGAACGCATTTTCTTTTTTCGACTGTATAAACCACATTTAGACCCGTTTATAACCTTTACCCAACTAGATTAGTCACTTATCTTGCATGACATGCCAAATAACCTGTGTTTTTGTCAGAAAAGTTCTTTGAATTAGCAAATGCGTTCACAAACAGGCGTAGTACTGTGTATATCTGAGTTGAACGCATTTTCATTTTCGACTTTTGACCCTCATTTAGACCCGTTTATTACCTTTGCCCAAATAGATTAGTCACTCATCTTGCATGACATGCCAAATAACCTGTGTTTTTGTCAGAAAAGTTCTTTGAATTAGCAAATGCGTTCACAAACAGGCGTAGTACTGTGTATATCTGAGATGAACGCATTTTCATTTTTCGACTGTATAACACTCATTTAGACCCGTTTATTACCTTTGCCCAAGTAGATTAGTAACTCATCTTGCATGACATGCCAAATAACCTGTGTTTTTGTCAGGAAAAGTTCTTTGAATTATCAAATGCGTTCACAAACAGGCGTAGTATTGTGTATATCTGAATTGAACGCATTTTCATTTTTCGACTGTATAAACCACATTTAGACCCGTTTATAACCTTTACCCAACTAGATTAGTCACTTATCTTGCATGACATGCCAAATAACCTGTGGTTTTGTCAGAAAAGTTCTTTGAATTAGCAAATGCGTTCACAAACAGGCGTAGTACTGTGTATATCTGAGTTGAACGCATTTTCATTTTCGACTTTTGACCCTCATTTAGACCCGTTTATTATTTTTGCCCAATTAGATTAATCACTTATCTTGCATGACATGCCAAATAACCTGTGTTTTTGTCAGAAAAGTTCTTTGAATTAGCAAATGCGTTCGCAAACAGGCGTAGTACTGTGTATATCTGAGTTGAACGCATTTTCATCTTTAGACTGTATAACACTCATTTAGACCCGTTTAAAACCTTTGCCCAACTAGATTAGTCACTTATCTTGCATGACATGCCAACTAACCTGTGTTTTTGTCAGAAAAGTTCTTTGAATTAGCAAATGCGTTCACAAACAGGCGTAGTATTGTGTATATCTGAGTTGAACGCATTTTCTTTTTCAACTTTTGACCCTCATTTAGACCCGTGTATAACTTTTGCCCAACTAGATTAGTCACTCATCTTGCATGACATGCCAAATAACCTGTGTTTTTGTCAGAAAAGTTCTTTGAATTAGCAAATTCGTTCACATACAGGCGTAGTACTGTGTATATCTGAGTTGAACGCATTTTCATTTTCAACTTTTGACCCTCATTTAGACCCGTTTATTACCTTTGCCCAACTAGATTAGTAACTCATCTTGCATGACATGCCAAATAACCTGTGTTTTTGTCAGAAAAGTTCTTTGAATTAGCAAATGCGTTCACAAACAGGCGTAGTATTGTGTATATCTGAATTGAACGCATTTTCATTTTTCGACTGTATAAACCACATTTAGACCCGTTTATAACCTTTACCCAACTAGATTAGTCACTTATCTTGCATGACATGCCAAATAACCTGTGTTTTTGTCAGAAAAGTTCTTTGAATTAGCAAATGCGTTCACAAACAGGCGTAGTACTGTGTATATCTGAGTTGAACGCATTTTCATTTTCGACTTTTGACCCTCATTTAGACCCGTTTATTACCTTTGCCCAACTAGATTAGTCACTTATCTTGCATGACATGCCAAATAACCTGTGTTTTTGTCAGAAAAGTACTTTGAATTAGCAAATGCGTTCACAAACAGGCGTAGTACTGTGTATATCTGAGTTGAACGCATTTTCATTTTTTGACTGTATAAAACTCATTTAGACCCGTTTATAACGTTTGCCCAACTAGATTAGTCACTTATCTTGCATGACATGCCACATAACCTGTGTTTTTGTCAGAAAAGTTCTTTGAATTAGCAAATGCGTTCACATACAGGCGTAGTACTGTGTATATCTGAGTTGAACGCATTTTCATTTTCAACTTTTGACCCTCATTTAGACCCGTGTATAACTTTTGCCCAACTAGATTAGTCACTCATCTTGCATGACATGCCAAATAACTTGTGTTTTTGTCAGAAAAGTTCTTTGAATTAGCAAATTCGTTCACATACAGGCGTAGTACTGTGTATATCTGAGTTGAACGCATTTTCATTTTCAACTTTTGACCCTCATTTAGACCCGTTTATTACCTTTGCCCAACTAGATTAGTAACTCATCTTGCATGACATGCCAAATAACCTGTGTTTTTGTCAGAAAAGTTCTTTGAATTAGTAAATGCGTTCACAAACAGGCGTAGTATTGTGTATATCTGAATTGAACGCATTTTCATTTTTCGACTGTATAAACCACATTTAGACCCGTTTATAACCTTTACCCAACTAGATTAGTCACTTATCTTGCATGACATGCCAAATAACCTGTGTTTTTGTCAGAAAAGTTCTTTGAATTAGCAAATGCGTTCACAAACAGGCGTAGTACTGTGTATATCTGAGTTGAACGCATTTTCATTTTCGACTTTTGACCCTCATTTAGACCCGTTTATTACCTTTGCCCAACTAGATTAGTAACTTATCTTGCATGACATGCCAAATAACCTGTGTTTTTGTCAGAAAAGTACTTTGAATTAGCAAATGCGTTCACAAACAGGCGTAGTACTGTGTATATCTGAGTTGAACGCATTTTCATTTTTTGACTGTATAACACTCATTTAGACCCGTTTATAACGTTTGCCCAACTAGATTAGTCACTTATCTTGCATGACATGCCACATAACCTGTGTTTTTGTCAGAAAAGTTCTTTGAATTAGCAAATGCGTTCACATACAGGCGTAGTACTGTGTATATCTGAGTTGAACGCATTTTCATTTTCGACTTTTGACCCTCATTTAGACCCGTTTATTACCTTTGCCCAACTAGATTAGTAACTCATCTTGCATGACATGTTAAATAACCTGTGTTTTTTTCAGAAAAGTTCTTTGAATTAGCAAATGCGTTCACAAACAGGCGTAGTATTGTGTATATCTGAATTGAACGCATTTTCTTTTTTCGACTGTATAAACTACATTTAGACCCGTTTATAACCTTTACCCAACTAGATTAGTCACTTATCTTGCATGACATGCCAAATAACCTGTGTTTTTGTCAGAAAAGTTCTTTGAATTAGCAAATGCGTTCACAAACAGGCGTAGTACTGTGTATATCTGAGTTGAACGCATTTTCATTTTCGACTTTTGACCCTCATTTAGACCCGTTTATTACCTTTGCCCAACTAGATTAGTCACTTATCTTGCATGACATGCCAAATAACCTGTGTTTTTGTCAGAAAAGTACTTTGAATTAGCAAATGCGTTCGCAAACAGGCGTAGTACTGTGTATATCTGAGTTGAACGCATTTTCATCTTTAGACTGTATAAACCACATTTAGACCCGTTTATAACCTTTACCCAACTAGATTAGTCACTTATCTTGCATGACATGCCAAATAACCTGTGTTTTTGTCAGAAAAGTTCTTTGAATTAGCAAATGCGTTCACAAACAGGCGTAGTACTGTGTATATCTGAGTTGAACGCATTTTCATTTTCAACTTTTGACCCTCATTTAGACCCGTTTATTATTTTTGCCCAATTAGATTAATCACTTATCTTGCATGACATGCCAAATAACCTGTGTTTTTGTCAGAAAAGTTCTTTGAATTAGCAAATGCCACTGGAGTAACGAGCGTTCATTCCAAAAGCTTAAAGGCGTCCTTTCCAAGAGGAAAGAGGCACCCTTCCACACCTTTCCATAAAGGAAAGAGGCACCCTTCCACACCTTTCCAAAGGCTTAAAGAACGCCCTTTCCAAAGCCTCTTTGGAAAGAACGCACGGCAAGGTGACCTTTCCACAGCCTTTAAAACTAATTAGCACCTTACCTGTCTGACCAAGAGTTATGTCCCTTTATTCTGTTTGTCAAATTCGTCATGTTATTGAATACCTTTAGAAGTTTTTGATTAAGTTAACCTATAGTTATTTTTACATTTTGAAAATCTTTATTTTGTTTGAAAGATTGATTCTTAAAAGACATCAAATTTAATTTACCTTTGAAAAAAAATTAAAACGTTTTTCATCGCAATTTTTTAACAAAAGAGGACTTTTTTAAAATGATGAATCAAATCCTGCATATTAGTTTATTGCAGAAATTAAATAAATCATTTTACTATTTAAGGATTGACTTAAACACATGAATGAGATATAGAGTTGGAAAATTGCATCAATTCAGATTAAAAGATATTTAGAAAATTGTATGAATTTAATGATGGAAAATGTTAATAAACAATTTTTGGCAATGATTATCATTTGTTCGCAATAATTTGTTTGATTTCAAAGGTAAATGGTGACCTATTTGCAAGTGAAGTTTGAAAGATTATCAACGACAAAGTACATACCCGTTTCAATCGTCAGAAAAAGTAATCCATGAATTGTTTGCAACTTGATCGACTTCCTGAATAATCCTATTAAATTTGGGTACCTTTCCAAATGATCTACTTTTTTCAAGTGACTGTAAGCATCGATAGCATTGCAGAAGATTTTCTTCTCATTGGTTGAACGTATATTCTACAAGTTCATTGGTTTATAATGTTTGTCGTTGTTAAGATGTACTAATTAGCTGTGTAATGCCAAGAGTTATGTCAGTATGAACGGATGTTGACATAAGCCGCCATTTACCAAAGGGTCCAAAGCACAGGTTTGGGCCTGCTATTTGAGACAAATAATCTAACAATGAAATTTGACAGGAAATAGATTACATAATAGGCACCTGTTAATTATGACAACATTAGGACCCAGCTATGGACAGTATGCATTGAATCTGAGCAGTGTCTTGTGATGTGCAATTGCGTCGCCACATTCTAAACTCAGCATGAAGTACATAAACCAGTTTCATAAATAAATATCAAAACTAAAAAAGTGTTTTTATTTGTTGTTTTTTAAATTCCAAGCTTCATAGGTTCAAAATTTAATTGGATTAGGTAAAAACTATTATGCATACAATAATGTATGAATGAGTTTTTAAAAAGAATATAGAATGTTGATGTAATAAGAGCATTGTGAAGATGACAATATCCCTTGTTAATCATTAAATTTTATATAAAACAACTAAATACAAGATCATATAACGAATATTTGTACTTAAATGTATGACTACATTAATCATGCATGTTTATGATTGTTCGATATGTATTTCGAAAAGATATATATGTCTCATAAATTATCATTACAGGAAAGTAAATTCTAAGGCAACAGCTAGTTCGCCGATCCGTTCGCTGTCCAAATTAAGGAAACATTTAGATATGCGTATGTAAATTGCAACTTACAATGTCATGTATAATTATGGTAAAACTTATGATATCAGCAACAAAGCGTTGATCTAATATTAATTCATTGTTCATGAGCTTAACATAATAAAGAACATTTTAGAAATATATTTTAGAAACATACAATCTAATGCTATTGTTTGATAATAACAAGCAAAACAGAAAAATCTTATAAAACAGATCCACAAAAGTATTTTATTGAATCTTACATATCCCCTATTTCAAATAATGCACCTTAGACTTTCTGTGAGAAGAATCGCTCATTATAAACAATATACATCTTGTTAATTTGTCTAGCCGACAATCAAGGTTGCCTCTTTGATCTCATAGTGGTAATTAACTGGATGCGTTTAGTGTAGAGGCTGGAACAGAAAAGGGGAGGGGGCGTGAGGGGTGGGGCGTCTGGAAGTGACACTCGCTTGGAAAGAGCGTCTGACAGGATTGCTTTCATTGCTATTTGGCGGTCTATGGTATAGTATTCCCGCTATGCCATTGCCGAGTCCTGGACTAACGGATTATGAATTGAGTTTCACTTGAATGTCATATCTATAATATAGATTTAGCCAATGATCGATTTTACAATTTTTGTAAAAGAACACAGAAACGGATGCATGAAAACATATTAATGGATATTTATAATCAACTGACGATACTTTATACATACTGATACTACAATATGTGCACATATCCATTAAAAGTGGTAAATATTGTAAATAAAAATTTCACCCTGCGTATTAACCTGTATCTAATAGTAAAATTTGGACTTGCTTCTATGGTGTGCTAACAGTGAATTAAATGGATGGTTAAGACAATCAACAACGGGTTTCATATAATGTTATAAGATGTCTTACATTTCTTTTATTAACTCTCCATGCTCCAGATCTTGCTTCATATGTCTTTCTGTGAATGTTCTCTTTGCCGTTCAACAAACTGTCGCATACATTTCACATTCAAGCTCTTGATTTTGTCGAAAAATCAAGTGCGCCTCAAGCTCGATTATAGTGAATGCAAAAAATTTAATAGACAAATATCGGTCACGTCCAGATGTTTTTGCGGAAATTGACAAAGTATGTTACATTTTCTCTTAATTTGTCAAAACTTTTAAGAGCAAATATATTTCTATATTCATGGATATGAGTTCTATACGGTAGTGGCAATTTGAGCTACTTAACGAATAGAAACATCCTTAATTCAACACGTTTTATACACATAAGTAAACGATTTTCGTGATTTCTTCAATTACTAATATTATTTTGAATCTAATTCACGTTTATAATCACGTGCTTCAGTTGAGCAACAATTTTGAAAATTTTCGCTATGCTTTGTTATTTATAGCACAAGTTCTCATAACTTTTTTACTTCTCTAATTCGTTGTTATGTTCTGTATCTATGTATTGTTTAATTTTGTATTGGTACGGCGTTGAAATAGGCCAAATGACTTGTTCGCCAGTCCAAATTTTGTACGAAATAAAAATATGGTTATTAAACAATCTCATACAATTTGATAATACGGCTTACCTTTCTAAGTAACTACACAGGTCTCTCTGTCAACTCAGAGAGAGGATGTTGCACAATTTTATTACATGTTAATTAACCGTTCGTTACCTAGTCTAGCCGACAATCAAAGATGTCTCTCTGATCTCAACATGACAATAAACTTGATGCGCGTGTGTGAGGGGCAGGGAGAGAGTCAGCAAGAAGCGACGTTGTTTGACAACAAAGATTAACGAGATCAAAATAAGAAATTAATTAATCAATAGGACATATCCTCCCCCAAAGTATAAAGTATGCCAATGGTTTCATAAAAATATAATGATCTATATACTGTTGTTAGAATTAAAAAAATCATAAAATTATTCTTGAATATTGAAAAGGTTGGTTATTTCAATGAATGTCTTTATTCAACTAGAAAAATTCATGCTTTTGGATATCCACATGACTACATGTATGTCATGTGAACATTATGTTGGAAATATCTGCCTGTTAAATTTAAAAGCATGTGGACTGAATTTAGCAATTAACTTTTTTCAACTGAAGACAAGTTATGATTACCAATAATATTGCTTTAAATCTAATCCTTTAAAATAGAAAAACATGTCTTGGCGAAAATCACAAAATAATATGAAATATTGAAGAGAGGCTTCATAATTAACGCCACAAGAACAGGCTGATGTTGGATATATAAAACGTTCATTTTATATTCATTTAGGTCGCTGCATTCAAGTCGAAGAGAGCAATATATTGACAAATTTGACAAATTCTGATTCATTTGCAAGTCAAGGTGGCTGTAGATATATGTCTCGTTATTCATAATCTATGTTAGAATATCAGTGATCTATATTTGGTAGGCATTGATCTAACTAAGAGATGTACTTTATACAACAAAATAACCTTGATTTAGACATTATTTATGTCAATCACTTACCTCAGAATGAAGATGGTCTGGCGCATTCGGGTTAGTTCCCTTCAAACTTTCTATCCAACGAATTTATAAACACATTACACTCTTGCTTCTGGAGCGTCAAAATGTACACGCCCCATTTAAGAATACATAGTGTAATACTGATGTAGACATCCCCAACTCTTTTCTCCAATGTTCTTCTGTAAATTATTGACAAAGGGTCATTCACAAGCATTTAGTTAACAGTAATCCTATTTAAAACAACATCAAAATTGACTTATTTATCTAGACCCAAGCTCACTGCTACTCCGGGATTCTTCTAAAAGCTTTATTATCAAAACAGAAATAACAGATTACACTGCATACCCACTTTACATTAAATAAAGAAGGGTCCTTAACAAGCATTTAGTTAACAATAATCCTAAAACAACATCAAGATCCATCTAGATCCAAGCTCCCTGCTTCTGCAGGGTTCTTAATTTCAAACTTGTTTTCTTATATTAATTGCTATATAGAGCATATGACAAAAGTTTATCATATCAACTGTTTATATATGAAAATAACTTGATGCCTTTTACTTAAAGTGGCTTTATTATAAGTTAAATTGTTTAATTTATAAAAAGTGGTACCTCATCCAAATTCCTCTACCTTAAAACACAGGTTTCTATGTTCATTAATATGTTTTGACTTGATACCTCAAGCAAAATATTTAAAAAACCAGCATGTTGTTATAAACTCATGGTAAAATTCCGAATATCACTAAATATTTTAATTTCAGAGGAAATCATATGAGATGTGTGTGCTGATCTTTTTGTTATCATTATTTATTTATTAAGATGTATGTTCATCCTTTTTCGTGCCTCTATGAAAAATGGTTTTGTGTGGTCATTCTCTTTCATCTATGTCATCCAGCATTCAATATTATTTTTTACAGTGAGTGACTTATATTTTTGAGATCCGCATGGGCAAATTTAGAGTTTATTATTGGTAATGTTGTTCTGATTTTAGAAAAATTAACAAATGTTACTAAAACAACGAGTCCTGGTTAGCGTCAGATAATACCATTTAGCATCTCAGACCAATAAAACCTATCAGACTATGACCAGTTGTCAGCTTCAGGTATTGAGCAGGTGTCAACCGTGCTGTACAAACACATGCAGGTGGCTTGTAGACAAGTGACCATGTATCAGTCTGATTTGTCAGGACGGTATCTCTCTGTCTTGAAACAACAGGATACACTGCTTTACCGCATCCTGTTTTCCAATGAAATCTGAGAGGTTAGATAAGAAATTATCAAACTAATTTTGCATCGGCTCTCTATTTTTCTCATCTGGTCGCCATTATTGTTTGAATGTGATAGCTGGATGTAGAGATTGTGTCGTTTATCTGTTTAGCCACTGATCAGTGATGGGTTTTTGTTCTGTTCTTAAGCTTAAAAGGACTTGGATATTTATGTTCTTGTGGATACATTCACTGAAAAGGTACGTTCCACATGTTTAACTGATCAACTAACACATGCTTTATTGATTTATGAAAGAAGTATATGAGGCAGCTTTTCATTTTTACCTAACTTAATTTAGCGCTTTGCAAATTCGTTACCTTCAGAGTAATGCACTTTAAGCATGTATCAGTGCGTGGAAAAGTGCCATATAACTATCCATAAAATTATTATAACAATCATGTTATACGTTAAATAACTATAGAGTAAATCCCTTTGATGACCTTTATAGATATGTGAACTATGTTATCCAATTAAATATGATACTGTTTCTTTATATAACCACTCAACCACTCGATTTAATACATGTTGAACTACTAACTTAATTCAAAATGACTTCTTAACAGCTTTTCATTTCACTTTTCTCCTAGTTATTAATTTTAAAATAGTCGTTACACGTCCATGATTAACAAAGTTTCATGATCTCGTAATTTCATGTAATCAAATTCATGTTTCAAATAAGAAATAAAAAAACCCTTTTCAACCATACTGCTTAGAATTGAGAAAAACGTAAAGTGCGATTTTATGCGCGCTTCATTGACTTAATCGATTTGGAAAGAAAGGCAACGGAAAGGCGACCTTTCCTTAGTGTGGAAAGGACGCCTTTCAGTTTTTGGCAAGACCGCCTTGCCAAATTTGGAAAGTTATGGAATGAACGCGCGTTACTCCAGTGTGCGTTCGCAAACAGGCGTAGTACTGTGTATATCTGAGTTGAACGCATTTTCATCTTTAGACTGTATAACACTCATTTAGACCCGTTTAAAACCTTTGCCCAACTAGATTAGTCACTTATCTTGCATGACATGCCAAATAACCTGTGTTTTTGTCAGAAAAGTTCTTTGAATTAGCAAATGCGTTCACAAACAGGCGTAGTATTGTGTATATCTGAGTTGAACGCATTTTCATTTTCAACTTTTGACCCTCATTTAGACCCGTGTATAACTTTTGCCCAACTAGATTAGTCACTCATCTTGCATGACATGCCAAATAACCTGTGTTTTTGTCAGAAAAGTTCTTTGAATTAGCAAATTCGTTCACATACAGGCGTAGTACTGTGTATATCTGAGTTGAACGCATTTTCATTTTCAACTTTTGACCCTCATTTAGACCCGTTTATTACCTTTGCCCAACTAGATTAGTAACTCATCTTGCATGACATGCCAAATAACCTGTGTTTTTGTCAGAAAAGTTCTTTGAATTAGCAAATGCGTTCACAAACAGGCGTAGTATTGTGTATATCTGAATTGAACGCATTTTCATTTTTCGACTGTATAAACCACATTTAGACCCGTTTATAACCTTTACCCAACTAGATTAGTCACTTATCTTGCATGACATGCCAAATAACCTGTGTTTTTGTCAGAAAAGTACTTTGAATTAGCAAATGCGTTCACAAACAGGCGTAGTACTGTGTATATCTGAGTTGAACGCATTTTCATTTTTTGACTGTATAACACTCATTTAGACCCGTTTATAACGTTTGCCCAACTAGATTAGTCACTTATCTTGCATGACATGCCACATAACCTGTGTTTTTGTCAGAAAAGTTCTTTGAATTAGCAAATGCGTTCACATACAGGCGTAGTACTGTGTATATCTGAGTTGAACGCATTTTCATTTTCGACTTTTGACCCTCATTTAGACCCGTTTATTACCTTTGCCCAACTAGATTAGTAACTCATCTTGCATGACTTGTTAAATAACCTGTGTTTTTTTCAGAAAAGTTCTTTGAATTAGCAAATGCGTTCACAAACAGGCGTAGTACTGTGTATATCTGAGTTGAACGCATTTTCATTTTTTGACTGTATAACACTCATTTAGACCCGTTTATTACCTTTGCCCAACTAGATTAGTCACTTATCTTGCATGACATGCCAAATAACCTGTGTTTTTGTCAGAAAAGTTCTTTGAATTAGCAAATGCGTTCACAAACAGGCGTAGTACTGTGTATATCTGAGTTGAACGCATTTTCATTTTCGACTTTTGACCCTCATTTAGACCCGTTTATTACCTTTGCCCAACTAGATTAGTCACTCATCTTGCATGACATGCCAAATAACCTGTGTTTTTGTCAGAAAAGTTCTTTGAATTAGCAAATGCGTTCACATACAGGCGTAGTACTGTGTATATCTGAGTTGAACGCATTTTCATTTTCAACTTTTGACCCTCATTTAGACCCGTGTATAACTTTTGCCCAACTAGATTAGTCACTCATCTTGCATGACATGCCAAATAACCTGTGTTTTTGTCAGAAAAGTTCTTTGAATTAGCAAATTCGTTCACATACAGGCGTAGTACTGTGTATATCTGAGTTGAACGCATTTTCATTTTCAACTTTTGACCCTCATTTAGACCCGTTTATTACCTTTGCCCAACTAGATTAGTAACTTATCTTGCATGACATGCCAAATAACCTGTGTTTTTGTCAGAAAAGATCTTTGAATTAGCAAATGCGTTCACAAACAGGCGTAGTACTGTGTATATCTGAGTTGAACGCATTTTCATTTTTTGACTGTATAACACTCATTTAGACCCGTTTATTACCTTTGCCCAACTAGATTAGTCACTTATCTTGCATGACATGCCAAATAACCTGTGTTTTTGTCAGAAAAGTTCTTTGAATTAGCAAATGCGTTCACAAACAGGCGTAGTACTGTGTATATCTGAGTTGAACGCATTTTCATTTTCGACTTTTGACCCTCATTTAGACCCGTTTATTACCTTTGCCCAACTAGATTAGTCACTTATCTTGCATGACATGCCAAATAACCTGTGTTTTTGTCAGAAAAATTCTTTGAATTAGCAAATGCGTTCACAAACAGGCGTAGTACTGTGTATATCTGAGTTGAACGCATGTTCATTTTCTGACTGTATAACACTCATTTAGACCCGTTTATAACTTTTGCCCAACTAGATTAGACATATCTTGCATGACATGCCAAATAACCTGTGTTTTTGCCAGAAAAATTCTTTGAATTAGCAAATGCGTTCACATACAGGCGTAGTACTGTGTATATCTGAGTTGAACGCATTTTCATTTTCGACTTTTGACCCTCATTTAGACCCGTTTATTACCTTTGCCTAACTAGATTAGTCGCTCATCTTGCATGACATGCCAAATAACCTGTGTTTTTGTCAGAAAAGTTCTTTGAATTAGCAAATGCGTTCACATACAGGCGTAGTACTGTGTATATCTGAGTAGAAAGCATTTTCATTTTCGACTTTTGACCCTCATTTAGACCCGTTTATTACCTTTGCCCAACTAGATTAGTAACTCATCTTGCATGACATGCCAAATAACCTGTGTTTTTGTCAGAAAAGTTCTTTGAATTAGCAAATGCGTTCACAAACAGGCGTAGTACTGTGTATATCTGAGTTGAACGCATTTTCATTTTTGACTTTTGACCCTCATTTAGACCCGTTTATTACCTTTGCCCAACTAGATTAGTCACTCATCTTGCATGATATGCCAAATAACCTGTGTTTTTGTCAGAAAAGTTCTTTGAATTAGCAAATGCGTTCGCAAACATGCGTAGTACTGTGTATATCTGAGTTGAACGCATTTTCATCTTTAGACTGTATAACACTCATTTAGACCCGTTTATAACGTTTGCCCAACTAGATTAGTCACTCATCTTGCATGACATGCCAAATAACCTTTGTTTTTGTCAGAAAAGTTCTTTGAATTAGCAAATGCGTTCACATACAGGCGTAGTACTGTGTATATCTGAGTTGAACGCATTTTCATTTTTCGACTTTTGACCCTCATTTAGACCCGTTTATAACCTTTGCCCAACTAGATTAGTCACTTATCTTGCATGACATGCCAAATAACCTGTGTTTTTGTCAGAAAAGTTCTTTGAATTAGCAAATGCGTTCACAAACAGGCGTAGAACTGTGTATATCTGAATTGAACGCATTTTCTTTTTTCGACTGTATAAACCACATTTAGACCCGTTTATAACCTTTACCCAACTAGATTAGTCACTTATCTTGCATGACATGCCAAATAACCTGTGTTTTTGTCAGAAAAGTTCTTTGAATTAGCAAATGCGTTCACAAACAGGCGTAGTACTGTGTATATCTGAGTTGAACGCATTTTCATTTTCGACTTTTGACCCTCATTTAGACCCGTTTATTACCTTTGCCCAAATAGATTAGTCACTCATCTTGCATGACATGCCAAAAAACCTGTGTTTTTGTCAGAAAAGTTCTTTGAATTAGCAAATGCGTTCACAAACAGGCGTAGTACTGTGTATATCTGAGTTGAACGCATTTTCATTTTTCGACTGTATAACACTCATTTAGACCCGTTTATTACCTTTGCCCAAGTAGATTAGTAACTCATCTTGCATGACATGCCAAATAACCTGTGTTTTTGTCAGGAAAAGTTCTTTGAATTATCAAATGCGTTCACAAACAGGCGTAGTATTGTGTATATCTGAATTGAACGCATTTTCATTTTTCGACTGTATAAACCACATTTAGACCCGTTTATAACCTTTACCCAACTAGATTAGTCACTTATCTTGCATGACATGCCAAATAACCTGTGGTTTTGTCAGAAAAGTTCTTTGAAATAGCAAATGCGTTCACAAACAGGCGTAGTACTGTGTATATCTGAGTTGAACGCATTTTCATTTTTCGACTTTTGACCCTTATTTAGACCCGTTTATTATTTTTGCCCAATTAGATTAATCACTTATCTTGCATGACATGCCAAATAACCTGTGTTTTTGTCAGAAAAGTTCTTTGAATTAGCAAATGCGTTCGCAAACAGGCGTAGTACTGTGTATATCTGAGTTGAACGCATTTTCATCTTTAGACTGTATAACACTCATTTAGACCCGTTTAGAACCTTTGCCCAACTAGATTAGTCACTTATCTTGCATGACATGCCAACTAACCTGTGTTTTTGTCAGAAAAGTTCTTTGAATTAGCAAATGCGTTCACAAACAGGCGTAGTACTGTGTATATCTGAGTTGAACGCATTTTCATTTTTCGACTGTATAAACCACATTTAGACCCGTTTATAACCTTTACCCAACTAGATTAGTCACTTATCTTGCATGACATGCCAAATAACCTGTGTTTTTGTCAGAAAAGTACTTTGAATTAGCAAATGCGTTCACAAACAGGCGTAGTACTGTGTATATCTGAGTTGAACGCATTTTCATTTTCGACTTTTGACCCTCATTTAGACCCGTTTATTACCTTTGCCCAACTAGATTAGTAACTCATCTTGCATGACTTGTTAAATAACCTGTGTTTTTTTCAGAAAAGTTCTTTGAATTAGCAAATGCGTTCACAAACAGGCGTAGTATTGTGTATATCTGAATTGAACGCATTTTCTTTTTTCGACTGTATAAACTACATTTAGACCCGTTTTTAACCTTTACCCAACTAGATTAGTCACTTATCTTGCATGACATGCCAAATAACCTGTGTTTTTGTCAGAAAAGTTCTTTGAATTAGCAAATGCATTCACAAACAGGCGTAGTATTGTGTATATCTGAATTGAACGCATTTTCATTTTTCGACTGTATAAACCACATTTAGACCCGTTTATAACCTTTACCCAACTAGATTAGTCACTTATCTTGCATGACATGCCAAATAACCTGTGTTTTTGTCAGAAAAGTACTTTGAATTAGCAAATGCGTTCACAAACAGGCGTAGTACTGTGTATATCTGAGTTGAACGCATTTTCATTTTTTGACTGTATAACACTCATTTAGACCCGTTTATAACGTTTGCCCAACTAGATTAGTCACTTATCTTGCATGACATGCCACATAACCTGTGTTTTTGTCAGAAAAGTTCTTTGAATTAGCAAATGCGTTCACATACAGGCGTAGTACTGTGTATATCTGAGTTGAACGCATTTTCATTTTCGACTTTTGACCCTCATTTAGACCCGTTTATTACCTTTGCCCAACTAGATTAGTAACTCATCTTGCATGACTTGTTAAATAACCTGTGTTTTTTTCAGAAAAGTTCTTTGAATTAGCAAATGCGTTCACAAACAGGCGTAGTATTGTGTATATCTGAATTGAACGCATTTTCTTTTTTCGACTGTATAAACTACATTTAGACCCGTTTATAACCTTTACCCAACTAGATTAGTCACTTATCTTGCATGACATGCCAAATAACCTGTGTTTTTGTCAGAAAAGTTCTTTGAATTAGCAAATGCATTCACAAACAGGCGTAGTACTGTGTATATCTGAGTTGAACGCATTTTCATTTTCGACTTTTGACCCTCATTTAGACCCGTTTATTACCTTTGCCCAACTAGATTAGTCACTTATCTTGCATGACATGCCAAATAACCTGTGTTTTTGTCAGAAAAGTTCTTTGAATTAGCAAATGCGTTCACAAACAGGCGTAGTACTGTGTATATCTGAGTTGAACGCATTTTCATTTTCGACTTTTGACCCTCATTTAGACCCGTTTATTACCTTTGCCCAACTAGATTAGTCACTCATCTTGCATGACATGCCAAATAACCTGTGTTTTTGTCAGAAAAGTTCTTTGAATTAGCAAATGCGTTCACAAACAGGCGTAGTACTGTGTATATCTGAGTTGAACGCATTTTCATTTTTTGACTGTATAACACTCATTTAGACCCGTTTATTACCTTTGCCCAACTAGATTAGTCACTCATCTTGCATGACATGCCAAATAACCTGTGTTTTTGTCAGAAAAGTTCTTTGAATTAGCAAATGCGTTCACAAACAGGCGTAGTACTGTGTATATCTGAGTTGAACGCATTTTCATTTTTTGACTGTATAACACTCATTTAGACCCGTTTATTACCTTTGCCCAACTAGATTAGTCACTTATCTTGCATGACATGCCAAATAACCTGTGTTTTTGTCAGAAAAGTTCTTTGAATTAGCAAATGCGTTCACAAACAGGCGTAGTACTGTGTATATCTGAGTTGAACGCATTTTCATTTTCGACTTTTGACCCTCATTTAGACCCGTTTATTACCTTTGCCCAACTAGATTAGTCACTCATCTTGCATGACATGCCAAATAACCTGTGTTTTTGTCAGAAAAGTTCTTTGAATTAGCAAATGCGTTCACATACAGGCGTAGTACTGTGTATATCTGAGTTAAACGCATTTTCATTTTCAACTTTTGACCCTCATTTAGACCCGTGTATAACTTTTGCCCAACTAGATTAGTCACTCATCTTGCATGACATGCCAAATAACCTGTGTTTTTGTCAGAAAAGTTCTTTGAATTAGCAAATTCGTTCACATACAGGCGTAGTACTGTGTATATCTGAGTTGAACGCATTTTCATTTTCAACTTTTGACCCTCATTTAGACCCGTTTATTACCTTTGCCCAACTAGATTAGTCACTTATCTTGCATGACATGCCAAATAACCTGTGTTTTTGTCAAAAAAGATCTTTGAATTAGCAAATGCGTTCACAAACAGGCGTAGTACTGTGTATATCTGAGTTGAACGCATTTTCATTTTTCGACTGTATAACACTCATTTAGACCCGTTTATTACCTTTGCCCAACTAGATTAGTCACTTATCTTGCATGACATGCCAAATAACCTGTGTTTTTGTCAGAAAAGTTCTTTGAATTAGCAAATGCGTTCACAAACAGGCGTAGTACTGTGTATATCTGAGTTGAACGCATTTTCATTTTCGACTTTTGACCCTCATTTAGACCCGTTTATTACCTTTGCCCAACTAGATTAGTCACTTATCTTGCATGACATGCCAAATAACCTGTGTTTTTGTCAGAAAAATTCTTTGAATTAGCAAATGCGTTCACAAACAGGCGTAGTACTGTGTATATCTGAGTTGAACGCATTTTCATTTTTCGACTGTATAACACTCATTTAGACCCGTTTATAACTTTTGCCCAACTAGATTAGACATATCTTGCATGACATGCCAAATAACCTGTGTTTTTGCCAGAAAAATTCTTTGAATTAGCAAATGCGTTCACATACAGGCGTAGTACTGTGTATATCTGAGTTGAACGCATTTTCATTTTCGACTTTTGACCCTCATTTAGACCCGTTTATTACCTTTGCCTAACTAGATTAGTCGCTCATCTTGCATGACATGCCAAATAACCTGTGTTTTTGTCAGAAAAGTTCTTTGAATTAGCAAATGCGTTCACATACAGGCGTAGTACTGTGTATATCTGAGTAGAAAGCATTTTCATTTTCGACTTTTGACCCTCATTTAGACCCGTTTATTACCTTTGCCCAACTAGATTAGTAACTCATCTTGCATGACATGCCAAATAACCTGTGTTTTTGTCAGAAAAGTTCTTTGAATTAGCAAATGCGTTCACAAACAGGCGTAGTACTGTGTATATCTGAGTTGAACGCATTTTCATTTTTGACTTTTGACCCTCATTTAGACCCGTTTATTACCTTTGCCCAACTAGATTAGTCACTCATCTTGCATGATATGCCAAATAACCTGTGTTTTTGTCAGAAAAGTTCTTTGAATTAGCAAATGCGTTCGCAAACATGCGTAGTACTGTGTATATCTGAGTTGAACGCATTTTCATCTTTAGACTGTATAACACTCATTTAGACCCGTTTATAACGTTTGCCCAACTAGATTAGTCACTCATCTTGCATGACATGCCAAATAACCTGTGTTTTTGTCAGAAAAGTTCTTTGAATTAGCAAATGCGTTCACAAACAGGCGTAGAACTGTGTATATCTGAATTGAACGCATTTTCTTTTTTCGACTGTATAAACCACATTTAGACCCGTTTATAACCTTTACCCAACTAGATTAGTCACTTATCTTGCATGACATGCCAAATAACCTGTGTTTTTGTCAGAAAAGTTCTTTGAATTAGCAAATGCGTTCACAAACAGGCGTAGTACTGTGTATATCTGAGTTGAACGCATTTTCATTTTCGACTTTTGACCCTCATTTAGACCCGTTTATTACCTTTGCCCAAATAGATTAGTCACTCATCTTGCATGACATGCCAAAAAACCTGTGTTTTTGTCAGGAAAAGTTCTTTGAATTAGCAAATGCGTTCACAAACAGGCGTAGAACTGTGTATATCTGAATTGAACGCATTTTCTTTTTTCGACTGTATAAACCACATTTAGACCCGTTTATAACCTTTACCCAACTAGATTAGTCACTTATCTTGCATGACATGCCAAATAACCTGTGTTTTTGTCAGAAAAGTTCTTTGAATTAGCAAATGCGTTCACAAACAGGCGTAGTACTGTGTATATCTGAGTTGAACGCATTTTCATTTTCGACTTTTGACCCTCATTTAGACCCGTTTATTACCTTTGCCCAAATAGATTAGTCACTCATCTTGCATGACATGCCAAAAAACCTGTGTTTTTGTCAGAAAAGTTCTTTGAATTAGCAAATGCGTTCACAAACAGGCGTAGTACTGTGTATATCTGAGTTGAACGCATTTTCATTTTTCGACTGTATAACACTCATTTAGACCCGTTTATTACCTTTGCCCAAGTAGATTAGTAACTCATCTTGCATGACATGCCAAATAACCTGTGTTTTTGTCAGGAAAAGTTCTTTGAATTATCAAATGCGTTCACAAACAGGCGTAGTATTGTGTATATCTGAATTGAACGCATTTTCATTTTTCGACTGTATAAACCACATTTAGACCCGTTTATAACCTTTACCCAACTAGATTAGTCACTTATCTTGCATGACATGCCAAATAACCTGTGGTTTTGTCAGAAAAGTTCTTTGAAATAGCAAATGCGTTCACAAACAGGCGTAGTACTGTGTATATCTGAGTTGAACGCATTTTCATTTTTCGACTTTTGACCCTTATTTAGACCCGTTTATTATTTTTGCCCAATTAGATTAATCACTTATCTTGCATGACATGCCAAATAACCTGTGTTTTTGTCAGAAAAGTTCTTTGAATTAGCAAATGCGTTCGCAAACAGGCGTAGTACTGTGTATATCTGAGTTGAACGCATTTTCATCTTTAGACTGTATAACACTCATTTAGACCCGTTTAGAACCTTTGCCCAACTAGATTAGTCACTTATCTTGCATGACATGCCAACTAACCTGTGTTTTTGTCAGAAAAGTTCTTTGAATTAGCAAATGCGTTCACAAACAGGCGTAGTACTGTGTATATCTGAGTTGAACGCATTTTCATTTTTCGACTGTATAAACCACATTTAGACCCGTTTATAACCTTTACCCAACTAGATTAGTCACTTATCTTGCATGACATGCCAAATAACCTGTGTTTTTGTCAGAAAAGTACTTTGAATTAGCAAATGCGTTCACAAACAGGCGTAGTACTGTGTATATCTGAGTTGAACGCATTTTCATTTTTTGACTGTATAACACTCATTTAGACCCGTTTATAACGTTTGCCCAACTAGATTAGTCACTTATCTTGCATGACATGCCACATAACCTGTGTTTTTGTCAGAAAAGTTCTTTGAATTAGCAAATGCGTTCACATACAGGCGTAGTACTGTGTATATCTGAGTTGAACGCATTTTCATTTTCGACTTTTGACCCTCATTTAGACCCGTTTATTACCTTTGCCCAACTAGATTAGTAACTCATCTTGCATGACTTGTTAAATAACCTGTGTTTTTTTCAGAAAAGTTCTTTGAATTAGCAAATGCGTTCACAAACAGGCGTAGTATTGTGTATATCTGAATTGAACGCATTTTCTTTTTTCGACTGTATAAACTACATTTAGACCCGTTTTTAACCTTTACCCAACTAGATTAGTCACTTATCTTGCATGACATGCCAAATAACCTGTGTTTTTGTCAGAAAAGTTCTTTGAATTAGCAAATGCATTCACAAACAGGCGTAGTACTGTGTATATCTGAGTTGAACGCATTTTCATTTTCGACTTTTGACCCTCATTTAGACCCGTTTATTACCTTTGCCCAACTAGATTAGTCACTTATCTTGCATGACATGCCAAATAACCTGTGTTTTTGTCAGAAAAGTTCTTTGAATTAGCAAATGCGTTCACAAACAGGCGTAGTACTGTGTATATCTGAGTTGAACGCATTTTCATTTTCGACTTTTGACCCTCATTTAGACCCGTTTATTACCTTTGCCCAACTAGATTAGTCACTCATCTTGCATGACATGCCAAATAACCTGTGTTTTTGTCAGAAAAGTTCTTTGAATTAGCAAATGCGTTCACAAACAGGCGTAGTACTGTGTATATCTGAGTTGAACGCATTTTCATTTTTTGACTGTATAACACTCATTTAGACCCGTTTATTACCTTTGCCCAACTAGATTAGTCACTTATCTTGCATGACATGCCAAATAACCTGTGTTTTTGTCAGAAAAGTTCTTTGAATTAGCAAATGCGTTCACAAACAGGCGTAGTACTGTGTATATCTGAGTTGAACGCATTTTCATTTTTCGACTGTATAAACCACATTTAGACCCGTTTATAACCTTTACCCAACTAGATTAGTCACTTATCTTGCATGACATGCCAAATAACCTGTGTTTTTGTCAGAAAAGTACTTTGAATTAGCAAATGCGTTCACAAACAGGCGTAGTACTGTGTATATCTGAGTTGAACGCATTTTCATTTTTTGACTGTATAACACTCATTTAGACCCGTTTATAACGTTTGCCCAACTAGATTAGTCACTTATCTTGCATGACATGCCACATAACCTGTGTTTTTGTCAGAAAAGTTCTTTGAATTAGCAAATGCGTTCACAAACAGGCGTAGTACTGTGTATATCTGAGTTGAACGCATTTTCATTTTCGACTTTTGACCCTCATTTAGACCCGTTTATTACCTTTGCCCAACTAGATTAGTAACTCATCTTGCATGACATGCCAACTAACCTGTGTTTTTTTCAGAAAAGTTCTTTGAATTAGCAAATGCGTTCACAAACAGGCGTAGTATTGTGTATATCTGAATTGAACGCATTTTCTTTTTTCGACTGTATAAACTACATTTAGACCCGTTTTTAACCTTTACCCAACTAGATTAGTCACTTACCTTGCATGACATGCCAAATAACCTGTGTTTTTGTCAGAAAAATTTATTGAATAAGCAAATGCATTCACAAACAGGCGTAGTACTGTGTATATCTGAGTTGAACGCATTTTCATTTTCGACTTTTGACCCTCATTTAGACCCGTTTATTACCTTTGCCCAAGTAGATTAGTAACTCATCTTGCATGACATGCCAAATAACCTGTGTTTTTGTCAGGAAAAGTTCTTTGAATTAGCAAATGCGTTCACAAACAGGCGTAGTATTTTGTATATCTGAATTGAACGCATTTTCATTTTTCGACTGTATAAACCACATTTAGACCCGTTTATAACCTTTAACCAACTAGATTAGTCACTTATCTTGCATGACATGCCAAATAACCTGTGTTTTTGTCAGAAAAGTTCTTTGAATTAGCAAATGCGTTCACAAACAGGCGTAGTATTGTGTATATCTGAATTGAACGCATTTTCATTTTTCGACTGTATAAACCACATTTAGACCCGTTTAAAACCTTTGCCCAACTAGATTAGTCACTTACCTTGCATGACATGCCAAATAACCTGTGTTTTTGTCAGAAAAGTTCTTTGAATTAGCAAATGCGTTCACAAACAGGCGTAGTACTGAGTACATCTGAGTTGAACGCATTTTCATTTTCGACTTTTGACCCTCATTTAGACCCGTTTATTACCTTTGCCCAACTAGATTAGTCACTTATCTTGCATGACATGCCAAATAACCTGTGTTTTTGGCAGAAAAGTTCTTTGAATAAGCTAATGCGTTCACAAACAGGCGTAGTACTGTGTATATCTGAGTTGAACGCATTTTCATTTTTTGACTGTATAACACTCATTTAGACCCGTTTATTACCTTTGCCCAACTAGATTAGTCACTTATCTTGCATGACATGCCAAATAACCTGTGTTTTTGTCAGAAAAGTTCTTTGAATTAGCAAATGCGTTCACAAACAGGCGTAGTACTGTGTATATCTGAGTTGAACGCATTTTCATTTTCGACTTTTGACCTTCATTTAGACCCGTTTATTACCTTTGCCCAACTAGATTAGTCACTCATCTTGCATGACATGCCAAATAACCTGTGTTTTTGTCAGAAAAGTTCTTTGAATTAGCAAATGCGTTCACATACAGGCGTAGTACTGTGTATATCTGAGTTGAACGCATTTTCATTTTTCGACTTTTGACCCTCATTTAGACCCGTTTATTACCTTTGCCCAACTAGATTAGTCACTCATTTTGCATAACATGCCAAATAACCTGTTTTTTTGTCAGAAAAGTTCTTTGAATTAGCAAATGCGTTCACAAACAGGCGTAGTATTGTTTATATCTGAGTTGAATGCATTTTCATTTTCAACTTTTGACCCTCATTTAGACCCGTGTATAACTTTTGCCCAACTACATTAGTCACTCATCTTGCATGACATGCCAAATAACCTGTGTTTTTGTCAGAAAAGTTCTTTGAATTAGCAAATTCGTTCACATACAGGCGTAGTACTGTGTATATCTGAGTTGAACGCATTTTCATTTTCAACTTTTGACCCTCATTTAGACCCGTTTATTACCTTTGCCCAACTAGATTAGTAACTCATCTTGCATGACATGCCAAATAACCTGTGTTTTTGTCAGAAAAGATCTTTGAATTAGCAAATGCGTTCACAAACAGGCGTAGTATTGTGTATATCTGAATTGAACGCATTTTCATTTTTCGACTGTATAAACCACATTTAGACCCGTTTATTACCTTTACCCAACTAGATTAGTCATTTATCTTGCATGACATGCCAAATAACCTGTGTTTTTATCTGAAAAGTTCTTTGAATTAGCAAATGCGTTCACAAACAGGCGTAGTACTGTGTATATCTGAGTTGAACGCATTTTCATTTTCAACTTTTGACCCTCATTTAGACCCGTTTATTACCTTTGCCCAACTAGATTAGTCACTTATCTTGCATGACATGCCAAATAACCTGTGTTTTTGTCAGAAAAGTTCTTTGAATTAGCAAATGCGTTCACAAACATGCGTAGTACTGTGTATATCTGAGTTGAACGCATGTTCATTTTCTGACTGTATAACACTCATTTAGACCCGTTTATAACTTTTGCCCAACTAGATTAGACATATCTTGCATGACATGCCAAATAACCTGTGTTTTTGTCAGAAAAATTCTTTGAATTAGCAAATGCGTTTACAAACAGGCGTAGTACTGTGTATATCTGAGTTGAACGCATTTTCATTTTCGACTTTTGACCCTCATTTAGACCCGTTTATTACCTTTGCCCAACTAGATTAGTCACTCATCTTGCATGACATGCCAAATAACCTGTGTTTTTGTCAGAAAAGTTCTTTGAATTAGCAAATGCGTTCACATACAGGCGTAGTACTGTGTATATTTGAGTTGAACGCATTTTCATTTTCGACTTTTGACCCTCATTTAGACCCGTTTATTACCTTTGCCCAACTAGATTAGTCACTTATCTTGCATGACATGCCAAATAACCTGTGTTTTTGTCAGAAAAGTTCTTTGAATTAGCAAATGCGTTCACAAACAGGCGTAGTACTGTGTATATCTGAGTTGAACGCATTTTCATTTTCGACTTTTGACCCTCATTTAGACCCGTTTATTACCTTTGCCCAACTAGATTAGTCACTCATCTTGCATGACATGCCAAATAACCTGTGTTTTTGTCAGAAAAGTACTTTGAATTAGCAAATGCGTTCACATACAGGCGTAGTACTGTGTATATCTGAGTTGAACGCATTTTCAATTTTAGACTGTATAACACTCATTTAGACCCGTTTATAACGTTTGCCCAACTAGATTAGTCACTCATCTTGCATGACATGCCAAATAACCTTTGTTTTTGTCAGAAAAGTTCTTTGAATTAGCAAATGCGTTCACATACAGGCGTAGTACTGTGTATATCTGAGTTGAACGCATTTTCATTTTTCGACTTTTGACCCTCATTTAGACCCGTTTATTACCTTTGCCCAACTAGATTAGTCACTCATCTTGCATGACATGCCAAATAACCTGGGTTTTTTTGTCAGAAAAGTTCTTTGAATTAGCAAATGCGTTCACAAACAGGCGTAGAACTGTGTATATCTGAATTGAACGCATTTTCTTTTTTCGACTGTATAAACCACATTTAGACCCGTTTATAACCTTTACCCAACTAGATTAGTCACTTATCTTGCATGACATGCCAAATAACCTGTTTTTTTGTCAGAAAAGTTCTTTGAATTAGCAAATGCGTTCACAAACAGGCGTAGTATTGTTTATATCTGAGTTGAATGCATTTTCATTTTCAACTTTTGACCCTCATTTAGACCCGTGTATAACTTTTGCCCAACTACATTAGTCACTCATCTTGCATGACATGCCAAATAACCTGTGTTTTTGTCAGAAAAGTTCTTTGAATTAGCAAATTCGTTCACATACAGGCGTAGTACTGTGTATATCTGAGTTGAACGCATTTTCATTTTCAACTTTTGACCCTCATTTAGACCCGTTTATTACCTTTGCCCAACTAGATTAGTAACTCATCTTGCATGACATGCCAAATAACCTGTGTTTTTGTCAGAAAAGATCTTTGAATTAGCAAATGCGTTCACAAACAGGCGTAGTATTGTGTATATCTGAATTGAACGCATTTTCATTTTTCGACTGTATAAACCACATTTAGACCCGTTTATTACCTTTACCCAACTAGATTAGTCATTTATCTTGCATGACATGCCAAATAACCTGTGTTTTTATCTGAAAAGTTCTTTGAATTAGCAAATGCGTTCACAAACAGGCGTAGTACTGTGTATATCTGAGTTGAACGCATTTTCATTTTCAACTTTTGACCCTCATTTAGACCCGTTTATTACCTTTGCCCAACTAGATTAGTCACTTATCTTGCATGACATGCCAAATAACCTGTGTTTTTGTCAGAAAAGTTCTTTGAATTAGCAAATGCGTTCACAAACATGCGTAGTATTGTGTATATCTGAGTTGAACGCATGTTCATTTTCTGACTGTATAACACTCATTTAGACCCGTTTATAACTTTTGCCCAACTAGATTAGACATATCTTGCATGACATGCCAAATAACCTGTGTTTTTGTCAGAAAAATTCTTTGAATTAGCAAATGCGTTCACAAACAGGCGTAGTACTGTGTATATCTGAGTTGAACGCATTTTCATTTTCGACTTTTGACCCTCATTTAGACCCGTTTATTACCTTTGCCCAACTAGATTAGTCACTCATCTTGCATGACATGCCAAATAACCTGTGTTTTTGTCAGAAAAGTTCTTTGAATTAGCAAATGCGTTCACATACAGGCGTAGTACTGTGTATATTTGAGTTGAACGCATTTTCATTTTCGACTTTTGACCCTCATTTAGACCCGTTTATTACCTTTGCCCAACTAGATTAGTCACTTATCTTGCATGACATGCCAAATAACCTGTGTTTTTGTCAGAAAAGTTCTTTGAATTAGCAAATGCGTTCACAAACAGGCGTAGTACTGTGTATATCTGAGTTGAACGCATTTTCATTTTCGACTTTTGACCCTCATTTAGACCCGTTTATTACCTTTGCCCAACTAGATTAGTCACTCATCTTGCATGACATGCCAAATAACCTGTGTTTTTGTCAGAAAAGTACTTTGAATTAGCAAATGCGTTCACATACAGGCGTAGTACTGTGTATATCTGAGTTGAACGCATTTTCAATTTTAGACTGTATAACACTCATTTAGACCCGTTTATAACGTTTGCCCAACTAGATTAGTCACTCATCTTGCATGACATGCCAAATAACCTGTGTTTTTGTCAGAAAAGTTCTTTGAATTAGCAAATGCGTTCACATACAGGCGTAGTACTGTGTATATCTGAGTTGAACGCATTTTCATTTTTCGACTTTTGACCCTCATTTAGACCCGTTTATTACCTTTGCCCAACTAGATTAGTCACTCATCTTGCATGACATGCCAAATAACCTGGGTTTTTTTGTCAGAAAAGTTCTTTGAATTAGCAAATGCGTTCACAAACAGGCGTAGAACTGTGTATATCTGAATTGAACGCATTTTCTTTTTTCGACTGTATAAACCACATTTAGACCCGTTTATAACCTTTACCCAACTAGATTAGTCACTTATCTTGCATGACATGCCAAATAACCTGTGTTTTTGTCAGAAAAGTTCTTTGAATTAGCAAATGCGTTCACAAACAGGCGTAGTACTGTGTATATCTGAGTTGAACGCATTTTCATTTTCGACTTTTGACCCTCATTTAGACCCGTTTATTACCTTTGCCCAAATAGATTAGTCACTCATCTTGCATGACATGCCAAAAAACCTGTGTTTTTGTCAGAAAAGTTCTTTGAATTAGCAAATGCGTTCACAAACAGGCGTAGTACTGTGTATATCTGAGTTGAACGCATTTTCATTTTTCGACTGTATAACACTCATTTAGACCCGTTTATTACCTTTGCCCAAGTAGATTAGTAACTCATCTTGCATGACATGCCAAATAACCTGTGTTTTTGTCAGGAAAAGTTCTTTGAATTAGCAAATGCGTTCACAAACAGGCGTAGTATTGTGTATATCTGAATTGAACGCATTTTCATTTTTCGACTGTATAAACCACATTTAGACCCGTTTATAACCTTTACCCAACTAGATTAGTCACTTATCTTGCATGACATGCCAAATAACCTGTGGTTTTGTCAGAAAAGTTCTTTGAAATAGCAAATGCGTTCACAAACAGGCGTAGTACTGTGTATATCTGAGTTGAACGCATTTTCATTTTTCGACTTTTGACCCTCATTTAGACCCGTTTATTATTTTTGCCCAATTAGATTAATCACTTATCTTGCATGACATGCCAAATAACCTGTGTTTTTGTCAGAAAAGTTCTTTGAATTAGCAAATGCGTTCGCAAACAGGCGTAGTACTGTGTATATCTGAGTTAAACGCATTTTCATCTTTAGACTGTATAACACTCATTTAGACCCGTTTAGAACCTTTGCCCAACTAGATTAGTCACTTATCTTGCATGACATGCCAAATAACCTGTGTTTTTGTCAGAAAAGTTCTTTGAATTAGCAAATGCGTTCACAAACAGGCGTAGTACTGTGTATATCTGAGTTGAACGCATTTTAATTTTTTGACTGTATAACACTCATTTAGACCCGTTTAAAACTTTTGCCCAACTAGATTAGTCACTTATCTTGCATGACATGCCAAATAACCTGTGTTTTTGTCAGAAAAATTTATTGAATAAGCAAATGCATTCACAAACAGGCGTAGTACTGTGTATATCTGAGTTGAACGCATTTTCATTTTCGACTTTTGACCCTCATTTAGACCCGTTTATTACCTTTGCCCAACTAGATTAGTAACTCATCTTGCATGACATGCCAAATAACCTGTGTTTTTGTCAGGAAAAGTTCTTTGAATTAGCAAATGCGTTCACAAACAGGCGTAGTATTTTGTATATCTGAATTGAACGCATTTTCATTTTTCGACTGTATAAACCACATTTAGACCCGTTTATAACCTTTAACCAACTAGATTAGTCACTTATCTTGCATGACATGCCAAATAACCTGTGTTTTTGTCAGAAAAGTTCTTTGAATTAGCAAATGCGTTCACAAACAGGCGTAGTACTGTGTATATCTGAGTTGAACGCATTTTCATTTTTTGACTGTATAACACTCATTTAGACCCGTTTATAACTTTTGCCCAACTAGATTAGTCACTTATCTTGCATGACATGCCAAATAACCTGTGTTTTTGTCAGAATAGTTCATTGAATTAGCAAATGCGTTCACAAAAAGGCGTAGTACTGTGTATATCTGAGTTAAACGCATTTTCATTTTCGACTTTTGACCCTCATTTAGACCCGTTTATTACCTTTGCCCAAGTAGATTAGTAACTCATCTTGCATGACATGCCAAAGAACCTGTGTTTTTGTCAGGAAAAGTTCTTTGAATTAGCAAATGCGTTCACAAACAGGCGTAGTATTGTGTATATCTGAATTGAACGCATTTTCATTTTTCGACTGTATAAACCACATTTAGACCCGTTTAAAACCTTTGCCCAACTAGATTAGTCATTTACCTTGCATGACATGCCAAATAACCTGTGTTTTTGTCAGAAAAGTTCTTTGAATTAGCAAATGCGTTCACAAACAGGCGTAGTACTGTGTATATATAAATTAAACGCATTTTCATTTTTCGACTGTATAAACCACATTTAGACCCGTTTAAAACCTTTAATTGCCCAAGTAGATTAGTCACTTATCTTGCATAACATGCCAAATAACCTGTGTTTTTGTCATAAAAGTTCTTTAAATTAGCAAATGCGTTCACAAACAGGCGTATTTCTGTGTATATCTGAGTTGAACGCATTTTCATTTTTCAACTGTATAACACTCATTTAGACCCGTTTTTAACCTTTAACCAACTAGATTAGTCACTTATCTTGCATGACATGCCAAATAACCTGTGGTTTTGTCAGAAAAGTTCTTTGAATTAGCAAATGCGTTCACAAACAGGCGTAGTACTGTGTATATCTGAGTTGAACGCATTTTCATTTTCGACTTTTGACCCTCATTTAGACCTGTTTATTATTTTTGCCCAATTAGATTAATCACTTGTCTTCCATGATATGCCAAATAACCTGTGTTTTTGTCAGAAAAGTTCTTTGAATTAGCAAATGCGTTCGCAAACAGGCGTAGTACTGTGTATATCTGAGTTGAACGCATTTTCATCTTTAGACTGTATAACACTCATTCAGACCCGTTTATAACGTTTGCCCAACTAGATTAGTCACTTATCTTGCATGACATGCCAACTAACCTGTGTTTTTGTCAGAAAAGTTCTTTGAATTAGCAAATGCGTTCACAAACAGGCGTAGTACTGTGTATATCTGAGTTGAACGCATTTTCATTTTTTGACTGTATAACACTCATTTAGACCCGTTTATAACTTTTGCCCAACTAGATTAGTCACTTATCTTGCATGACATGCCAAATAACCTGTGTTTTTGTCAGAAAAGTTCATTGAATTAGCAAATGCGTTCACAAACAGGCGTAGTACTGTGTATATCTGAATTGAACGCATTTTCATTTTCAACTTTTGACCCTCATTTAGACCCGTTTATTACCTTTGCCCAACTAGATTAGTCACTTATCTTGCATGACATGCCAAAGAACCTGTGTTTTTGTCAGAAAAGTTCTTTGAATTAGCAAATGCGTTCACAAACAGGCGTAGTACTGTGTATATCTGAGTTGAACGCATGTTCATTTTCTGACTGTATAACACTCATTTAGACCCGTTTATAACTTTTGCCCAACTAGATTAGACATATCTTGCATGACATGCCAAATAACCTGTGTTTTTGTCAGAAAAATTCTTTGAATTAGCAAATGCGTTCACAAACAGGCGTAGTACTGTGTATATCTGAGTTGAACGCATTTTCATTTTCGACTTTTGACCCTCATTTAGACCCGTTTATTACCTTTGCCCAACTAGATTAGTCACTCATCTTGCATGACATGCCAAATAACCTGTGTTTTTGTCAGAAAAGTTCTTTGAATTAGCAAATGCGTTCACATACAGGCGTAGTACTGTGTATATTTGAGTTGAACGCATTTTCATTTTCGACTTTTGACCCTCATTTAGACCCGTTTATTACCTTTGCCCAACTAGATTAGTCACTTATCTTGCATGACATGCCAAATAACCTGTGTTTTTGTCAGAAAAGTTCTTTGAATTAGCAAATGCGTTCACAAACAGGCGTAGTACTGTGTATATCTGAGTTGAACGCATTTTCATTTTCGACTTTTGACCCTCATTTAGACCCGTTTATTACCTTTGCCCAACTAGATTAGTCACTCATCTTGCATGACATGCCAAATAACCTGTGTTTTTGTCAGAAAAGTACTTTGAATTAGCAAATGCGTTCACATACAGGCGTAGTACTGTGTATATCTGAGTTGAACGCATTTTCATTTTTAGACTGTATAACACACATTTAGACCCGTTTATAACGTTTGCCCAACTAGATTAGTCACTCATCTTGCATGACATGCCAAATAACCTTTGTTTTTGTCAGAAAAGTTCTTTGAATTAGCAAATGCGTTCACATACAGGCGTAGTACTGTGTATATCTGAGTTGAACGCATTTTCATTTTTCGACTTTTGACCCTCATTTAGACCCGTTTATTACCTTTGCCCAACTAGATTAGTCACTCATCTTGCATGACATGCCAAATAACCTGGGTTTTTTTGTCAGAAAAGTTCTTTGAATTAGCAAATGCGTTCACAAACAGGCGTAGAACTGTGTATATCTGAATTGAACGCATTTTCTTTTTTCGACTGTATAAACCACATTTAGACCCGTTTATAACCTTTACCCAACTAGATTAGTCACTTATCTTGCATGACATGCCAAATAACCTGTGTTTTTGTCAGAAAAGTTCTTTGAATTAGCAAATGCGTTCACAAACAGGCGTAGTACTGTGTATATCTGAGTTGAACGCATTTTCATTTTCGACTTTTGACCCTCATTTAGACCCGTTTATTACCTTTGCCCAAATAGATTAGTCACTCATCTTGCATGACATGCCAAAAAACCTGTGTTTTTGTCAGAAAAGTTCTTTGAATTAGCAAATGCGTTCACAAACAGGCGTAGTACTGTGTATATCTGAGTTGAACGCATTTTCATTTTTCGACTGTATAACACTCATTTAGACCCGTTTATTACCTTTGCCCAAGTAGATTAGTAACTCATCTTGCATGACATGCCAAATAACCTGTGTTTTTGTCAGGAAAAGTTCTTTGAATTAGCAAATGCGTTCACAAACAGGCGTAGTATTGTGTATATCTGAATTGAACGCATTTTCATTTTTCGACTGTATAAACCACATTTAGACCCGTTTATAACCTTTACCCAACTAGATTAGTCACTTATCTTGCATGACATGCCAAATAACCTGTGGTTTTGTCAGAAAAGTTCTTTGAAATAGCAAATGCGTTCACAAACAGGCGTAGTACTGTGTATATCTGAGTTGAACGCATTTTCATTTTTCGACTTTTGACCCTCATTTAGACCCGTTTATTATTTTTGCCCAATTAGATTAATCACTTATCTTGCATGACATGCCAAATAACCTGTGTTTTTGTCAGAAAAGTTCTTTGAATTAGCAAATGCGTTCGCAAACAGGCGTAGTACTGTGTATATCTGAGTTAAACGCATTTTCATCTTTAGACTGTATAACACTCATTTAGACCCGTTTAGAACCTTTGCCCAACTAGATTAGTCACTTATCTTGCATGACATGCCAAATAACCTGTGTTTTTGTCAGAAAAGTTCTTTGAATTAGCAAATGCGTTCACAAACAGGCGTAGTACTGTGTATATCTGAGTTGAACGCATTTTAATTTTTCGACTGTATAACACTCATTTAGACCCGTTTAAAACCTTTGCCCAACTAGATTAGTCACTTATCTTGCATGACATGCCAAATAACCTGTGTTTTTGTCAGAAAAATTTATTGAATAAGCAAATGCATTCACAAACAGGCGTAGTACTGTGTATATCTGAGTTGAACGCATTTTCATTTTCGACTTTTGACCCTCATTTAGACCCGTTTATTACCTTTGCCCAACTAGATTAGTAACTCATCTTGCATGACATGCCAAATAACCTGTGTTTTTGTCAGGAAAAGTTCTTTGAATTAGCAAATGCGTTCACAAACAGGCGTAGTATTTTGTATATCTGAATTGAACGCATTTTCATTTTTCGACTGTATAAACCACATTTAGACCCGTTTATAACCTTTAACCAACTAGATTAGTCACTTATCTTGCATGACATGCCAAATAACCTGTGTTTTTGTCAGAAAAGTTCTTTGAATTAGCAAATGCGTTCACAAACAGGCGTAGTACTGTGTATATCTGAGTTGAACGCATTTTCATTTTTTGACTGTATAACACTCATTTAGACCCGTTTATAACTTTTGCCCAACTAGATTAGTCACTTATCTTGCATGACATGCCAAATAACCTGTGTTTTTGTCAGAATAGTTCATTGAATTAGCAAATGCGTTCACAAACAGGCGTAGTACTGTGTATATCTGAGTTAAACGCATTTTCATTTTCGACTTTTGACCCTCATTTAGACCCGTTTATTACCTTTGCCCAAGTAGATTAGTAACTCATCTTGCATGACATGCCAAAGAACCTGTGTTTTTGTCAGGAAAAGTTCTTTGAATTAGCAAATGCGTTCACAAACAGGCGTAGTATTGTGTATATCTGAATTGAACGCATTTTCATTTTTCGACTGTATAAACCACATTTAGACCCGTTTAAAACCTTTGCCCAACTAGATTAGTCATTTACCTTGCATGACATGCCAAATAACCTGTGTTTTTGTCAGAAAAGTTCTTTGAATTAGCAAATGCGTTCACAAACAGGCGTAGTACTGTGTATATATAAATTAAACGCATTTTCATTTTTCGACTGTATAAACCACATTTAGACCCGTTTAAAACCTTTAATTGCCCAAGTAGATTAGTCACTTATCTTGCATAACATGCCAAATAACCTGTGTTTTTGTCATAAAAGTTCTTTGAATTAGCAAATGCGTTCACAAACAGGCGTATTTCTGTGTATATCTGAGTTGAACGCATTTTCATTTTTCAACTGTATAACACTCATTTAGACCCGTTTTTAACCTTTAACCAACTAGATTAGTCACTTATCTTGCATGACATGCCAAATAACCTGTGGTTTTGTCAGAAAAGTTCTTTGAATTAGCAAATGCGTTCACAAACAGGCGTAGTACTGTGTATATCTGAGTTGAACGCATTTTCATTTTCGACTTTTGACCCTCATTTAGACCTGTTTATTATTTTTGCCCAATTAGATTAATCACTTGTCTTCCATGATATGCCAAATAACCTGTGTTTTTGTCAGAAAAGTTCTTTGAATTAGCAAATGCGTTCGCAAACAGGCGTAGTACTGTGTATATCTGAGTTGAACGCATTTTCATCTTTAGACTGTATAACACTCATTCAGACCCGTTTATAACGTTTGCCCAACTAGATTAGTCACTTATCTTGCATGACATGCCAACTAACCTGTGTTTTTGTCAGAAAAGTTCTTTGAATTAGCAAATGCGTTCACAAACAGGCGTAGTACTGTGTATATCTGAGTTGAACGCATTTTCATTTTTTGACTGTATAACACTCATTTAGACCCGTTTATAACCTTTGCCCAACTAGATTAGTCACTTATCTTGCATGACATGCCAAATAACCTGTGTTTTTGTCAGAAAAGTTCATTGAATTAGCAAATGCGTTCACAAACAGGCGTAGTACTGTGTATATCTGAGTTGAACGCATTTTCATTTTCAACTTTTGACCCTCATTTAGACCCGTTTATTACCTTTGCCCAACTAGATTAGTCACTTATCTTGCATGACATGCCAAAGAACCTGTGTTTTTGTCAGAAAAGTTCTTTGAATTAGCAAATGCGTTCACAAACAGGCGTAGTACTGTGTATATCTGAGTTGAACGCATTTTCATTTTCGACTTTTGACCCTCATTTAGACCCATTTATTACCTTTGCCCAACTAGATTAGTCACTTATCTTGCATGACATGCCAAATAACCTGTGTTTTTGTCAGAAAAGATCTTTGAATTAGCAAATGCGTTCACATACAGGCGTAGTACTGTGTATATCTGAGTTGAACGCATTTTCATTTTTTGACTGTATAACACTCATTTAGACCCGTTTATAACGTTTGCCCAACTAGATTAGTCATTTATCTTGCATGACATGCCAAATAACCTGTGTTTTTGTCAGAAAAGTTCTTTGAATTAGCAAATGCGTTCACAAACAGGCGTAGTACTGTGTATATCTGAGTTGAACGCATTTTCATTTTCGACATTTGACCCTCATTTAGACCCGTTTATAACCTTTGCCCAACTAGATTAGTCACTCACACTCATCTTGCATGACATGCCAAATAACCTGTGTTTTTGTCAGAAAAGTTCTTTGAATTAGCAAATGCGTTTACAAACAGGCGTAGTACTGTGTATATCTGAGTTGAACGCATTTTCTTTTTTCGACTGTATAAACCACATTTAGACCCGTTTATAACCTTTACCCAACTAGATTAGTCACTTATCTTGCATGACATGCCAAATAACCTGTGTTTTTGTCAGAAAAGTTCTTTGAATTAGCAAATGCGTTCACAAACAGGCGTAGTACTGTGTATATCTGAGTTGAACGCATTTTCATTTTCAACTTTTGACCCTCATTTAGACCCGTTTATTACCTTTGCCCAACTAGATTAGTAACTCATCTTGCATGACATGTTAAATAACCTGTGTTTTTGTCAGAAAAGTTCTTTGAATTAGCAAATGCGTTCACAAACAGGCGTAGTATTGTGTATATCTGAATTGAACGCATTTTCTTTTTTCGACTGTATAAACCACATTTAGACCCGTTTATAACCTTTACCCAAGTAGATTAGTCACTTATCTTGCATGACATGCCAAATAACCTGTGTTTTTGTCAGAAAAGTTCTTTGAATTAGCAAATGCGTTCACAAACAGGCATAGTACTGTGTATATCTGAGTTGAACGCATTTTCATTTTTAGACTGTATAACACTCATTTAGACCCGTTTATAACCTTTGCCCAACTAGATTAGTTACTCATCTTGCATGACATGCCAAATAACCTGTGTTTTTGTCAGAAAAGTTCTTTGAATTAGCAAATGCGTTCACAAACAGGCGTAGTACTGTGTATATCTGAGTTGAACGCATTTTCATTTTCGACTTTTGACCCTCATTTAGACCCGTTTATTACCTTTGCCCAACTAGATTAGTCACTCATCTTGCATGACATGCCAAATAACCTGTGTTTTTGTCAGAAAAGTTCTTTGAATTAGCAAATGCGTTCACAAACAGGCGTAGTATTGTTTATATCTGAGTTGAATGCATTTTCATTTTCAACTTTTGACCCTCATTTAGACCCGTGTATAACTTTTGCCCAACTACATTAGTCACTCATCTTGCATGACATGCCAAATAACCTGTGTTTTTGTCAGAAAAGTTCTTTGAATTAGCAAATTCGTTCACATACAGGCGTAGTACTGTGTATATCTGAGTTGAACGCATTTTCATTTTCAACTTTTGACCCTCATTTAGACCCGTTTATTACCTTTGCCCAACTAGATTAGTAACTCATCTTGCATGACATGCCAAATAACCTGTGTTTTTGTCAGAAAAGATCTTTGAATTAGCAAATGCGTTCACAAACAGGCGTAGTATTGTGTATATCTGAATTGAACGCATTTTCATTTTTCGACTGTATAAACCACATTTAGACCCGTTTATTACCTTTACCCAACTAGATTAGTCATTTATCTTGCATGACATGCCAAATAACCTGTGTTTTTATCTGAAAAGTTCTTTGAATTAGCAAATGCGTTCACAAACAGGCGTAGTACTGTGTATATCTGAGTTGAACGCATTTTCATTTTCAACTTTTGACCCTCATTTAGACCCGTTTATTACCTTTGCCCAACTAGATTAGTCACTTATCTTGCATGACATGCCAAATAACCTGTGTTTTTGTCAGAAAAGTTCTTTGAATTAGCAAATGCGTTCACAAACAGGCGAAGTACTGTGTATATCTGAGTTGAACGCATGTTCATTTTCTGACTGTATAACACTCATTTAGACCCGTTTATAACTTTTGCCCAACTAGATTAGACATATCTTGCATGACATGCCAAATAACCTGTGTTTTTGTCAGAAAAATTCTTTGAATTAGCAAATGCGTTCACAAACAGGCGTAGTACTGTGTATATCTGAGTTGAACGCATTTTCATTTTCGACTTTTGACCCTCATTTAGACCCGTTTATTACCTTTGCCCAACTAGATTAGTCACTCATCTTGCATGACATGCCAAATAACCTGTGTTTTTGTCAGAAAAGTTCTTTGAATTAGCAAATGCGTTCACATACAGGCGTAGTACTGTGTATATTTGAGTTGAACGCATTTTCATTTTCGACTTTTGACCCTCATTTAGACCCGTTTATTACCTTTGCCCAACTAGATTAGTCACTTATCTTGCATGACATGCCAAATAACCTGTGTTTTTGTCAGAAAAGTTCTTTGAATTAGCAAATGCGTTCACAAACAGGCGTAGTACTGTGTATATCTGAGTTGAACGCATTTTCATTTTCGACTTTTGACCCTCATTTAGACCCGTTTATTACCTTTGCCCAACTAGATTAGTCACTCATCTTGCATGACATGCCAAATAACCTGTGTTTTTGTCAGAAAAGTACTTTGAATTAGCAAATGCGTTCACATACAGGCGTAGTACTGTGTATATCTGAGTTGAACGCATTTTCAATTTTAGACTGTATAACACTCATTTAGACCCGTTTATAACGTTTGCCCAACTAGATTAGTCACTCATCTTGCATGACATGCCAAATAACCTTTGTTTTTGTCAGAAAAGTTCTTTGAATTAGCAAATGCGTTCACATACAGGCGTAGTACTGTGTATATCTGAGTTGAACGCATTTTCATTTTTCGACTTTTGACCCTCATTTAGACCCGTTTATTACCTTTGCCCAACTAGATTAGTCACTCATCTTGCATGACATGCCAAATAACCTGGGTTTTTTTGTCAGAAAAGTTCTTTGAATTAGCAAATGCGTTCACAAACAGGCGTAGAACTGTGTATATCTGAGTTGAACGCATTTTCATTTTTCGACTGTATAACACTCATTTAGACCCGTTTATTACCTTTGCCCAAGTAGATTAGTAACTCATCTTGCATGACATGCCAAATAACCTGTGTTTTTGTCAGGAAAAGTTCTTTGAATTAGCAAATGCGTTCACAAACAGGCGTAGTATTGTGTATATCTGAATTGAACGCATTTTCATTTTTCGACTGTATAAACCACATTTAGACCCGTTTATAACCTTTACCCAACTAGATTAGTCACTTATCTTGCATGACATGCCAAATAACCTGTGGTTTTGTCAGAAAAGTTCTTTGAAATAGCAAATGCGTTCACAAACAGGCGTAGTACTGTGTATATCTGAGTTGAACGCATTTTCATTTTTCGACTTTTGACCCTCATTTAGACCCGTTTATTATTTTTGCCCAATTAGATTAATCACTTATCTTGCATGACATGCCAAATAACCTGTGTTTTTGTCAGAAAAGTTCTTTGAATTAGCAAATGCGTTCGCAAACAGGCGTAGTACTGTGTATATCTGAGTTAAACGCATTTTCATCTTTAGACTGTATAACACTCATTTAGACCCGTTTAGAACCTTTGCCCAACTAGATTAGTCACTTATCTTGCATGACATGCCAAATAACCTGTGTTTTTGTCAGAAAAGTTCTTTGAATTAGCAAATGCGTTCACAAACAGGCGTAGTACTGTGTATATCTGAGTTGAACGCATTTTCATTTTTCGACTGTATAACACTCATTTAGACCCGTTTAAAACTTTTGCCCAACTAGATTAGTCACTTATCTTGCATGACATGCCAAATAACCTGTGTTTTTGTCAGAAAAATTTATTGAATAAGCAAATGCATTCACAAACAGGCGTAGTACTGTGTATATCTGAGTTGAACGCATTTTCATTTTCGACTTTTGACCCTCATTTAGACCCGTTTATTACCTTTGCCCAACTAGATTAGTAACTCATCTTGCATGACATGCCAAATAACCTGTGTTTTTGTCAGGAAAAGTTCTTTGAATTAGCAAATGCGTTCACAAACAGGCGTAGTATTTTGTATATCTGAATTGAACGCATTTTCATTTTTCGACTGTATAAACCACATTTAGACCCGTTTATAACCTTTAACCAACTAGATTAGTCACTTATCTTGCATGACATGCCAAATAACCTGTGTTTTTGTCAGAAAAGTTCTTTGAATTAGCAAATGCGTTCACAAACAGGCGTAGTACTGTGTATATCTGAGTTGAACGCATTTTCATTTTTTGACTGTATAACACTCATTTAGACCCGTTTATAACTTTTGCCCAACTAGATTAGTCACTTATCTTGCATGACATGCCAAATAACCTGTGTTTTTGTCAGAATAGTTCATTGAATTAGCAAATGCGTTCACAAACAGGCGTAGTACTGTGTATATCTGAGTTAAACGCATTTTCATTTTCGACTTTTGACCCTCATTTAGACCCGTTTATTACCTTTGCCCAAGTAGATTAGTAACTCATCTTGCATGACATGCCAAAGAACCTGTGTTTTTGTCAGGAAAAGTTCTTTGAATTAGCAAATGCGTTCACAAACAGGCGTAGTATTGTGTATATCTGAATTGAACGCATTTTCATTTTTCGACTGTATAAACCACATTTAGACCCGTTTAAAACCTTTGCCCAACTAGATTAGTCATTTACCTTGCATGACATGCCAAATAACCTGTGTTTTTGTCAGAAAAGTTCTTTGAATTAGCAAATGCGTTCACAAACAGGCGTAGTACTGTGTATATCTGAGTTGAACGCATTTTCATTTTCGACTTTTGACCCTCATTTAGACCTGTTTATTATTTTTGCCCAATTAGATTAATCACTTGTCTTCCATGATATGCCAAATAACCTGTGTTTTTGTCAGAAAAGTTCTTTGAATTAGCAAATGCGTTCGCAAACAGGCGTAGTACTGTGTATATCTGAGTTGAACGCATTTTCATCTTTAGACTGTATAACACTCATTCAGACCCGTTTATAACGTTTGCCCAACTAGATTAGTCACTTATCTTGCATGACATGCCAACTAACCTGTGTTTTTGTCAGAAAAGTTCTTTGAATTAGCAAATGCGTTCACAAACAGGCGTAGTACTGTGTATATCTGAGTTGAACGCATTTTCATTTTTCGACTGTATAACACTCATTTAGACCCGTTTATAACTTTTGCCCAACTAGATTAGTCACTTATCTTGCATGACATGCCAAATAACCTGTGTTTTTGTCAGAAAAGTTCATTGAATTAGCAAATGCGTTCACAAACAGGCGTAGTACTGTGTATATCTGAGTTGAACGCATTTTCATTTTCAACTTTTGACCCTCATTTAGACCCGTTTATTACCTTTGCCCAACTAGATTAGTCACTTATCTTGCATGACATGCCAAAGAACCTGTGTTTTTGTCAGAAAAGTTCTTTGAATTAGCAAATGCGTTCACAAACAGGCGTAGTACTGTGTATATCTGAGTTGAACGCATTTTCATTTTCGACTTTTGACCCTCATTTAGACCCATTTATTACCTTTGCCCAACTAGATTAGTCACTTATCTTGCATGACATGCCAAATAACCTGTGTTTTTGTCAGAAAAGATCTTTGAATTAGCAAATGCGTTCACAAACAGGCGTAGTACTGTGTATATCTGAGTTGAACGCATTTTCATTTTTTGACTGTATAACACTCATTTAGACCCGTTTATAACGTTTGCCCAACTAGATTAGTCATTTATCTTGCATGACATGCCAAATAACCTGTGTTTTTGTCAGAAAAGTTCTTTGAATTAGCAAATGCGTTCACAAACAGGCGTAGTACTGTGTATATCTGAGTTGAACGCATTTTCATTTTCGACATTTGACCCTCATTTAGACCCGTTTATAACCTTTGCCCAACTAGATTAGTCACTCACACTCATCTTGCATGACATGCCAAATAACCTGTGTTTTTGTCAGAAAAGTTCTTTGAATTAGCAAATGCGTTTACAAACAGGCGTAGTACTGTGTATATCTGAGTTGAACGCATTTTCTTTTTTCGACTGTATAAACCACATTTAGACCCGTTTATAACCTTTACCCAACTAGATTAGTCACTTATCTTGCATGACATGCCAAATAACCTGTGTTTTTGTCAGAAAAGTTCTTTGAATTAGCAAATGCGTTCACAAACAGGCGTAGTACTGTGTATATCTGAGTTGAACGCATTTTCATTTTCAACTTTTGACCCTCATTTAGACCCGTTTATTACCTTTGCCCAACTAGATTAGTAACTCATCTTGCATGACATGTTAAATAACCTGTGTTTTTGTCAGAAAAGTTCTTTGAATTAGCAAATGCGTTCACAAACAGGCGTAGTATTGTGTATATCTGAATTGAACGCATTTTCTTTTTTCGACTGTATAAACCACATTTAGACCCGTTTATAACCTTTACCCAAGTAGATTAGTCACTTATCTTGCATGACATGCCAAATAACCTGTGTTTTTGTCAGAAAAGTTCTTTGAATTAGCAAATGCGTTCACAAACAGGCATAGTACTGTGTATATCTGAGTTGAACGCATTTTCATTTTTAGACTGTATAACACTCATTTAGACCCGTTTATAACCTTTGCCCAACTAGATTAGTTACTCATCTTGCATGACATGCCAAATAACCTGTGTTTTTGTCAGAAAAGTTCTTTGAATTAGCAAATGCGTTCACAAACAGGCGTAGTACTGTGTATATCTGAGTTGAACGCATTTTCATTTTCGACTTTTGACCCTCATTTAGACCCGTTTATTACCTTTGCCCAACTAGATTAGTAACTCATCTTGCATGACATGCCAAATAACCTGTGTTTTTGTCAGAAAAGTTCTTTGAATTAGCAAATGCGTTCACAAACAGGCGTAGTATTGTGTATATCTGAATTGAACGCATTTTCTTTTTTCGACTGTATAAACCACATTTAGACCCGTTTATAACCTTTACCCAACTAGATTAGTCACTTATCTTGCATGACATGCCAAATAACCTGTGTTTTTGTCAGAAAAGTTCTTTGAATTAGCAAATGCGTTCACAAACAGGCATAGTACTGTGTATATCTGAGTTGAACGCATTTTCATTTTTAGACTGTATAACACTCATTTAGACCCGTTTATAACGTTTGCCCAACTAGATTAGTCACTTATCTTGCATGACATGCCAAATAACCTGTGTTTTTGTCAGAAAAGTTCTTTGAATTAGCAAATGCGTTCACAAACAGGCGTAGTACTGTGTATATCTGAGTTGAACGCATTTTCATTTTCGACTTTTGACCCTCATTTAGACCCGTTTATTACCTTTGCCCAACTAGATTAGTCACTTATCTTGCATGACAAGCCAAATAACCTGTGTTTTTGTCAGAAAAGTACTTTGAATTAGCAAATGCGTTCACATACAGGCGTAGTACTGTGTATATCTGAGTTGAACGCATTTTCATTTTTTGACTGTATAACACTCATTTAGACCCGTTTATAACGTTTGCCCAACTAGATTAGTCACTTATCTTGCATGACATGCCAAATAACCTGTGTTTTTGTCAGAAAAGTTCTTTGAATTAGCAAATGCGTTCACAAACAGGCGTAGAACTGTGTATATCTGAGTTGAACGCATTTTCATTTTCGACTTTTGACCCTCATTTAGACCCGTTTATTACCTTTGCCCAACTAGATTAGTCACTTATCTTGCATGACATGCCAAATAACCTGTGTTTTTGTCAGAAAAGTACTTTGAATTAGCAAATGCGTTCACAAACAGGCGTAGTATTGGTATCTGAATTGAACGCATTTTCTTTTTTCGACTGTATAAACCACATTTAGACCCGTTTATAACCTTTACCCAACTAGATTAGTCACTTATCTTGCATGACATGCCAAATAACCTGTGTTTTTGTCAGAAAAGTTCTTTGAATTAGCAAATGCGTTCACATACAGGCGTAGTACTGTATATATCTGAGTTGAACGCATTTTCATTTTTCGACTTTTGACCCTCATTTAGACCCGTTTATTACCTTTGCCCAACTAGATTAGTAACTCATCTTGCATGACATGCCAAATAACCTGTGTTTTTGTCAGAAAAGTTCTTTGAATTAGCAAATGCGTTCACATACAGGCGTAGTATTGTGTATATCTGAATTGAACGCATTTTCTTTTTTCGACTGTATAAACCACATTTAGACCCGTTTATAACCTTTACCCAACTAGATTAGTCACTTATCTTGCATGACATGCCAAATAACCTGTGTTTTTGTCAGAAAAGTTCTTTGAATTAGCAAATGCGTTCACAAACAGGCATAGTACTGTGTATATCTGAGTTGAACGCATTTTCATTTTTAGACTGTATAACACTCATTTAGACCCGTTTATAACGTTTGCCCAACTAGATTAGTCACTTATCTTGCATGACATGCCAAATAACCTGTGTTTTTGTCAGAAAAGTTCTTTGAATTAGCAAATGCGTTCACAAACAGGCGTAGTACTGTGTATATCTGAGTTGAACGCATTTTCATTTTCGACTTTTGACCCTCATTTAGACCCGTTTATTACCTTTGCCCAACTAGATTAGTCACTTATCTTGCATGACATGCCAAATAACCTGTGTTTTTGTCAGAAAAGTTCTTTGAATTAGCAAATGCGTTCACATACAGGCGTAGTACTGTGTATATCTGAGTTGAACGCATTTTTTTTTGACTGTATAACACTCATTTAGACCCGTTTATAACGTTTGCCCAACTAGATTAGTCACTTATCTTGCATGACATGCCAAATAACCTGTGTTTTTGTCAGAAAAGTTCTTTGAATTAGCAAATGCGTTCACAAACAGGCGTAGAACTGTGTATATCTGAGTTGAACGCATTTTCATTTTCGACTTTTGACCCTCATTTAGACCCGTTTATTACCTTTGCCCAACTAGATTAGTCACTTATCTTGCATGACATGCCAAATAACCTGTGTTTTTGTCAGAAAAGTACTTTGAATTAGCAAATGCGTTCACAAACAGGCGTAGTATTGTGTATATCTGAATTGAACGCATTTTCTTTTTTCGACTGTATAAACCACATTTAGACCCGTTTATAACCTTTACCCAACTAGATTAGTCACTTATCTTGCATGACATGCCAAATAACCTGTGTTTTTGTCAGAAAAGTTCTTTGAATTAGCAAATGCGTTCACATACAGGCGTAGTACTGTGTATATCTGAGTTGAACGCATTTTCATTTTTCGACTTTTGACCCTCATTTAGACCCGTTTATTACCTTTGCCCAACTAGATTAGTAACTCATCTTGCATGACATGCCAAATAACCTGTGTTTTTGTCAGAAAAGTTCTTTGAATTAGCAAATGCGTTCACATACAGGCGTAGTACTGTGTATATCTGAGTTGAACGCATTTTCATTTTTCGACTTTTGACCCTCATTTAGACCCGTTTATTACCTTTGCCCAACTAGATTAGTCACTCATCTTGCATGACATGCCAAACAACCTGTTTTTTTGTCAGAAAAGTTCTTTGAATTAGCAAATGCGTTCACAAACAGGCGTAGTATTGTGTATATCTGAGTTGAACGCATTTTCATTTTCAACTTTTGACCCTCATTTAGACCCGTGTATAACCTTTGCCCAACTAGATTAGTCACTCATCTTGCATGACATGCCAAATAACCTGTGTTTTTGTCAGAAAAGTTCTTTGAATTAGCAAATGCGTTCACAAACAGGCGTAGTATTGTGTATATCTGAATTGAACGCATTTTCATTTTTCGACTGTATAAACCACATTTAGACCCGTTTATAACCTTTACCCAACTAGATTAGTCACTTATCTTGCATGACATGCCAAATAACCTGTGTTTTTGTCAGAAAAGTTCTTTGAATTAGCAAATGCGTTCACAAACAGGCATATAACTGTGTATATCTGAGTTGAACGCATTTTCATTTTTAGACTGTATAACACTCATTTAGACCCGTTTATAACCTTTGCCCAACTAGATTAGTTACTCATCTTGCATGACATGCCAAATAACCTGTGTTTTTGTCAGAAAAGTTCTTTGAATTAGCAAATGCGTTCACAAACAGGCGTAGTACTGTGTATATCTAAATTGAACGCATTTTCTTTTTCGACTTTTGACCCTCATTTAGACCCGTTTATTACCTTTGCCCAACTAGATTAGTCACTCATCTTGCATGACATGCCAAATAACCTGTGTTTTTGTCAGAAAAGTTCTTTGAATTAGCAAATGCGTTCACATACAGGCGTAGTACTGTGTATATCTGAGTTGAATGCATTTTCATTTTTCGACTTTTGACCCTCATTTAGACCCGTTTATTACCTTTGCCCAACTAGATTAGTTACTCATCTTGCATGACATGCCAAATAACCTGTTTTTTTGTCAGAAAAGTTCTTTGAATTAGCAAATGCGTTCACAAACAGGCGTAATATTGTGTATATCTGAGTTGAACGCATTTTCATTTTCAACTTTTGACCCTCATTTAGACCCGTGTATAACCTTTGCCCAACTAGATTAGTCACTCATCTTGCATGACATGCCAAATAACCTGTGTTTTTGTCAGAAAAGTTCTTTGAATTAGCAAATTCGTTCACATACAGGCGTAGTACTGTGTATATCTGAGTTGAACGCATTTTCATTTTCAACTTTTGACCCTCATTTAGACCCGTTTATTACCTTTGCCCAACTAGATTAGTAACTCATCTTGCATGACATGCCAAATAACCTGTGTTTTTGTCAGAAAAGTTCTTTGAATTAGCAAATGCGTTCACAAACAGGCGTAGTATTGTGTATATCTGAATTGAACGCATTTTCTTTTTTCGACTGTATAAACCACATTTAGACCCGTTTATAACCTTTACCCAACTAGATTAGTCACTTATCTTGCATGACATGCCAAATAACCTGTGTTTTTGTCAGAAAAGTTCTTTGAATTAGCAAATGCGTTCACAAACAGGCGTAGTACTGTGTATATCTGAGTTGAACGCATTTTCATTTTCGACTTTTGACCCTCATTTAGACCCGTTTATTACCTTTGCCCAACTAGATTAGTCACTTATCTTGCATGACATGCCAAATAACCTGTGTTTTTGTCAGAAAAGTACTTTGAATTAGCAAATGCGTTCACATACAGGCGTAGTACTGTGTATATCTGAGTTGAACGCATTTTCATTTTTTGACTGTATAACACTCATTTAGACCCGTTTATAACGTTTGCCCAACTAGATTAGTCACTTATCTTGCATGACATGCCAAATAACCTGTGTTTTTGTCAGAAAAGTTCTTTGAATTAGCAAATGCGTTTACAAACAGGCGTAGAACTGTGTATATCTGAGTTGAACGCATTTTCATTTTCGACTTTTGACCCTCATTTAGACCCGTTTATTACCTTTGCCCAACTAGATTAGTCACTTATCTTGCATGACATGCCAAATAACCTGTGTTTTTGTCAGAAAAGTACTTTGAATTAGCAAATGCGTTCACAAACAGGCGTAGTATTGTGTATATCTGAATTGAACGCATTTTCTTTTTTCGACTGTATAAACCACATTTAGACCCGTTTATAACCTTTACCCAACTAGATTAGTCACTTATCTTGCATGACATGCCAAATAACCTGTGTTTTTGTCAGAAAAGTTCTTTGAATTAGCAAATGCGTTCACATACAGGCGTAGTACTGTGTATATCTGAGTTGAACGCATTTTCATTTTTCGACTTTTGACCCTCATTTAGACCCGTTTATTACCTTTGCCCAACTAGATTAGTCACTCATCTTGCATGACATGCCAAATAACCTGTGTTTTTGTCAGAAAAGTTCTTTGAATTAGCAAATGCGTTCACATACAGGCGTAGTACTGTGTATATCTGAGTTGAACGCATTTTCATTTTTCGACTTTTGACCCTCATTTAGACCCGTTTATTACCTTTGCCCAACTAGATTAGTCACTCATCTTGCATGACATGCCAAATAACCTGTGTTTTTGTCAGAAAAGTTCTTTGAATTAGCAAATGCGTTCACAAACAGGCGTAGTATTGTGTATATCTGAATTGAACGCATTTTCATTTTTCGACTGTATAAACCACATTTAGACCCGTTTATAACCTTTACCCAACTAGATTAGTCACTTATCTTGCATGACATGCCAAATAACCTGTGTTTTTGTCAGAAAAGTACTTTGAATTAGCAAATGCGTTCACAAACAGGCGTAGTATTGTGTATATCTGAATTGAACGCATTTTCTTTTTTCGACTGTATAAACCACAGTTAGAACCGTTTATAACCTTTACCCAACTAGATTAGTCACTTATCTTGCATGACATGCCAAATAACCTGTGTTTTTGTCAGAAAAGTTCTTTGAATTAGCAAATGCGTTCACAAACAGGCATAGTACTGTGTATATCTGAGTTGAACGCATTTTCATTTTTAGACTGTATAACACTCATTTAGACCCGTTTATAACCTTTACCCAACTAGATTAGTTACTCATCTTGCATGACATGCCAAATAACCTGTGTTTTTGTCAGAAAAGTTCTTTGAATTAGCAAATGCGTTCACAAACAGGCGTAGTACTGTGTATATCTGAGTTGAACGCATTTTCATTTTCGACTTTTGACCCTCATTTAGACCCGTTTATTACCTTTGCCCAACTAGATTAGTCACTTATCTTGCATGACATGCCAAATAACCTGTGTTTTTGTCAGAAAAGTACTTTGAATTAGCAAATGCGTTCACAAACAGGCGTAGTATTGTGTATATCTGAATTGAACGCATTTTCATTTTTCGACTGTATAAACCACATTTAGACCCGTTTATAACCTTTACCCAACTAGATTAGTCACTTATCTTGCATGACATGCCAAATAACCTGTGTTTTTGTCAGAAAAGTTCTTTGAATTAGCAAATGCGTTCACATACAGGCGTAGTACTGTGTATATCTGAGTTGAACGCATTTTCATTTTTCGACTTTTGACCCTCATTTAGACCCGTTTATTACCTTTGCCCAACTAGATTAGTAACTCATCTTGCATGACATGCCAAAAAACCTGTGTTTTTGTCAGAAATATTCTTTGAATTAGCAAATGCGTTCACATACAGGCGTAGTATTGTGTATATCTGAATTGAACGCATTTTCTTTTTTCGACTGTATAAACCACATTTAGACCCGTTTATAACCTTTACCCAACTAGATTAGTCACTTATCTTGCATGACATGCCAAATAACCTGTGTTTTTGTCAGAAAAGTTCTTTGAATTAGCAAATGCGTTCACAAACATGCATAGTACTGTGTATATCTGAGTTGAACGCATTTTCATTTTTAGACTGTATAACACTCATTTAGACCCGTTTATAACCTTTGCCCAACTAGATTAGTCACTTATCTTGCATGACATGCCAAATAACCTGTGTTTTTGTCAGAAAAGTTCTTTGAATTAGCAAATGCGTTCACAAACAGGCGTAGTACTGTGTATATCTGAGTTGAACGCATTTTCATTTTCGACTTTTGACCCTCATTTAGACCCGTTTATTACCTTTGCCCAACTAGATTAGTCACTTATCTTGCATGACATGCCAAATAACCTGTGTTTTTGTCAGAAAAGTACTTTGAATTAGCAAATGCGTTCACATACAGGCGTAGTACTGTGTATATCTGAGTTGAACGCATTTTCATTTTTTGACTGTATAACACTCATTTAGACCCGTTTATAACGTTTGCCCAACTAGATTAGTCACTTATCTTGCATGACATGCCAAATAACCTGTGTTTTTGTCAGAAAAGTTCTTTGAATTAGCAAATGCGTTCACATACAGGCGTAGTACTGTGTATATCTGAGTTGAACGCATTTTCATTTTCGTCTTTTGACCCTCATTTAGACCCGTTTATTACCTTTGCCCAACTAGATTAGTAACTCATCTTGCATGACATGCCAAATAACCTGTGTTTTTGTCAGAAAAGTTCTTTGAATTAGCAAATGCGTTCACATACAGGCGTAGTACTGTGTATATCTGAGTTGAACGCATTTTCATTTTTCGACTTTTGACCCTCATTTAGACCCGTTTATTACCTTTGCCCAACTAGATTAGTCACTCATCTTGCATGACATGCCAAATAACCTGTTTTTTTGTCAGAAAAGTTCTTTGAATTAGCAAATGCGTTCACAAACAGGCGTAGTATTGTGTATATCTGAGTTGAACGCATTTTCATTTTCAACTTTTGACCCTCATTTAGACCCGTGTATAACCTTTGCCCAACTAGATTAGTCACTCATCTTGCATGACATGCCAAATAACCTGTGTATTTGTCAGAAAAGTTCTTTGAATTAGCAAATGCGTTCACAAACAGGCGTAGTATTGTGTATATCTGAATTGAACGCATTTTCATTTTTCGACTGTATAAACCACATTTAGACCCGTTTATAACCTTTACCCAACTAGATTAGTCACTTATCTTGCATGACATGCCAAATAACCTGTGTTTTTGTCAGAAAAGTTCTTTGAATTAGCAAATGCGTTCACAAACAGGCATAGTACTGTGTATATTTGAGTTGAACGCATTTTCATTTTTAGACTGTATAACACTCATTTAGACCCGTTTATAACCTTTGCCCAACTAGATTAGTTACTCATCTTGCATGACATGCCAAATAACCTGTGTTTTTGTCAGAAAAGTTCTTTGAATAAGCAAATGCGTTCACAAACAGGCGTAGTACTGTGTATATCTGAGTTGAACGCATTTTCATTTTCGACTTTTGACCCTCATTTAGACCCGTTTATTACCTTTGCCCAACTAGATTAGTCACTCATCTTGCATGACATGCCAAATAACCTGTGTTTTTGTCAGAAAAGTTCTTTGAATTAGCAAATGCGTTCACATACAGGCGTAGTACTGTGTATATCTGAGTTGAACGCATTTTCATTTTTCGACTTTTGACCCTCATTTAGACCCGTTTATTACCTTTGCCCAACTAGATTAGTCACTCATCTTGCATGACATGCCAAATAACCTGTTTTTTTGTCAGAAAAGTTCTTTGAATTAGCAAATGCGTTCACAAACAGGCGTAGTATTGTGTATATCTGAGTTGAACGCATTTTCATTTTCAACTTTTGACCCTCATTTAGACCCGTGTATAACCTTTGCCCAACTAGATTAGTCACTCATCTTGCATGACATGCCAAATAACCTGTGTTTTTGTCAGAAAAGTTCTTTGAATTAGCAAATTCGTTCAAATACAGGCGTAGTACTGTGTATATCTGAGTTGAACGCATTTTCATTTTCAACTTTTGACCCTCATTTAGACCCGTTTATTACCTTTGCCCAACTAGATTAGTAACTCATCTTGCATGACATGCCAAATAACCTGTGTTTTTGTCAGAAAAGTTCTTTGAATTAGCAAATGCGTTCACAAACAGGCGTAGTATTGTGTATATCTGAATTGAACGCATTTTCTTTTTTCGACTGTATAAACCACATTTAGACCCGTTTATAACCTTTACCCAACTAGATTAGTCACTTATCTTGCATGACATGCCAAATAACCTGTGTTTTTGTCAGAAAAGTTCTTTGAATTAGCAAATGCGTTCACAAACAGGCATAGTACTGTGTATATCTGAGTTGAACGCATTTTCATTTTTAGACTGTATAACACTCATTTAGACCCGTTTATAACCTTTGCCCAACTAGATTAGTTACTCATCTTGCATGACATGCCAAATAACCTGTGTTTTTGTCAGAAAAGTTCTTTGAATTAGCAAATGCATTCACAAACAGGCGTAGTACTGTGTATATCTGAGTTGAACGCATTTTCATTTTCGACTTTTGACCCTCATTTAGACCCGTTTATTACCTTTGCCCAACTAGATTAGTCACTCATCTTGCATGACATGCCAAATAACCTGTGTTTTTGTCAGAAAAGTTCTTTGAATTAGCAAATGCGTTCACATACAGGCGTAGTACTGTGTATATCTGAGTTGAACGCATTTTCATTTTTCGACTTTTGACCCTCATTTAGACCCGTTTATTACCTTTGCCCAACTAGATTAGTCACTCATCTTGCATGACATGCCAAATAACCTGTGTTTTTGTCAGAAAAGTTCTTTGAATTAGCAAATGCGTTCACATACAGGCGTAGTATTGTGTATATCTGAATTGAACGCATTTTCTTTTTTCGACTGTATAAACCACATTTAGACCCGTTTATAACCTTTACCCAACTAGATTAGTCACTTATCTTGCATGACATGCCAAATAACCTGTGTTTTTGTCAGAAAAGTTCTTTGAATTAGCAAATGCGTTCACAAACAGGCGTAGTACTGTGTATATCTGAGTTGAACGCATTTTCATTTTTAGACTGTATAACACTCATTTAGACCCGTTTATAACGTTTGCCCAACTAGATTAGTCACTTATCTTGCATGACATGCCAAATAACCTGTGTTTTTGTCAGAAAAGTTCTTTGAATTAGCAAATGCGTTCACAAACAGGCGTAGTACTGTGTATATCTGAGTTGAACGCATTTTCATTTTCGACTTTTGACCCTCATTTAGACCCGTTTATTACCTTTGCCCAACTAGATTAGTCACTTATCTTGCATGACATGCCAAATAACCTGTGTTTTTGTCAGAAAAGTACTTTGAATTAGCAAATGCGTTCACAAACAGGCGTAGTATTGTGTATATCTGAATTGAACGCATTTTCATTTTTCGACTGTATAAACCACATTTAGACCCGTTTATAACCTTTACCCAACTAGATTAGTCACTTATCTTGCATGACATGCCAAATAACCTGTGTTTTTGTCAGAAAAGTTCTTTGAATTAGCAAATGCGTTCACATACAGGCGTAGTACTGTGTATATCTGAGTTGAACGCATTTTCATTTTTCGACTTTTGACCCTCATTTAGACCCGTTTATTACCTTTGCCCAACTAGATTAGTAACTCATCTTGCATGACATGCCAAAAAACCTGTGTTTTTGTCAGAAATATTCTTTGAATTAGCAAATGCGTTCACATACAGGCGTAGTATTGTGTATATCTGAATTGAACGCATTTTCTTTTTTCGACTGTATAAACCACATTTAGACCCGTTTATAACCTTTACCCAACTAGATTAGTCACTTATCTTGCATGACATGCCAAATAACCTGTGTTTTTGTCAGAAAAGTTCTTTGAATTAGCAAATGCGTTCACAAACAGGCATAGTACTGTGTATATCTGAGTTGAACGCATTTTCATTTTTAGACTGTATAACACTCATTTAGACCCGTTTATAACGTTTGCCCAACTAGATTAGTCACTTATCTTGCATGACATGCCAAATAACCTGTGTTTTTGTCAGAAAAGTTCTTTGAATTAGCAAATGCGTTCACAGACAGGCGTAGTACTGTGTATATCTGAGTTGAACGCATTTTCATTTTCGACTTTTGACCCTCATCTAGACCCGTTTATAACTTTTGCCCAACTAGATTAGTCACTTATCTTGCATGACATGCCAAATAACCAGTGTTTTTGTCAGAAAAGTACTTTGAATTAGCAAATGCGTTCACATACAGGCGTAGTACTGTGTATATCTGAGTTGAACGCATTTTCATTTTTTGACTGTATAACACTCATTTAGACCCGTTTATAACGTTTGCCCAACTAGATTAGTCACTTATCTTGCATGACATGCCAAATAACCTGTGTTTTTGTCAGAAAAGTTCTTTGAATTAGCAAATGCGTTCACATACAGGCGTAGTACTGTGTATATCTGAGTTGAACGCATTTTCATTTTCGTCTTTTGACCCTCATTTAGACCCGTTTATTACCTTTGCCCAACTAGATTAGTAACTCATCTTGCATGACATGCCAAATAACCTGTGTTTTTGTCAGAAAAGTTCTTTGAATTAGCAAATGCGTTCACATACAGGCGTAGTACTGTGTATATCTGAGTTGAACGCATTTTCATTTTTCGACTTTTGACCCTCATTTAGACCCGTTTATTACCTTTGCCCAACTAGATTAGTCACTCATCTTGCATGACATGCCAAATAACCTGTTTTTTTGTCAGAAAAGTTCTTTGAATTAGCAAATGCGTTCACAAACAGGCGTAGTATTGTGTATATCTGAGTTGAACGCATTTTCATTTTCAACTTTTGACCCTCATTTAGACCCGTGTATAACCTTTGCCCAACTAGATTAGTCACTCATCTTGCATGACATGCCAAATAACCTGTGTATTTGTCAGAAAAGTTCTTTGAATTAGCAAATGCGTTCACAAACAGGCGTAGTATTGTGTATATCTGAATTGAACGCATTTTCATTTTTCGACTGTATAAACCACATTTAGACCCGTTTATAACCTTTACCCAACTAGATTAGTCACTTATCTTGCATGACATGCCAAATAACCTGTGTTTTTGTCAGAAATTTTTTTTGAATTAGCAAATGCGTTCACAAACAGGCATAGTACTGTGTATATTTGAGTTGAACGCATTTTCATTTTTAGACTGTATAACACTCATTTAGACCCGTTTATAACCTTTGCCCAACTAGATTAGTTACTCATCTTGCATGACATGCCAAATAACCTGTGTTTTTGTCAGAAAAGTTCTTTGAATAAGCAAATGCGTTCACAAACAGGCGTAGTACTGTGTATATCTGAGTTGAACGCATTTTCATTTTCGACTTTTGACCCTCATTTAGACCCGTTTATTACCTTTGCCCAACTAGATTAGTCACTCATCTTGCATGACATGCCAAATAACCTGTGTTTTTGTCAGAAAAGTTCTTTGAATTAGCAAATGCGTTCACATACAGGCGTAGTACTGTGTATATCTGAGTTGAACGCATTTTCATTTTTCGACTTTTGACCCTCATTTAGACCCGTTTATTACCTTTGCCCAACTAGATTAGTCACTCATCTTGCATGACATGCCAAATAACCTGTTTTTTTGTCAGAAAAGTTCTTTGAATTAGCAAATGCGTTCACAAACAGGCGTAGTATTGTGTATATCTGAGTTGAACGCATTTTCATTTTCAACTTTTGACCCTCATTTAGACCCGTGTATAACCTTTGCCCAACTAGATTAGTCACTCATCTTGCATGACATGCCAAATAACCTGTGTTTTTGTCAGAAAAGTTCTTTGAATTAGCAAATGCGTTCACATACAGGCGTAGTACTGTGTATATCTGAGTTGAACGCATTTTCATTTTCAACTTTTGACCCTCATTTAGACCCGTTTATTACCTTTGCCCAACTAGATTAGTAACTCATCTTGCATGACATGCCAAATAACCTGTGTTTTTGTCAGAAAAGTTCTTTGAATTAGCAAATGCGTTCACAAACAGGCGTAGTATTGTGTATATCTGAATTGAACGCATTTTCTTTTTTCGACTGTATAAACCACATTTAGACCCGTTTATAACCTTTACCCAACTAGATTAGTCACTTATCTTGCATGACATGCCAAATAACCTGTGTTTTTGTCAGAAAAGTTCTTTGAATTAGCAAATGCGTTCACAAACATGCATAGTACTGTGTATATCTGAGTTGAACGCATTTTCATTTTTAGACTGTATAACACTCATTTAGACCCGTTTATAACCTTTGCCCAACTAGATTAGTTACTCATCTTGCATGACATGCCAAATAACCTGTGTTTTTGTCAGAAAAGTTCTTTGAATTAGCAAATGCATTCACAAACAGGCGTAGTACTGTGTATATCTGAGTTGAACGCATTTTCATTTTCGACTTTTGACCCTCATTTAGACCCGTTTATTACCTTTGCCCAACTAGATTAGTCACTCATCTTGCATGACATGCCAAATAACCTGTGTTTTTGTCAGAAAAGTTCTTTGAATTAGCAAATGCGTTCACATACAGGCGTAGTACTGTGTATATCTGAGTTGAACGCATTTTCATTTTTCGACTTTTGACCCTCATTTAGACCCGTTTATTACCTTTGCCCAACTAGATTAGTCACTCATCTTGCATGACATGCCAAATAACCTGTGTTTTTGTCAGAAAAGTTCTTTGAATTAGCAAATGCGTTCACATACAGGCGTAGTATTGTGTATATCTGAATTGAACGCATTTTCTTTTTTCGACTGTATAAACCACATTTAGACCCGTTTATAACCTTTACCCAACTAGATTAGTCACTTATCTTGCATGACATGCCAAATAACCTGTGTTTTTGTCAGAAAAGTTCTTTGAATTAGCAAATGCGTTCACAAACAGGCATAGTACTGTGTATATCTGAGTTGAACGCATTTTCATTTTTAGACTGTATAACACTCATTTAGACCCGTTTATAACGTTTGCCCAACTAGATTAGTCACTTATCTTGCATGACATGCCAAATAACCTGTGTTTTTGTCAGAAAAGTTCTTTGAATTAGCAAATGCGTTCACATACAGGCGTAGTACTGTGTATATCTGAGTTGAACGCATTTTCATTTTCGACTTTTGACCCTCATTTAGACCCGTTTATTACCTTTGCCCAACTAGATTAGTCACTTATCTTGCATGACATGCCAAATAACCTGTGTTTTTGTCAGAAAAGTACTTTGAATTAGCAAATGCGTTCACATACAGGCGTAGTACTGTGTATATCTGAGTTGAACGCATTTTCATTTTTTGACTGTATAACACTCATTTAGACCCGTTTATAACGTTTGCCCAACTAGATTAGTCACTTATCTTGCATGACATGCCAAATAACCTGTGTTTTTGTCAGAAAAGTTCTTTGAATTAGCAAATGCGTTCACAAACAGGCGTAGAACTGTGTATATCTGAGTTGAACGCATTTTCATTTTCGACTTTTGACCCTCATTTAGACCCGTTTATTACCTTTGCCCAACTAGATTAGTCACTTATCTTGCATGACATGCCAAATAACCTGTGTTTTTGTCAGAAAAGTACTTTGAATTAGCAAATGCGTTCACAAACAGGCGTAGTATTGTGTATATCTGAATTAAACGCATTTTCTTTTTTCGACTGTATAAACCACATTTAGACCCGTTTATAACCTTTACCCAACTAGATTAGTCACTTATCTTGCATGACATGCTAAATAACCTGTGTTTTTGTCAGAAAAGTTCTTTGAATTAGCAAATGCGTTCACATACAGGCGTAGTACTGTGTATATCTGAGTTGAACGCATTTTCATTTTTCGACTTTTGACCCTCATTTAGACCCGTTTATAACCTTTACCCAACTAGATTAGTCACTTATCTTGCATGACATGCCAAATAACCTGTGTTTTTGTCAGAAAAGTACTTTGAATTAGCAAATGCGTTCACATACAGGCGTAGTACTGTGTATATCTGAGTTGAACGCATTTTCATTTTTTGACTGTATAACACTCATTTAGACCCGTTTATAACTTTTGCCCAACTAGATTAGTCACTTATCTTGCATGACATGCCACATAACCTGTGTTTTTGTCAGAAAAGTTCTTTGAATTAGCAAATTCGTTCACATACAGGCGTAGTACTGTGTATATCTGAGTTGAACGCATTTTCATTTTCGACTTTTGACCCTCATTTAGACCCGTTTATTACTTTTGCCCAACTAGATTAGTCACTCATCTTGCATGACATGCCAAATAACCTGTGTTTTTGTCAGAAAAGTTCTTTGAATTAGCAAATGCGTTCACAAACAGGCGTAGTACTGTGTATATCTGAGTTGAACGCATTTTCATTTTTTGACTGTATAACACTCATTTAGACCCGTTTATTACCTTTGCCCTACTAGATTAGTCACTCATCTTGCATGACATGCCAAATAACCTGTGTTTTTGTCAGAAAAGTTCTTTGAATTAGCAAATGCGTTCACATACAGGCGTAGTACTGTGTATATCTGAGTTGAACGCATTTTCATTTTTCGACTTTTGACCCTCATTTAGACCCGTTTATTACCTTTGCCCAACTAGATTAGTCACTCATCTTGCATGACATGCCACATAACCTGTTTTTTTGTCAGAAAAGTTCTTTGAATTAGCAAATGCGTTCACAAACAGGCGTAGTATTGTGTATATCTGAGTTGAACGCATTTTCATTTTCAACTTTTGACCCTCATTTAGACCCGTGTATAACCTTTGCCCAACTAGATTAGTAACTCATCTTGCATGACATGCCAAATAACCTGTGTTTTTGTCAGAAAAGTTCTTTGAATTAGCAAATGCGTTCACAAACAGGCGTAGTATTGTGTATATCTGAATTGAACGCATTTTCATTTTTCGACTGTATAAACCACATTTAGACCCGTTTATAACCTTTACCCAACTAGATTAGTCACTTATCTTGCATGACATGCCAAATAACCTGTGTTTTTGTCAGAAAAGTTCTTTGAATTAGCAAATGCGTTCACAAACAGGCGTAGTACTGTGTATATCTGAGTTGAACGCATTTTCATTTTCGACTTTTGACCCTCATTTAGACCCGTTTATTACCTTTGCCCAACTAGATTAGTCACTTATCTTGCATGACATGCCAAATAACCTGTGTTTTTGTCAGAAAAGTACTTTGAATTAGCAAATGCGTTCACATACAGGCGTAGTACTGTGTATATCTGAGTTGAACGCATTTTCATTTTTTGACTGTATAACACTCATTTAGACCCGTTTATAACTTTTGCCCAACTAGATTAGTCACTTATCTTGCATGACATGCCACATAACCTGTGTTTTTGTCAGAAAAGTTCTTTGAATTAGCAAATTCGTTCACATACAGGCGTAGTACTGTGTATATCTGAGTTGAACGCATTTTCATTTTCGACTTTTGACCCTCATTTAGACCCGTTTATAACTTTTGCCCAACTAGATTAGTCACTTATCTTGCATGACATGCCAAATAACCTGTGTTTTTGTCAGAAAAGTTCTTTGAATTAGCAAATGCGTTCACAAACAGGCGTAGTACTGTGTATATCTGAGTTGAACGCATTTTCATTTTTTGACTGTATAACACTCATTTAGACCCGTTTATTACCTTTGCCCAACTAGATTAGTCACTTATCTTGCATGACATGCCAAATAACCTGTGTTTTTGTCAGAAAAATTCTTTGAATTAGCAAATGCGTTCACAAACAGGCGTAGTACTGTGTATATCTGAGTTGAACGCATTTTCATTTTTGACTTTTCACCCTCATTTAGACCCGTTTATTACCTTTGCCCAACTAGATTAGTCACTTATCTTGCATGACATGCCAAATAACCTGTGTTTTTGTCAGAAAAGTACTTTGAATTAGCAAATGCGTTCACAAACAGGCGTAGTATTGTGTCTATCTGAGTTTTACGCATTTTCATTTTCAACTTTTGACCCTCATTTAGACCCGTGTATAACCTTTGCCCAACTAGATTAGTCACTCATCTTGCATGACATGCCAAATAACCTGTGTTTTTGTCAGAAAAGTTCTTTGAATTAGCAAATTCGTTCAAATACAGGCGTAGTACTGTGTATATCTGAGTTGAACGCATTTTCATTTTCAACTTTTGACTGTATAACACTCATTTAGACCCGTTTATTACCTTTGCCCAACTAGATTAGTAACTCATCTTGCATGACATGCCAAATAACCTGTGTTTTTGTCAGAAAAGTTCTTTGAATTAGCAAATGCGTTCACAAACAGGCGTAGTATTGTGTATATCTGAATTGAACGCATTTTCATTTTTCGACTGTATAAACCACATTTAGACCCGTTTATAACCTTTACCCAACTAGATTAGTCACTTATCTTGCATGACATGCCAAATAACCTGTGTTTTTGTCAGAAAAGTTCTTTGAATTAGCAAATGCGTTCACAAACAGGCGTAGTACTGTGTATATCTGAGTTGAACGCATTTTCATTTTTTGACTGTATAACACTCATTTAGACCCGTTTATAACTTTTGCCCAACTAGATTAGTCACTTATCTTGCATGACATGCCAAATAACCTGTGTTTTTGTCAGAAAAGTTCTTTGAATTAGCAAATTCGTTCACATACAGGCGTAGTACTGTGTATATCTGAGTTGAACGCATTTTCATTTTCGACTTTTGACCCTCATTTAGACCCGTTTATTACTTTTGCCCAACTAGATTAGTCACTCATCTTGCATGACATGCCAAATAACCTGTGTTTTTGTCAGAAAAGTTCTTTGAATTAGCAAATGCGTTCACAAACAGGCGTAGTACTGTGTATATCTGAGTTGAACGCATTTTCATTTTTTGACTGTATAACACTCATTTAGACCCGTTTATTACCTTTGCCCTACTAGATTAGTCACTCATCTTGCATGACATGCCAAATAACCTGTGTTTTTGTCAGAAAAGTTCTTTGAATTAGCAAATGCGTTCACATACAGGCGTAGTACTGTGTATATCTGAGTTGAACGCATTTTCATTTTTGACTTTTGACCCTCATTTAGACCCGTTTATTACCTTTGCCCAACTAGATTAGTCACTTATCTTGCATGACATGCCAAATAACCTGTGTTTTTGTCAGAAAAATTCTTTGAATTAGCAAATGCGTTCACAAACAGGCGTAGTACTGTGTATATCTGAGTTGAACGCATTTTCATTTTTGACTTTTGACCCTCATTTAGACCCGTTTATTACCTTTGCCCAACTAGATTAGTCACTTATCTTGCATGACATGCCAAATAACCTGTGTTTTTGTCAGAAAAGTACTTTGAATTAGCAAATGCGTTCACAAACAGGCGTAGTATTGTGTCTATCTGAGTTTTACGCATTTTCATTTTCAACTTTTGACCCTCATTTAGACCCGTGTATAACCTTTGCCCAACTAGATTAGTCACTCATCTTGCATGACATGCCAAATAACCTGTGTTTTTGTCAGAAAAGTTCTTTGAATTAGCAAATTCGTTCAAATACAGGCGTAGTACTGTGTATATCTGAGTTGAACGCATTTTCATTTTCAACTTTTGACTGTATAACACTCATTTAGACCCGTTTATTACCTTTGCCCAACTAGATTAGTAACTCATCTTGCATGACATGCCAAATAACCTGTGTTTTTGTCAGAAAAGTTCTTTGAATTAGCAAATGCGTTCACAAACAGGCGTAGTATTGTGTATATCTGAATTGAACGCATTTTCATTTTTCGACTGTATAAACCACATTTAGACCCGTTTATAACCTTTACCCAACTAGATTAGTCACTTATCTTGCATGACATGCCAAATAACCTGTGTTTTTGTCAGAAAAGTTCTTTGAATTAGCAAATGCGTTCACAAACAGGCGTAGTACTGTGTATATCTGAGTTGAACGCATTTTCATTTTTTGACTGTATAACACTCATTTAGACCCGTTTATAACTTTTGCCCAACTAGATTAGTCACTTATCTTGCATGACATGCCACATAACCTGTGTTTTTGTCAGAAAAGTTCTTTGAATTAGCAAATTCGTTCACATACAGGCGTAGTACTGTGTATATCTGAGTTGAACGCATTTTCATTTTCGACTTTTGACCCTCATTTAGACCCGTTTATTACTTTTGCCCAACTAGATTAGTCACTCATCTTGCATGACATGCCAAATAACCTGTGTTTTTGTCAGAAAAGTTCTTTGAATTAGCAAATGCGTTCACAAACAGGCGTAGTACTGTGTATATCTGAGTTGAACGCATTTTCATTTTTTGACTGTATAACACTCATTTAGACCCGTTTATTACCTTTGCCCTACTAGATTAGTCACTCATCTTGCATGACATGCCAAATAACCTGTGTTTTTGTCAGAAAAGTTCTTTGAATTAGCAAATGCGTTCACATACAGGCGTAGTACTGTGTATATCTGAGTTGAACGCATTTTCATTTTTCGACTTTTGACCCTCATTTAGACCCGTTTATTACCTTTGCCCAACTAGATTAGTCACTCATCTTGCATGACATGCCAAATAACCTGTGTTTTTGTCAGAAAAGTTCTTTGAATTAGCAAATGCGTTCACAAACAGGCGTAGTATTGTGTATATCTGAGTTGAACGCATTTTCATTTTCAACTTTTGACCCTCATTTAGACCCGTGTATAACCTTTGCCCAACTAGATTAGTCACTCATCTTGCATGACATGCCAAATAACCTGTGTTTTTGTCAGAAAAGTTCTTTGAATTAGCAAATTCGTTCACATACAGGCGTAGTACTGTGTATATCTGAATTGAACGCACTTTCATTTTTCGACTGTATAAACCACATTTAGACCCGTTTATAACCTTTACCCAACTAGATTAGTCACTTATCTTGCATGACATGCCAAATAACCTGTGTTTTTGTCAGAAAAGTTCTTTGAATTAGCAAATGCGTTCACAAACAGGCGTAGTACTGTGTATATCTGAGTTGAACGCATTTTCATTTTTGACTTTTCACCCTCATTTAGACCCGTTTATTACCTTTGCCCAACTAGATTAGTCACTTATCTTGCATGACATGCCAAATAACCTGTGTTTTTGTCAGAAAAGTACTTTGAATTAGCAAATGCGTTCACAAACAGGCGTAGTATTGTGTCTATCTGAGTTTTACGCATTTTCATTTTCAACTTTTGACCCTCATTTAGACCCGTGTATAACCTTTGCCCAACTAGATTAGTCACTCATCTTGCATGACATGCCAAATAACCTGTGTTTTTGTCAGAAAAGTTCTTTGAATTAGCAAATTCGTTCAAATACAGGCGTAGTACTGTGTATATCTGAGTTGAACGCATTTTCATTTTCAACTTTTGACTGTATAACACTCATTTAGACCCGTTTATTACCTTTGCCCAACTAGATTAGTAACTCATCTTGCATGACATGCCAAATAACCTGTGTTTTTGTCAGAAAAGTTCTTTGAATTAGCAAATGCGTTCACAAACAGGCGTAGTATTGTGTATATCTGAATTGAACGCATTTTCATTTTTCGACTGTATAAACCACATTTAGACCCGTTTATAACCTTTACCCAACTAGATTAGTCACTTATCTTGCATGACATGCCAAATAACCTGTGTTTTTGTCAGAAAAGTTCTTTGAATTAGCAAATGCGTTCACAAACAGGCGTAGTACTGTGTATATCTGAGTTGAACGCATTTTCATTTTTTGACTGTATAACACTCATTTAGACCCGTTTATAACTTTTGCCCAACTAGATTAGTCACTTATCTTGCATGACATGCCAAATAACCTGTGTTTTTGTCAGAAAAGTTCTTTGAATTAGCAAATTCGTTCACATACAGGCGTAGTACTGTGTATATCTGAGTTGAACGCATTTTCATTTTCGACTTTTGACCCTCATTTAGACCCGTTTATTACTTTTGCCCAACTAGATTAGTCACTCATCTTGCATGACATGCCAAATAACCTGTGTTTTTGTCAGAAAAGTTCTTTGAATTAGCAAATGCGTTCACAAACAGGCGTAGTACTGTGTATATCTGAGTTGAACGCATTTTCATTTTTCGACTGTATAACACTCATTTAGACCCGTTTATTACCTTTGCCCTACTAGATTAGTCACTCATCTTGCATGACATGCCAAATAACCTGTGTTTTTGTCAGAAAAGTTCTTTGAATTAGCAAATGCGTTCACAAACAGGCGTAGTACTGTGTATATCTGAGTTGAACGCATTTTCATTTTTCGACTTTTGACCCTCATTTAGACCCGTTTATTACCTTTGCCCAACTAGATTAGTCACTCATCTTGCATGACATGCCAAATAACCTGTTTTTTTTGTCAGAAAAGTTCTTTGAATTAGCAAATGCGTTCACAAACAGGCGTAGTATTGTGTATATCTGAGTTGAACGCATTTTCATTTTCAACTTTTGACCCTCATTTAGACCCGTGTATAACCTTTGCCCAACTAGATTAGTCACTCATCTTGCATGACATGCCAAATAACCTGTGTTTTTGTCAGAAAAGTTCTTTGAATTAGCAAATTCGTTCACATACAGGCGTAGTACTGTGTATATCTGAATTGAACGCACTTTCATTTTTCGACTGTATAAACCACATTTAGACCCGTTTATAACCTTTACCCAACTAGATTAGTCACTTATCTTGCATGACATGCCAAATAACCTGTGTTTTTGTCAGAAAAGTTCTTTGAATTAGCAAATGCGTTCACAAACAGGCGTAGTACTGTGTATATCTGAGTTGAACGCATTTTCATTTTCGACTTTTGACCCTCATTTAGACCCGTTTATTACCTTTGCCCAACTAGATTAGTCACTTATCTTGCATGACATGCCAAATAACCTGTGTTTTTGTCAGAAAAGTACTTTGAATTAGCAAATGCGTTCACATACAGGCGTAGTACTGTGTATATCTGAGTTGAACGCATTTTCATTTTTTGACTGTATAACACTTATTTAGACCCGTTTATAACTTTTGCCCAACTAGATTAGTCACTTATCTTGCATGACATGCCACATAACCTGTGTTTTTGTCAGAAAAGTTCTTTGAATTAGCAAATGCGTTCACATACAGGCGTAGTACTGTGTATATCTGAGTTGAACGCATTTTCATTTTCGACTTTTGACCCTCATTTAGACCCGTTTATTACTTTTGCCCAACTAGATTAGTCACTCATCTTGCATGACATGCCAAATAACCTGTGTTTTTGTCAGAAAAGTTCTTTGAATTAGCAAATGCGTTCACAAACAGGCGTAGTACTGTGTATATCTGAGTTGAACGCATTTTCATTTTTTGACTGTATAACACTCATTTAGACCCGTTTATTACCTTTGCCCAACTAGATTAGTCACTTATCTTGCATGACATGCCAAATAACCTGTGTTTTTGTCAGAAAAGTTCTTTGAATTAGCAAATGCGTTCACAAACAGGCGTAGTACTGTGTATATCTGAGTTGAACGCATTTTCATTTTCGACTTTTGACCCTCATTTAGACCCGTTTATTACCTTTGCCCAACTAGATTAGTCACTTATCTTGCATGACATGCCAAATAACCTGTGTTTTTGTCAGAAAAGTACTTTGAATTAGCAAATGCGTTCACATACAGGCGTAGTACTGTGTATATCTGAGTTGAAAGCATTTTCATTTTTTGACTGTATAACACTCATTTAGACCCGTTTATAACGTTTGCCCAACTAGATTAGTCACTTATCTTGCATGACATGCCAAATAACCTGTGTTTTTGTCAGAAAAGTTCTTTGAATTAGCAAATGCGTTCACAAACAGGCGTAGTACTGTGTATATCTGAGTTGAACGCATTTTCATTTTCGACTTTTGACCCTCATTTAGACCCGTTTATTACCTTTGCCCAACTAGATTAGTAACTCATCTTGCATGACATGTTAAATAACCTGTGTTTTTTTCAGAAAAGTTCTTTGAATTAGCAAATGCGTTCACAAACAGGCGTAGTATTGTGTATATCTGAATTGAACGCATTTTCTTTTTTCGACTGTATAAACTACATTTAGACCCGTTTATAACCTTTACCCAACTAGATTAGTCACTTATCTTGCATGACATGCCAAATAACCTGTGTTTTTGTCAGAAAAGTTCTTTGAATTAGCAAATGCGTTCACAAACAGGCGTAGTACTGTGTATATCTGAGTTGAACGCATTTTCATTTTCGACTTTTGACCCTCATTTAGACCCGTTTATTACCTTTGCCCTACTAGATTAGTCACTCATCTTGCATGACATGCCAAATAACCTGTTTTTTTGTCAGAAAAGTTCTTTGAATTAGCAAATGCGTTCACAAACAGGCGTAGTATTGTGTATATCTGAGTTGAACGCATTTTCATTTTCAACTTTTGACCCTCATTTAGACCCGTGTATAACTTTTGCCCAACTAGATTAGTCACTCATCTTGCATGACATGCCAAATAACCTGTGTTTTTGTCAGAAAAGTTCTTTGAATTAGCAAATTCGTTCACATACAGGCGTAGTACTGTGTATATCTGAGTTAAACGCATTTTCATTTTCAACTTTTGACCCTCATTTAGACCCGTTTATTACCTTTGCCCAACTAGATTAGTAACTCATCTTGCATGACATGCCAAATAACCTGTGTTTTTGTCAGAAAAGTTCTTTGAATTAGCAAATGCGTTCACAAACAGGCGTAGTATTGTGTATATCTGAATTGAACGCATTTTCATTTTTCGACTGTATAAACCACATTTAGACCCGTTTATAACCTTTACCCAACTAGATTAGTCACTTATCTTGCATGACATGCCAAATAACCTGTGTTTTTGTCAGAAAAGTTCTTTGAATTAGCAAATGCGTTCACAAACAGGCGTAGTACTGTGTATATCTGAGTTGAACGCATTTTCATTTTCGACTTTTGACCCTCATTTAGACCCGTTTATTACCTTTGCCCAACTAGATTAGTCACTTATCTTGCATGACATGCCAAATAACCTGTGTTTTTGTCAGAAAAGTACTTTGAATTAGCAAATGCGTTCACATACAGGCGTAGTACTGTGTATATCTGAGTTGAACGCATTTTCATTTTTTGACTGTATAACACTCATTTAGACCCGTTTATAACGTTTGCCCAACTAGATTAGTCACTTATCTTGCATGACATGCCACATAACCTGTGTTTTTGTCAGAAAAGTTCTTTGAATTAGCAAATGCGTTCACATACAGGCGTAGTACTTTGTATATCTGAGTTGAACGCATTTTCATTTTCGACTTTTGACCCTCATTTAGACCCGTTTATTACCTTTGCCCAACTAGATTAGTCACTCATCTTGCATGACATGCCAAATAACCTGTGTTTTTGTCAGAAAAGTTCTTTGAATTAGCAAATTCGTTCACATACAGGCGTAGTACTGTGTATATCTGAGTTGAACGCATTTTCATTTTCGACTTTTGACCCTCATTTAGACCCGTTTATTACCTTTGCCCAACTAGATTAGTCACTCATCTTGCATGACATGCCAAATAACCTGTGTTTTTGTCAGAAAAGTTCTTTGAATTAGCAAATTCGTTCACATACAGGCGTAGTACTGTGTATATCTGAGTTGAACGCATTTTCATTTTCAACTTTTGACCCTCATTTAGACCCGTTTATTACCTTTGCCCAACTAGATTAGTAACTCATCTTGCATGACATGTTAAATAACCTGTGTTTTTTTTCAGAAAAGTTCTTTGAATTAGCAAATGCGTTCACAAACAGGCGTAGTATTGTGTATATCTGAATTGAACGCATTTTCTTTTTTCGACTGTATAAACTACATTTAGACCCGTTTATAACCTTTACCCAACTAGATTAATCACTTATCTTGCATGACATGCCAAATAACCTGTGTTTTTGTCAGAAAAGTACTTTGAATTAGCAAATGCGTTCACATACAGGCGTAGTACTGTGTATATCTGAGTTGAACGCATTTTCATTTTTTGACTGTATAACACTCATTTAGACCCGTTTATAACGTTTGCCCAACTAGATTAGTCACTTATCTTGCATGACATGCCACATAACCTGTGTTTTTGTCAGAAAAGTTCTTTGAATTAGCAAATGCGTTCACATACAGGCGTAGTACTGTGTATATCTGAGTTGAACGCATTTTCATTTTCGACTTTTGACCCTCATTTAGACCCGTTTATTACCTTTGCCCAACTAGATTAGTCACTCATCTTGCATGACATGCCAAATAACCTGTGTTTTTGTCAGAAAAGTTCTTTGAATTAGCAAATTCGTTCACATACAGGCGTAGTACTGTGTATATCTGAGTTGAACGCATTTTCATTTTCGACTTTTGACCCTCATTTAGACCCGTTTATTACCTTTGCCCAACTAGATTAGTCACTCATCTTGCATGACATGCCAAATAACCTGTGTTTTTGTCAGAAAAGTTCTTTGAATTAGCAAATTCGTTCACATACAGGCGTAGTACTGTGTATATCTGAGTTGAACGCATTTTCATTTTCAACTTTTGACCCTCATTTAGACCCGTTTATTACCTTTGCCCAACTAGATTAGTAACTCATCTTGCATGACATGTTAAATAACCTGTGTTTTTTTTCAGAAAAGTTCTTTGAATTAGCAAATGCGTTCACAAACAGGCGTAGTATTGTGTATATCTGAATTGAACGCATTTTCTTTTTTCGACTGTATAAACTACATTTAGACCCGTTTATAACCTTTACCCAACTAGATTAATCACTTATCTTGCATGACATGCCAAATAACCTGTGTTTTTGTCAGAAAAGTTCTTTGAATTAGCAAATGCGTTCACAAACAGGCGAAGTACTGTGTATATCTGAGTTGAACGCATTTTCATTTTCGACTTTTGACCCTCATTTAGACCCGTTTATTACCTTTGCCCAACTAGATTAGTCACTTATCTTGCATGACATGCCAAATAACCTGTGTTTTTGTCAGAAAAGTACTTTGAATTAGCAAATGCGTTCACAAACAGGCATAGTACTGTGCATATCTGAGTTGAACGCATTTTCATTTTTAGACTGTATAACACTCGTTTAGACCCGTTTATTACCTTTGCCCAACTAGATTAGTTACTCATCTTGCATGACATGCCAAATAACCTGTGTTTTTGTCAGAAAAGTTCTTTGAATTAGCAAATGCGTTCACAAACAGGCGTAGTACTGTGTATATCTGAGTTGAACGCATTTTCATTTTCAACTTTTGACCCTCATTTAGACCCGTTTATTACCTTTGCCCAACTAGATTAGTAACTCATCTTGCATGACATGCCAAATAACCTGTGTTTTTGTCAGAAAAGTTCTTTGAATTAGCAAATGCGTTCACAAACAGGCGTAGTATTGTGTATATCTGAATTGAACGCATTTTCATTTTTCGACTGTATAAACCACATTTAGACCCGTTTATAACCTTTACCCAACTAGATTAGTCACTTATCTTGCATGACATGCCAAATAACCTGTGTTTTTGTCAGAAAAGTTCTTTGAATTAGCAAATGCGTTCACAAACAGGCGTAGTACTGTGTATATCTGAGTTGAACGCATTTTCATTTTCGACTTTTGACCCTCATTTAGACCCGTTTATTACCTTTGCCCAACTAGATTAGTCACTTATCTTGCATGACATGCCAAATAACCTGTGTTTTTGTCAGAAAAGTACTTTGAATTAGCAAATGCGTTCACATACAGGCGTAGTACTGTGTATATCTGAGTTGAACGCATTTTCATTTTTTGACTGTATAACACTCATTTAGACCCGTTTATAACGTTTGCCCAACTAGATTAGTCACTTATCTTGCATGACATGCCACATAACCTGTGTTTTTGTCAGAAAAGTTCTTTGAATTAGCAAATGCGTTCACATACAGGCGTAGTACTTTGTATATCTGAGTTGAACGAATTTTCTTTTTCGACTTTTGACCCTCATTTAGACCCGTTTATTACCTTTGCCCAACTAGATTAGTCACTCATCTTGCATGACATGCCAAATAACCTGTGTTTTTGTCAGAAAAGTTCTTTGAATTAGCAAATGCGTTCACATACAGGCGTAGTACTGTGTATATCTGAGTTGAACGCATTTTCATTTTCGACTTTTGACCCTCATTTAGACCCGTTTATTACCTTTGCCCAACTAGATTAGTCACTCATCTTGCATGACATGCCAAATAACCTGTGTTTTTGTCAGAAAAGTTCTTTGAATTAGCAAATTCGTTCACATACAGGCGTAGTACTGTGTATATCTGAGTTGAACGCATTTTCATTTTCAACTTTTGACCCTCATTTAGACCCGTTTATTACCTTTGCCCAACTAGATTAGTAACTCATCTTGCATGACATGTTAAATAACCTGTGTTTTTTTTCAGAAAAGTTCTTTGAATTAGCAAATGCGTTCACAAACAGGCGTAGTATTGTGTATATCTGAATTGAACGCATTTTCTTTTTTCGACTGTATAAACTACATTTAGACCCGTTTATAACCTTTACCCAACTAGATTAATCACTTATCTTGCATGACATGCCAAATAACCTGTGTTTTTGTCAGAAAAGTTCTTTGAATTAGCAAATGCGTTCACAAACAGGCGAAGTACTGTGTATATCTGAGTTGAACGCATTTTCATTTTCGACTTTTGACCCTCATTTAGACCCGTTTATTACCTTTGCCCAACTAGATTAGTCACTTATCTTGCATGACATGCCAAATAACCTGTGTTTGTGTCAGAAAAGTTCTTTGAATTAGCAAATGCGTTTACAAACAGGCGTAGTACTGTGTATATCTGAGTTGAACGCATTTTCATTTTCGACTTTTGACCCTCATTTAGACCCGTTTATTACCTTTGCCCAACTAGATTAGTCACTCATCTTGCATGACATGCCAAATAACCTGTGTTTTTGTCAGAAAAGTTCTTTGAATTAGCAAATGCGTTCACAAACAGGCGTAGTACTGTGTATATCTGAGTTGAACGCATTTTCATTTTCAACTTTTGACCCTCATTTAGACCCGTTTATTACCTTTGCCCAACTAGATTAGTAACTCATCTTGCATGACATGTTAAATAACCTGTGTTTTTTTCAGAAAAGTTCTTTGAATTAGCAAATGCGTTCACAAACAGGCGTAGTATTGTGTATATCTGAATTGAACGCATTTTCTTTTTTTGACTGTATAAACCACATTTAGACCCGTTTATAACCTTTACCCAACTAGATTAGTCACTTATCTTGCATGACATGCCAAATAACCTGTGTTTTTGTCAGAAAAGTTCTTTGAATTAGCAAATGCGTTCACAAACAGGCATAGTACTGTGCATATCTGAGTTGAACGCATTTTCATTTTTAGACTGTATAACACTCATTTAGACCCGTTTATAACTTTTGCCCAACAAGATTAGTTACTCATCTTGCATGACATGCCAAATAACCTGTGTTTTTGTCAGAAAAGTTCTTTGAATTAGCAAATGCGTTCACAAACAGGCGTAGTACTGTGTATATCTGAGTTGAACGCATTTTCATTTTTTGACTGTATAACACTCATTTAGACCCGTTTATTACCTTTGCCCAACTAGATTAGTCACTTATCTTGCATGACATGCCAAATAACCTGTGTTTTTGTCAGAAAAGTTCTTTGAATTAGCAAATGCGTTCACAAACAGGCGTAGTACTGTGTATATCTGAGTTGAACGCATTTTCATTTTCGACTTTTGACCCTCATTTAGACCCGTTTATTACCTTTGCCCAACTAGATTAGTCACTCATCTTGCATGACATGCCAAATAACCTGTGTTTTTGTCAGAAAAGTTCTTTGAATTAGCAAATGCGTTCACAAACAGGCGAAGTACTGTGTATATCTGAGTTGAACGCATTTTCATTTTCGACTTTTGACCCTCATTTAGACCCGTTTATTACCTTTGCCCAACTAGATTAGTCACTTATCTTGCATGACATGCCAAATAACCTGTGTTTTTGTCAGAAAAGTTCTTTGAATTAGCAAATGCGTTTACAAACAGGCGTAGTACTGTGTATATCTGAGTTGAACGCATTTTCATTTTCGACTTTTGACCCTCATTTAGACCCGTTTATTACCTTTGCCCAACTAGATTAGTCACTCATCTTGCATGACATGCCAAATAACCTGTGTTTTTGTCAGAAAAGTTCTTTGAATTAGCAAATGCGTTCACAAACAGGCGTAGTACTGTGTATATCTGAGTTGAACGCATTTTCATTTTCAACTTTTGACCCTCATTTAGACCCGTTTATTACCTTTGCCCAACTAGATTAGTAACTCATCTTGCATGACATGTTAAATAACCTGTGTTTTTTTCAGAAAAGTTCTTTGAATTAGCAAATGCGTTCACAAACAGGCGTAGTATTGTGTATATCTGAATTGAACGCATTTTCTTTTTTTGACTGTATAAACCACATTTAGACCCGTTTATAACCTTTACCCAACTAGATTAGTCACTTATCTTGCATGACATGCCAAATAACCTGTGTTTTTGTCAGAAAAGTTCTTTGAATTAGCAAATGCGTTCACAAACAGGCATAGTACTGTGCATATCTGAGTTGAACGCATTTTCATTTTTAGACTGTATAACACTCATTTAGACCCGTTTATAACTTTTGCCCAACTAGATTAGTTACTCATCTTGCATGACATGCCAAATAACCTGTGTTTTTGTCAGAAAAGTTCTTTGAATTAGCAAATGCGTTCACAAACAGGCGTAGTACTGTGTATATCTGAGTTGAACGCATTTTCATTTTTTGACTGTATAACACTCATTTAGACCCGTTTATTACCTTTGCCCAACTAGATTAGTCACTTATCTTGCATGACATGCCAAATAACCTGTGTTTTTGTCAGAAAAGTTCTTTGAATTAGCAAATGCGTTCACAAACAGGCGTAGTACTGTGTATATCTGAGTTGAACGCATTTTCATTTTCGACTTTTGACCCTCATTTAGACCCGTTTATTACCTTTGCCCAACTAGATTAGTCACTCATCTTGCATGACATGCCAAATAACCTGTGTTTTTGTCAGAAAAGTTCTTTGAATTAGCAAATGCGTTCACATACAGGCGTAGTACTGTGTATATCTGAGTTGAACGCATTTTCATTTTTCGACTTTTGACCCTCATTTAGACCCGTTTATTACCTTTGCCCAACTAGATTAGTCACTCATCTTGCATAACATGCCAAATAACCTGTTTTTTTTGTCAGAAAAGTTCTTTGAATTAGCAAATGCGTTCACAAACAGGCGTAGTATTGTGTATATCTGAGTTGAACGCATTTTCATTTTCAACTTTTGACCCTCATTTAGACCCGTGTATAACTTTTGCCCAACTAGATTAGTCACTCATTTTGCATGACATGCCAAATAACCTGTGTTTTTGTCAGAAAAGTTCTTTGAATTAGCAAATTCGTTCACAAACAGGCGTAGTACTGTGTATATCTGAGTTGAACGCATTTTCATTTTCAACTTTTGACCCTCATTTAGACCCGTTTATTACCTTTGCCCAACTAGATTAGTAACTCATCTTGCATGACATGCCAAATAACCTGTGTTTTTGTCAGAAAAGATCTTTCAATTAGCAAATGCGTTCACAAACAGGCGTAGTATTGTGTATATCTGAATTGAACGCATTTTCTTTTTTTCGACTGTATAAACCACATTTAGACCCGTTTATAACCTTTACCCAACTAGATTAGTCACTTATCTTGCATGACATGCCAAATAACCTGTGTTTTTGTCAGAAAAGTTCTTTGAATTAGCAAATGCGTTCACATACAGGCGTAGTACTGTGTATATCTGAGTTGAACGCATTTTAATTTTCCACTTTTGACCCTCATTTAGACCCGTTTATTACCTTTGCCCAACTAGATTAGTCACTTATCTTGCATGACATGCCAAATAACCTGTGTTTTTGTCAGAAAAGTACTTTGAATTAGCAAATGCGTTCACATACAGGCGTAGTACTGTGTATATCTGAGTTGAACGCATTTTCATTTTTTGACTGTATAACACTCATTTAGACCCGTTTATAACGTTTGCCCAACTAGATTAGTCACTTATCTTGCATGACAAGCCACATAACCTGTGTTTTTGTCAGAAAAGTTATTTGAATTAGCAAATGCGTTTACATACAGGCGTAGTACTGTGTATATCTGAGTTGAACGCATTTTCATTTTCGACTTTTGACCCTCATTTAGACCCGTTTATTACCTTTGCACAACTAGATTAGTCACTCATCTTGCATGACATGCCAAATAACCTGTGTTTTTGTCAGAAAAGTTCTTTGAATTAGCAAATGCGTTCACATACAGGCGTAGTACTGTGTATATCTGAGTTGAACGCATTTTCATTTTTCGACTTTTGACCCTCATTTAGACCCGTTTATTACCTTTGCCCAACTAGATTAGTAACTCATCTTGCATGACATGCCAAATAACCTGTGTTTTTGTCAGAAAAGTTCTTTGAATTAGCAAATGCGTTCACATACAGGCGTAGTATTGTGTATATCTGAATTGAACGCATTTTCTTTTTTCGACTGTATAAACCACATTTAGACCCGTTTATAACCTTTACCCAACTAGATTAGTCACTTATCTTGCATGACATGCCAAATAACCTGTGTTTTTGTCAGAAAAGTTCTTTGAATTAGCAAATGCGTTCACAAACAGGCATAGTACTGTGTATATCTGAGTTGAACGCATTTTCATTTTTAGACTGTATAACACTCATTTAGACCCGTTTATAACGTTTGCCCAACTAGATTAGTCACTTATCTTGCATGACATGCCAAATAACCTGTGTTTTTGTCAGAAAAGTTCTTTGAATTAGCAAATGCGTTCACAAACAGGCGTAGTACTGTGTATATCTGAGTTGAACGCATTTTCATTTTCGACTTTTGACCCTCATTTAGACCCGTTTATTACCTTTGCCCAACTAGATTAGTCACTTATCTTGCATGACATGCCAAATAACCTGTGTTTTTGTCAGAAAAGTACTTTGAATTAGCAAATGCGTTCACATACAGGCGTAGTACTGTGTATATCTGAGTTGAACGCATTTTCATTTTTTGACTGTATAACACTCATTTAGACCCGTTTATAACGTTTGCCCAACTAGATTAGTCACTTATCTTGCATGACATGCCAAATAACCTGTGTTTTTGTCAGAAAAGTTCTTTGAATTAGCAAATTCGTTCACAAACAGGCGTAGAACTGTGTATATCTGAGTTGAACGCATTTTCATTTTCGACTTTTGACCCTCATTTAGACCCGTTTATTACCTTTGCCCAACTAGATTAGTCACTTATCTTGCATGACATGCCAAATAACCTGTGTTTTTGTCAGAAAAGTACTTTGAATTAGCAAATGCGTTCACAAACAGGCGTAGTATTGTGTATATCTGAATTGAACGCATTTTCTTTTTTCGACTGTATAAACCACATTTAGACCCGTTTATAACCTTTACCAAACTAGATTAGTCACTTATCTTGCATGACATGCCAAATAACCTGTGTTTTTGTCAGAAAAGTTCTTTGAATTAGCAAATGCGTTCACATACAGGCGTAGTACTGTGTATATCTGAGTTGAACGCATTTTCATTTTTCGACTTTTGACCCTCATTTAGACCCGTTTATTACCTTTGCCCAACTAGATTAGTAACTCATCTTGCATGACATGCCAAATAACCTGTGTTTTTGTCAGAAAAGTTCTTTGAATTAGCAAATGCGTTCACATACAGGCGTAGTACTGTGTATATCTGAGTTGAACGCATTTTAATTTTCCACTTTTGACCCTCATTTAGACCCGTTTATTACCTTTGCCCAACTAGATTAGTCACTTATCTTGCATGACATGCCAAATAACCTGTGTTTTTGTCAGAAAAGTACTTTGAATTAGCAAATGCGTTCACATACAGGCGTAGTACTGTGTATATCTGAGTTGAACGTATTTTCATATTTTGACTGTATAACACTCATTTAGACCCGTTTATAACGTTTGCCCAACTAGATTAGTCACTTATCTTGCATGACAAGCCACATAACCTGTGTTTTTGTCAGAAAAGTTATTTGAATTAGCAAATGCGTTTACATACAGGCGTAGTACTGTGTATATCTGAGTTGAACGCATTTTCATTTTCGACTTTTGACCCTCATTTAGACCCGTTTATTACCTTTGCCCAACTAGATTAGTCACTCATCTTGCATGACATGCCAAATAACCTGTGTTTTTGTCAGAAAAGTTCTTTGAATTAGCAAATGCGTTCACATACAGGCGTAGTACTGTGTATATCTGAGTTGAACGCATTTTCATTTTTCGACTTTTGAACCTCATTTAGACCCGTTTATTACCTTTGCCCAACTAGATTAGTAACTCATCTTGCATGACATGCCAAATAACCTGTGTTTTTGTCAGAAAAGTTCTTTGAATTAGCAAATGCGTTCACATACAGGCGTAGTATTGTGTATATCTGAATTGAACGCATTTTCTTTTTTTGACTGTATAAACCACATTTAGACCCGTTTATAACCTTTACCCAACTAGATTAGTCACTTATCTTGCATGACATGCCAAATAACCTGTGTTTTTGTCAGAAAAGTTCTTTGAATTAGCAAATGCGTTCACAAACAGGCATAGTACTGTGTATATCTGAGTTGAACGCATTTTCATTTTTAGACTGTATAACACTCATTTAGACCCGTTTATAACGTTTGCCCAACTAGATTAGTCACTTATCTTGCATGACATGCCAAATAACCTGTGTTTTTGTCAGAAAAGTTCTTTGAATTAGCAAATGCGTTCACAAACAGGCGTAGAACTGTGTATATCTGAGTTGAACGCATTTTCATTTTCGACTTTTGACCCTCATTTAGACCCGTTTATTACCTTTGCCCAACTAGATTAGTCACTTATCTTGCATGACATGCCAAATAACCTGTGTTTTTGTCAGAAAAGTTCTTTGAATTAGCAAATGCGTTCACAAACAGGCGTAGTACTGTGTATATCTGAGTTGAACGCATTTTCATTTTCGACTTTTGACCCTCATTTAGACCCGTTTATTACCTTTGCCCAACTAGATTAGTCACTTATCTTGCATGACATGCCAAATAACCTGTGTTTTTGTCAGAAAAGTACTTTGAATTAGCAAATGCGTTCACATACAGGCGTAGTACTGTGTATATCTGAGTTGAACGCATTTTCATTTTTTGACTGTATAACACTCATTTAGACCCGTTTATAACGTTTGCCCAACTAGATTAGTCACTTATTTTGCATGACATGCCAAATAACCTGTGTTTTTGTCAGAAAAGTTCTTTGAATTAGCAAATGCGTTCACATACAGGCGTAGTACTGTGTATATCTGAGTTGAACGCATTTAAATTTTTCGACTTTTGACCCTCATTTAGACCCGTGTATAACCTTTGCCCAACTAGATTAGTCACTTATCTTGCATGACATGCCAAATAACCTGTGTTTTTGTCAGAAAAGTTCTTTGAATTAGCAAATGCGTTCACAAACAGGCGTAGTATTGTGTATATCTGAATTGAACGCATTTTCATTTTTCGACTGTATAAACCACAATTAGACCCGTTTATAACCTTTACCCAACTAGATTAGTCACTTATCTTGCATGACATGCCAAATAACCTGTGTTTTTGTCAGAAAAGTTCTTTGTATCAGAAAATGCGTTCACAAACAGGCATAGTACTGTGTATATCTGAGTTGAACGCATTTTCATTTTTAGACTGTATAACACTCATTTAGACCCGTTTATAACCTTTGCCCAACTAGATTAGTTACTCATCTTGCATGACATGCCAAATAACCTGTGTTTTTGTCAGAAAAGTTCTTTGAATTAGCAAATGCGTTCACAAACAGGCGTAGTACTGTGTATATCTGAGTTGAACGCATTTTCATTTTCGACTTTTGACCCTCATTTAGACCCGTTTATTACCTTTGCCCAACTAGATTAGTCACTCATCTTGCATGACATGCCAAATAACCTGTTTTTTTGTCAGAAAAGTTCTTTGAATTAGCAAATGCGTTCACAAACAGGCGTAGTATTGTGTATATCTGAGTTGAACGCATTTTCATTTTCAACTTTTGACCCTCATTTAGACCCGTGTATAACCTTTGCCCAACTAGATTAGTCACTCATCTTGCATGACATGCCAAATAACCTGTGTTTTTGTCAGAAAAGTTCTTTGAATTAGCAAATGCGTTCACATACAGGCGTAGTACTGTGTATATCTGAGTTGAACGCATTTTCATTTTTCGACTTTTGAACCTCATTTAGACCCGTTTATTACCTTTGCCCAACTAGATTAGTAACTCATCTTGCATGACATGCCAAATAACCTGTGTTTTTGTCAGAAAAGTTCTTTGAATTAGCAAATGCGTTCACATACAGGCGTAGTATTGTGTATATCTGAATTGAACGCATTTTCTTTTTTTGACTGTATAAACCACATTTAGACCCGTTTATAACCTTTACCCAACTAGATTAGTCACTTATCTTGCATGACATGCCAAATAACCTGTGTTTTTGTCAGAAAAGTTCTTTGAATTAGCAAATGCGTTCACAAACAGGCATAGTACTGTGTATATCTGAGTTGAACGCATTTTCATTTTTAGACTGTATAACACTCATTTAGACCCGTTTATAACGTTTGCCCAACTAGATTAGTCACTTATCTTGCATGACATGCCAAATAACCTGTGTTTTTGTCAGAAAAGTTCTTTGAATTAGCAAATGCGTTCACAAACAGGCGTAGAACTGTGTATATCTGAGTTGAACGCATTTTCATTTTCGACTTTTGACCCTCATTTAGACCCGTTTATTACCTTTGCCCAACTAGATTAGTCACTTATCTTGCATGACATGCCAAATAACCTGTGTTTTTGTCAGAAAAGTTCTTTGAATTAGCAAATGCGTTCACAAACAGGCGTAGTACTGTGTATATCTGAGTTGAACGCATTTTCATTTTCGACTTTTGACCCTCATTTAGACCCGTTTATTACCTTTGCCCAACTAGATTAGTCACTTATCTTGCATGACATGCCAAATAACCTGTGTTTTTGTCAGAAAAGTACTTTGAATTAGCAAATGCGTTCACATACAGGCGTAGTACTGTGTATATCTGAGTTGAACGCATTTTCATTTTTTGACTGTATAACACTCATTTAGACCCGTTTATAACGTTTGCCCAACTAGATTAGTCACTTATTTTGCATGACATGCCAAATAACCTGTGTTTTTGTCAGAAAAGTTCTTTGAATTAGCAAATGCGTTCACATACAGGCGTAGTACTGTGTATATCTGAGTTGAACGCATTTAAATTTTTCGACTTTTGACCCTCATTTAGACCCGTGTATAACCTTTGCCCAACTAGATTAGTCACTCATCTTGCATGACATGCCAAATAACCTGTGTTTTTGTCAGAAAAGTTCTTTGAATTAGCAAATGCGTTCACAAACAGGCGTAGTATTGTGTATATCTGAATTGAACGCATTTTCATTTTTCGACTGTATAAACCACAATTAGACCCGTTTATAACCTTTACCCAACTAGATTAGTCACTTATCTTGCATGACATGCCAAATAACCTGTGTTTTTGTCAGAAAAGTTCTTTGTATCAGAAAATGCGTTCACAAACAGGCATAGTACTGTGTATATCTGAGTTGAACGCATTTTCATTTTTAGACTGTATAACACTCATTTAGACCCGTTTATAACCTTTGCCCAACTAGATTAGTTACTCATCTTGCATGACATGCCAAATAACCTGTGTTTTTGTCAGAAAAGTTCTTTGAATTAGCAAATGCGTTCACAAACAGGCGTAGTACTGTGTATATCTGAGTTGAACGCATTTTCATTTTCGACTTTTGACCCTCATTTAGACCCGTTTATTACCTTTGCCCAACTAGATTAGTCACTCATCTTGCATGACATGCCAAATAACCTGTTTTTTTGTCAGAAAAGTTCTTTGAATTAGCAAATGCGTTCACAAACAGGCGTAGTATTGTGTATATCTGAGTTGAACGCATTTTCATTTTCAACTTTTGACCCTCATTTAGACCCGTGTATAACCTTTGCCCAACTAGATTAGTCACTCATCTTGCATGACATGCCAAATAACCTGTGTTTTTGTCAGAAAAGTTCTTTGAATTAGCAAATTCGTTCACATACAGGCGTAGTACTGTGTATATCTGAGTTGAACGCATTTTCATTTTCAACTTTTGACCCTCATTTAGACCCGTTTATTACCTTTGCCCAACTAGATTAGTAACTCATCTTGCATGACATGCCAAATAACCTGTGTTTTTGTCAGAAAAGTTCTTTGAATTAGCAAATGCGTTCACAAACAGGCGTAGTATTGTGTATATCTGAATTGAACGCATTTTCTTTTTTCGACTGTATAAACCACATTTAGACCCGTTTATAACCTTTACCCAACTAGATTAGTCACTTATCTTGCATGACATGCCAAATAACCTGTGTTTTTGTCAAAAAAGTTCTTTGAATTAGCAAATGCGTTCACATACAGGCGTAGTACTGTGTATATCTGAGTTGAACGCATTTTCATTTTTCGACTTTTGACCCTCATTTAGACCCGTGTATAACCTTTGCCCAACTAGATTAGTCACTCATCTTGCATGACATGCCAAATAACCTGTGTTTTTGTCAGAAAAGTTCTTTGAATTAGCAAATGCGTTCACAAACAGGCGTAGTATTGTGTATATCTGAATTGAACGCATTTTCATTTTTCGACTGTATAAACCACATTTAGACCCGTTTATAACCTTTACCCAACTAGATTAGTCACTTATCTTGCATGACATGCCAAATAACCTGTGTTTTTGTCAGAAAAGTTCTTTGAATTAGAAAATGCGTTCACAAACAGGCATAGTACTGTGTATATCTGAGTTGAACGCATTTTCATTTTTAGACTGTATAACACTCATTTAGACCCGTTTATAACCTTTGCCCAACTAGATTAGTTACTCATCTTGCATGACATGCCAAATAACCTGTGTTTTTGTCAGAAAAGTTCTTTGAATTAGCAAATGCGTTCACAAACAGGCGTAGTACTGTGTATATCTGAGTTGAACGCATTTTCATTTTCGACTTTTGACCCTCATTTAGACCCGTTTATTACCTTTGCCCAACTAGATTAGTCACTCATCTTGCATGACATGCCAAATAACCTGTGTTTTTGTCAGAAAAGTTCTTTGAATTAGCAAATGCGTTCACAAACAGGCGTAGTATTGTGTATATCTGAATTGAACGCATTTTCATTTTTCGACTGTATAAACCACATTTAGACCCGTTTATAACCTTTACCCAACTAGATTAGTCACTTATCTTGCATGACATGCCAAATAACCTGTGTTTTTGTCAGAAAAGTTCTTTGAATTAGAAAATGCGTTCACAAACAGGCATAGTACTGTGTATATCTGAGTTGAACGCATTTTCATTTTTAGACTGTATAACACTCATTTAGACCCGTTTATAACCTTTGCCCAACTAGATTAGTTACTCATCTTGCATGACATGCCAAATAACCTGTGTTTTTGTCAGAAAAGTTCTTTGAATTAGCAAATGCGTTCACAAACAGGCGTAGTACTGTGTATATCTGAGTTGAACGCATTTTCATTTTCGACTTTTGACCCTCATTTAGACCCGTTTATTACCTTTGCCCAACTAGATTAGTCACTCATCTTGCATGACATGCCAAATAACCTGTTTTTTTGTCAGAAAAGTTCTTTGAATTAGCAAATGCGTTCACAAACAGGCGTAGTATTGTGTATATCTGAGTTGAACGCATTTTCATTTTCAACTTTTGACCCTCATTTAGACCCGTGTATAACCTTTGCCCAACTAGATTAGTCACTCATCTTGCATGACATGCCAAATAACCTGTGTTTTTGTCAGAAAAGTTCTTTGAATTAGCAAATTCGTTCACATACAGGCGTAGTACTGTGTATATCTGAGTTGAACGCATTTTCATTTTCAACTTTTGACCCTCATTTAGACCCGTTTATTACCTTTGCCCAACTAGATTAGTAACTCATCTTGCATGACATGCCAAATAACCTGTGTTTTTGTCAGAAAAGTTCTTTGAATTAGCAAATGCATTCACAAACAGGCGTAGTATTGTGTATATCTGAATTGAACGCATTTTCTTTTTTCGACTGTATAAACCACATTTAGACCCGTTTATAACCTTTACCCAACTAGATTAGTCACTTATCTTGCATGACATGCCAAATAACCTGTGTTTTTGTCAGAAAAGTTCTTTGAATTAGCAAATGCGTTCACAAACAGGCATAGTACTGTGTATATCTGAGTTGAACGCATTTTCATTTTTAGACTGTATAACACTCATTTAGACCCGTTTATAACCTTTGCCCAACTAGATTAGTTACTCATCTTGCATGACATGCCAAATAACCTGTGTTTTTGTCAGAAAAGTTCTTTGAATTAGCAAATGCGTTCACAAACAGGCGTAGTACTGTGTATATCTGAGTTGAACGCATTTTCATTTTTAGACTGTATAACACTCATTTAGACCCGTTTATAACCTTTGCCCAACTAGATTAGTTACTCATCTTGCATGACATGCCAAATAACCTGTGTTTTTGTCAGAAAAGTTCTTTGAATTAGCAAATGCGTTCACAAACAGGCGTAGTACTGTGTATATCTGAGTTGAACGCATTTTCATTTTCGACTTTTGACCCTCATTTAGACCCGTTTATTACCTTTGCCCAACTAGATTAGTCACTCATCTTGCATGACATGCCAAATAACCTGTGTTTTTGTCAGAAAAGTTCTTTGAATTAGCAAATGCGTTCACATACAGGCGTAGTATTGTGTATATCTGAGTTGAACGCATTTTCATTTTTCGACTTTTGACCCTCATTTAGACCCGTTTATTACCTTTGCCCAACTAGATTAGTCACTCATCTTGCATGACATGCCAAATAACCTGTTTTTTTGTCAGAAAAGTTCTTTGAATTAGCAAATGCGTTCACAAACAGGCGTAGTATTGTGTATATCTGAGTTGAACGCATTTTCATTTTCAACTTTTGACCCTCATTTAGACCCGTGTATAACCTTTGCCCAACTAGATTAGTCACTCATCTTGCATGACATGCCAAATAACCTGTGTTTTTGTCAGAAAAGTACTTTGAATTAGCAAATGCGTTCACAAACAGGCGTAGTATTGTGTATATCTGAATTGAACGCATTTTCTTTTTTAGACTGTATAACACTCATTTAGACCCGTTTATAACGTTTGCCCAACTAGATTAGTCACTTATCTTGCATGACATGCCAAATAACCTGTGTTTTTGTCAGAAAAGTTCTTTGAATTAGCAAATGCGTTCACAAACAGGCGTAGTACTGTGTATATCTGAGTTGAACGCATTTTCATTTTCGACTTTTGACCCTCATTTAGACCCGTTTATTACCTTTGCCCAACTAGATTAGTCACTTATCTTGCATGACATGCCAAATAACCTGTGTTTTTGTCAGAAAAGTACTTTGAATTAGCAAATGCGTTCACATACAGGCGTAGTACTGTGTATATCTGAGTTGAACGCATTTTCATTTTTTGACTGTATAACACTCATTTAGACCCGTTTATAACGTTTGCCCAACTAGATTAGTCACTTATCTTGCATGACATGCCAAATAACCTGTGTTTTTGTCAGAAAAGTTCTTTGAATTAGCAAATGCGTTCACAAACAGGCGTAGAACTGTGTATATCTGAGTTGAACGCATTTTCATTTTCGACTTTTGACCCTCATTTAGACCCGTTTATTACCTTTGCCCAACTAGATTAGTCACTTATCTTGCATGACATGCCAAATAACCTGTGTTTTTGTCAGAAAAGTACTTTGAATTAGCAAATGCGTTCACAAACAGGCGTAGTATTGTGTATATCTGAATTGAACGCATTTTCTTTTTTCGACTGTATAAACCACATTTAGACCCGTTTATAACCTTTACCCAACTAGATTAGTCACTTATCTTGCATGACATGCCAAATAACCTGTGTTTTTGTCAGAAAAGTTCTTTGAATTAGCAAATGCGTTCACATACAGGCGTAGTACTGTGTATATCTGAGTTGAACGCATTTTCATTTTTCGACTTTTGACCCTCATTTAGACCCGTTTATTACCTTTGCCCAACTAGATTAGTCACTCATCTTGCATGACATGCCAAATAACCTGTGTTTTTGTCAGAAAAGTTCTTTGAATTAGCAAATGCGTTCACATACAGGCGTAGTACTGTGTATATCTGAGTTGAACGCATTTTCATTTTTCGACTTTTGACCCTCATTTAGACCCGTTTATTACCTTTGCCCAACTAGATTAAGCACTCATCTTGCATGACATGCCAAATAACCTGTGTTTTTGTCAGAAAAGTTCTTTGAATTAGCAAATGCGTTCACCAACAGGCGTAGTATTGTGTATATCTGAATTGAACGCATTTTCATTTTTCGACTGTATAAACCACATTTAGACCCGTTTATAACCTTTACCCAACTAGATTAGTCACTTATCTTGCATGACATGCCAAATAACCTGTGTTTTTGTCAGAAAAGTACTTTGAATTAGCAAATGCGTTCACAAACAGGCGTAGTATTGTGTATATCTGAATTGAACGCATTTTCTTTTTTCGACTGTATAAACCACATTTAGAACCGTTTATAACCTTTACCCAACTAGATTAGTCACTTATCTTGCATGACATGCCAAATAACCTGTGTTTTTGTCAGAAAAGTTCTTTGAATTAGCAAATGCGTTCACAAACAGGCATAGTACTGTGTATATCTGAGTTGAACACATTTTCATTTTTAGACTGTATAACACTCATTTAGACCCGTTTATAACCTTTACCCAACTAGATTAGTTACTCATCTTGCATGACATGCCAAATAACCTGTGTTTTTGTCAGAAAAGTTCTTTGAATTAGCAAATGCGTTCACAAACAGGCGTAGTACTGTGTATATCTGAGTTGAAAGCATTTTCATTTTCGACTTTTGACCCTCATTTAGACCCGTTTATTACCTTTGCCCTACTAGATTAGTCACTCATCTTGCATGACATGCCAAATAACCTGTGTTTTTGTCAGAAAAGTTCTTTGAATTAGCAAATGCGTTCACATACAGGCGTAGTACTGTGTATATCTGAGTTGAACGCATTTTCATTTTTCGACTTTTGACCCTCATTTAGACCCGTTTATTACCTTTGCCCAACTAGATTAGTCACTCATCTTGCATGACATGCCAAATAACCTGTTTTTTTGTCAGAAAAGTTCTTTGAATTAGCAAATGCGTTCACAAACAGGCGTAGTATTGTGTATATCTGAGTTGAACGCATTTTCATTTTCAACTTTTGACCCTCATTTAGACCCGTGTATAACCTTTGCCCAACTAGATTAGTCACTCATCTTGCATGACATGCCAAATAACCTGTGTTTTTGTCAGAAAAGTTCTTTGAATTAGCAAATTCGTTCACATACAGGCGTAGTACTGTGTATATCTGAGTTGAACGCATTTTCATTTTCAACTTTTGACCCTCATTTAGACCCGTGTATAACCTTTGCCCAACTAGATTAGTAACTCATCTTGCATGACATGCCAAATAACCTGTGTTTTTGTCAGAAAAGTTCTTTGAATTAGCAAATGCGTTCACAAACAGGCGTAGTATTGTGTATATCTGAATTGAACGCATTTTCATTTTTCGACTGTATAAACCACATTTAGACCCGTTTATAACCTTTACCCAACTAGATTAGTCACTTATCTTGCATGACATGCCAAATAACCTGTGTTTTTGTCAGAAAAGTTCTTTGAATTAGCAAATGCGTTCACAAACAGGCGTAGTACTGTGTATATCTGAGTTGAACGCATTTTCATTTTCGACTTTTGACCCTCATTTAGACCCGTTTATTACCTTTGCCCAACTAGATTAGTAACTCATCTTGCATGACATGCCAAATAACCTGTGTTTTTGTCAGAAAAGTTCTTTGAATTAGCAAATGCGTTCACAAACAGGCGTAGTATTGTGTATATCTGAATTGAACGCATTTTCATTTTTCGACTGTATAAACCACATTTAGACCCGTTTATAACCTTTACCCAACTAGATTAGTCACTTATCTTGCATGACATGCCAAATAACCTGTGTTTTTGTCAGAAAAGTTCTTTGAATTAGCAAATGCGTTCACAAACAGGCGTAGTACTGTGTATATCTGAGTTGAACGCATTTTCATTTTCGACTTTTGACCCTCATTTAGACCCGTTTATTACCTTTGCCCAACTAGATTAGTCACTTATCTTGCATGACATGCCAAATAACCTGTGTTTTTGTCAGAAAAGTACTTTGAATTAGCAAATGCGTTCACATACAGGCGTAGTACTGTGTATATCTGAGTTGAACGCATTTTCATTTTTTGACTGTATAACACTCATTTAGACCCGTTTATAACTTTTGCCCAACTAGATTAGTCACTTATCTTGCATGACATGCCACATAATCTGTGTTTTTGTCAGAAAAGTTCTTTGAATTAGCAAATTCGTTCACATACAGGCGTAGTACTGTGTATATCTGAGTTGAACGCATTTTCATTTTCGACTTTTGACCCTCATTTAGACCCGTTTATTACTTTTGCCCAACTAGATTAGTCACTCATCTTGCATGACATGCCAAATAACCTGTGTTTTTGTCAGAAAAGTTCTTTGAATTAGCAAATGCGTTCACAAACAGGCGTAGTACTGTGTATATCTGAGTTGAACGCATTTTCATTTTTTGACTGTATAACACTCATTTAGACCCGTTTATTACCTTTGCCCAACTAGATTAGTCACTTATCTTGCATGACATGCCAAATAACCTGTGTTTTTGTCAGAAAAGTTCTTTGAATTAGCAAATGCGTTCACAAATAGGCGTAGTACTGTGTATATCTGAGTTGAACGCATTTTCATTTTCGACTTTTGACCCTCATTTAGACCCGTTTATTACCTTTGCCCAACTAGATTAGTAACTCATCTTGCATGACATGCCAAATAACCTGTGTTTTTGTCAGAAAAGTTCTTTGAATTAGCAAATGCGTTCACAAACAGGCGTAGTATTGTGTATATCTGAATTGAACGCATTTTCATTTTTCGACTGTATAAACCACATTTAGACCCGTTTATAACCTTTACCCAACTAGATTAGTCACTTATCTTGCATGACATGCCAAATAACCTGTGTTTTTGTCAGAAAAGTTCTTTGAATTAGCAAATGCGTTCACAAACAGGCGTAGTACTGTGTATATCTGAGTTGAACGCATTTTCATTTTCGACTTTTGACCCTCATTTAGACCCGTTTATTACCTTTGCCCAACTAGATTAGTCACTTATCTTGCATGACATGCCAAATAACCTGTGTTTTTGTCAGAAAAGTACTTTGAATTAGCAAATGCGTTCACATACAGGCGTAGTACTGTGTATATCTGAGTTGAACGCATTTTCATTTTTTGACTGTATAACACTCATTTAGACCCGTTTATAACTTTTGCCCAACTAGATTAGTCACTTATCTTGCATGACATGCCACATAACCTGTGTTTTTGTCAGAAAAGTTCTTTGAATTAGCAAATTCGTTCACATACAGGCGTAGTACTGTGTATATCTGAGTTGAACGCATTTTCATTTTCGACTTTTGACCCTCATTTAGACCCGTTTATTACTTTTGCCCAACTAGATTAGTCACTCATCTTGCATGACATGCCAAATAACCTGTGTTTTTGTCAGAAAAGTTCTTTGAATTAGCAAATGCGTTCACAAACAGGCGTAGTACTGTGTATATCTGAGTTGAACGCATTTTCATTTTTTGACTGTATAACACTCATTTAGACCCGTTTATTACCTTTGCCCAACTAGATTAGTCACTTATCTTGCATGACATGCCAAATAACCTGTGTTTTTGTCAGAAAAATTCTTTGAATTAGCAAATGCGTTCACAAACAGGCGTAGTACTGTGTATATCTGAGTTGAACGCATTTTCATTTTCGACTTTTGACCCTCATTTAGACCCGTTTATTACCTTTGCCCAACTAGATTAGTCACTTATCTTGCATGACATGCCAAATAACCTGTGTTTTTGTCAGAAAAGTACTTTGAATTAGCAAATGCGTTCACAAACAGGCGTAGTATTGTGTATATCTGAGTTGAACGCATTTTCATTTTCAACTTTTGACCCTCATTTAGACCCGTGTAAAACCTTTGCCCAACTAGATTAGTCACTCATCTTGCATGACATGCCAAATAACCTGTGTTTTTGTCAGAAAAGTTCTTTGAATTAGCAAATTCGTTCAAATACAGGCGTAGTACTGTGTATATCTGAGTTGAACGCATTTTCATTTTCAACTTTTGACCCTCATTTAGACCCGTTTATTACCTTTGCCCAACTAGATTAGTAACTCATCTTGCATGACATGCCAAATAACCTGTGTTTTTGTCAGAAAAGTTCTTTGAATTAGCAAATGCGTTCACAAACAGGCGTAGTATTGTGTATATCTGAATTGAACGCATTTTCATTTTTCGACTGTATAAACCACATTTAGACCCGTTTATAACCTTTACCCAACTAGATTAGTCACTTATCTTGCATGACATGCCAAATAACCTGTGTTTTTGTCAGAAAAGTTCTTTGAATTAGCAAATGCGTTCACAAACAGGCGTAGTACTGTGTATATCTGAGTTGAACGCATTTTCATTTTCGACTTTTGACCCTCATTTAGACCCGTTTATTACCTTTGCCCAACTAGATTAGTCACTTATCTTGCATGACATGCCAAATAACCTGTGTTTTTGTCAGAAAAGTACTTTGAATTAGCAAATGCGTTCACATACAGGCGTAGTACTGTGTATATCTGAGTTGAACGCATTTTCATTTTTTGACTGTATAACACTCATTTAGACCCGTTTATAACTTTTGCCCAACTAGATTAGTCACTTATCTTGCATGACATGCCACATAACCTGTGTTTTTGTCAGAAAAGTTCTTTGAATTAGCAAATGCGTTCACATACAGGCGTAGTACTGTGTATATCTGAGTTGAACGCATTTTCATTTTCGACTTTTGACCCTCATTTAGACCCGTTTATTACTTTTGCCCAACTAGATTAGTCACTTATCTTGCATGACATGCCAAATAACCTGTGTTTTTGTCAGAAAAGTTCTTTGAATTAGCAAATGCGTTCACAAACAGGCGTAGTACTGTGTATATCTGAGTTGAACGCATTTTCATTTTTTGACTGTATAACACTCATTTAGACCCGTTTATTACCTTTGCCCAACTAGATTAGTCACTTATCTTGCATGACATGCCAAATAACCTGTGTTTTTGTCAGAAAAGTTCTTTGAATTAGCAAATGCGTTCACAAACAGGCGTAGTACTGTGTATATCTGAGTTGAACGCATTTTCATTTTCGACTTTTGACCCTCATTTAGACCCGTTTATTACCTTTGCCCAACTAGATTAGTCACTTATCTTGCATGACATGCCAAATAACCTGTGTTTTTGTCAGAAAAGTACTTTGAATTAGCAAATGCGTTCACATACAGGCGTAGTACTGTGTATATCTGAGTTGAAAGCATTTTCATTTTTTGACTGTATAACACTCATTTAGACCCGTTTATAACGTTTGCCCAACTAGATTAGTCACTTATCTTGCATGACATGCCAAATAACCTGTGTTTTTGTCAGAAAAGTTCTTTGAATTAGCAAATGCGTTCACAAACAGGCGTAGTACTGTGTATATCTGAGTTGAACGCATTTTCATTTTCGACTTTTGACCCTCATTTAGACCCGTTTATTACCTTTGCCCAACTAGATTAGTAACTCATCTTGCATGACATGTTAAATAACCTGTGTTTTTTTCAGAAAAGTTCTTTGAATTAGCAAATGCGTTCACAAACAGGCGTAGTATTGTGTATATCTGAATTGAACGCATTTTCTTTTTTCGACTGTATAAACTACATTTAGACCCGTTTATAACCTTTACCCAACTAGATTAGTCACTTATCTTGCATGACATGCCAAATAACCTGTGTTTTTGTCAGAAAAGTTCTTTGAATTAGCAAATGCGTTCACAAACAGGCGTAGTACTGTGTATATCTGAGTTGAACGCATTTTCATTTTCGACTTTTGACCCTCATTTAGACCCGTTTATTACCTTTGCCCTACTAGATTAGTCACTCATCTTGCATGACATGCCAAATAACCTGTTTTTATGTCAGAAAAGTTCTTTGAATTAGCAAATGCGTTCACAAACAGGCGTAGTATTGTGTATATCTGAGTTGAACGCATTTTCATTTTCAACTTTTGACCCTCATTTAGACCCGTGTATAACTTTTGCCCAACTAGATTAGTCACTCATCTTGCATGACATGCCAAATAACCTGTGTTTTTGTCAGAAAAGTTCTTTGAATTAGCAAATTCGTTCACATACAGGCGTAGTACTGTGTATATCTGAGTTGAACGCATTTTCATTTTCAACTTTTGACCCTCATTTAGACCCGTTTATTACCTTTGCCCAACTAGATTAGTAACTCATCTTGCATGACATGCCAAATAACCTGTGTTTTTGTCAGAAAAGTTCTTTGAATTAGCAAATGCGTTCACAAACAGGCGTAGTATTGTGTATATCTGAATTGAACGCATTTTCATTTTTCGACTGTATAAACCACATTTAGACCCGTTTATAACCTTTACCCAACTAGATTAGTCACTTATCTTGCATGACATGCCAAATAACCTGTGTTTTTGTCAGAAAAGTTCTTTGAATTAGCAAATGCGTTCACAAACAGGCGTAGTACTGTGTATATCTGAGTTGAACGCATTTTCATTTTCGACTTTTGACCCTCATTTAGACCCGTTTATTACCTTTGCCCAACTAGATTAGTCACTTATCTTGCATGACATGCCAAATAACCTGTGTTTTTGTCAGAAAAGTACTTTGAATTAGCAAATGCGTTCACATACAGGCGTAGTACTGTGTATATCTGAGTTGAACGCATTTTCATTTTTTGACTGTATAACACTCATTTAGACCCGTTTATAACGTTTGCCCAACTAGATTAGTCACTTATCTTGCATGACATGCCACATAACCTGTGTTTTTGTCAGAAAAGTTCTTTGAATTAGCAAATGCGTTCACATACAGGCGTAGTACTTTGTATATCTGAGTTGAACGCATTTTCATTTTCGACTTTTGACCCTCATTTAGACCCGTTTATTACCTTTGCCCAACTAGATTAGTCACTCATCTTGCATGACATGCCAAATAACCTGTGTTTTTGTCAGAAAAGTTCTTTGAATTAGCAAATTCGTTCACATACAGGCGTAGTACTGTGTATATCTGAGTTGAACGCATTTTCATTTTCAACTTTTGACCCTCATTTAGACCCGTTTATTACCTTTGCCCAACTAGATTAGTAACTCATCTTGCATGACATGTTAAATAACCTGTGTTTTTTTTCAGAAAAGTTCTTTGAATTAGCAAATGCGTTCACAAACAGGCGTAGTATTGTGTATATCTGAATTGAACGCATTTTCTTTTTTCGACTGTATAAACTACATTTAGACCCGTTTATAACCTTTACCCAACTAGATTAATCACTTATCTTGCATGACATGCCAAATAACCTGTGTTTTTGTCAGAAAAGTTCTTTGAATTAGCAAATGCGTTCACAAACAGGCGAAGTACTGTGTATATCTGAGTTGAACGCATTTTCATTTTCGACTTTTGACCCTCATTTAGACCCGTTTATTACCTTTGCCCAACTAGATTAGTCACTTATCTTGCATGACATGCCAAATAACCTGTGTTTTTGTCAGAAAAGTTCTTTGAATTAGCAAATGCGTTCACAAACAGGCATAGTACTGTGCATATCTGAGTTGAACGCATTTTCATTTTTAGACTGTATAACACTCATTTAGACCCGTTTATAACTTTTGCCCAACTAGATTAGTTACTCATCATGCATGACATGCCAAATAACCTGTGTTTTTGTCAGAAAAGTTCTTTGAATTAGCAAATGCGTTCACAAACAGGCGTAGTACTGTGTATATCTGAGTTGAACGCATTTTCATTTTCAACTTTTGACCCTCATTTAGACCCGTTTATTACCTTTGCCCAACTAGATTAGTAACTCATCTTGCATGACATGCCAAATAACCTGTGTTTTTGTCAGAAAAGTTCTTTGAATTAGCAAATGCGTTCACAAACAGGCGTAGTATTGTGTATATCTGAATTGAACGCATTTTCATTTTTCGACTGTATAAACCACATTTAGACCCGTTTATAACCTTTACCCAACTAGATTAGTCACTTATCTTGCATGACATGCCAAATAACCTGTGTTTTTGTCAGAAAAGTTCTTTGAATTAGCAAATGCGTTCACAAACAGGCGTAGTACTGTGTATATCTGAGTTGAACGCATTTTCATTTTCGACTTTTGACCCTCATTTAGACCCGTTTATTACCTTTGCCCAACTAGATTAGTAACTCATCTTGCATGACATGTTAAATAACCTGTGTTTTTTTTCAGAAAAGTTCTTTGAATTAGCAAATGCGTTCACAAACAGGCGTAGTATTGTGTATATCTGAATTGAACGCATTTTCTTTTTTCGACTGTATAAACTACATTTAGACCCGTTTATAACCTTTACCCAACTAGATTAGTCACTTATCTTGCATGACATGCCAAATAACCTGTGTTTTTGTCAGAAAAGTTCTTTGAATTAGCAAATGCGTTCACAAACAGGCGAAGTACTGTGTATATCTGAGTTGAACGCATTTTCATTTTCGACTTTTGACCCTCATTTAGACCCGTTTATTACCTTTGCCCAACTAGATTAGTCACTTATCTTGCATGACATGCCAAATAACCTGTGTTTTTGTCAGAAAAGTTCTTTGAATTAGCAAATGCGTTCACAAACAGGCATAGTACTGTGCATATCTGAGTTGAACGCATTTTCATTTTTAGACTGTATAACACTCATTTAGACCCGTTTATAACTTTTGCCCAACTAGATTAGTTACTCATCTTGCATGACATGCCAAATAACCTGTGTTTTTGTCAGAAAAGTTCTTTGAATTAGCAAATGCGTTCACAAACAGGCGTAGTACTGTGTATATCTGAGTTGAACGCATTTTCATTTTCGACTTTTGACCCTCATTTAGACCCGTTTATTACCTTTGCCCAACTAGATTAGTCACTTATCTTGCATGACATGCCAAATAACCTGTGTTTTTGTCAGAAAAGTACTTTGAATTAGCAAATGCGTTCACATACAGGCGTAGTACTGTGTATATCTGAGTTGAACGCATTTTCATTTTTTGACTGTATAACACTCATTTAGACCCGTTTATAACGTTTGCCCAACTAGATTAGTTACTTATCTTGCATGACATGCCACATAACCTGTGTTTTTGTCAGAAAAGTTCTTTGAATTAGCAAATGCGTTCACATACAGGCGTAGTACTTTGTATATCTGAGTTGAACGCATTTTCATTTTCGACTTTTGACCCTCATTTAGACCCGTTTATTACCTTTGCCCAACTAGATTAGTCACTCATCTTGCATGACATGCCAAATAACCTGTGTTTTTGTCAGAAAAGTTCTTTGAATTAGCAAATTCGTTCACATACAGGCGTAGTACTGTGTATATCTGAGTTGAACGCATTTTCATTTTCGACTTTTGACCCTCATTTAGACCCGTTTATTACCTTTGCCCAACTAGATTAGTCACTCATCTTGCATGACATGCCAAATAACCTGTGTTTTTGTCAGAAAAGTTCTTTGAATTAGCAAATTCGTTCACATACAGGCGTAGTACTGTGTATATCTGAGTTGAACGCATTTTCATTTTCAACTTTTGACCCTCATTTAGACCCGTTTATTACCTTTGCCCAACTAGATTAGTAACTCATCTTGCATGACATGTTAAATAACCTGTGTTTTTTTTCAGAAAAGTTCTTTGAATTAGCAAATGCGTTCACAAACAGGCGTAGTATTGTGTATATCTGAATTGAACGCATTTTCTTTTTTCGACTGTATAAACTACATTTAGACCCGTTTATAACCTTTACCCAACTAGATTAATCACTTATCTTGCATGACATGCCAAATAACCTGTGTTTTTGTCAGAAAAGTTCTTTGAATTAGCAAATGCGTTCACAAACAGGCGAAGTACTGTGTATATCTGAGTTGAACGCATTTTCATTTTCGACTTTTGACCCTCATTTAGACCCGTTTATTACCTTTGCCCAACTAGATTAGTCACTTATCTTGCATGACATGCCAAATAACCTGTGTTTTTGTCAGAAAAGTTCTTTGAATTAGCAAATGCGTTTACAAACAGGCGTAGTACTGTGTATATCTGAGTTGAACGCATTTTCATTTTCGACTTTTGACCCTCATTTAGACCCGTTTATTACCTTTGCCCAACTAGATTAGTCACTCATCTTGCATGACATGCCAAATAACCTGTGTTTTTGTCAGAAAAGTTCTTTGAATTAGCAAATGCGTTCACAAACAGGCGTAGTACTGTGTATATCTGAGTTGAACGCATTTTCATTTTCAACTTTTGACCCTCATTTAGACCCGTTTATTACCTTTGCCCAACTAGATTAGTAACTCATCTTGCATGACATGTTAAATAACCTGTGTTTTTTTCAGAAAAGTTCTTTGAATTAGCAAATGCGTTCACAAACAGGCGTAGTATTGTGTATATCTGAATTGAACGCATTTTCTTTTTTTGACTGTATAAACCACATTTAGACCCGTTTATAACCTTTACCCAACTAGATTAGTCACTTATCTTGCATGACATGCCAAATAACCTGTGTTTTTGTCAGAAAAGTTCTTTGAATTAGCAAATGCGTTCACAAACAGGCATAGTACTGTGTATATCTGAGTTGAACGCATTTTCATTTTTAGACTGTATAACACTCATTTAGACCCGTTTATAACTTTTGCCCAACTAGATTAGTTACTCATCTTGCATGACATGCCAAATAACCTGTGTTTTTGTCAGAAAAGTTCTTTGAATTAGCAAATGCGTTCACAAACAGGCGTAGTACTGTGTATATCTGAGTTGAACGCATTTTAATTTTCCACTTTTGACCCTCATTTAGACCCGTTTATTACCTTTGCCCAACTAGATTAGTCACTTATCTTGCATGACATGCCAAATAACCTGTGTTTTTGTCAGAAAAGTACTTTGAATTAGCAAATGCGTTCACATACAGGCGTAGTACTGTGTATATCTGAGTTGAACGTATTTTCATATTTTGACTGTATAACACTCATTTAGACCCGTTTATAACGTTTGCCCAACTAGATTAGTCACTTATCTTGCATGACAAGCCACATAACCTGTGTTTTTGTCAGAAAAGTTATTTGAATTAGCAATTGCGTTTACATACAGGCGTAGTACTGTGTATATCTGAGTTGAACGCATTTTCATTTTCGACTTTTGACCCTCATTTAGACCCGTTTATTACCTTTGCCCAACTAGATTAGTCACTCATCTTGCATGACATGCCAAATAACCTGTGTTTTTGTCAGAAAAGTTCTTTGAATTAGCAAATGCGTTCACATACAGGCGTAGTACTGTGTATATCTGAGTTGAACGCATTTTCATTTTCATTTTTTGACCCTCATTTAGACCCGTTTATTACCTTTGCCCAACTAGATTAGTCACTCATCTTGCATGACATGTTAAATAACCTGTGTTTTTTTCAGAAAAATTCTTTGAATTAGCAAATGCGTTCACAAACAGGCGTAGTATTGTGTATATCTGAATTGAACGCATTTTCTTTTTTCGACTGTATAAACCACATTTAGACCCGTTTATAACCTTTACCCAACTAGATTAGTCACTTATCTTGCATGACATGCCAAATAACCTGTGTTTTTGTCAGAAAAGTTCTTTGAATTAGCAAATGCGTTCACAAACAGGCGTAGTACTGTGTATATCTGAGTTGAACCCATTTTCATTTTCGACTTTTGACCCTCAATTAGACCCGTTTATTACCTTTGCCCAACTAGATTAGTCACTTATCTTGCATGACATGCCAAATAACCTGTGTTTTTGTCAGAAAAGTACTTTGAATTAGCAAATGCGTTCACAAACAGGCGTAGTATTGTGTATATCTGAATTGAACGCATTTTCATTTTTCGACTGTATAAACCACATTTAGACCCGTTTATAACCTTTACCCAACTAGATTAGTCACTTATCTTGCATGACATGCCAAATAACCTGTGTTTTTGTCAGAAAAGTTCTTTGAATTAGCAAATGCGTTCACAAACAGGCGTAGTACTGTGTATATCTGAGTTGAACCCATTTTCATTTTCGACTTTTGACCCTCAATTAGACCCGTTTATTACCTTTGCCCAACTAGATTAGTCACTTATCTTGCATGACATGCCAAATAACCTGTGTTTTTGTCAGAAAAGTACTTTGAATTTAGCAAATGCGTTCACAAACAGGCGTAGTATTGTGTATATCTGAATTGAACGCATTTTCATTTTTCGACTTTTGACTTTCATTTAGACCCGTTTATTACCTTTGCCCAACTAGATTAGTCACTCATCTTGCATGACATGCCAAATAACCTGTGTTTTTGTCAGAAAAGTTCTTTGAATTAGCAAATGCGTTCACATGCAGGCGTAGTACTCTGTATATATGAATTGAACGCATTTTCATTTTTCGACTGTATAAACAACATTTAGACCCGTTTATTACCTTTGCCCAACTAAATTAGTCATTCATCTTGCATGACATGCCAAATAACCTGTTTTTTTGTCAGAAAAGTTCTTTGAATTAGCAAATGCGTTCACAAACAGGCGTAGTATTTTGTATATCTGAATTGAACGCATTTTCTTTTTTCGACTGTATAAACCACATTTAGACCCGTTTATAACCTTTACCCAACTAGATTAGTCACTTATCTTGCATGACATGCCAAATAACCTGTGTTTTTGTCAGAAAAGTTCTTTGAATTAGCAAATGCGTTCACAAACAGGCGTAGTACTGTGTATATCTGAGTTGAACGCATTTATCATTTTTCGACTTTTGACCCTCATTTAGACCCGTTTATTACCTTTGCCCAAGTAGATTAGTAACTCATCTTGCATGACATGCCAAATAACCTGTGTTTTTGTCAGAAAAAGTTCTTTAAATTAGCAAATGCGTTCACAAACAGGCGTAGTATTGTGTATATCTGAGTTGAACGCATTTTCATTTTTCGACTGTATAAACAACATTTAGACCCGTTTATTACCTTTGCCCAACTAGATTAGTCACTTATCTTGCATGACATGCCAAATAACCTGTGGTTTTGTCAGAAAAGTTCTTTGAATTAGCAAATGCGTTCACAAACAGGCGTAGTACTGTGTATATCTGAGTTGAACGCATTTTCATTTTCGACTTTTGACCCTCATTTAGACCCGTTTATTATTTTTGCCCAATTAGATTAATCACTTATCTTGCATGACATGCCAAATAACCTGTGTTTTTGTCAGAAAAGTTCTTTGAATTAGAAAATGCGTTCGCAAACATGCGTAGTACTGTGTATATCTGAGTTGAACGCATTTTCATCTTTAGACTGTATAACACTCATTTAGACCCGTTTATAACCTTTGCCCAACTAGATTAGTCACTTATCTTGCATGACATGCCAACTAACCTGCGTTTTTGTCAGAAAAGTTCTTTGAATTAGCAAATACGTTCACAAACAGGCGTAGTACTGTGTATATTTGAGTTGAACGCATTTTCATTTTTTGACTGTATAACACTCAATTAGACCCGTTTATAACTTTTGCCCAACTAGATTAGTCACTTATCTTGCATGACATGCCAAATAACCTGTGTTTTTGTCAGAAAAGTTCATTGAATTAGCAAATGCGTTCACAAACAGGCGTAGTACTGTGTATATCTGAATTGAACGCATTTTCATTTTCAACTTTTGACCCTCATTTAGACCCGTTTATTACCTTTGCCCAATTAGATTAGTCACTCATCTTGCATGACATGTCAAATAACCTGTGTTTTTGTCAGAAAAGTTTATTAAATAAGCAAATGCATTCACAAACAGGCGTAGTACTGTGTATATCTGAGTTGAACGCATGTTCATTTTTTGACTGTGTATCCCTTATCTAGACCCGTGAATAACTTTTGCCCAACTAGATTAGTCACTTATCTTGCATGACATGCCAAATAACCTGTGTTTTTGTCAGAAAAGTTATTTGAATTAGCAAATGCGTTCACAAACAGGCGTAGTACTGTGTATATCTGAGTTGAACGCATTTTTATTTTTTGACTGTATAACACTCATTTAGACCCGTTTATAGCGTTTGCCCAACTAGATTAGTCACTTATCTTGCATGACATGCCAAATAACCTGTGTTTTTGTCAGAAAAGTACTTTGAATTAGCAAATGCGTTCACATACAGGCGTAGTACTGTGTATATCTGAATTGAACGCATTTCCATTTTTCGACTTTTGACCCTCATTTAGACCCGTTTATTACCTTTGCCCAACTAGATTAGTCATTCATCTTGCATGACATGCCAAATAACCTGTTTTTTTGTCAGAAAAAGTTCTTTAAATTAGCAAATGCGTTCACAAACAGGCGTAGTATTGTGTATATCTGAATTGAACGCATTTTCTTTTTTCGACTGTATAAACCACATTTAGACCCGTTTATAACCTTTGCCCAACTAGATTAGTCACTTATCTTGCATGACATGCCAAATAACCTGTGTTTTTGACAGAAAAGTTCTTTGAATTAGCAAATGCGTTCACAAACAGGCGTAGTACTGTGTATATCTGAGTTGAACGCATTTATCATTTTTCGACTTTTGACCCTCATTTAGACCCGTTTATTACCTTTGCCCAAGTAGATTAGTAACTCATCTTGCATGACATGCCAAATAACCTGTGTTTTTGTCAGAAAAAATTCTTAAAATTAGCAAATGCGTTCACAAACAGGCGTAGTATTGTGTATATCTGAATTGAACGCATTTTCATTTTTCGACTGTATAAACAACATTTAGACCCGTTTATTACCTTTGCCCAACTAGATTAGTCACTTATCTTGCATGACATGCCAAATAACCTGTGGTTTTGTCAGAAAAGTTCTTTGAATTAGCAAATGCGTTCACAAACAGGCGTAGTACTGTGTATATCTGAGTTGAACGCACTTTCATTTTCGACTTTTGACCCTCATTTAGACCCGTTTATTATTTTTGCCCAATTAGATTAATCACTTATCTTGCATGACATGCCAAATAACCTGTGTTTTTGTCAGAAAAGTTCTTTGAATTAGCAAATGCGTTCACAAACAGGCGTAGTACTGTGTATATCTAAGTTGAACGCATTTTCATTTTTTGACTGTATAACACTCAATTAGACCCGTTTATAACTTTTGCCCAACTAGATTAGTCACTTATCTTGCATGACATGCCAAATAACCTGTGTTTTTGTCAGAAAAGTTCATTGAATTAGCAAATGCGTTCACAAACAGGCGTAGTACTGTGTATATCTGAATTGAACGCATTTTCATTTTCAACTTTTGACCCTAATTTAGACCCGTTTATTACCTTTGCCCAATTAGATTAGTCACTCATCTTGCATGACATGTCAAATAACCTTTGTTTTTGTCAGAAAAGTTTATTGAATAAGCAAATGCATTCACAAACAGGCGTAGTACTGTGTATATCTGAGTTTAACGCATGTTCATTTTTTGACTGTGTATCCCTTATCTAGACCCGTGAATAACTTTTGCCCAACTAGATTAGTCACTTATCTTGCATGACATGCCAAATAACCTGTGTTTTTGTCAGAAAAGTTCTTTGAAGTAGCAAATGCGTTCACAAACAGGCGTAGTACTGTGTATATCTGAGTTGAACGCATTTTCATTTTTTGACTGTATAACACTCATTTAGACCCGTTTATAACGTTTGCCCAACTAGATTAGTCACTTATCTTGCATGACATGCCAAATAACCTGTGTTTTTGTCAGAAAAGTTTTTTGAATTAGCAAATGCGTTCACATACAGGCGTAGTACTGTGTATATCTGAGTTGAACGCATTTTCATTTTTCTACTTTTGACCCTCATTTAGACCCGTTTATTACCTTTGCCCAACTAGATTAGTCACTCATCTTGCATGACATGCCAAATAACCTGTTTTTTTTGTCAGAAAAGTTCTTTGAATTAGCAAATACGTTCACAAACAGGCGTAGTACTGTGTATATCTGAGTTGAACGCATTTTCATTTTCGACTTTTGACCCTCATTTAGACCCGTTTATTACCTTTGCCCAACTAGATTAGTCACTCATCTTGCATGACATGCCAAATAACCTGTGTTTTTGTCAGAAAAGTTCTTTGAATTAGCAAATGCGTTCACATACAGGCGTAGTACTGTGTATATCTGAGTTGAACGCATTTTCATTTTTCGACTTTTAACCCTCATTTAGACCCGTTTCTTACCTTTGCCCAACTAGATTAGTCACTTATCTTGCATGACATGCCAAATAACCTGTTTTTTTGTCAGAAAAGTTCTTTGAATTAGCAAATGCGTTCACAAACAGGTGTAGTATTGTGTATATCTGAATTGAACGCAATTTCTTTTTTCGACTGTATAAACCACATTTAGACCCGTTTATAACCTTTACCCAACTAGATTAGTCACTTATCTTGCATGACATGCCAAATAACCTGTGTTTTTGTCAGAAAAGTTCATTGAATTAGCAAATGCGTTCACAAACAGGAGGCGTAGTACTGTGTATATCTGAATTGAACGCATTTTCCTTTTCAACTTTTGACCCTCATTTAGACCCGTGTATAACTTTTGCCCAACTAGATTAGTCACTCATCTTGCATGACATGCCAAATAACCTGTGTTTTTGTCAGAAAAGTTCTTTGAATTAGCAAATGCGTTCACAAACAGGCGTAGTACTGTGTATATCTGAGTTGAACGCATTTTCATTTTTTGACTGTATAACACTCATTTAGACCCGTTTATAACGTTTGCCCAACTAGATTAGTCACTTATCTTGCATGATATGCCAAATAACCTGTGTTTTTGTCAGAAAAGTTTTTTGAATTAGCAAATGCGTTCACATACAGGCGTAGTACTGTGTATATCTTAGTTGAACGCATTTTCATTTTTCGACTTTTAACCCTCCTTTAGATCCGTTTAAAACCTTTGCCCAACTAGATTAGTAACTCATCTTGCATGACATGCCAAATAACCTGTGTTTTTGTCAGAAAAGTTCTTTGAATTAGCAAATGCGTTCACATACAGGCGTAGTACTGTGTATATCTGAGTTGAACGCATTTTCATTTTTCGACTTTTGACCCTCATTTAGACCCGTTTATTACCTTTGCCCAACTAGATTAGTAACTCATCTTGCATGACATGCCAAATAACCTGTTTTTTTGTCAGAAAAGTTCTTTGAATTAGCAAATGCGTTCACAAACAGGCGTAGTATTGTGTATATCTGAATTGAACGCAATTTCTTTTTTCGACTGTATAAACCACATTTAGACCCGTTTATAACCTTTACCCAACTAGATTAGTCACTTATCTTGCATGACATGCCAAATAACCTGTGTTTTTGTCAGAAAAGTTCATTGAATTAGCAAATGCGTTCACAATTAGGAGGCGTAGTACTGTGTATATCTGAATTGAACGCATTTTCATTTTCAACTTTTGACCCTCATTTAGACCCGTGTATAACTTTTGCCCAACTAGATTAGTCACTCATCTTGCATGACATGCCAAATAACCTGTGTTTTTGTCAGAAAAGTTCTTTGAATTAGCAAATGCGTTCACAAACAGGCGTAGTACTGTGTATATCTGAGTTGAACGCATTTTCATTTTCGACTTTTGACCCTCATTTAGACCCGTTTATTACCTTTGCCCAACTAGATTAGTCACTCATCTTGCATGACATGCCAAATAACCTGTGTTTTTGTCAGAAAAGTTCTTTGAATTAGCAAATGCGTTCACAAACAGGCGTAGTACTGTGTATATCTGAGTTGAACGCATTTTCATTTTTCGACTTTTGACCCTCATTTAGACCCGTTTATAACCTTTGCCCAAGTAGATTAGTAACTCATCTTGCATGACATGCCAAATAACCTGTGTTTTTGTCAGAAAAGTTCTTTGAATTAGCAAATGCGTTCACAAACAGGCGTAGTACTGTGTATATCTGAGTTGAACGCATTTTCATTTTTTGACTGTATAACACTCATTTAGACCCGTTTATTACCTTTGCCCAACTAGATTAGTCACTTATCTTGCATGACATGCCAAATAACCTGTGTTTTTGTCAGAAAAGTTCTTTGAATTAGCAAATGCGTTCACAAACAGGCGTAGTACTGTGTATATCTGAGTTGAACGCATTTTCATTTTCTGACTGTATAACACTCATTTAGACCCGTTTATAACTTTTGCCCAACTAGATTAGACATATCTTGCATGACATGCCAAATAACCTGTGTTTTTGTCAGAAAAGTTCTTTGAATTAGCAAATGCGTTCACAAACAGGCGTAGTACTGTGTATATCTGAATTGAACGCATTTTCTTTTTTCGACTGTATAAACCACATTTAGACCCGTTTATAACCTTTACCCAAATAGATTAGTCACTTATCTTGCATGACATGCCAATTAACCTGTGTTTTTGTCAGAAAAGTTCTTTGAATAAGCAAATGCGTTCACAAACAGGCGTAGTACTGTGTATATCTGAGTTGAACGCATTTTCATTTTCGACTTTTGACCCTCATTTAGACCTGTTTTTTACCTTTGCCCAACTAGATTAGTCACTCATCTTGCATGACATGCCAAATAACCTGTGTTTTTGTCAGAAAAGTTCTTTGAATTAGCAAATGCGTTCACAAACAGGCGTAGTACTGTGTATATCTGAGTTGAACGCATTTTCATTTTTTGACTGTATAACACTCATTTAGACCCGTTTATCACCTTTGCCCAACTAGATTAGTCACTTATCTTGCATGACATGCCAAATAACCTGTGTTTTTGTCAGAAAAGTTCTTTGAATTAGCAAATGCGTTCTCAAACAGGCGTAGTACTGTGTATATCTGAGTTGAACGCATGTTCATTTTCTGACTGTATAACACTCATTTAGACCCGTTTATAACTTTTGCCCAACTAGATTAGACATATCTTGCATGACATGCCAAATAACCTGTGTTTTTGTCAGAAAAGTTCTTTGAATTAGCAAATGCGTTCACAAACAGGCGTAGTACTGTGTATATCTGAGTTGAACGCATTTTCATTTTCGACTTTTGACCCTTATTTAGACCTGTTTATTACCTTTGCCCAACTAGATTAGTCACTCATCTTGCATGACATGCCAAATAACCTGTGTTTTTGTCAGAAAAGTTCTTTGAATTAGCAAATGCGTTCACATACAGGCGTAGTACTGTGTATATCTGAGTTGAACGCATTTTCATTTATCGACTGTATAACACTCATTTAGACCCGTTTATAACTTTTGCCCAACTAGATTAGTCACTCATCTTGCATGACATGCCAAATAACCTGTGTTTTTGTCAGAAAAGTTCTTTGAATTAGCAAATGCGTTCACAAACAGGCGTAGTATTGTGTATATCTGAATTGAACGCATTTTCTTTTTTCGACTGTATAAACCACATTTAGACCCGTTTATAACCTTTACCCAACTAGATTAGTCACTTATCTTGCATGACATGCCAAATAACCTGTGTTTTTGTCAGAAAAGTTCTTTGAATTAGCAAATGCGTTCACAAACAGGCGTAGTACTGTGTATATCTGAGTTGAACGCATTTTCATTTTCGACTTTTGACCCTCATTTAGACCCGTTTATTACCTTTGCCCAACTAGATTAGTCACTCATCTTGCATGACATGCCAAATAATCTGTGTTTTTGTCAGAAAAGTACTTTGAATTAGCAAATGCGTTCACATACAGGCGTAGTACTGTGTATATCTGAGTTGAACGCATTTTCATTTTTTGACTGTATAACACTCATTTAGACCCGTTTATAACCTTTGCCCAACTAGATTAGTCACTTATCTTGCATGACATGCCAAATAACCTGTGTTTTTGTCAGAAAAGTTCTTTGAATTAGCAAATGCGTTCTCAAACAGGCGTAGTACTGTGTATATCTGAGTTGAACGCATGTTCATTTTCTGACTGTATAACACTCATTTAGACCCGTTTATAACCTTTACCCAACTAGATTAGTCACTTATCTTGCATGACATGCCAAATAACCTGTGTTTTTGTCAGAAAAGTTCATTGAATTAGCAAATGCGTTCACAATTAGGAGGCGTAGTACTGTGTATATCTGAATTGAACGCATTTTCATTTTCAACTTTTGACCCTCATTTAGACCCGTGTATAACTTTTGCCCAACTAGATTAGTCACTCATCTTGCATGACATGCCAAATAACCTGTGTTTTTGTCAGAAAAGTTCTTTGAATTAGCAAATGCGTTCACAAACAGGCGTAGTACTGTGTATATCTGAGTTGAACGCATTTTCATTTTCGACTTTTGACCCTCATTTAGACCCGTTTATTACCTTTGCCCAACTAGATTAGTCACTCATCTTGCATGACATGCCAAATAACCTGTGTTTTTGTCAGAAAAGTTCTTTGAATTAGCAAATGCGTTCACAAACAGGCGTAGTACTGTGTATATCTGAGTTGAACGCATTTTCATTTTTCGACTTTTGACCCTCATTTAGACCCGTTTATAACCTTTGCCCAAGTAGATTAGTAACTCATCTTGCATGACATGCCAAATAACCTGTGTTTTTGTCAGAAAAGTTCTTTGAATTAGCAAATGCGTTCACAAACAGGCGTAGTACTGTGTATATCTGAGTTGAACGCATTTTCATTTTTTGACTGTATAACACTCATTTAGACCCGTTTATTACCTTTGCCCAACTAGATTAGTCACTTATCTTGCATGACATGCCAAATAATCTGTGTTTTTGTCAGAAAAGTACTTTGAATTAGCAAATGCGTTCACATACAGGCGTAGTACTGTGTATATCTGAGTTGAACGCATTTTCATTTTTTGACTGTATAACACTCATTTAGACCCGTTTATAACCTTTGCCCAACTAGATTAGTCACTTATCTTGCATGACATGCCAAATAACCTGTGTTTTTGTCAGAAAAGTTCTTTGAATTAGCAAATGCGTTCACAAACAGGCGTAGTACTGTGTATATCTGAGTTGAACGCATGTTCATTTTCTGACTGTATAACACTCATTTAGACCCGTTTATAACCTTTACCCAACTAGATTAGTCACTTATCTTGCATGACATGCCAAATAACCTGTGTTTTTGTCAGAAAAGTTCATTGAATTAGCAAATGCGTTCACAATTAGGAGGCGTAGTACTGTGTATATCTGAATTGAACGCATTTTCATTTTCAACTTTTGACCCTCATTTAGACCCGTGTATAACTTTTGCCCAACTAGATTAGTCACTCATCTTGCATGACATGCCAAATAACCTGTGTTTTTGTCAGAAAAGTTCTTTGAATTAGCAAATGCGTTCACAAACAGGCGTAGTACTGTGTATATCTGAGTTGAACGCATTTTCATTTTCGACTTTTGACCCTCATTTAGACCCGTTTATTACCTTTGCCCAACTAGATTAGTCACTCATCTTGCATGACATGCCAAATAACCTGTGTTTTTGTCAGAAAAGTTCTTTGAATTAGCAAATGCGTTCACAAACAGGCGTAGTACTGTGTATATCTGAGTTGAACGCATTTTCATTTTTCGACTTTTGACCCTCATTTAGACCCGTTTATAACCTTTGCCCAAGTAGATTAGTAACTCATCTTGCATGACATGCCAAATAACCTGTGTTTTTGTCAGAAAAGTTCTTTGAATTAGCAAATGCGTTCACAAACAGGCGTAGTACTGTGTATATCTGAGTTGAACGCATTTTCATTTTTTGACTGTATAACACTCATTTAGACCCGTTTATTACCTTTGCCCAACTAGATTAGTCACTTATCTTGCATGACATGCCAAATAACCTGTGTTTTTGTCAGAAAAGTTCTTTGAATTAGCAAATGCGTTCACAAACAGGCGTAGTACTGTGTATATCTGAGTTGAACGCATTTTCATTTTCTGACTGTATAACACTCATTTAGACCCGTTTATAACTTTTGCCCAACTAGATTAGACATATCTTGCATGACATGCCAAATAACCTGTGTTTTTGTCAGAAAAGTTCTTTGAATTAGCAAATGCGTTCACAAACAGGCGTAGTATTGTGTATATCTGAATTGAACGCATTTTCTTTTTTCGACTGTATAAACCACATTTAGACCCGTTTATAACCTTTACCCAACTAGATTAGTCACTTATCTTGCATGACATGCCAAATAACCTGTGTTTTTGTCAGAAAAGTTCTTTGAATTAGCAAATGCGTTCACAAACAGGCGTAGTACTGTGTATATCTGAGTTGAACGCATTTTCATTTTCGACTTTTGACCCTCATTTAGACCCGTTTATTACCTTTGCCCAACTAGATTAGTCACTCATCTTGCATGACATGCCAAATAATCTGTGTTTTTGTCAGAAAAGTACTTTGAATTAGCAAATGCGTTCACATACAGGCGTAGTACTGTGTATATCTGAGTTGAACGCATTTTCATTTTTTGACTGTATAACACTCATTTAGACCCGTTTATAACCTTTGCCCAACTAGATTAGTCACTTATCTTGCATGACATGCCAAATAACCTGTGTTTTTGTCAGAAAAGTTCTTTGAATTAGCAAATGCGTTCTCAAACAGGCGTAGTACTGTGTATATCTGAGTTGAACGCATGTTCATTTTCTGACTGTATAACACTCATTTAGACCCGTTTATAACCTTTACCCAACTAGATTAGTCACTTATCTTGCATGACATGCCAAATAACCTGTGTTTTTGTCAGAAAAGTTCATTGAATTAGCAAATGCGTTCACAATTAGGAGGCGTAGTACTGTGTATATCTGAATTGAACGCATTTTCATTTTCGACTTTTGACCCTCATTTAGACCCGTTTATTACCTTTGCCCAACTAGATTAGTCACTCATCTTGCATGACATGCCAAATAACCTGTGTTTTTGTCAGAAAAGTTCTTTGAATTAGCAAATGCGTTCACAAACAGGCGTAGTACTGTGTATATCTGAGTTGAACGCATTTTCATTTTTCGACTTTTGACCCTCATTTAGACCCGTTTATAACCTTTGCCCAAGTAGATTAGTAACTCATCTTGCATGACATGCCAAATAACCTGTGTTTTTGTCAGAAAAGTTCTTTGAATTAGCAAATGCGTTCACAAACAGGCGTAGTACTGTGTATATCTGAGTTGAACGCATTTTCATTTTTTGACTGTATAACACTCATTTAGACCCGTTTATTACCTTTGCCCAACTAGATTAGTCACTTATCTTGCATGACATGCCAAATAACCTGTGTTTTTGTCAGAAAAGTTCTTTGAATTAGCAAATGCGTTCACAAACAGGCGTAGTACTGTGTATATCTGAGTTGAACGCATTTTCATTTTCTGACTGTATAACACTCATTTAGACCCGTTTATAACTTTTGCCCAACTAGATTAGACATATCTTGCATGACATGCCAAATAACCTGTGTTTTTGTCAGAAAAGTTCTTTGAATTAGCAAATGCGTTCACAAACAGGCGTAGTACTGTGTATATCTGAATTGAACGCATTTTCTTTTTTCGACTGTATAAACCACATTTAGACCCGTTTATAACCTTTACCCAAATAGATTAGTCACTTATCTTGCATGACATGCCAATTAACCTGTGTTTTTGTCAGAAAAGTTCTTTGAATAAGCAAATGCGTTCACAAACAGGCGTAGTACTGTGTATATCTGAGTTGAACGCATTTTCATTTTCGACTTTTGACCCTCATTTAGACCTGTTTTTTACCTTTGCCCAACTAGATTAGTCACTCATCTTGCATGACATGCCAAATAACCTGTGTTTTTGTCAGAAAAGTTCTTTGAATTAGCAAATGCGTTCACAAACAGGCGTAGTACTGTGTATATCTGAGTTGAACGCATTTTCATTTTTTGACTGTATAACACTCATTTAGACCCGTTTATCACCTTTGCCCAACTAGATTAGTCACTTATCTTGCATGACATGCCAAATAACCTGTGTTTTTGTCAGAAAAGTTCTTTGAATTAGCAAATGCGTTCTCAAACAGGCGTAGTACTGTGTATATCTGAGTTGAACGCATGTTCATTTTCTGACTGTATAACACTCATTTAGACCCGTTTATAACTTTTGCCCAACTAGATTAGACATATCTAGCATGACATGCCAAATAACCTGTGTTTTTGTCAGAAAAGTTCTTTGAATTAGCAAATGCGTTCACAAACAGGCGTAGTACTGTGTATATCTGAGTTGAACGCATTTTCATTTTCGACTTTTGACCCTTATTTAGACCTGTTTATTACCTTTGCCCAACTAGATTAGTCACTCATCTTGCATGACATGCCAAATAACCTGTGTTTTTGTCAGAAAAGTTCTTTGAATTAGCAAATGCGTTCACATACAGGCGTAGTACTGTGTATATCTGAGTTGAACGCATTTTCATTTATCGACTGTATAACACTCATTTAGACCCGTTTATAACTTTTGCCCAACTAGATTAGTCACTCATCTTGCATGACATGCCAAATAACCTGTGTTTTTGTCAGAAAAGTTCTTTGAATTAGCAAATGCGTTCACAAACAGGCGTAGTATTGTGTATATCTGAATTAAACGCATTTTCTTTTTTCGACTGTATAAACCACATTTAGACCCGTTTATAACCTTTACCCAACAAGATTAGTCACTTATCTTGCATGACATGCCAAATAACCTGTGTTTTTGTCATAAAAGTTCTTTGAATTAGCAAATGCGTTCACAAACAGGCGTAGTACTGTGTATATCTGAGTTGAACGCATTTTCATTTTCGACTTTTGACCCTCATTTAGACCCGTTTATTACCTTTGCCCAACTAGATTAGTCACTCATCTTGCATGACATGCCAAATAATCTGTGTTTTTGTCAGAAAAGTACTTTGAATTAGCAAATGCGTTCACATACAGGCGTAGTACTGTGTATATCTGAGTTGAACGCATTTTCATTTTTTGACTGTATAACACTCATTTAGACCCGTTTATAACCTTTGCCCAACTAGATTAGTCACTTATCTTGCATGACATGCCAAATAACCTGTGTTTTTGTCAGAAAAGTTCTTTGAATTAGCAAATGCGTTCACAAACAGGCGTAGTACTGTGTATATCTGAGTTGAACGCATTTTCATTTTCGACTTTTGACCCTCATTTAGACCCGTTTATTACCTTTGCCCAACTAGATTAGTCACTCATCTTGCATGACATGCCAAATAATCTGTGTTTTTGTCAGAAAAGTACTTTGAATTAGCAAATGCGTTCACATACAGGCGTAGTACTGTGTATATCTGAGTTGAACGCATTTTCATTTTTTGACTGTATAACACTCATTTAGACCCGTTTATAACCTTTGCCCAACTAGATTAGTCACTTATCTTGCATGACATGCCAAATAACCTGTGTTTTTGTCAGAAAAGTTCTTTGAATTAGCAAATGCGTTCACAAACAGGCGTAGTATTGTGTATATCTGAATTGAACGTGTTTTCTTTTTTCGACTGTATAAACCACACTTAGACCCGTTTATAACCTTTACCCAACTAGATTAGTAACTCATATTGCATGACATGCCAAATAACCTGTGGTTTTGTCAGAAAAGTTCTTTGAATTAGCAAATGCGTTCACAAACAGGCGTAGTACTGTGTATATCTGAGTTGAACGCATTTTCATTTTTCGACTTTTGACCCTCATTTAGACCCGTTTATAACCTTTGCCCAAGTAGATTAGTAACTCATCTTGCATGACATGCCAAATAACCTGTGTTTTTGTCAGAAAAGTTCTTTGAATTAGCAAATGCGTTCACAAACAGGCGTAGTACTGTGTATATCTGAGTTGAACGCATTTTCATTTTCGACTTTTGACCCTTATTTAGACCTGTTTATTACCTTTGCCCAACTAGATTAGTCACTCATCTTGCATGACATGCCAAATAACCTGTGTTTTTGTCAGAAAAGTTCTTTGAATTAGCAAATGCGTTCACATACAGGCGTAGTACTGTGTATATCTGAGTTGAACGCATTTTCATTTATCGACTGTATAACACTCATTTAGACCCGTTTATAACGTTTGCCCAACTAGATTAGTCACTTATCTTGCATGACATGCCAAATAACCTGTGTTTTTGTCAGAAAAGTTCTTTGAATTAGCAAATGCGTTCACAAACAGGCGTAGTATTGTGTATATCTGAATTGAACGCATTTTCTTTTTTCGACTGTATAAACCACATTTAGACCCGTTTATAACCTTTACCCAACTAGATTAGTCACTTATCTTGCATGACATGCCAAATAACCTGTGTTTTTGTCATAAAAGTTCTTTGAATTAGCAAATGCGTTCACAAACAGGCGTAGTACTGTGTATATCTGAGTTGAACGCATTTTCATTTTCGACTTTTGACCCTCATTTAGACCCGTTTATTACCTTTGCCCAACTAGATTAGTCACTCATCTTGCATGACATGCCAAATAATCTGTGTTTTTGTCAGAAAAGTACTTTGAATTAGCAAATGCGTTCACATACAGGCGTAGTACTGTGTATATCTGAGTTGAACGCATTTTCATTTTTTGACTGTATAACACTCATTTAGACCCGTTTATAACCTTTGCCCAACTAGATTAGTCACTTATCTTGCATGACATGCCAAATAACCTGTGTTTTTGTCAGAAAAGTTCTTTGAATTAGCAAATGCGTTCACAAACAGGCGTAGTACTGTGTATATCTGAGTTGAACGCATTTTCATTTTTCGACTTTTGACCCTCCTTTAGACCCGTTTATTACCTTTGCCCAAGTAGATTAGTAACTCATCTTGCATGACATGCCAAATAACCTGTGTTTTTGTCAGAAAAGTTCTTTGAATTAGAAAATGCGTTCACAAACAGGCGTAGTATTGTGTATATCTGAATTGAACGTGTTTTCTTTTTTCGACTGTATAAACCACACTTAGACCCGTTTATAACCTTTACCCAACTAGATTAGTAACTCATATTGCATGACATGCCAAATAACCTGTGGTTTTGTCAGAAAAGTTCTTTGAATTAGCAAATGCGTTCACAAACAGGCGTAGTACTGTGTATATCTGAGTTGAACGCATTTTCATTTTCAACTTTTGACCCTCATTTAGACCCGTTTATTACCTTTGCCCAATTAGATTAGTCACTCATCTTGCATGACATGTAAAATAACCTGTGTTTTTGTCAGAAAAGTTCTTTGAATTAGCAAATGCGTTCACAAACAGCCGTAGTACTGTGTATATCTGAGTTTAACGCATGTTCATTTTTTGACTATATAACACTCATTTAGACCCGTTTATAACTTTTGCCCAACTAGATTAGTCACTTATCTTGCATGACATGGTAAATAACCTGTGTTTTTGTCAGAAAAATTCTTTGAATTAGCAAATGCGTTCACAGACAGGCGTAGTACTGTGTATATCTGAGTTGAACGCATTTTCATTTTCGACTTTTGACCCTCATTTAGACCCGTTTATTACCTTTGCCCAACTAGATTAGTCACTCATCTTGCATGACATGCCAAATAACCTGTGTTTTTGTCAGAAAAGTTCTTTAATGTAGCAAATGCGTTCACAGACAGGCGTAGTACTGTGTATATCTGAGTTGAACGCATTTTCATTTTTTGACTGTATAACACTCATTTAGACCCGTTTATAACTTTTGCCCAACTAGATTAGTCACTTATCTTGCATGACATGCCAAATAACCTGTGTTTTTGTCAGAAAAGTTCTTTGAATTAGCAAATGCGTTGATAAATATGCGTAGTATTGTGTATATCTGAGTTGAACGCATTTTCAATTTTTGACTGTATAACACTCATTTAGACCCGTTTAAAACTTTTGCCCAACTAGATTAGTCACTTATCTTGCATGACATGCCAAATAACCTGTGTTTTTGTCAGAAAAGTTCTTTGAATTAGCAAATGCGTTATAAACAGGCGTAGTATTGTGTAT